>JAJKFI010000037.1:2882271-2894771 GCA_029204185.1 Lerista edwardsae
TAATAATAATAATAATAATAATAATAATAATAATAATAATAATAATAATGTCCACACAGGCAGTGCCTGTCATGCAGGGGGAAAAGGTGGCAGCCAAGAAAAAGAAACACCACCGGTCTCCCAGCACAGTTTCTTTGTCTGACATGGGACATGGGAACCTACTCTTCATCAGAGGAGGAAGAGCAGTGTACCCAAAAGAAAAGCAAAAGTAAACATAAGGGGAAGGGGAAGGGGCAAAGGAAAGGCAAAAAGCACACATCCAAAAAGAGACACAGGGAACGTCATTCTAGCAGTGTTTCAGTGACCAGCTCTTCCACATCTGAGTCAGAAACAGAGCAGGAGGAGGGTGAACTATTGGGGGGGGGGAGTAAACCGTTTCTTCCCAGCTGAGCTTTTTCCCCGAATGTTGGCAAAGGCAGTTCGGACTCTCAAAATGGACCCTGTAGAAAGTTTGTCTTCTGGCCCTCAGAACAAACAACCCCTTTTTCCCCCAAGGCCCAGCGAAACCAACTATTATTCCTTTTCTTGAGCCTTTTCAAAGAGTATTGAATGCTGAATGGAAGGCTCCTACTTCTACCAAGCACCCAGCTAAAATTAGCAACAAGTTGTATTCCTTTCCAGACTCAGTTCTTTCATCATTGCAGGTTCCTTTGGTTGATGCCCCTGTGGCAGCACTATCCTTGGCAGTGATTCTATCAGAAGGGGAAGGGGGTCCTAAAGACCCGTGTGACAAGAAGATGGAAGCTGCATTACATAGGAGTTTCCAAAGCTTGGTTTATGCTTTTCATGCAACACCTGCTAACTCCATCATGGCTAGAGGGGCGTATGTCTGGGCGGAAGAACTGGCAGCAACAGACCGTCATCTTTCTGCCAGAACTTGAAGTACTCTAAAGAAAATTGCATTAGTGGCAGCCTTTGCCGCAGATTCTTCCTTCAATGCAATCCAATTTATTGGATTGTGGCCAATGTTCAATGGCGGCCAACATTGTAACTCGCGAGAATATATGGTTGTGGAATTGGGAAGTGGATGCAGGTTCCCAGGCAAGGTTAGTGGGAATTCCTTTCCATGGGTCAAAGCTATTTGGTGAGGCTCTTGACCCAATTCTAGTCAAGAACAAAGACAAGAGAAAAGTCTTACCATCTGGAAAGAAGAAACAGAGCAAGAACAAGCACCAATCCTTTGAGTCCTTTTGCACAGAACATCACCAAAAGGAATAGTTCAAAGCCAAGCCTAAATGGAACAGAGCGCGGTTCACTCCCAAGGAATGTTCACAAGGAGAATGAATCAACAACAAGACTGCCAACGAACAGAGACACACCTGACGCCAGGCCAGGAAGATCCTGCAGTGCTATCGGGGCATCTCCTGCACTTTGCCGAGGACTGGAAACTTATTTCTTCAGAGCCTGGGTGCAGGAAACAGTTTCCCGAGGTTATGCCGTAGAATTCATCGAACAGCCACGGAAATGATTCTGGAAGTTTCCTATCTCCTACAAACCGATAAAGCATGCTCTGAAATTACAAGCTATAAGGCACCATTTGGAGATCAAGGCCAGAGAGAAAGTTCCACTACAACAAAGAGGATCGGGTGTCCACTCCATTTGGTTTCTGGTTCCCAAGAAGAGCAGGGATACCAGAGCTATCCTCGATCTAAAATGGCTCAACGGGTTCCTGAAGAAACGGAAATTCCGGATGGAGATGTGGCATTTGATTGTGGCAGTGTTGGAACAAGGAGACCATCTTGCCTTAATAGCTTTATCAGAAGCATATCTCCATATTCTGATATGACCCCGCCACAGGAAGTACCATTTTCAGTACGGGGTAATGCCCTTTGGACTTACTGCAGCACCCAGGGTGATTACAAAGCTCCTGAGGCTTTTTTGAAACAGCAGGGGGTGTATGTCTTTCCCTATCTAGACGACGTCTTAGTGAAAGCATCGTCTTGGGAGAGTGCCCTCAGGAGTGTTCAGCTGACCCTGGACTGTCTCCAAAATGCGGGTTTTGTCATCAACAAGAAGAAAAGTCCTCTGAGCTCGACCTTAAAAGTGGAACATCTGGGGATCCAGATAGATACTGAGGCGTTTACGGCTTCACTATCTTTGGACCAACAGAAAACATTACTGAGGTTGTTGACAATGACCAATCAGGAATGGGAGATGGACCTCATGGACCTGGCATCACTCCAGGGAATGATGGTATCATGCCAGGACCTGGTAAACTGGTCCAGAGCACATACACGTCCTCTCCAAAAAATTTTGATGCCATTTCAGGAACAGATAGAACATCGGAAACACCTGAGGTTGCAAATTACTCCTCAACTACTGGACAGCTTTGGGTGGTGGCTGGACAAGAGTCAGCTGTCAGAAGGAGTGAGTTTGGCACTACCAACGAGGACAATAGTCACAAAAGATGCGAGCCTCTTGGGCTGGGGAGCCCACATGGCCGAAGCACTGGCACAAGGCATTTGGTCCTTGGAGGAAGCTTCGTACAGCATCAATTGTCTTGAGCTGAGGGCAGTGAGATTGGCTTTGATTCAATTCAAAGTCCACTTGCAAGGTTGGCACGTGCTTATTCATATGGAAAACATATCGACGAAAGCTTATATAAACAGACAAGGGGGCACCAAGTCACGTCGGCTACAACGGAAGGCTTCTCTCCTGTTGGAATGGGCAGAAAAGAATCTGGCGTCTCTCAGAGCGGAACGTTTGGCTGGAATCCAGAATGTTTCGGCAGACTAGCTCAGCAGATGGAAGCTGGTGGAAGCGGAATGGCAGCTGAACCCGAGAGTTTTTCAACAGGTGACAACGAAGTTTGGAAAGCCAGTACTGGATCTCTTTGCTTCCAGCACCAACAGACAGATTCAGAGATTTTTCTCCAGGATTCTGGAGCCAGAGGTGGAGGGAATGGATGCCCTAACACTTCCCTGGCCGACCGGCCTGCCCTATGCTTTCCCTCCGGTGGCCTTATTACAAAGGGTTTTAAGACTAATAAAAGTAAGAAGGTCATAGCCTCGGTGTGGCCACGGAGACCACGGTTTTCCAATCTGGTCAGGCTGTCAATCTCCCCTAAGTGGATCCTGCCAACCTGCCTGGACCTTCTGCTACAGATACCACTTCTTCATCCCAGACCGCAGATGTACCACCTTGCAGCACGGATGTTGAGCAGCAGGCCCTAAAGGCCTTTGGTTATTCGGAAGACGTTTTAACAACCTTATTGGCTTCCAGAAAGGAATCCACCAAGAGAGTGTACTTGGACTTGGAATAAGTTTGCCTATTGGTGTTGGGCCAAAGTGGTGAGGGAGACCAAACCTAAAATCAAACATATCCTAGAATTAATCTAGGACGGTTTTAGAAAAGGGCTTAGCACCAACACTTTAAAAAGGCAGGTAGCAACCCTAAACAGCATTCTGGGTGCAGGTCGAGGGGAAAGAATTCCCATCCTCACATCAAATGATTCCTCAGAGAGGTGTCTTTGCTTAATCCACCTGTGGTACATAGATGTCCGTCTTGGGATCTGAACAAGGTTGTAAATGCCCTAGTGGGGAAACCATTTGAGCCTTTAGCCAAGATTCCCTTGAGGGAGCTTACCATAAAAGTAGTTTTTCTAGTAGCCTTAACATCGGTGAGGAGGGTCTCTGAGATTGGGGCTTTACCCATCAATCCTAATTTGTGCATATTTCATCAAGACAGGGTGGTTTTAAGACAAGACCCGGCCTTTATGCCAAAGGTTAATTCTGATTTCCACAGATCACAAGAGCTGGTATTGCCTTCCTTTTGTCCTAACCTGGTCCATCAAAAGGAAAAGCTCTGTCACACTCTGGATGTGCGCAGGGCACTAAGATTCTATTCTAACAGGAGAGAAGGGTTTAGAAAAACGGATGCTCTATTTGTGAACCTCAGGGGAGCATCAAAGGGCAAAAGAGCATCAGTTTCTGCTCTCTCCAGATGGTTATGAGAGGCCATTCAGATGGCCTACTCAGCTGTGGGAGAGGTGGCCCCTGAGGGGATCACAGCTCATTCTATCAGAGGGGCTGCTACCTAGGCAGCTTTTGAGGGTTACAACTCCTTATCTGAAATATGCAGAGTGGCAACTTGGTCCTCGGTGCATTTGTTCACCAAGCACTATAGAGTTGATGTCGCCGCTTCTGCTGAGGCCAACTTTGGTTGCAAGGTCCTGCAGAAAGTGGTGAGTGTCTAGACGGATAGCCTTGCCTGCCCCGCCCCTATTTACTCGGCTCTTATATATCCCACAGGTCTTTGAATGCCACCCCTTCCTCCTCCCAGAGAAACCAAGGAATTTCTTACCTGAAAATTCCTATTCTGGGATGTGGAAGGGTGGCATTCGACCTGCCGCAATCCAGGCTCGGCAGGCTACTGGCCTAGCTGGGATAAACCACAGGGGGTAATAGTTAGTTTCTAGTTTTTCTACCTTACTATCTTCCTTGTTCATGTTTTTTCTGTGTGATATTACTAACATGAGTTTTAGTTTTTAAGTTTTGTCAGCCGAGTCCCGTGGTTCATGTTGGGGGACAGGTTTCCCTGCTGACGTTGGAGGTCTCATGGCTCTTCAGTTCCAGACTGGGGGCTGGGATGCCGTCCTACCGGGTGGAGTCTAATCTTCAGCCGGCCCTGCCTATTGAATGAGGGGCATACCCTCAGGTCTTCGAATGCCACCCTTCCTCATCCCAGAATAGGAATTTACAGGTAAGAAATTCCTTGGTTTTCCCAGCTGAGCTCTAGGACTAAAGCTGCAATGCTATGTTATAGAACTACAGGTATTACTGATCTACCTTGCACAATTGTTATAAAGATGACTCATTTGAAGTGCTTTTACCATCCCGAAGTGCTATAGAAATGCTACTTGTTATTAAATGAGAATGGCCATAGCTCCATAGTAGAGCTCCGTGTATGTTGCATTCTGAAAGTCCCTGGACCAATCTCTAGCGAAAGAATGCAGGATATAGGACTGTGAATGACCCTGAAGAGCTGCTGCTGGCCAGAGCACACAGTAGTATCAGTCTCACTCAGTATAATGCAACTTCATACATTGATATAAAAGGACACCCAGCAAGAGAGATGCAGAAGGATTTTAAGAAGTTATGCTATGATTTTGCAGATTTTTCCATTTCATCTTATTGTGATTTGCGTTGTAACTTGGTTCTCCTCCTTAGCTAAGGGATTCTAACTTCTTATTTGGCCTTTGTATACTTCAGTGCCTTCTAATCATTTAACAACAAAGACTTGCAAATTGCACGTAGGGCGTTTGTTAAATCAGAAATTTCTGATAGGGAGATTGAAGGCTGAGCACATTTCTTCTGCCACAAATAATGGTTAGGAATCATTCCACTTGACTAGCTGAAAAACTGGTCTGACAGAAACTATTTTGTAATAGTTGGAAACTTTTATAACCATGCAATACAATTGGAGCTTATTTATTCTAATGTGTTAGTGTGCAGAATTGTTATTCACTAAAGCAGAAAATGGAGCTGGTTTTCCAAAGTGTTTAAAATAAACATCTCTGAAGTCATGAGCTGATCACTGGAGTAATCATTTGGTAGTAAGGCAATCAGCTTTCATTATTGAGTGGTGCTCTTCTCCAAAGTAATGAGGAGACCAGATACAATACCTACTGCCAGAGGAGAGTTCCTAGATTCTCAGGTGTTCTCATTATGTGGTTAGTTAAGCTGCATTGTAGCCTGTTAGAGAACTAATCTGGGTAGATTCTGAACAGCCATCGCTAGGGTAAAGTGAATCCCTGGTGAACCTAGTTTCATGGGCTCGTGTCTCGTTTTACTTCCTCAACATTATCCCGATCCAGCCAGTAGCTAGAGAACTTTAGTTCTCTTACTAAATTTGAATAGTCCCACCTGGATTCTAGCTCTTGGGATGCCAACACTAGTTTTTCTTCATACTGGTGATGAATATTCATTACAGTACTTGATATTAAAGGGAGGGGTTCCCCATCGTAATGTTAAACGAGAACTTAATATTAGCTTATTCAAATTTAGCAGTTAACAATTTCATCCACCTTCTTTAATTCTAGGAGGCTGTTTGTTGTATCGTGGGCTTAGAAGGGCAATGGCCAAAGTATTTTGTGTTAGCATAAATGTCTGAAATTTGGTGAATGTCAGTCTTCATGTGCAAATATTAACAAGTCCAGAGTGTGATGAATGACCAGAAACTTGGAGATTCTCTGGTGAATGTTGACAGTTGACTAAATGTGAAGGTCAGAATTCATAGATGGATCTCACTTAAGCCTACTTAAGTCAGTGGAATATTAATACACCGATAGTTCCCTTGCCCATAGAAGACCTCTGCAACTTCTCCCCACCATAGGATGTAGCGGTAGCTATTTTGGCACAACTGTATTGGTGGGGAAGGGGAATGGATAGAATTGGGATGTAAGAAAGAATGTCTTGATAACATTACTTACTAGTGGTTGATATCATTCTTTTGTATTAAAAAAAGTTACTCAGTAGTAGCAAAGAGAAACAGCCCCAAGTCTCTGTGTTTGTCCATATCCTATCTGCATACCTGCATGTGCCCATGTCTTTACACAGTAGGTGGGATTGTTTGCTTCATGGATCAATAATCCTTCGCCAATCTATTGATTGTGCCAGTAATGGACATTGGTCCAAGATAATAGAAATTCAATCTGTATCTCAGTGAAAGAAAAAAAAATGGTCTGTCCATAGCCCTTTCAATACGTTAATGCGCCTCCAGCTTCTGTTTTCTAATATAAAAGCAAGTAAGGATGCAATCCTAACCTGGAGTTAGGATGGCGTAGTTAGGCCAGCAAAATTGGCTGGCACAAGGGACACTGTAAAGTATGTTTGGACCACTCTCTGAGTCAGAGAGGCCAGCACACAAACGTGCACTATCCTCCCTGACTCCAAGAGTGGTCCAAATGTGCTTGACTGTGTCCCTTATGCCAGCAAAACTTTGCTGGCCTAACTGTGCCGGCCTAACTCCAGGTTAGGATTGCTCTCTAAGTGTCCACAGAATTTAGGATTCTGAGAGCTCATTTAGATCTGCATGAAGAATATGTATTCCAGGTGCACATGTATGTTTCTAATTCTCCATTTCCATTGACAGTGAGAAAGCTCAGGTAATTTTCAGGACCACCAACACGTACGAAGGGTAATCCTGCTCCTAATTTTTTCAGACCGTATATGTTTATTCTCAGGAGCGCCGGTGTCTGTGACCTGCTGAATGTACAGCCCAATCCTATCTTTCCCCCTCCATAGCAGGCTGCTAAAACAGCACCAAACAGGCTGCACTGTATGCTGTATGTGTGGGGGGGCTGATCAAGAGGCTTGGGAGAAGTATCATATTTTCCCTTACCTTTCCATAAGCCCCTCGACTGCCAATGTGTCTCTTTGGACCTTCTCCAGCTCTTTAGCTGCCACAAGTTTGAGTAGACAAAGGGGGTGTATTGACTGGCTCTGGGCGTGGGGAGAGCATCCAGAACAAGTCACTTGCTTCAAGTGCCACCCTTTCTGCCTCCAACACACCCCTGGCCCTCCCCCAATCTGCCCTGATCTGCCTTGCCCATTCTGCCCACCCCACCCCATATGAGGACCCCCACATACAAGCGTCATGTGTGGGGGTCCTCCCTGCCATCTGCAACAGTGACCCAAACACAAGTGGCTACCCACGCTTCTGAATCAGTGTTAACAATGCCATAAAGTGTGTACCACCACTGGGACACTAGTTCCGGCAGCAGTATGGCCAAATAGGAATGGGCCATTAATGGGTTTTCCACTGTTTGTTACAAGCAAAAAAAGGTACAAATGCTTTTGCTTCAAAAAGAACAATGAAAAAGGTGACTGTAGTTGTGAGATAAAGCAGTGGTCTTCTACTTTTTTCAAGCCACGACCCCAATAAATTAGTATATAAAATATGAAACTGAGGATCAAGTTTTCTTACTGCTGTATTATCCAGACGAGGATCGGCGAAGACTAATTTTATAACCGTTGTCTAAGTGTTCCCCTGTAATTTTATTGTATTGTGTACAGTTTTATTATATATTTTCATCTATATTTATTATTAGCATTGCATTTTATGCTCTAAATTGATTTTATGCCTAATAAAGGTGATGATGATGATGATGATGAAACTGAGGATTCACCTTCGATCCGCCCCTCTCCTAGAACCTTATCCATTCACTCTCCACCCACGTTTTGCCTTCCAAGTACTATTCAATGTAGCCAAATATTCTTATTAGAGGGAGCAGAAAGCGTAACCATGAAGCCTGGCACTCATGAAAGCTATTTTAGTGTAATTGCCAAGAACCTGAGCAGGACTGGGATATAAACTCCTGGTACCTGATGGAGTACCCCAAATATGAAATACCCTTTCACCTAGTGGTGCTCTGGACCAGTTGTCTTTGACCTTTTTCATTTCTGTAAGTTGCCACGACCCCACAATTGGCTTCATGGCCCCATTGGGGTCCCGAAATCAAGGCTGAAGAACACGGGCAGCACAATCCTAACCTGGTGTTGAGCCTGTGAAGCGCTCCTGTACTGGACCAGAGCTGTCGCAAAGACGCCGCAAGGTGCATCTGCACCACGGATTGGGTTGCTGGGCTGGCACAAGCCGCAGCACTGGCTCACAGGCGCCAGTGTGACCATCAGCTGTGTGGGTTAAGTGCCAGCTTAGCTCTGCCAGTGCAGGGCCTCGCTGAAGGTGTGCCAGAGGCAGGCAGAAGGCATAAAGGGGCAGCACCGTGGACGGAGATGGTACATAGCCATTGAGCTATATCCACACCCCTGTCCCAGGGCTGGGCAGCCCTGATTCAGGTTGCCCTTAGCCATGTGGACTTGTGCCTGCTCTTTTGTGGGCACAGATCTGAGCAGCCCCATAGGGCTGGCTGGGATGTATCCCAGGGCAAGGGGAAAATATGCCTTTGCCCTGCGCTGAGCTGCTGCCGCCTCCTAACATTGTGAGGACACAGCATAGGTGAGCTGGACTGCCTATTCCAGTGCAGGTTAGGATTATGCCCTGAGATAAAGAAAAGAATTGAAGAAATTTGGGGGGGGGGCAGTTTAATCTTGATAGTATCCATGGGGACCTTGCTGAATTTCATGCTAGCAGCGAGCAGTTCCATGTGCTCCTATCTGGGGGCTGTATTCCACAACCAGGAGTACCATTGATTGCAGAACCAGCATCTGGACTGATCGAACATCATTCTGATCTCTGACATGATGCCTGTTGGACATGCCGATTGGTGGAAGAGTGAAAGAAAGCAATATTTCCTAATATACCTTGCAGTTGCTGTCTGAAGTTGAGAACTGCTGTCAGCTATGGATGGCTGAGGGAGGTGTTAAGACTGAGGGATGTCAACAAATGCGGTGTGTAGGGTTTTGTTCTTGGGAGGTTTTCCATAATACACATTGACGTTTTTGAAATTGGTCCTGTGTCGCCCAACAATGAGGGACAGTGCAGCTTACATAGCAGAAAATCCATAGTCTCTAGACACTTGCTTACCACAGAAGAATCACTAGATGTTGACCTTCAATTCAGTCTGCACTATGAGCTGATTCAGGGAGATAACAGCAACTAATCTGTCAGTCTTCTCTTGCTTTTTATTGACTTACTGACACGTTGTTATTTCAGTGTCAGTGTCGGATGTGCCAGGGTGTCACGAAAAATACAATTCATATACCTATTGGGCGTTTATTGGACCTAAGATTGAAACCCTCTTATCAAAAAGACCTTCTTTAAAAACAGCAGCGTTTTGGGATGAAGTGAGCCTGTGAAACGGCCCAAATTTTCTTCCAGTTTCTTGACATCAATTAAACTCCTGAGTGCACTTTGCTTATTTATAGTTTTACTGCAGCTTTACATTGGTTTTAAAATAATATGAAAATTTGCATGTTGGCTCCACACAGGTTTGAAAATAATTCCACCAAGGCAATATTTCAGGGAGAAGTAGAGAGCTCAGTACTGCATCGTAAATCAATTCATGGCAAAACTCAATGTAATGTTACATTTCAAATTTTTTTTCCCAACAAATAAAAATGAAAGTTATGGAACATCAGGGTCCTTTATGGAACTTCCCAAGGAAAATTTATTGATGGGGCCGTATCTGTGAAAGTCTTTTATGTACTCGTTACAGTATCTCAGCTGGGTGCCATGTTGCAGAGCGATGGTTTACAAACAGTTATTTGAACACTTGATTCACCCAGACACTAAAAAGCAATTATTTTATAGTTTTTGTTACTCCATTTCCCCCCCCTCCCAGCATACTTTGTACAGCTCAAGTTGGTTTATGCGATAAATTGACAAGGTTCAAAACTGTGACTCCTCTGAACTTTTTAACCTTCTATGAAAGGGAAGAATTCTAAGAGCAATGGATAAAATTCAATTAACTGAGATGACAGAAAATAATCTACTGAGCAAATACATCAGGCAATTGGAAGCTTTCAAAAGGGAAATAACCTATTTCTTGCCTTGTTATCTAATGATACAGGAGTTTATTTCTCTAGTAACAGTCACAAATCTACGTAATGTCCTCTAAATACTTTGGCAAGCAATTAAGACTTTTATTGTGTAACTAATTCATTGAGTTAGCAATTAGCATATAGCACTAGCTACCAAACCATTCTACGGCTGTATGTCTGTGTACATGTATATACATACAGTATGTGTATATTTGTGCATATACTGTACTTGTGTACATGTTTGCCCTGATCCAGCTAGGCACATATACACATAAAGTCGATCTCTACAAGCATAGTCTTATCTGCATTGATCTTCCAAACATGGGCTACATGCATGATTCCCAACTGGATCTAGCAGCGAAACTACAGGAGGGGAGTAGGAGGTGGGGCTGAGTACCTGCTTTTAATAGCTGAGTAATGCTATTACAAGCTGTTTTATGGCATACACATGTACATTGCCGTAATATCTGCATATACATGTTGTTGAACATCATGTGTATGTTTATGAATATATGTATATGAATATTTATTTATTTTTAAGAATTTGTACCCCGCCTTTCCCATGCCTTAGCAAATGCCCAAGGCAGCTTACATGAGCAGGCTAGTTTAAACCACCATTTTTTCAATGGGGATTTTACAAATCTACAGTATTCTTGTGATCCGCCAATCCTCAGGCCCAGATGTAGCCTTCACAGTGTGGTTCTTTCTTTTGGCTGCATGCCATCAAGCCACAGCAGGCAATCACAACAGGTCGTCAATCACAGCAGGCAATCAGGCCTGAACAGGTCGTCAAGGTCGTATTCCGTTCTTTGCCGGCTGGCCTCCTCACATTCTTCACCGCAGCTCTCACTTGCAGTGAGTCATCAGCTCCACAGCCACTCTGTTCTGCCACCACAGGTACTGCAGCTTGTCACAACCTGGCATCTGTCTCCCATATTTACATACGTCTGTATTATATGCTTACACAGCCAAAGACTCAAAATAGAAAGGGAGGAAAAGATTCTCCCATTTCCTGCTCTTCCTCCCACTGCAAGCCGCAAGTTGGGCACCTAGCAATTACTGTCATCTGCAGTTGCGTTAGCCAAAAGCCTATTTAGCCCAGGACCTTCCCAAGTTGAGCAGGTGTGCTTCCATGAAGGCAGCTGGTCCTTGTGTGCCAGGGTGTGCCAACCCATCCATGAGGCCAGCCTCCGGCAGCAGATTGGCAGCCACCCACTTCCATCCTCCAACTCCCTGGATTGGAGTAGGAAAAGGGGACAGAGCAGAAGTATGGAGAAGAAGAGAGAGGCAGACTAGAGTACCAGAGTAGCAGAATCCGACACATCACCAAATGAACTTTTGCCACCTTGAGCGGCAGGAGGTCCTATCTTAGTACCACCTTCCTGCATGTGTTAACTGAGCATTAGTTATCTTTGTGGGCATCACACTGAGATTGCAATCCTAACTTGGAGTTAGGCCGGCGCAGTTAGGCTAGCAAAATATGGCTAGCACAAGGGACACCATAAAGCGCATTTGGAGTCAGGGAGGATGGCGCACATCTGTGTGCTGGCCTCTCTGACTCAAAGAGTGGTCTAAACATACTTTATGGTGTCCCTTGTGCCGGCCAGACTTTGCTGGCCTAACTGTGCCGACCTAACGCCAGGTTAGTATTGTACCCTTAAAGGAGGAATAAGAAGGACTAGGCCTTACCATTGCCACATTGTTTCTCAGTACAGATTCTCCCCTACATCTTCTGATGTTCTCTAACGTATGCATTGACATATAAAGGTATCTGTAAAGGACTCTGGCACCAAGAAGTTAGTTTAGGTTTGCTTCTTAAATTTTAGTGTAGATCAGAATAGGCACTCCTTGTGGTTGCAATGCACTTGTGCATGTTTCTCAGAGAATCCCCAACCAGTCTGCTGCATTGGAGGTGCTTGTTTGGTCTTCTCCTAAGATGCTAGCCTGCATATATTCATTGAGTATTGGTTAACTTTGTGATCATCATGCAGAAGGGAGGCATGAGAAGACCTAGGAGAGCAAGTCATGTATGCTATATAAACAAATTCATTCCTCATG
>JAJKFI010000037.1:2899771-2914054 GCA_029204185.1 Lerista edwardsae
TGACATTTTTGCCTCAGTTTTTAGCTTTCTTTACTTTTTTTTCTTTTACAAGTTGTTGGTCCTTACCACACTACCCCCCCCCCCCCAAAAAAAAACCCCAATGCTCATTAATTGTTCTTCACTGTTACTAATTAGCATCCAGTTCTCATAGGGATAAGGTGACTCTAGCTTTGGGGTTTAAACTTTGGTCAAGGCCAGGCCAAAGCAAAGCTGTGAGCCAGATTTAAAGTACATTTTTTTTCTGTTCCAATATTTGGATTTTGTTCTTATATGAGTAACAGCCAGAATGAATAATTACACCAAATGGCTGCAACTTCCAGAGCACATCCAGTGTGCCTGATCCACTTTAGATATATTATGAAAAAAACAATCTGCTTACAGAGGAAGAGAAACAGAGACAGCAATGGTAGTCAGAGGCGTTTCTACAGGGATGGCAAAGCTCTAAGTTTTGCAAGAAGCCTTACCCTGTCATGTAAATCCCTCCTCTCCCTTGCTGCTGCAGCCAGTAAGCAATGCCAAGATGTTGCTTTTCCCTGTGAGGATTGGCTAAAACGGTGCAGGAGAGGAGTGATTTCCACTGCAAGGTAAGGCTTCTTGCAAAACTTAGAGCTTTGCCATCCCTGTAGAAACGCCACTGATGGTAGTGGCAACCATGGCAATGGCTACAATGGTGTTGGTAGCAGCAGGTCCTTTCCAGATCCATCCCTACTGCCTCCCTTCCTCCTTCCCAGCTTACCTGCTGTGGCAAAGCAGTGTGGCAAAGCGGGATGAAACAAGGGAGCCAGGATAAGCAGAAGTGAACGCTATTCCCAGCTTCCTTGTCCTGCTCTGCTCTGTCATTCTATGTCAAACCATAGACATAGCAGCAGTTTTCAACCTTTTTCAATTCATGGTGTACTGAGAAGGTGCAAAATTGTCAAGGCACACTAACATTTTTTTTTTAATTTTGCAATTGACAAGGCACACTATACTGCCAACTGGAGACTACTTGTGAAAGTCCGGTTCCTGGCCTGCACGGCTCTGATTTGGGATGCGTAAGGAACTCAGATCTGCGCCTGCTATCTAGCAGCCGCAGATCCAAGTAGCCCATATAATAGGGCTGGCTGGTGCCTACCCTGAGGCTCCAGGGCAGGCCCAAGCTGTGCTGGGTATGGTGCAGGCCCACTGGCTTGTGCTGTTCCAACACAGTTTTGGACTGCACCCTCAGACATATACAGCAAAAGTCGGGACATTCGCCTTCTGAATCAAAGCTGACTAAACAGACTCTGTCCTGAGGAAGATTGCAGCATTCAGATTTAAGAGGGAAACTTGAATCTTTGGCCTGGGCATAAGCTTTCTGATTTGGGACCATTTTACGACTGCTTGAAAACCAACGTGTAATCAAAGTGGAACTGATCCATACAAAAATCCTCATTTTATAAGTACTTCAAGTTTCAGTTACAAGCTATAATCTCTGTACCTAGCCTTTTTGACATGGATTGTTTGACATCTTGGCAACTAGCTAATACCTCAGCATCTATATTACAAACAGCCCAAACCTGAGCCCTCCATTCTGAGCTTCTTCAATA
Source organism: Lerista edwardsae (assembly GCA_029204185.1). Classification (NCBI taxonomy): domain Eukaryota; kingdom Metazoa; phylum Chordata; class Lepidosauria; order Squamata; family Scincidae; genus Lerista; species Lerista edwardsae. Next base: position 2,901,340 of record JAJKFI010000037.1, read on the forward strand.
CAGACAGTTCAACAGCTGGTTACCTACATTTGATCTCAGCATTTTACTTCCAACTCATGAGGAGTTTTCAATTCTAACTTTCCAGTGCCAATGCAGCTGTGGCAATGGGGTGAACACTACAGCCTGCAGTGGGGGGGGGCAGAATTCACATAGGAACGTTTGCTTTTTCACATAGGAACGTAGGATTTTCCCCAGCTATGTCCAATTTAGGGTTAGGGGTTGAAGACAGAGAAGGATGTCCCAATTAATCAATGTGCCAGAATGGTGACATCATTCAACAAAAGGCATATAGGGTTAAGCTGAAGGATGCCCTTGGCTCTTGACCATGACTCAGACCAAGTGACTTTGCATTGATGGGATCGAGCCCAACTTGAGGGGAGATAGGTGCTGTGGCAGATCAGGATCCATCTGGAGTAAGATTAGGAACCAAGTTTAGAAAATTGTGTCAGATTCTGTTTATTGTGCATGCTTGCCTTTTACCTCCTAGCCATTGTATTGTAAGAACTATGCCTAGGCCATTGCTGAAGTCTTTTTTTTCCCTTGCAGCTATCTTTTACCCCTTTTGTCTGTTACCTCTATTTGAATAAAATTCCATATTATTTTGATCTTTAATCTGCCTGGCTTGCTACCCATATTCCTCTGCATCCATTTTGGGGGATTTCCTTGAGTCTGGGACTCCCACCATGCAACAGGGAGGGAAGTTTTCCAAGGTAGCCCCTGTCCAGTTTTATCCTGGAGTAAGAGATAGTTGAGGGAAGGGAGAAGGGAACTGCATGCTAAGTTCCCCTCTTGACCATCAGAACTGATGACCACTGTTCAAATAAATAATCCTTAGAGGTCAAAAAAAGGTCTTAAGGCAAACAGTATCTTTCTTTTTTGGTGTTAGTGGATTTAACAAGATAGGTTGAACTTCACCTCTGATATATCTTCCTAAGATGGATCAAGATGGATCACGTCTGTTAAATGACCTTTGATTTGCTAGGAACCAATGGTTTCTTTTCTGGAGAACCTGATCCATCCTTGATTGTCAGAATCTCTGAGAATAACTAAGGTATAATGGTCAGAATCCACTAGTGCAAGCATCTCAGGAACCTTCTGTTTTAGTATCTTCAGAAGCTTTCCCCTCATACTGGGTTTTGTTTATGAATTATATCTTTCCCTTGTCATCAAAAAGAGAAACTCTTGGTATGGGAGATTTGTTTTTTGCAAGAGTACAATGATTGACTTGAGCCTTTTTCCTATGAAGCTTCAAATTCCTTGAAATATGAGAGGCTTCTCATAGTAATCAGTGCTTTGCTATCTGTCTTGGGCCAAGACAGATAGACGTATCTCCCAGACAGACAGACAGACAGACAGAATTGAATAACAGTGTTCCTCAGGGCACAATCCTAACTGGAGTTAGGCCGGCACAGTTAGGTCAGCAAGGTGTGGCTGGCACAAGGGATACCGTAAAGTATGTTTGGACCACTCTGAGTCAGAGAGGCCAACACACAGTTATGCTCCATCCTCCCTGACTCAGAGAGTGGTCCAAATGCACTTTACGGTATCCCTTGTGCCAGCCAAACTTGGCTGACTTAACTGTGCTGGCCTAACTCCAAGTTAGGATTGCACCCTCAATCTCTCTCTTGTAGGCACTGTAAATGTCACATGCCAATGGCTCCTGGACTCGATGCCACTACAAGTAAGGTGGTGGTGGTGGGAGGTTCAGGAGAGCTTTGGGGCAGGGAGAAGTTTGGTGAGGATCTCTGAGGCATGAGCACATGCCAGGATCCTATCCCTGTTTTCCCAGACCAACACACCCCTGCCTTGCCTTGAATTTATGCTAGCAAAATAGCTGGTATGGGTCCAAGTAGACCCACTGACAGCCAGGAAGACTACGGTAAGTCTCCCAGGCCATCTGGTCACTGCCCCCACCACAGCATACAACACACTCTCCTGTGGTGTAGCTGCATAGCAATGGTCTATTGGATTGGGGCCTTAATCTAGATGCCTGTTTCAAATGCCTCTTCAGTTACTTTTTCCTCCATCCCCAAAGAGGCTGTGCATACTTTAGGATCACCACCATTAGGAACCAGTTCATGGCTTAGGGCAGGGATGGCTAACTTTTCAACTTTAGGGGTCCTGGACCTTTAACAATTGTGTAATGAGGGAATATCAGCAGGTGCAGCTTGAAGACAAGATGCATCTGCTGAAATTCCCTCTTGTATAGAATTGTTAAAGGTCCAGAAGCCCTAAAGTTGAAAGGTTGGCCACTCCTGGTTTAGGGATTAAGCTCTTTCATCCCAAAATGCCCCTTTCTGTTTTGCCAGCATCTTATTGAAATGTTTGCATAAGTTAGGTTGTTATAAGAGCCCACCCCAGTTTCTTTTATTTTCTAAGAAGGCAAGCTAGTCCATCATGACTAGTCCACACACTCCCTTCAGAATATAGATTTGTTTTAAAACTCATAGCTTTATTGAAAAAAAAAGTTGCAGTATTAAAGCACAACCTTGGTTCAAAGCACAATTTTGATTGATCCAAGCCAGTGCCGGATCTGCTAGTGTGTATTTTGTTACATCTAGGCGGGGAGTGGAATTTTCAAGATGTCTCAGTTTTAGCTGGATGATGTTGCCCCCTTTCCCTTTCCCTATGTGCCTTCTCTCCAGGGATGTGCAAAAGCCACTAAGCTCAAATCACGAGTTGAATAATGAGTCGGTAATCTCTTGACTTGAGAATCATAGTGCGCACCAGTCACAACTTGCAATTTTGAGTTATTTTAACTCGAGTCCCATCATTTCGAGAAACAAGTCAAGTTCTTCAGCAAAAATATCCTTTAAGGATTCATCCTCCCCTCAACCCCCAGACCCTCCACCTGGAACCACCTTCCCTCTTCCCACCACATCTGCTGCTTCTGTTGGTCTGAAGGATGGCCCACAAGGCCTTTCAGGGAGACACTGAAGCAATGGGGAAGCAAGCATTCACACACTAAAGAAAGTCAGGACTCAAATTGAAATCATGACTCTTTTCTGAGTCATTGGCCCCGAGACTCAAGTCTGAATCCCGAGATGTCCAAATCAGTGATGTCCATGACTCGAGTTAACACAAGTCACAAAAAGTGACTTGAGTCGAATTGCAATGACTTGAGTGCCCATCCCTTCTTCTCTTTATTATAAGCTTTGGTTACATAATAACTAATTGAAATTGATTACTTATTTCACATTAGGACTAAATTATACATTTTAGGACTAAATTTGAAGATACAGCTGTGAAAACTACCTTTCGAAATTGTGGAGTTCAGTACTATGTAAAAATATGTGTTCCATAGGAGTCAGTCCTAATTAGGAGTTGCCAAGATATGAATAATAAACAATGTTCAGTATGGGCTCCATATTTAAGTAGTTTTCTATGTATATTCATCCTGTAAATATTCTATATAAAGTCTAGAACAACACTAGAGAATGCTGTTTCTTCTCAGATTCCTTCAGCCCATCTGCCAGTTGGGGGCATGCTGAGACAATGGAAAAGCTTTTACAGTTCAGCACAAGCTCTCAGTCCAGTCAAAGGGAGCAATTTCGTTTCCAGTGGATTTTTCCACATGATTAATTCTAGCAATCTAAAAAGCATTTATTCTGAAACAATGTTTTAAAGAGATATCACTTTATATTTTTTTCTATGTAAATGAAGGAACATATGTGTGGATCAGGGCAAAAAAAAACTGTTTGTGATATTATTTTTAAACCAGTAAAGTTAAACCAATGCAAAAGGCCAAAGAAAGATCCTATTTTGGCTTAAGCCACCCAGGCTTTGTGTTTCATTCATGGGTGGATTAGGATAAGATGAAACAGGAGATGTTTACCCAGATGGCACTAAATTTGAATCAAGATACGTACTTGAGGTCACTGGGGCTTGCATACTCTGCTGGTATAAATTGTATGATGTACCTTCAAAGTTGTTCAGTGGAAGTCCAGAGATCTACACCAGCTGGGGAGCTGGCTGATAGACTTTGTCTACACCAGCACAAAGAAGCTGTATAGAGCTCAGGGAACAGGTTAATGTGAATTATCTATTGGTAGAAATAATGGTCCTCCTTCTTTCCTTCCCTGTTAAACCTCCCAGAATTTTCTGTGTGGGTTAGGGAGGAAGCTTTGGAAATAGTGCCCAATGTTGTAGCTGATTTCATTGGAAATATCACCCAATGTTGGAGCTGATATTGCCCATCCCCTCCATGCAGGACCCTTTAGTGGTAGCTAAGCCATCCAGTATCAGTTGTGATAGGCAACCATTTTTGACCCATAACATCTAAGTGTTGTGCTTTGCATTTTACTTGCATGCACTCAGAGACACTGTAGGTGATGGGGGTTAAACCTCTTTTTGGTGATTTTCAGTGTTTGAATGAATTTTACCTTCTTAATAGCTTCTGAGATTGGAGACTGCAAACTGTTCCCTGTGACTCAGTAGCCACTGGGAACTGGGTCAGGTCCTATTTGCATAGCTCCAGTCTTGGACCTACCACAAGATCTGTTAGCATAAGCCTCAGTTAGAACTGAACTATCAAACTAGCCTAAATGGTTACTTCTTTAGGGCCCAATCTTATGTAACTATTGAGCATAGATGCATTTGCAATGGAGCCCCAAGATAAGGGAACAAACATTCCTGTATATGAAATGTTGAACATTCAGTGGTTTACCATCCTGATTGGCTAATTCAAAGATGGGTTTAACCCCTTGAACTTCCCATTGATCCCAGTCAGGGTCTCCAACCACCATACCCTTCCTGAGCCCAGCTATTGAATTTGGAAGGCAGCTCCAAAGTTGTGTAGCCCATGCCACAGCTCCTCACTTTTTGCCTAGAGCTTCTTGCATTTGTCACAGTGCTGCAGTGGCTCCCACACAATCAGCATAATATAAGAAAGGAGCCTGTGGTGGATTGTTGGGACTATGGAACAGAATGTTTGTACCCATATAGATCTATGGATGAATGAATCCCATCATATGAGTTAAAACACACCATCGTTCCACCTAGAAGGTAATTATAGAACATTAGCATGTACCGTACTTGGACAGTTTAAAGTACCCCAAGTTGATCTTGGAGACCCTCACTCAAGTGAGTATTTATTTATTTTATTTATTTTATTTTATTTCTATCCCGCCTTTCTGCCCCATGGGCACCCAAGGCGGCTTACAACATTAAAAATACAATAAAACATAATGTTTAACAATTTAAAACAATGTTAAAAACAATATTAAAACAGTTAAAATTTAAAACAGCAAGCCCCATGGATCCAATGTAAAGAAGAGAATATAAAATGCCAGCCAGCCTGTCAACAGTTAAAGTCTTGTTTAAATAAAAAAGTCTTCAACCCCCTCCAAAATATTGCCAAAGAGGGAGTAGTTCTCAATTCTAAGGGGAGGGTATTCCAAAGTTGGGGGGCCACCACCGAGAAGGCCCTCTTCCTGGCCGCCACCCCCCTCACCTCTCCTTGTGGCGGCACAGTCAAAAGCCCCCCCCCCAGATGACCTAAGAGTACGGGCAGGATTATATGGAAGGAGGCAGTCCCTCAAATACCCCGGACCCAAGCCGTAAAGGGTTTTAAAGGTCAAAACTAGCACTTTGAATCGGGCTCAGAAAGGAATCTGCAGCCAGTGTAGCCGCTGGAGCAACAGCCCGACAGAGTTGAACCGACGAGCCCCAGCAACCACACGAGCAGCCACGTTCTGTACTAGTTGTAATTTCCGGACCATCTTCAGACGCAGCCCCACGTAGAGCGCATTGCAATAGTCTCATCTAGATGTCACTAGGGCGTGGGTCACTGTGGCCAGGTCTGCACAGCTCAGGTACGGTCGCAGTTGGCGAATCAGCCGAAGCTGGGCAAAGGCTCCCCTGGCCACCGCCGCCACCTGGGAATCCAGGTGCAGCTGTGGATCCAGAAGAACCCCCAAACTGCGGACCTGCTCCTTCAGAGGGAGTAGGCATTTGCAAGGTTAGGACCCATACTGTTTATAATGTTGATTAAATGAAATTAAACCTTGACGTCAGCTTCAGGATCTAGTCTTTATTTGGAAACCTAAGAAGACATGGGTTCATTTAGGGATGGAAGTGGAATGGCTCTGTTTGAAAGAGAATAAATAGGAACTGCTAAATCCATGGATTATGTAGTAGTCACTCACACATACAGGGCTGACTTACAATGAATCTTTTTGAACAGTTCATTAAAAATGAATATGAATGCAAAACCAAATACATGTATGTTCCAGCCTGTCACAGCAGGCTGGAGGTTCTCCATGATCTGAGGAAGGAGGAGTCCAGTCCAAGGCTGAGAGGTAAGACAGTTTATTGCAAGACAAATAAAAGGAAACTTACAAAGTGCTGCTGGACGGCGTGAAGTGGTCAAGGGTCGGGGCGTGCATGTACTATGAGGTTAGTGCCAGGCTATATATGAAAGTGCTTTCTTAACAGGTGCCTAATTGGTGCAGATTCAGTTAATGATTGGGGAGTAGGGCTGTTGTGGGGGTGATTTAGCACATTCACAGGTAGCAACCAGGAGATTCCCACGGCCAGGAAGAGTGGGCCTTTGCTGCAGGTGCTAGCAGTCAGGCCCAGGGCAACCTTGTCCAACCAGCGGTGGGCAGGTCCCTTGGCTTGTGTCCAAGTCTCTGCTGCCTCCCATAGCAACAGAGCCGATGAGGACTTTGGGCTGTCGGGAGGCAGATAGACCGTCTCTGGGCCCTGCACAATGTATGACTTTCAGTCCAGTCCTATCTGGCGGCTGCATAGCCACAATATATGTTCTGGCGCCGCAGTGCACTTGACAGCTGTTGCAAAATGCGATATGCCATAGAGTGCAGCCTGGTTGCCATTGCAAATGATAGGTGGTGGTGGCCAGGTGACAGCAGCCTCCGTGTGAGCCCTGGCACTGGTATGTTCGTGTGAGGGGGCTTGCAATGGGTGGACCGAGATGATGGGGGAAACAAGGTGGAGGATGAGGCAAGAATGAAAGATATGAAGAGGGCAGGAAGGGGCAGTAGCAGTTCCACCAGTATCCTATCTACCTTCCTGGCCTTGATCCACTTACCTGGTGCTACCAAGACTTACACCAGTAAAACTGATGGCACAGGTCGGAGTAGAGCCATTAAGGTAGTGGAAGCATTAAGGTAGTGGAAGCCAAGTGGGTCCTCACTTGGAGGAGACCTTCAGGACTGCCCTCTCCTGCAGGAATACTTTGGACTTCCCTGGGGACACCAAAGGTCCTGACAGTCTCCCAGGCCTTTATTTGACAGCCCTGATGAAAACACATTTCTTCTTCTTATTCTCTAGCACGCATGTGCACTGCTGCAAACCAGCTTTATAAACTGTCAGTACCAGTTGCGCTGGAATGGCAAGGCCAGTGGGCCTGTGCCGTACCCAGCACAAGTTAGGAGGTGGCTAGAGCCTCCCTGGGGCAAGGGCACATTCGCACCATTGCCACCCGCCCCCCGCCCTGATGGGCTTGCTTGGATCTGCGCCTGCTGTTTAGACCGAACTGGGGCCGCACGGCCTGGGGACAGGAGCTTGGATGCAGCCTAATGGTCACATCCCAGCTCCACCCCACTCCCTGGGCTGGCACACTGCCCCGCACGCCCAGTTCCTCCCTCCCCTCCACCCAGAACCGCTCTTGCACCAGCTGAACTCATCTGGTGCAGGAGCAGCACAGCGCAACCTTTGGCTGGCACCCTTGGGCCAACGCTGCTGCTAGTGTCAGCCCTACTGTGCCAGCGTGCTGCTGTTCAGCCGATTCTAGCAGCCAGTGTCAGCTGAACGGGGGACATAGGATTGTGCCCCCAGTTCCATGCCAGTCCCTATCAGATCTAGGTATGCTTTAACAGCCTGAAGCACTTTGCACATCTGCAGCGTAGAGACTGTCTTTTGTCGTTTGAACCACCATGACCATTGGGACAAGGTTTGAATGGCAAAGATAAATAGGGGTGCATTCTCAATGCCTAAGAACAATTTTGTCACTTCTTTCCCCTGAAGTATACCTGAATCTATATACCTGTATACCCGCAGAGAGCTATAATTCAATGATCATGATTAAGCAGTGTGTCCTTGCTTTTGGAGGTGTGTAAGAGACATTGAACAGCCACTACAATTTTCTGGTTTAGTGAAGAAGGATGTCACCAGACCAAAGATTCTGCTTGCTCATCCAGTAAGGATTCTGTGCTTCCCCAGCAGCAGACTCAAAAGCAGAATAGCATTAGAGGGGGGGGAAGGTATCATAGGAACAATAGCTACTCCCACAGTCCCTGGCAACTAAGGGCTCAATCCTGAGCTCTCCAGCACAGACGGTACAAGTGTACTGCCCACACTGGTGTTGCAAATGTGCTGTAAGGCGCATCCAGTGTGGGCGGTAAGCTTTTACCACCCATGCTGAACCAGAGATATGTGCGTGTGTCTGGAGGCACCCCAACAGAACTGGTGAGCTTTAAGTTTTCCCTTTGCCGGTGCCGCAGGCAGTGAGGGTGGAACTTGCAGGGGAGGAGCGGGGTGGGGATGGGACTGGTGGCGGCCTTTGCTGCTGAATCCAGACCTCCAGGTCAGGCCACAAAATGCAACACAGAGGCCCTCACCTCTCGCCAGCTAAATAGTCGGCGCAGACATCTGGAGACCCATTGGTGGGTCTCCAGGCTTACCTGGGGAAGGGGATGGATGTCTCTTTCCTCCAAGGAGCCACACTGGTGGCTGCCACAGGATGCAGCAATAGCCAGGCAGCTCAGGACTGGCCAGGCCAGGCAGCTCAGGGTTGCAACCTACCATTCATGATCATGTTCTCTGCTGCCCCCACGTTGTGCCTGCTTATCTAATCAGTATTCAGCAATATCAGGTACATGGGATGACATCCCATTATCCGTTCTACATCCTACATAAAATGCACAAGGAGGCTGCCAGGAAAAGCTCGACCTATCAAGTGCAGGCCTTCCTAAAGAGGGGGTTCAAATCCTACTATGGTACAAATACAGCTTCCTCGACAATTAAAACTGCATGCTCTGTATTGATGCCTGTGTGATGGGATTCAGGTTTTTGCAAGACAGAAGGGATGGGGGCACATAGGCAAAGAAGAATGGACATCAAGAGCAAAGTCACAATAGGTAGCAGTGACATAATAAAATCCAACTAGCTAGTTGTTCAGTGGGAAAGTTTAAGGGAAAGCAGACATGCCTTTGATCCTAGAAGAATCTAAGGTGATGCTACCAAGAAAAGTCTTGCCTTTGGGGTATCCTCCTGGAGAACAACAATTTTGGGTAGAAAAAGGTAGACCATCAGGATAGAATCTCCCACATCAGAGCACAGCATGTGACCAGTTACAGAAGCAGACAAAAGAACACTGCTAGTCATGTCCTGGGAACTGATTAACAGGAGGGAGTTGTGGCTGGATAGCATGAAGGGGAGTGGGCAAAATAGAAGGCATCCTGGGGCACAGCAACCCTGCTGATCAGGCAGGACAGGAAGTAATATATTCATATTCAGCTGCTACCACTGAGCAGTGACAGATACCCCCTTACTGGTGGGTGTCATAAGGCAGCAGCAGAGGCAGAGGTAGCTGGAATCAGCACTGTGCAGCCATTTCACTATTGACTAACCAAAAGCATACAGTGCAACTACAAGCCAGTGACATCCAATGTGACAAGTGGGAGACACAGGGAAGGACTGAGCAGGGAAGGGTGGGGAACATGAGGAAAACCACTCAAAGTGAGGCCGCAGTGCCTCAGGGCCCAATCCCATCTGGCCCAGCACCAGTGGCAAGCCCTTACTGCCAGTGCTGGTGTCAAAAAAGTGCCATAAGGCACTTCTAGTGCTAGTGGTAAGCACTTACCTGCTGGCACTGGGCCTGCATCAGTGGGGCTTGGCCTGGAACCAGGAGGATATGATGCCATGCTGCCTGGCAGTACATTTTGCCATCACTGGCAGTATGTTCTTTCACGGCATGGGGAGGGTGGAACTAGGCAAGGGGAAGGTGGAGCAGGCCCTGGGTGGGGGGTGGGACCGGCAGTGGCATCCACCATCGCATCCTACCCTCCGTGTCAGGCCACGTGGTCCAACATAGAGGTTTTCAAGTTTACACCAGCAAAATAGCTGACACAGACTTGAGGAGGCCCATTGCTAGGCCAGCACCCTTACCTGGGGAAAGGGTGACAAACATCCCCTTCCCCTGAGCAGCCTCCTACAGCTGCATCCTCATAGGATGCAATGACAGCCATTTTGGCACCGCTGCTCCTATGGGAGCCTGGCAGCTTAGGATTGGGCTGTTAGTGTCTAGGGGGAAAGGATGGGTAGAGAGTTGGAAAGCCACCCTATTTCTTGTACTCCAGGCTGGTCTAGTCTGCCTCACTGGGTTCAGATCCAGGCCACCACTGCTTTCAGCCTCAGCCGGGCCCTTGGCTCTCCAGTCATCAGCTACCCTCGTCATCAGCTGGAGGCAGGCTTTTAAGTCCTACCTTTGGTTGTGCCTGCTGACCTGGACTCTCCCACTCCCTCCATCTTCAGATGCACTGCCCCATCCACTGCCAACTTGCTGCGAATAGTGTGGAACCTTATTTTCACTTGGAGTTACTCAGCAAGGGTAGCTGGGAATGGGAATTTGATCCTGTTTGTTTACAGATGCAAAATTGCATTCAGCGAAGATTATGCACTCTGTAGGTGCATCACCTCACAGAAATCTAAATGAAAGATGTTTCTGTTTACTGATTGTGGAAATCCGTAACTTTCATAATGTAAAATCCTGGCAGTTGCTAGGTCTCTCGTGAATCTTGCTGAATGAACTTGGTGGGTGGAAGCAGAAGTGAGCTCTGGCCTTTGTTGACATGAAACGTTCCTCATCCTGTGATGTGGTTCAGTCGAATATCATCTCCGTAGGCATTCCAAGAACACTATGAGTCTCCTCTTTAGCTACAAAAGTTAAATCTGCCTAAGTAAATTATCTGTGCTTTATTTCCCCACTGCACCCCCACTTTTTAAAAATTCTATTAAAAGATTACAATTCTGTGGGATTATTCTGAGTATAGGCACTTCTATGTCACACCTCTAATTCATGTCAATGGATTTTATGCAGGAGAATTTTCCAGTGGATTTTACTCTTTTGCTATTTTTGACCAAGGATAAAAGAATGGTAGGTATCTCATTGTGCTGTTAATTTTCTTTCTAGTGTGTTTGTTACAATGACTTATTTTGTGCCTGCTGTATGAGTTACCCAATTCTATAAGCTGATTTTTAAATATGTTACTAGGAAAACACTTTTTTTATAGCCTGTGCATCTTTTGATTATGAATGAGTGCAGTGTGATACATGCAGGAGTGTTTATTATTTATACAAAATATATAAGCAGGAAGAATCGTCATAAATCACAAGCCAGTATTATCCTTGGGGTTCATGACAGCCATATCTTTTTTTATATACAAAACCAGAATACATTAAATAATGTAGGCACTGGGAAAAGATTTCAAAAACTGGATGATTGTTGCATTTGTTCCATTCATTTTATATATAGCATTTTAAAATCTGACTCCATATAAATCAATCTTTTAAAAAAAAAACCACCAAGAAGAATTATGAGGAAGGCTGTTCTCTCTGTCCACGTTTGCTTTGTATTTTGTTACCAATGAATGCAGTAAAAACAATTGGCATCAAACACATGGGAGTTACTCTTCTGCACCTCATTTGATGGGGAGTTTGGAAAATGTCTGCTGTGTAACACCAACGGCCGAGAAGCGGCTTCTCTAAACCCAAACTGAATGACAAGAATACATTTCGATGCTTAACCAGCACCTAACAATATCGATTACAGAGGAGGCTTACTTAGGTTGCAGTAGTCAATAGTCCTGCTTTAGAGTCTACTAAACCATTTAATTAACTACGTTTACCTTTTAAAGGAAATTCATTGCATGCAATTTAGATGGTGGTGTGCAGCAATTTTTTTTCTTGAGGTGACTAGTGCTTTTAACCACTGGCTAAAGTGCATCCAGTGTTAATTAGCATATTTATGATTAAGTAGATTTAGCATACAGTAATCATTCTCTAATTCAGTAAGAACTATCTCTGGTGAATAGTGGACATTAATGACAGTCGCAAGAGCTTAGATATTACATAATCACTAATTACATTCTGCACAATTAGTGGCGACTCCTCCATGTGCATCGCTAATGGCTGATTCATGTCATCAGACTATTCTAGCTGTAAGGAAATATAAACAGTCTGCATAATTTTCTGATTGTATTAGCATAGAGAAGGACATTATTAATGACGTTTCGGAACCATGAAGAGGTTTTTATGTATGTGATGGATAAAAGCAAAAAGGCTCCCTCATTCTCGTTCAGATTTTGCTTTGATATACTGTGTTGTTCATCGCAGACCAAAAAGTACCACCAATGAATGGACTTTTTAAAATGCATATCTCAAATACATTTATCCTCCCATTTACAAAATGCACATGGCAGAACAAAAACAGGCAGCAGACAATCTAAACAGTATAACACTATCAAGAATATCCAACGCCGCTGAAAACTTGTTTTAAGGGGAAGAAATCAGAGCAAATCTTTTCAATAGCTACAGCATTTAAGAATTGGTAGTCTGTGAGACATGAACAAAACGGAAACTGGAAGGCAAACTATTAAGTGTGATCCTTTTTATTGTATTCATTTTTAAAGGTTATTATTATTATTATTATTATTATTATTATTATTATTATTATTATTATTATTATTATTAT
>JAJKFI010000037.1:2914064-2936907 GCA_029204185.1 Lerista edwardsae
ATTATTATTATTATTATTATTATTATTATTATTATTATTATTATTATAGTATTTTACAGTTTCGACTTACGATGTTGCCTTTCAATAAGTAAGGAAGATCACATTTCCCTGCACTGAAATATTGCATGCTGCTATCTGCCCATTCAGCCAGAACGATAGCGGGTACTGTGTGCCAGGCCTCCTAAAGACAATAGGCTCACTCCAGAAGGACCAAGCGCAAAATGTAGTCTGTATCTATAGAATGAGTATCCCTCTGGCAACTGCTCTACAGTCATAACAGAAACACTAAAGACAATTGAGTATCTGTACTGTGCATGATTTCAAACTGTGGGACTTGGGGAAGCTGATGCAGATGTATTCCAGAGGTGGCAAACTTCTTATTCATCTGAATAATCCGTATGCGTTTGAGAAACATTATGCTGCGTGACACAGCTATTAAAATGTCCTCAAAAATTCTCATTGAGCTAAGTAAGAAATGCAGAATGTCTTTTGTATTATGTCATTTATGTTTATATTGCATAGAGAAGTTGCTGAATTTTGGAAGAAATTCTAAATGCATACGTAATGATAAATCCGCTTCTGAGTTACCAAAATCAATATTATTAAAAATAATTGAGCATAATTTTCGTGAGATGGAAATATAATTTTTAGCCTTACCAGCATCAGTTCATCTTTAAGCCTCATTCGCATGTAATTTCAATGCTCCTAACACAAAATACATGTATTTTTGTGAGAATGTTTTGCTGTTGATTTTTATTGCTTACATTTCCTGCTAACGTATAACAGTAATTTTTAAATCCCTACTCCTACAGAAGTCAGTGACAAACTCCCATTGATTTTAATAAATCGGGCTTGCAGCTCTGGTCACATTTCCCCCAATGACTATCACCATTTCTTCTTTAATGAATCACTGTCATTTCAAATTGATCAATATTCATTGTTTCACCTATTTTGCACAATGTTGAATTAAGCAGCATGCTTCTTCGGAGAGCAGGCAAATATATTTTCCAACCAATGGCAGAAAAATTTGGGCCAGTGATTTCTAGCAACCAAAGGAAGTAAGACCCCATTCATACTAAGTTGGGAAAGATGTGGATTCATGATAAAGAGGGCTATTTCAATGAAAGCATGACAGAATTTATCATTGCAGACAAAATATTGGCATGAAGGCTACTAATTGCAACTGAGATCAACATTCCTTTCTTCTTCCTTCAGAATTAAGGTAGATTTTAAATCAACATGTAGTCTAACAGAAATTGTTATTTCAAACTAGAAGCTAATGTGTATTTAAAGAGCTATTGCATAGTAAGCCCAGTTCAGCAAAATGCTGACAGTTACAGGAAAGCATCCTTTGGCGATCAGAATCTATTGCAATGAGAATTTGCTTCCATTCTTGTCAATTTGTACTTTTAAAAAAATTCCTTTGATTACTATATCACTACAAGGCACACCAAGTATGAATGACATTTAAGAAGATCTGTGCACTGTGTGAACCAATATGCAGGCCCACTACTGTGGAAGAGGAAACAGTATGCTTTGGGATAAGGAGATGATGAAACAGCTGAAGGTCCGAGCAGAATTCAGGAAGGAAGCGGTAATTAGGCAAGTTGGAGACACTGGTCAGAACAAAAGCTTAACAAAGATGCACAAGGCTGCCCTCATCAGGCCTTGCATTTGCTTACTTCCAAGTATATCTGTATGGAATATGGTATAAAATTGATCCACAGATCTATGTATATTAATAAATGTTCCATGTACATTAATAACAGTATCTATTTACACACACACACACACACACACACACACACCAGAAAAACAGTCACACATTCAACCCTATGTGTCTCAGAAAAGTCACATAAAATACAGTATGCGTTATAGAAATTTCCAATCACTTTCTCTTGGAAGATCTAGCAGGATGATAGCAGAAGGTGACATAACTTACGCGGTCCTTCTGAATATTATCTTTGCACACTGCCTGCTGAAAGAAACAGGAGTCTGTAGTAATTCCAGAATGAACACCTAATTCAAAAGGATGAATCTTGAAAGCTTACCATGGAGTAGTTGCACCATTGGTAAACAGGGCAAATTGAGTGGATAGGTTCCATTTATCCAGTTATCCCACATGGGTATAGGAACTTAAGTGAACAAATAGGATTCCCAGACCACATAGGCTTCCCCATTCCATGAAGCCCACATACATTGAGGTGGATCGTAGGTTATCCATTCACTTGTGTTAAGGGAATTTGTTTTAAGGGAATTTGTGTATGCAGAACTTATATTGAATTCAGTGGAGTGGAGTATTGAATGGAGTGGAGAAATTCAAAGGGAACCTTGACTTCGCTTTGAACAACATGTGACATAAGATGCCACGCATACAATTGTCAGTACCTCATTGTGCAACTTCTTCCACACATAGTTTCACAACCACATGTGGAACAGACCAAAAGACCACCTTATTTCCACATTACATGTATTCCTTATGTTATAACTCTTTACCATTGTATTATGAACTCTGAGTTGTGATTTAGAGGGCTAAATACAAAAGCCACAATCCAACACTGAGTTATGCATACTTAATTGCATTGCTGTCCTATTCTGAGTACTGTCACTGCAGTGTCAATGGTTTAGGGTGCACAAGTAGTCCCAGGAGTCAGGTTTTCAACAGTTTCCATTGGAGGATAGAACAGGTGAGGACAACAGACTGCTCTAAGGCTAGGCCAGCTGCAACAGACAAAGCAGGTGTGGATGTTTCTAGCAGAGGTGTGTATCTGCTTTATCTGCAGAGGAATGCGAGGTGGCTAGCCCCACCCCTTCCCCTGAGAAGCCTGCCAATGCTCAAGGGCTGTCACCACATTCTGCAGTTGTGGGGGGGATGCAGTGGTGGGCCTAGCAGAAGGTCAAGGGGGTCACGGGCTGGAGCAGCAGTGGAGCTGCTGTCGCTGCTGCCCACCCAAGCCACCGCAGGTGCAAACACAAGCAGTGTTTGGCCTGCCCACCATCCCCTAGGTTGAGAGAGAGGAGGGTACAGCTCTGGCCAGCTGGTAATCTCTGGCCCTGGTCATCCAGGGGTGCTCTTTGCATACAATTTTTGAAGTCTTTCAGGGTCTGTATTGGGGGAATTCCTTCCCCTAAATCTGCTTCTTCTTTGGCTTCATCTGCCTCATTCCCAAAGTGTGGGGGGTTCCATTCTCGGTACCATAACAACTGTTTTCAATGGACTTGAAAGCACCTAACTCTGTGCTGGATTGTGGCCAATATATTTTGAAATGACCAAAATATACCCAAATGGACCTGATCAAGCTTTCACTAAAATCACTTAAAAAAAAACCCAAACTGTCTCAGCGAGGCTGGGTATACAGTCTGTTAAATGATGCCTCTTGGCCAGGCAACTATAGGCTTAATTTACCATGTAATCACTCTAATTTCATGCCAGTTAGATTCTATAGAAATCAGTGGTGTCGCCCTGTTGTAAAACAAGAATCAGACAATGCACCACTGGATTCACGTGTCAGCTGTGTTATCAGGCGCTGGCTTTTAACAGGGTCTGATCATACAATTTCCTCTGTTAAGAGAAGCCTCACACTACTCTGGAGGCTGCCAAAAACAGCTAATTGGCAATTATTCAAGTAGATAAATGCTTTCATACCAGTAAGTTCTTACAGAAGAAAAAAAAATCCACTCATGAATAATAGTTACCTTGGAAGGAGAATTTCCAAATCTCTAATATAAATTGGGCTAGGATTACACACTCTCTTTTTCTGCATAAAGGAGCAAGTCATTAGATTTAGTTTCACATGATCAGATAAGATTTAAAAACAGTTTATGACATTTCCAGTGTGTATTTTGAGACAGCTGACAGATAATATAATCCATTCCCCAGTCAGAGAGCACTAGGTTTTAAGGATCAAGAAACAGTCTTCAGAGATTAGTGTTCTGCTGTAGCCTTTAGGTTCAATGGACTGATCCTCAGCTCATGCAAGTCCAAGCAGCTCCATTGTAGATATGGCCCCGATATGCATACCTACCCATAAATCAGTGTGTGGAGAGTGTATGGAGCACAGATTTAAAAAAAGAAGCATTAAGAATTGTAATAGAAAATGTGACCCAACAGAACAAGTGTTATTTCTCCCCTCCCCCACCCCACCAAAAAATTATGCGTTGACTGTTTTCTTGAGTACAAAGACTGCATTCTCTGTGATTGAAATGGCTAATAATGTCACTGTTTTTCTTTTTCTTCAAAGAAAGGATATTTAGAGGTTTCTCTTCTTCCAAAACACTGCTCTCTTCTTGGGTGTGGATTAAATGCAGATCTTGGAATTGAAGGGAATTTACATAAGTGCTGTTTGTCAAAGCAGAAGCTATTCCTTACATTATCACCCGAACATTTAAATCTTAATGACGGGCATTGTTGCCTAAAAGATGGCGATTTTCCTGCTGAGAAACTGCATTAGATTCAAGGGACACAGCTCATTTCCATTCACTCAGCAGTCTCTCTAGAAATGACATGCAGTGCTTGAAACTGTTTATTTCCAAATTCAGGCCTCCTCCGCATCAGTCATCAGCTTCAATTACCAGTTTTCCCGGAGCCGAGCCATCAGGCAGCCTGACATCAGGGTCCAACCTATTTCCCACCTTTTCATCTGCACATTATGCTCTTGACTTTGGAGAAGGTGGGAATTAGGTTGGACTTCATTAGCATGCAGAGCCTGCTTGTTCATTTGCTTGCTGCGAATGAAAGTTCTGACACTTGGGTGCTTTCCTGCAATATGAGAAAAAGGCCTCTTCAGAGTATATGATGTCCTTACTGGCAAGGAAAGGTCATCAAACAGGCAGACACTGACCTTGCTCCCTGCTCTTCATGACTAGTTTATTGATTCCAGGAACACCTCATTACATGCTGGATCAACATATTATTGCCATGTTCAGTGACTGAATTGTTTACAAGTGTCTTTATCGCTGGCAAAAGCCGTCCACATGATGCACGACTGCACTCATTTGGATGTGACCTGCCAATTATGTGTTATCCGATATGTTGCTGGGTGTCTTGATCCTTGACCAGGTCTGTTGCCCTGCATCAGCGCAGTCCCATTTACTACTTCTTTCTAACCGCTCTTTGGGAAAGTATCCATTAGCCTGTCAGTGTGTAAATTTGTTTTCTTACCTCCGCTACAGGAAATCGGGAGCGTTATTGCGCCGTCATTTGCTATGCATGAGGTTCATAATCAGTTGGGGGAAGGAATTTTTTTTATGGTGTCTCATGATAACCTACACAATTTGCAGTCAGTATGCATGGCGAGAGAGTAATGGGACTTGTTACAGAGCCGCACACATAGGCCCTACGAGAGAGACCTGTCATATTTTATTCAGGCGCAGCTCCTGAAAAGCCGTACAAGGCCAATGATTTACTGGCTGGGGAAAAAACCCAGAGAAACAAACTTCCCTCCCTTTTGCTCACCACCAGCACTGCCATTTTCCCAAGCTGCTGCTTGCCTGCCTCAAAAGGTTCCATAACTTTCCACTCGGGGACATTTTCCCCTCTGCATCTGTGCGTGTTTTTTGTAGTTTGCACTATCTGCAAAATAAGTGTTAGATTTTACTGTGACTGGAAAGGAGTAATATAGTAGTAGTAGTAGTAGTAGTAGTAGTAGTAGTAGTAGTAGTAGTGTTATCTATGTACATGATGCTTTACAGAATAACAGAAACAGAAGACAGGTTTCTCCCCACTCTTCTTGTTGTTGTTCAGTCGCTAAGTCGTGTCCGACTCTTCGCGACCCCATGGACCACAGCATGCCAGGCCTCCCTGTCCTCCACTACCTTCCTGAGTTCACCCAATTTCATGTTCATTGCTTAAGTGACACTATCTAACCACCTCATCCTCTGCCGCCCCCTTCTCCTTTTGCCTTCAGTCTTTCCCAGCATGAGGGTCTTTTCTAAAGAGTCCTCTCTTCTCATGAGATGGCCAAAGTACTTGAGCTTCAGCTTCAGGATTTGTCCTTCCAGGGAGCAATCAGGCTTGACTTCCTGGAGGATTGACCGATTGGATCTCCTTGCAGTCCAGGGGACTCTCAAGAGTCTTCTCCAACACCACAATTCGAAAGCATCTATTCTTCGGCGCTCTGCCTTTCTTATGGTCCAGCTCTCACAGCCATACATTGCTATTCTCCCCACTCTAAGCATACTTTATAATCTCATGAAATTAGAGCTGATATGACATGTTTCATTCCTGCACCACAAAAATAATATGAGAATCCTTAGGCACATAGGAGGAGCTTGTGTGGTGGCTCCTTCCTCTTGCCTCTCCCAGAAACAGGGCCAACACAGGTGAGTGAACAGAGTGGGAAACAGAAACAAAGGTATGAATGTGGGGTACATACAGATTTCATGACCAGTTATTTTTACATTTTCCTCAACCACATTATCCAGAATTGTTTTTGTATAAGGGCACAAAGCATTTCTGCTCTGGGGCTGTGACATTTCCAGCAAATGCAAAGGCATAATACTAGTCATATTTCTTGCTGTACCTTTTTTATAGCCCTATCCATTCACCCCTTGTTCTTGGCTTGCCTAGATCTTTTCCCCATCTGAAATCATAATCTGTTATCATAGTCATATTTACTATCAATCGGTACTACTGACCGATCAATCCTTTTTGTGCTTAGGATATTATCAATAGTTCCTCATTTTTTCATGAGGATATTTGTCCTTATTCAGCAAACTCATTAAAGGATTTGTAACCTGAACAAACTGAAACCATTTTGGTCTTCGCCCTTCCATTCTTTCCATCACTTTTTGATAACTCAAGATTTTGACTGAATCAGATCTGAGAGTTGATTCAGCTCATGTTTGTATCTGGTAGTAATACCCACTAATAGTTCTGGAGCATGATCTCTGGCTGCACTTGACTGCATACACAGTTTGTTGTTTTCCTGAAACTGTGTACAGCTACACTGGCATCATTGAGAAGACATAAGTTGTGATATATATCAGGATGCTTTTGGACAAGCACTTCTCATGATGTGTTCACATTGTAGTGTGTTATCAAAATTCACATACACATAAAAGAAAATGGCAGCTTCCAATGTGGTGAGTGGCCATGTGTAGTTACCCTCTGTCAAGCAAAGCTGACTACTGATTGTAGTCTTTGTATGTGAAAGCCAGGCCTTTTCTTAGGGCTGTGTCAAGACCCCAAAACCTGCAATGGGCAGATGTAAGGGACAAAAATATGAAAACTGAGGCTGACTCAGTTCTCCATTCTTTCCTTTGTATGGGACAATGTAAATGAGCTGCAGTCTGTGATACAATTGAAAGAGTGGAAAACCTGGTCCTCAGCTGTGATGTTGAAGTCATCAGGATAGCGTTTAGTCCTGCTCCAGTAGTAACTTCAAGTGCACCAACTTACTTTTCTCCAAATAAATAAATGCCTGCTGTTTCCTCATAGTGGAACAAAATGCAGAGTATATGTAGACCTGTTACAATTCCCTGGAGTCTCTACAATATACAGACCCTCCCTCCAAAACAGAAAACGTATTGTTACAGCTGCAACTGGGAGCTGTCCAACACAATATCTACCCATGTTGATGAGTGTTTTGCTAGTCTGCTAAGAAAACAACTTGCAATCTAGTGTGTAGATCTCAGGAATTTGGTTCTTCAACCCACAGTCATGGAGAAGACAGTACAAAGGCATCTCTATAAACATTCCCCCTTGTATAATAGTTCATCATGTTTGTTACCCATGATTAAAAACATTCTCCATGATTAAAGGTGTTGCAAGGGTGTTGCAATATGTGTCATATTACCCCCATTTGGGAGAAGTTGCAAAATATCTTATACCAGTGGTTCCCAAACTCCTTCAAGGGAGTTGGGAGCCACATAAGTGGCTGCGGGGGTGGGAAAAAGGCAGCAGCGCGATCCCCAAGATTGCACTGCTGCCTTGGCCAGCAGGGCTCATTTTTTACTTACCCCCGGCAGCTGTGGCGTCCAGGGAGGGTGAGAGACCTGGGATCCCCCTGAAAGGCTCACCAAGCCACGTAACACATTGTAAACACGATTGCAACCACTTCCACTTTGCTATTACAAAACTGGGTCACAATCACTTTGTAAATTCATTCTGTGGCTTAGCGAGCCCTGCAGGGAATCCTTAGGGCTCCCTCCCCTCTCCAGACGCTACCACTGCCAGGAATAAGTAAAAAATGAGCCCCTCTGGCCAAGGCAGAAGTATGATTCTGGGAATCGCTGCCTTTTCTCTCTCTCTCCGCCCCTTAAAGGGGCATAGCCCAGTGTCTCCTAGGGTGGTGGGTCGCAACTCACTATTTTGGGAACCACTGTGTTATACTGTACACTACACTGCTACGGCCTTTCATTATGATTAGTACTGAATGATTAGTCTTTCTACAAAGGATGGGCATACTTTAGAGGCAAGCTTTAAACATTTAAAACATGTTATTTAAGCATTTAATGATGAATTGGCAAAAACTCTAGAGTGCACCTTTGGCTGGTGCAGCTGCATATTGCGATGCTATGGGAATAAGCAGCACCAGTGGAGTGGCCTGGGCTGCCCCACTAGTGCAGCATCCGGAGCCTTGGCTGCCAGCGTAAGCAGGTACAGCGCTGAGTGGTACAGGGATATTATCAAGGTTGCAGGGAATCAAAGAGGGGAAATTTTGGGACAGGGGAGAGCACAACAGGGGGGCAGATGTGGTCTGGGAAGGGGTGGGATTGGCAGAGGCCTCCCCCGCCACATCCTAACCTGTATCCCAGGCCAGGCAACCCTGCCATAGGGCCAGCTGGAGCATTACTCAAGGTAAGGGGAAAAAATATCTTCTTACCTTGAGGAGACCTTTAGCAGCTGGAGTCCAGCTGGCTCCCAACTAGCTCTGGATACAGCACAAGCCAAGCAGTCTGGCTGCACCAGTACTAGATAGGATTGGGCTATTGCTTAATTTTTGAGATGCCAATTATTATGCTACAATCCTGTATACATTTACTTGGAAATAAATCCCACTGAATTCAATGGGGCTTATTTTTAGTAGATATGCATAGGATTGTGTTGTTAATCAATTCTGATAAATTTTAATTGGCAGGACTCAGGTGAGGAATGCACTTGCTTATTTGTGAGGCTATTTTGCTACCAGTATGCTATTGCAATAGGAGGCAAAATGGATATTGCAGATATCCTTTGCATTGCAGATATCCTTTGCTTCTTAAAAATAGTATCTTGTGATTATTTTTCCACTGCAATTTTCTCCCACTTTCTTCAAAAACTATATTGAGGATTTGGTAATATGAAAATATATTAAACTTGAATGGATCTGTTGCTTAAATAACAAATATTTAATCAACTAAAAATTGGTTGCTTAGCAGAAAACCCTATTTTAAGGGAAACCACTCATGTAAAATGATCAATGTAGCAATTAAAGCCAAAAGCTTTGTTGAGTTAGGAACTCCATGTGTAACAAGATCACACAGGAATAAAATCATCCAATCTGTTTAGGTATCTCCAAGTAATATTTTTCAGGCATAGCTTTTCATGCTCAGCTTTTGTAAACCCTGGGTTCTGTTTTCTTGTGGAGAGGAAATGTTTCACTGATGCTGATGTCAGAGCTTTCTTTTATATGGATAATTGAACTGTTCCTTTGGAAATATTTGAGGTTTTGCGGTAGGCCCTGGGACAGAGCAAATGTCTAAGAGCAAATCTCTGGCCAAAAGCATCTTTCAGTGTATAATCTTGCCTGAGGGAAGCTGTGTACACTTTATCACTTTGTGTAATCAGGTCCCAGGCCCAATGAGAAGATCGACTTGCATGGAATTGAAAATTATTTATGATTGATTTGAAGATTGGCAGATTGTTAGTCTTTTCAGGCTCTCTGGGTCTGCCATTTAGGGCTTTTGTTGCTTTTGACAAGTTGAAAGGATTGTTGGGTCATCTCGGCTCAATTAAACACTAATTATCTAAGCCATGCACCTTGTGCTCCCAAGCAAAACTGTTGAGGTCATGACAGCAAGTTTGATCAGGCAATAAAAGTAATTATTGTAAGGTACATTGTAAGCCCAGTGATACAAGGAAAGAGAGAATATCATAACAATGAATTTACACTGCTAAGGATGTTTGCACTCAGTTTTTCATGCATTTTATTGGGGACTCACAAATATGTATCAATTGTTACAGGATCTACTGTACAGTCATGTCAAAAGCAACTGATAAACAATAAGTACAACGGCTGAATTTGGATGGATACATTTTAGTTCTAGTTTCCATGGATTGACATGTGATGGTAGACAGGTCCGACCGAGTCTTAATTAGACATCTATAAGATGTTTTTCCATTATTTAAAAGTCTTGAAGGATCACTGTGTCGGCATAGGTGACATCAGAAGAGAGCCAGGTCAGTCACTGACCAACTGCCCCTGCCACTCAGGGGGCCTGTCTGGTTGGGCTAGCCCCCTGAGCCCCGAAGCCATCAGTACAAGCCAGCTGCTGCAGATTCCTCTCTCCCAGTTCATGAATGAGGAGGGTGGGAGACGCTGTTGTCTGCTGCCAGCAAGCTTGGCAGTGGGAGTTTGGCAGTAATGCCAGGTGGGCCGGGAGGGGGGCTTAGGATATGGCATAGGTCCTGCCCCTCCACTGGCCTGATCTGTCCCCTGTTCCGCCCTGCACTTCTCCCACCCAAAAGCAACAGGCCCTTCACAGCTCCCACTGCCAAGCTTGCAGGCATATCTGCGGCTTTGGGTCCAGCAGATTTCAGAATGGGAATGGAAACCCCACCAGGGAAAGCTGCCATTAGGCCACACCCAAACCCCGTCTCCAGCCCATGCGGCCCCGATTTGGGCTGTGCGGCTTGCTCGGACCTGTGTGTGCTGTATGGCAAGAACAGATCCGAGCAAGCCTTTCAGGGCGGTTGGTGCCTACCCCAGGGCAAGGGTGCAAACATGCCCTTGCCCCATGGAGGCCCAGGGCAGTCTCAACCTGCACTGGATACAGCGTAGGCCCGCCAGCCTGTGCTGTTCCGGCACAGGTTAGGATTGTGCCCCAGTCTGCCACCCTTGCACTACAGTCCTACTCTACTCACTGAGTTTATTGGGCCTTACTCCCAATCAATGTGTAATAAGAGTGCATTCATGAACTCTCCCTTCACCTAGGTCCCAAATTAAAAACCTAACAATGAAAAATTAAAATCTTATTGAAACCCAGTTTTACCACCCCTCTCCCTGGGTTATTAGGTCCTCCCATCTACATTCCTTCCCTCTTTCAATCGCTCTTCACCCCTCTGCTCCATCTCTATCTGATTACCTGTTTTCATAGCAGCAATGAAATTAGTATTTTGAAGGTTTCTATATATGCTTCAATATATCTGTACCCAAAATGTACCTTGTTATGGAACATATTTTTAAACTATACTGCAGTCATATACTGCATTACAGCAATCTTGTTTCTTTTTACAAACTGCAAAATTCAATACATAAAATTAAAAAAAATAGTAGCTATTCACTCACCAGAAGCAACCTAATCAAGATCACAGTATCTATTGTTTTCTACCACATCTGTCAACCATCACCAAACTAAGGAAATATTCAGCTGTATCCATGGAAACTTAACCCATCGTTGTATACATGTACTGTTGACATTGTTTCACCAGTAAAATTCTATGGATATAATTAAAAGTGATTGTATTTATGTGATGCTTGAGTAACATCATAAAAACAATTCCATACTCAGTTAAGAAACCATGTGTTTTGCAAAGTCACTCCAATTAAAAAAGTATTTGCACAAAAGCAGTGGTATACAAAGAGTGTGGCAGGGGTGGGTGCCTGCCTCTGGGGCACCAGGCTGCATGCATGGAGAGGCCGTCTATGTCAAGATGGCAGTGACAGCAGGTGACTCTGGCTGCAGCTATAGAATTATAATTATTATAATTTCATGAAAATAATTTTGCCATGGGGGGGGGGGGCAAATGACCTTCGTATGCCACTGATCACAACGTTGGTGAAATACTACTACTTTGTGCATGAACCTGGACGCAGGTTTTTAAAAAGGGCTGCCAAAGGGCATCTGACACCTAGGAACCTCATCCCCACCATTTTGAATTCATGGACGTTCCTTCAATTTTATCTGACAATGGCAAGACATTGGAAGAGGGGATCAGGGCTGTCCATTCTGCTTATATCCAGCAGGAGAAAAGGATACAAATCAGTCCCAGATGTTCTCCCAAAGGGCAAAGGGAGTAAGGCAATTCCATTAAAAGATAGCTGTAGCAAGACATTGGTGTAATTGTTGAGGGAGAAGGGACTACTGTAGATCATGGAGCCCCCAGTTCAAACCTCTGCCATAAATACACTAAATGGTTTTAATAACCACTCTTTCAGCTTCAGTCCTCCATCTGCAAATTTATACAAACTTATGACCTACTTTATGGGGATGTAGTGAGAATTATAAGAAGATAAATGTATGAGAAGTGCTTTGAACATAGTAAAGTGTTTTCCCAAGTGGTGAGAAACTCATTGTGAAGAACTCATCAAATCTGCTGTGCGGTGATGGTGGACGTTCAAGGCTCTTTGCAGAGGCATGCAGTTTTCCTTGGGGTCCTCAGTGGAGGCCATGGGGGTTGCTCAACATCAGAAGACGACGACAACTGCTTTTCATTCCACTGCTTTTCATTCTTACCTAGGTCTGGGTTTCAGGACCCATTAGAACAGGCAGGTTCTAATGCTTACTGTTCCAAGGATCTAGCTGAGGACCAAGACCATGCCCGCATTCCCCACCCACGTTCTTACCAAACTCTTGTCTAAGGTAATTACAGTTCTAGAGCAGTGTTTCTCAATGTTTGTCCCCTGCTGTACCACTTCTCATGATCCACCTATCAGAAGTACCACTGGAAGTAACTGGTAATGATGTACTCACCAGTTACCTTCAGATTGTGAGGCCAGATACAATGCAACAAACACTGTAAGAGGCTGAAGGCTGACTGGAGGGCTTTTTCAAGCGTGCAAAAAGCGCGCACTGGAGTTCTGCCACTGAACCGAGTCGCCTACTGCTGTTTGTTGCATTGCTCATCTTGCTGTTAGGCAGCAAGGGCCTGGAGGTCCCGCATGTGTATTGGAAAAGGCAGGAGATACCCCAAGGGAATGGTATCAGAAATGGCCCCTTGTCCAGGTAAACCAGGGATTATGGGGTTAATCCCAGAACTCCTGCAGCAGGAACACAGCTGCAGGCTGATGAGCTCTCCAGCTATGAAGGGAGGTTAGCACAGGTGCAGATGGTTGTGGCTGATAAATTAAAGCCTGCCCATCAACAGACACTGACTGGCTGGCCTCAGTATAAAGTTGGAGGCAGGGGCTGCAGTAAAACACCTAGGTAGGTGCTGCAGGTGTAGCACCAGGTAGATGCTAGAGCAGGAAGCATCCTGGGTAGGTGCTTGCAAAGCTGGATTATTAAAGGAAGGGTGATTAGCACCATTACATGTAGGTGCTGGAGGAGAAGCACCAGGTAGGTGCTGGACAGATGAACGGATGGATGGAGTGCTGGCTAGACTGCCTGCCTGAAGGACTGTCGGACGGACTGATGGACTGGCTGAAAGACTGGCTAAGGTAACCTCATTGTGGGGAACAGTTGTATGTCTGCCACGCCCCTGGAGCCACCAAGTGGAGGAGGCAGTTGTGGCTTAGGCAGTTGTGCCTATTGTTTGTTGGTGGGGTTTGTTGGTGCTAGAATTAAGGTAGTTTGAGCTAAGCCGGTGATGAGGGCAGTCTGGAAGAGGCTGGCCAGCCAGTGTGATTACAAGCAAAGCTGCTGGAAGAGAGGAGGCCCAGTGGGTGACTGAACCCCCTTCCTCTTGCCTATCTCTGAGGCTGCTCTGGAGGGGAAACTAGTTGGCCTAGTGTGAGCATTGGGACCCCTGGGGAGGCCCAGCAGGGAGTTTCTGGCGGAACAAAATCTAGTTTTATAATACAATTGTTCAGCAAGCCTTTCAGATATGAATCATGAGGGCGGACAGAGGAAAATGACAGAAAGACCATTTGTTTTTATAAAATGCCAAAGAAAATATGTGATGCATTGAAAATTGAGAAGACATAATCAGGAGCCTCTCTTCAAAGGCCCTCATGATCAACATAAGTGAGCAGAGAGTGGAATGTGCTGGAAATATAATTAGGATGGATAAGAGAAGGCATGAGAAGCCAATTCTGGAAGCTGAGATAGAAATATAAAACTTTGAAACAGACAGCCAATAGAAAAACTGCACAGGAAACAACAAATAGAAAGGAATTCAGTGATCTGGAAGGAGCTCTAGATACACTCTTCTAACTGGGTAGTTAGTTTGCATTAACCATCCAATTTGAAGGGTGTTTCCTTTCCAATATTTATACTGGTTAGTAATATTGTACTACTGCTAGAATTGAAATGTTTTGGCTGAAGATATTAACAAAAGAGATCAAACATAGCTGGCATGATCTGCCCAAAGTTGGGCATGTTTAAGTTCTGTTGATTTCAATTCAAATGGGAAACTTGCATGTACATACTTAAATATCTCTCATTCATTGTTGGGTTGTTCTTCCTCCTTTTTCAAAGGACACCATCATATAGGACTGGATTCAGCCCCCAAGAAACCTTCAATCTGGTCCCAGGTAGGCTTACCAACCTGTGGACAATGTACATAACAAAACAAAAAGCTCATAATTGTACTCATTAGGAAAAGGAACACATTTACATGTTGTAACAAGTACATCCCATATTTGAATAATGTCTCTCTTTTGGCCTGCATATAAAGCATTTTACATTACATTTACATGTCTGTTGAAATGTGGTATAACAAAATAATCATAATGAATATGAATGCATATGCATCTACAAGGCTGAAAAGGATGTGATGAGGGATTCCCCCAATTAACGTCTCCTGAGCTGCAAATACAATATTTCAACCCATAGCATTATTTTTATAGAAATTTTTTTGGTACAGGCACAAACTGTATGTGCTAAGAGAAACCAGAGTGGCATGAGATTCCATGTGGTTTGGCACGGGCATTCAATGTACTGTAACCTGGTTCTGCTTTGTGGTCAGGAATTAGTTAAATATAAAGATGGTGTTTCAGTATGATTTGGTTTGATTCCCAGAGCAAAAAAAAAGTCCTTCAGTGATCTTCCAATTATTACTAGAAAAGCAGGCCCACTGTAAAACTTATTAACTGAGTTCTGATCTCTCCTGTAACTACCACTTGTTACATTCAGACAAAGCAACAGAATTAAAGTGTCAGGGCTGCTTGCAAGGAGGTAGGTCAGGGCCTTTCCTCTCATTTTTTAATTGCCTGTGTACTGAGGCTTTGGAAAAGGACTTTTGGGAGATTTATCCCACTGTTGGGTCATGCTGTGTCCCATTGTCTATACAATCTGTCGCTTCTAGCCCAAATACAGCACTTAAGCTAAAGAGCTCAAATTTTGCTTTCCATGAGAGTCACAAGATGAGAACTTTATTTCTCCAATGTCTGCCATGAGCAAATACAAAAGAGAGATTGAGGACATCATCCGGGATTCAAGTGAACACTCCTGGCAATTTTTTGTTTTGTGATATTCACCCGGCTCTAATAAGCTAGGTTTCTCTCATTCAACCACATGCCTGACAGTATGATCTTTCAAAAGAGAGGTCTGAAAAGTGGTTTGTTATTACAGTCTTCTCTTGAAGAATGTTTGCTAGCATTTAAGGATCAGCACTACCATTCTCTCATTACAGTGCAAGGACATCCAGTTTATTTACTTCTTATTCAAGACTACTCTGAACTTGGATATGGTCTTCAGTGGCTTCAAGTATCCATCAGTGCCAGTGAATTTTATTTTTTTTTGGCGTGTATCTGATTTACTTGTAGAAATAAACAACAAAGTATTAATCTCAAAATTTAGGAGATCTAGTCAAAGTTAAAAACTTTGAGGCATTGATTTCACAAAAAACTAAACAGTCTTGTAGTATCTTAAAAGGCTAAAACATTATTGCCCCAGGCATAAGTGTTGGTGGATTGTAGCCATCTTGTCTGATGTAATGTCATCTGATGTAATGTCATAGGACTTGCTTTAGTCCTAACAAGCTTGTGCCACATACATCTCAGGGTTCATTCTCAGGTTACCACAAGATTCTTTTGCTGGTTTTGCTATGGAAAAGAGCCTGTGTATTAAAATATTTTGTGAAGTCCCACACAAGTTTCCCTTTTGGCTCTCTGGAGCTCAGCGATGATAATGACATCATCATTGTTGTTAATGTCATCACCATTATTAAGATGTACCAACACCATGGTCATCAGAGTGAGAGCACAATCCTAAACTGAAGTTAGGCTGGCATAAACTAAGCCTGCAAAGTTTGGCCAGCAGAAGGGCCACCATAAAGCATGTTTGAACTACTCTCCGAGTCAGGGAGGATGGCTCACATCTGTGTGTTGGCCTCTGACTCCAAGAGTGGTCCAAACATACTTTACGGTGTCCCTTGTGCTGGCCAAACTTTGCTGGCTTAGTTTGTCAGCCTAACTCAGTTTAGGATTGTGCCCTGAGAGAAAAATGGTATTTAGGGTAGTGGTTAAAAAAAAGTTTGGGAAATACTGCTGTAATGGGAAAGTGCTAATTAATTGAATCAAATTGAATTTGCTGATAATACTGGGGAGGTGCAATAGCTCAGCAGTAGAACACCTGCAGAAGATCCCAGGTCCAGACTCTAGCCCAGCTATTTTCAACCACTGAGCTGTGGCACACTGGTGTGCTGTCTGCAAGTGTGCCATAGGAATTTGATGGTCATTTATTAGTAGGGCCATTGGGGGAAGTATGTGGTGTGCCTTGTCAGTTGTCAAATAACAACTTTGTTCTGCCTTGTATTGACAATTTTAGCACCTTGTCAATGTGTTCTGAGATGAAAAAGGTTGAAAAGTGCTGCTCTACCTCTTTGGGGGGGGGGGCTGGGCAGGGCTGTCCCAAGGAGGGTACCTGGCCCAAGAAAACTCAGACTTGATCAAGTTGGTTCAGCTGCGCAGACCCCAAATTCCTCCCCATTCCATTTTTCTAAAATATATACATGTCCCACCCAGACTAACTGCTACCACCATCTCCTTCTCCCTCTTCCCCAGTCCCAGAACAGGTGGGTGTAAAAGGATGCTGGGAACAAAAGCACTAACCAGCTCAATTTTAAGGAGTAGGTGGGCAGTGGAGGAGTGAGAAGGTGGTGGTGGTAGTGAAGAGTGGGCTGTGATTGCTCTAGAAATTGCTCTGCCCATGTTGGAACATCCAGTTACTGAACTAGATGGATCTGTGATGCAACTCAGCAGAGAACAGCTGCATATGCCTGGCTCCAGCTCTGCAAGTTCAGGCTGAAGTCTGTCTTTGACGGATGCAACTTGCTTCAGTTGTCAGTTGTTGTTGTTGTTGGTGGCCTAACCTGGAGTTAGGCCACCATAAAGCACGTTTGGGCCACTCCGGGAGTCAGCAAGGATGGCACATGTCTGTGTGCTGGCCTCTTTGACTTAGAGAGTAGTCCAAACATACTTTTACCACCGTAAAGTCCCTAGCGCTGGCCAAATTTTGCTGGCCTAACTCCAGGTTAGGATTGCACTCTCAGTTGTGTCTGAAGGGATGCGAGGAGAAAGGAGCCTTTCCTATGAGCTCTTATAAGAAGACATCACTGGATGTTGGAGTCATCAGGTGATGATAGTGAGAGCACCGCATGAAAGAGGGCATTTTTTTTGTGGAGGGGAGATGGCTTGCGGTGGGCTTCTCCATTCCTTTCAAGGAATGGAGCTTGTGTCTCAAGACCTCTGGAAAAAATCCTGTAAACCACCGGCACCACCACCTTCTCTTCCTCCACCCGTTGACCTGCCTTTCCCCCCCCCTTTCCCCAGCGTCGGCAAGCATCTTGAATTCAGCCCCCCAGCGGCCCGCGGCCCACCCTTCTTATTAATTGCTGGCCGCTGATTGTTTTGCACGCTCTTGCCCTAGCCACCGGGCGTTTGTTGCAAGTCCCCGATTACGAAGATGAAAAGATACGCGAGAAAGGCGCCTGCCCGGGCAAGTCCGTCACTCCAGGAACGAGGCTCGGACGTGGCGGCAGGCGAGCCTTCGCGCTGGAGGCCTTGCCAACCGTTTCAACTCTGAATAGTCCCGGCTTGGCAGATAATTCAGAAACTATTTGTATGAGCTATTTATCAAATTATTAACTGCACAGATGTTGTTTGGCTGAAGAGCAGCTGAACCTTCTCGCTGCCAGCCGCGGAGACAAAGGTCTGGAGGAATAATTGAAGATGTGCACGGAATATTAAATTAATTTACTGCTCTTAATTCTTATGCTAATCCTGACCTCTCCTAGAGCCTATCAATTACCCTGCACAGAGGAAGAAGAAAGAAGGGAAAACAGTTTCTTCTTGTTTGAAGGGAAATATTTGCAATGAAGCCAGAAGCGAAAGCCGGGGATTGTTTAATTGAAGCGCCAAGTTGCAGTTACGGGCCTTGGGAAGGCAGGCTGGCTCCGGCGGGGGAAGGAGGCGAGCGGGAGGGCTCAAATAGCGGCGGGGACGAAAAAGAACTCCAAGGTGAGCAACACGACGGCGCTGGGTTCGTTCGTCGCCGGCTCCCTCCCAAAGACATGAACTGGTGGCGGCGTTTCGGAGCGCCCCAGAGAGGGCTTTGCGGTTGTCTGAATGCTCCAAATCAGCGCGTTAAAGGTTCGTTTGCAGCCTCTGCCTGAAGTCAGAATGCGAAACACGCACACACAGCCGTCCGGGTCTATGAGTCGCGGGGAGATGCCCGTGACCTCCCGAGCAAGGTCTAGCAGGGCCACGGCGCGCTCTGGGGCTTGCGCAGGAGAACTCTCTGCTTCAGTGGGCCCTGCCGAATGAACGGCGGCCGAATATCTCGGGCCTTCCCTTTCTGTCAGTCTCCCTTTTCCGCTACACCCCAGGGCCAGCCATTTTTTCCTGATTGATTTTTAAAATACTATGTACGGAATTCTACAACGAGATTTTCTCCAGTCAAATATTTTAGGCTGTCAAAGAAAAATTTACACACACACACACAGACACACACACCATACATTTATTTTGCTTTTTTTTTAAAGTAAAAATTGACTTCATTCGTGCTGTGACGTCATTCCTAGACGGATGAAATAACATTACATTGACCTGAGGGAACGGGTGATTTTTCTGCGAAGCCAGAGACAGGAGCGTGGAAGAGAGATCTCCTCGCGGCTGTTTGTTCATGGTTTGGATCTCCGTTGTCAGGCTCTTTCGTTTGGTGTTTGTTTTGTTTTGCTTCATCATATTTTCTAATAAGGGGTATATAAATAGGATAAATAAGTATGATCCGTCTCTTCCCTCCTCCCCCTCGGGCGACCTTTGGAAGACCTCGACGGCGCAATGATGTCTCTCCAGCGCCGTCGCCGGGCTCCGGAGCTGCGCCCTTTTCAGCTCTCCTCGGCAGCCCCCCCCCCCACAAGTTATACCACAATATCAATTAATCATGCGGCAGGCAAACAAGGAGATTTATTCCACTACAAATAGCCTCTAAGAGAGCTGCTGAATGGGGGTGATTAGCATGAGAAAAGCGGAGCAAAACTCCACAGTTCAACAGCTAAAGAGCAATTTGATGGGGCTGGGATGGGGAAATTACTTGATTAGCGTCTGTTGGAAAAGGATCTCGCTGAAAGCGCACCGCAGCCGTGAAGTCGGAGGGACTCGGATCAAAAGGCAGCGGCCAAAAAAATAGACCCCGCCAAGCCTGAGCCCTGGAAGCTCCTTGGGGCAGAGGCCTGTCAATTTGCTGGGATCGAAGAAAGCGCCCTGCAAATGCGCTCTACCGATAAACTGTGGCGAGAAAATAGCAAGAGCGGGTTTTAAGAGACACAGCGCAATCCTACGCATGTTTACTCAGACGTAAGTCCCATTGTATCCAGTGGGGCTTCTTCTCAGGAAACTGTGAATAGAATTGCAGCCTTAATCTCGCCAGGCAGTAATGGAATGGAAAGCCAGTTTGATTAAGCAATGCCACCGGCAAACTAAGTAGCCTAGACGAGCCTAGACGTATTTCCTCCGAAATATACACACTTATGCCCACGTACAGCTTAGTAAGTGTGCATTCGTCTACACTCAGCTCCCTTTAAAAACAAATGACTGGCTTTTCAAGCCTGTTAAAGCTGTCCTCTGCACTTTTATTTCGGACTAAATCCCCATAAAATCCGCGGGACGCATTCAAGAGTAAAGGCGCCTAGGAATGGAGGACACAACGTGTGCCTACCCCAATCTTTCCACTGCAGGCCGACTCTACCATGTTGACTCGGAAGTAAGACGGTGTGGCTTCCGAGCGTTGAACCTCAATGGGCACGTACTTAAATCTTACACAATGTAAATCTTACACAGTGATTAAGGCTGCAATCTTATCTACACTTTCCTGAGTCTAAGCCCCATCAAACACAATAGGACTTACTTCTGAATAGACATGCATAGGCCTGTGACCTAAACCCGCAACCCTGAATACGCTTACTTGAGAGGCAGTCCCATTAAATTCAGTGGAAAGCAACTCTGAGTAAACACGGATCGGGTTGTATTTTGGTGAATCACGCTTGTTGTAGTCCGTAAGTAGTTTTTTAAGTCCCCATGTTTTGTTTTGTTTTGTTTTGTTTTGTTTTGCTTCACTTGACTTGTGGGTCAGGCTGATGGAGTGAGATCCAGTTCTGCCAACGTTGTGTGTTTGTGTTTAATTTGTTGTGCCTCCGTTTTCTGGAATGAGGTGAGAAAAAACTTCATGGGGGCGGGCGGGTAAGCCTCTGTGTCTCCCTCTTAGCCTGCTGCAGCTTCTTTTGAAACTTAGCCTGCTGCAAACAATAGCTTCTTTTGACACTTTGAAGACATTTATTGTGACAGACGCTGTGGTGACTAGAAAATGGGCAGGCAATGTGAGGCCAAAGAATTAACCCACGCAAACGAGAGCAGTGGATACGTCATAGACGCAAATGAGGAGTTTGGCCCATCAAGATCCACTCGGGATGGGTGTGACCCAATCCAACATGGAGTGACTGGGCAATAAACAGGTAGCTGTGAGTGACTGCAATTTGTGTGTGTGTGTGTGTGTGTGTGTGTGTGTGTGTGTGTGTGTTGGGTTGTGGTTTGTTTGTGTTTTTTTTAGTGTGTCTTTACATACTATATCTAAGATGCAACTTCACTTCCTGTGTATAATATGAATGGAAGTCTTATCTTATTGTCCTGGCTTATGAGAGATGAATGGCTCTGATGCCAAACAGGGTATACCATTGGGAGAAAACAAGATTGCAGCGCTCCATAGTCAGCACTTCACACTGATTTCTGTGGAAGGTGTTTCTGGATCACAGTCCTCACATCTCACCATCGTTTCATCATTAAGGATGTGCTCAAGAGAGTGCATTGGAATTAGCACTCCAAAATACATGGCAAACAGGCGGAAATGGGCAAATCCATCCATCCATCCTATGGCAGGGACGAAGGGACATTCTTTAAAGAGTGTAGCGATGCAGGGGTTCCCTGGATGCGGCTTGACATCTGGTTTGCCTGTCCTTCCCAGTCTAGATAAGGAATCTGGCTATGGCAGGGTGTGACTTTTCACATGCTGGAGCCCCTTATATTTAGCTTTGGAAATTCATGGCGCAATCCTAACCAACTTTCCAGCACCGGGGAAAGAGCAATACAGCTCTGAGGTAAGGGAGCAAACATTCTCTTATCTTGAAGAGGCCTCTGTGATTGCCCCCACCCCCGCAACTGCAGGATGCAGCACATGCCCCATTGGCACAGCTATGTCAGTGCTGGAAAGTTGGTTAGAATTGCACCCTTTGACGGTTAAGAACTGAGGATTGATCTGTCCTAGCTTTTCCTCCATTACCTTTCCTTTTGATGGAAGTTTTTAAAAACAACAGCAACGATGGGGAAACCTTCGATCCAACACAACATCTTTCTCCAGTTTTTTTCAATAAAATTCAGGTATTTCAATAAGAAGTGTGTTTTCTCACTCTTACAACAATGAAGCTATAGTCCCGTGCTCGTTTTGCTTGAGAGTGACTTTCACTGAGCTCAATGGGACACTTCCGGGTAAATATGACTAGGCTGCGTGGCTGAAACCTGAAACAAACGTCGTTTAAAGCGATTCTGTGGAAGTCAACTAAACAGGGCACAGAACTGGTTCGCCCCTGGCCCGCTCCTCCCTTGATTTCTGCAATAGCCCGTGCATGATAGATCAGCTTGCATGTGTGAATCAACCCGGATCGAGCAGCACTGACAGAACTTCCGTGTCTTTCTCAGTCTGCCAACCCACACTTTCAAGGAGAGGTCATCGCACGTTGACAAATCAAGCGATTGTGAATTTGATTGCTGAGTACATTGTGTGTTAGCTTTTAGCGTGTGCAGTTATTCTCGCATTCATAGGAAACTGCTTTATCAGGAAGGAGCGTGCCGGTCTCTCTAGCTCTGCAACGTCTTCATCAACTGGCGGTAGCGCCTCTCGAGCTGGGTCTTGCCCAGCTCTACCTGGGATTGAATTTGGGAAGTTCTGCGGACAAAACCTGGGTAATTCCTCTGAACTACAGGATCCAAGTCAAGTACGCCTGTCTTGTCTACACTGCAGCTTTCTCACCAACGCTTTGCAGAAGCTCTACTAATTTTAAAGGACGGTATCGCGTGCTGGCAAGGATGCGACGTCCAGCCTACTTGTGTATAAAAATGTAATGCTGGCAAAATCTGAGCATTTTGCAGAGAACCTTAAAGGCCCTTATCCGGAAGGAGCTGAATGGAAACCAATGGCTCATCACCAGCCATCAGCTTCTACTCTCTCTCTCTCTCTCTCTCTCTCTCTCTCTCTCTCTCTCTCTCTCTCT
>JAJKFI010000037.1:2936917-2991791 GCA_029204185.1 Lerista edwardsae
TGTGTGTGTGTGTGTGTGTGTGTGTGTGTGTGTGTGTGTGTGTGTGTAAATCCTAATCATCAGAAATGTCGGAGTCAGGCTCGTCTGTTGTTGTTTTTTAAATGTGTGTCTGGTCACAGTGGTTGTCTTTGTTCTTTCAGGGAAGAAGTGTAGTCTTTGGCCAAAGAATGCAATGATAACGCAGCGCTGTCTGTTCGAGTTGGGGGCTTGTCAACCTGGGCTTTGAAATGAAAAACGAGGAAGAAGAGGCTGCTTGCATCCCAGCTCGCTCCAGTGAAATGCGAACTGCCAATCACCTGGGGGGACCTGTTTCCTGTCACTCCAGGCCTTCAGAGTATTTGCATCTCGATCCTAAGAACATTGTCTGTACCTGGTGTCACTTAGCTACGAAATAAGAAATAAATACTTCAGACCAGAATATCTCCCATCAGAATCTCCTCTCTGTCCTGAATTCTCTTAGGTGGCCTTAGGCAAGCTACTAATCTCTCCGCCTCAGCTCCCCATCTACGACTCTGAGACAGTAACGTTGACCTACCTTGCAAGGAAATTGTAAGGATTTCGACAATGCACTTGAAGCGCTCCGAGCTACATGCAGGCTAATCGGCATCGGTTTTGGGGTGGGGAGGGGCGTTTGTTTAGAAGCCTTACAGCGCAGCCCTATACACATTTACTTGGGAGTAAGTCTCATTGAACTCAATTGGCCTTACATCCAAGTAGACGCATAGGAGCGTCTTGTTAGGTCGCAGTCCTGCGCACACATACTTGAGAGTAAGTCCCATCCCATGGAGCTCAGTGTGATTTAGGTTGTAATTCTCTTCAAGCTTACCTCCGAGTAAGTGAACGTATGCAAACATATATAAGATCATAAGACTGCACGTGGGGTTCTAGCCTAGCCTTTCCCCAGACTTGTTCTCTTCCATGCGCAGTTAGTTTTTGTCACTTTATTCCAACATGATCGAGCCTGACCTCCTGGTTTTCTGAAGATTTGAATTAACAAGAATTAACGGTTTGATGCCCTGGAGAGGCGTGCGCAGAGGCGCCGCCTATATTGTTTCCTCTTCCGTGGGTCACTCACCAGAGCAAGAGTTTTCAACTTGTCCCTGAGCTCTGTGATAAATGAGGCTACCCCTTCTACATCCATCGGCCTGGGATGTCTTGCCGAACGTTTGAGCAAACTAACCAGTGTCCTGTAGCGCAGGTGTGGTCAGAAGGTATCCTATCATAGCCCACCTGGTGCCTTCTAGTTGCTGGGATTTTTTTATTATTATTTTTATTTTTGGAAGAACACTGCAGTCTTTGGGTTCTGATCTAATGCTGTAAGACGCACCTTGAATCCTAGGCAAAAAGTCGCAGGCTTGACACATGCGCACCTTGAATGTGTGAGTACCGGTGTGTATTTTTGCTTTGTGAATTTAAAATGCCAGGAGGATTGGGGTGTGCGTGTGCCTAGAGCTGGCCTTGAGCGCGGTGCCTTCGGTTCCAATCCCCATCAGCCCTGAAGGTCATGGGATGATTAGTCAAGCTAGTCCACTTCACAGGATTGTTGTGAGGATAATGGGGCGGGGAGAAGATCTGCTCTGGAGGACGGATAGAAACGTGATGGCGAGCTGCCCAATTTGTAAAGAGATTAGGTCTAAGTACTGGAGATCCTTTCAATGACTTTTATTTTCCACATAAATGTGGAAACGAAAGAAATGCCCGTTGAAATGCCAGAAAGAAAACAAGCCCCTTGATGTCAGTTGCACTTACCGCCATGCAGACGGGCAGGATCGCGGGTGCTGACTGTGATGTGCTTGTGGCGCAATTCTGTGCATGTTTACGGGAAAGACAAACGCTGAGCTCAATAAGGCTTACTCCCAGGAAAATGTATAGGATTGCAGGCTTAAATCCAAATACTCTCTATTGGTGGAAAGGGGAGGGGGAGGCGCGATAGACGGACTGGCGATTACTTTGAAGTAGGACTGTCAGTCTGTTAAAGGTTTATGACAACCCCTTTGGCGATGAACAGGGAAGCAGCTGCGCATGTGCAAAGGTCCTTGCGCTTGGAACAGGTCCCCATCCTTGTACTTGTCAGTGTCGGCACGGAAGCGCTTTCTCCGGAAAGTAAGGGTGGGCTCAAACAGCGTTTCCTCGCTGTCTCCCCGTCGCGTCCATTCATCCTTGGAAGTACCGCTATTCGAGACGTGTTGGAACCCAGTAAAGGTTTTTTTGTTTTTGTTTTGTTTTTAGTTTAACGTTTTGATTCACAGTCGGGTTGGCTAATGGGTGGATAAATCAATTTAAAGCAATGCAGTGGCGTTTCTACAGGGATGGCAAAGCTCTAAGTTTTGCAAGAAGCCTTACCTTGCAGTGGAAATCACTCCTCTCCTGCACCGTTTTAGCCAATCTTGGCGTTGCTTACTGGCAACAGCAGCAAGGGAGAGGAGGGATTCACATGACAGGGTAAGGCTTCTTGCAAAACTTAGAGCTTTGCCATCCCTGTAGAAACGCCTCTGAAGCAATGTAGTGCAATCCTAAATGTTTGCTCTGAAGAAAGGCCTTCTAATTTTCGGAACCTTCTCCCAAGGAAGTGTGCATAGAATTGCAGCCTTAAACCGAACTCCGTGAGATTCATTTTCGAGGAAACATGTACCTACCCTGTTACTCTGATAAAGCGAAGAGGCAAAATTTAATTAGTGGAGTTTAGAGTTAAGGACTTCACATTTCATTTCTCATGCTGTTTTGGCTTTGTATACTACTTTATTAAGGAATGTAAAAGAAAATGGTTAACCTTTTGTTTTGCGCTTAAATTGTAACATTTATCCCCCACTTTCTTTAACATCTCAAAAAGTCATTTTCATTTACGTTTTGGCAATGAGGAAATGGGTTTAAATTAATCAATCAATTCATCATTTAAGGGCAGGCGATTAATCAACTTAAAATCCTTTAATATGTGGCCAATCCAAATGTATTAAAATTTAAAGGCCACAAAATGGTATGGGTATTTTTCAGAGTGGTATATTGTAGCGATATCATAATTATTTTTAATGGTAACTAAACAATGCAAAATGTAATCTTTAGGAATTATAACTCATGCCCAGAATTAAATGATATACAGATGGCTGTTTAATAACTAGGTCAGTGATGCCCCTGCGGGAAACCCAATGAACTCTAAACATTTGTGCTAGAGAGATCTTTCAGGGAATAATCCAAGGGAAGTTCTTCTTTACAAGGCCCACTGAAATGAATGGGAGTCATGCAAGAATCAGTCACAGCATTGGTGCCAATCCTTGGGGAAGTTCTCTTAATTAATTGGAATGAATGGGAACACGTAATTCTTGAGGAGCTCCCAAGATTCCAATGAGTCTTGCCCCAAGAGAACTCACCAGGTAATTGAACGCCTTGTGCTTTTCTTCTAATATTGTGCATTGTACTCCAATGCAAAAACACGGGATGAAGGAAGATACCTGTCTTCGCAATCAAGCAATCTGTGCGCATGCGCTTCTTGACGTTCTCGAGGTAGTGACTTTAACGTGCTCTTTGCATGGAAAATAAGTTTCATAGCAGACATACACTTATTTTTAGAGGACCAAAAGGGTAAGAAGAACGAAAAAAATAAAATTATTTTATTCTAAAATAAAAAAGGTAAGATGGTCTTTAATTCAAAGAATGGATTTCTGGCGCTTGGGCGCTTCTGAACCCAGGATGTCGGGCAGATGGTTAAAAACGGAGAACCAGACAATAACTGCTAGAGGGTATGAGTGATGATGCCACATATCCACGACCATTGCAACTGGTGTACTCCATAA
Source organism: Lerista edwardsae (assembly GCA_029204185.1). NCBI lineage: Eukaryota > Metazoa > Chordata > Lepidosauria > Squamata > Scincidae > Lerista > Lerista edwardsae. Next base: position 2,940,706 of record JAJKFI010000037.1, read on the forward strand.
CACGTAATCGCTGCCTAGTTGCGTGCTCACAGTCACTCACGTGCACAGTCACAGTCACGTGCACACAGTCACAGCTCACAATCTGCGCGACACTCATAAACTGAAAAGGGTGGGAGAAGTCTTTCCTCTTGCTAACTCGATTGCCCGTAGGACAGGGTCGTCGGAGGTTAAGGGGTAGCTAACCCGCTTCATGTGAACTTGGGAACCACTACTCTTGCCCTTCAATGAACTATTTTAGTCTCTGGCCAAACCTGGATGGTCCTCACGTCACCCCTTGAATTTTCTCGCCAGTGACCACGATCCAGCTTCTTAAAACCTGCTTCTTACAAAGAGGTCTGCTGCATGCACTGAAATGAGTTTTAGGAATCACGCGATTCCTAAATCAGGAGCAGAAAATTTCTTAACTCCCTCGGTATTTGAAACCTGTCTTGAACTGAACCTCGAAGCTCTGGTGGAACTGCTTCTCAGAGGAAGGTGGGAGAGATCCGGCACTACATTACTATTGCCTTAAATTCTCTCTCTCTCTCTCTCTCTCTCTCTCTCTCTCTCGCTCTCCCTCTCTGTGCGTCCTTTCTCACACTCCTATCCTAAATCACATGTGCAGCAGAAGCCTACGCATGTTTACTTGGAAGAGAGTCTGGTTGAACTCAGTGATACTCAACCGCGTGTGGACAGAGTTGCAGGAGATGCAGAGCAAATAACGTTTTCTTATTTGAGAGGTGTGTTGAGAGGGGCTTAGAGCCCAATCCTATCCATATCTACTCAGAAGATTATTCCTAGATAAGTGTGGATAGGATTGCAGCCTCCCTCCCACATAGATGTGCTGGACGGCAGACTTAGGTGGAAAGAAGTTCCACTGGCGGATGCTGCAATACATACGTGTTGTGCTTTCTTTCTGACATAGGGGTATGAGTAGAAATGCAGCATTTTCTGTTCCGTACCCATAAGCGTGGGCAAGACTGAACTCGGAGTCTCAGTGATTTCAGTGCGAGACCTCGGCATGTGCTCAGCTCTTCGCCCACTGAAATCGGTGGGACTTCGTGTGCTGTAGTCGGGAGAGAAAACGCGGCAGGCGCTGGTTTGCGCTGGGCCGAAGCAATGGGAAGACTGTGGCTACAATCCTGGGAGTAGGCTCAATTGAGTACAATGGGACTTACTTGTGAATAAGCGTACATAGGCTTGGGCAGCTTGCACGCTAACTCAGAAGTAAGCGCCTCTGAGCTCCATGGGGCTTCCTCCTTAGTCAGGGTGTACGAGGAGGATGGCAGCCTTCCCTTCACTGAGCCAAGCTGCTTTCTTGGGGGTCTTTTTGGAAGACTGCCCTGCTGGTTTCAATGGGACTGACTTCCATGTTCAGGCACGCTTACTAGGAGGTAAATCCCATTGAGTTCAGCGTGGTTTATCCCTAAGTCAATAGGCTTCGGGGGGCGCTGGAAGTGCGCGTGGATGTCCAGGGTTCCTTCCCGCACCGGTCTGGACCAGCCCAGCAGCGTCCTCGCTCGCCTTCACCTCCTGAGGAAGGCAGAACCCCCGCGCGTGCTCCGGAGGGCTGCTTTCCTTCCTTGGGTTGTCTCCCCATCTAATTAGCAGTCAGTCACGGTAAGACAAAGAGTGTCACGAAGCCTGCGAGGCTCACAGCGACCCAGAGGCCCCTCCGAAGAAGCTCCCCTGCGCTGCTGCCTGAGCTCGCGGGCGGAGCGGAGCGGAGGGACCGGCGCCAGGAAGAACCCCCAGCCCGGGAGTCGAGGCGCGCGCGCGCGCACCAGGCTTCGCACTTCCACTCGCGGGGTGGGGGGGGCCAGAAGGCTTGGGCGCGCCGCTCATCTGCCGCGGAAATGTCAGCCGGACGGCCGCCGTGTGAGGACGGGAGCAGCCGTTTCCTTTCCGGGGAAGCAGCGGAGAGCGCCGGGAGAGGAGGAAGGAGCGAGCAGCTGAAGGAACGTGGACTGGCGGACTGACAACGGGGGCGACGCTGCCGCAGGGGACCGTCAGAGCCAAGCCAGCCCGGCCGACCTCCACGCGAGCGAGGCCCTCTTGGCAGAGAAACCCGGCCAGGCCCGAGCGGCGCCCGCGCCACGAAACCCCACAGCTGCGCCCGGCGGCGGTATGTGTGTGAGTGTGTGAGAGGCGCGCGCGCTCTCTCTGCGTCTCTCTCTCGGCAACTGCGAACTGCGTGAAGGTGGGGAAAAAGCGCGGAGGAGGATCGTCTGATTGCTGGCTGCAGCGCGGCGGAGACGCGGCGTGCGCGTGCAGTGCACTTCTCCGCGCGCTCCCCACGCCACAGCCTCCGCATCTCCCGCCTTTCCCTCCCTCAGTGCAAATGTTAACATTGGGGCCCCTTTGCGGACGACTGGAAGCCCGTTTCCTCCCTAGAAAAGTCTCCCTCAGTCCGAACTAAGGTTCTCGGAGGACGCTTTCCAGGCGGACCGCGGGCGCCCGAGTAGCCCGCGCGCCTCTTCCCCCCCCTCCTCCAACTCACGCGGTTGCAGCGCGCGCTCTGCTCCCTTTCTTCGTGTCAAAAGCTGCCCAAAAGCGGGAGCAGCGAAGAGCCCGCGAAGCTCCCGCAATTTTATTCCGAGGGGGCGGCTTTTCAGAAGCTGGCAATTTGAGACGGCTGGGTGTTATTTAGTGCAATATGAAATCAAATGATCCTATTTCTGAAATAACAGTGTCTGTGAGGGGAAGTGAATACCCTGAAAGGGGTAATTGTCTCCTGATGATATTTCCATTATCCCCAATCTTGGCCTTAAACGGCATTCAGCAGCCGTGCTGTGGGGGGAGGGGGGGAAGTGTGTGTGTGTGTGTGTGTGTGTGTGTGTGTGTGTGTGTGTGTGTGTGTGTTGAAATCCGTCACAATAACCATACAAAAAGAGACCCCAGAAGCCACATTTTAGCAAGTTAAATGGATTCTCTGTTTCCCCTTGTTGAAGTATCCCTTCGTCTGGGAGATATTTCACTACAAGGCGAACCAGCAAATTGCCCCTTGAAATTCCCTCCGGCCTCTATAGATTTATAAAACTCCGGTGCTTTCCCGTTCTCTGGACAACAACGAGTTGAAAAAGATCGAATTCCCGGGATCGAAAAAAAAAATTAAAAGGTTGAAATGAATGCAAACCACAACGAGGTGTGTTTTCCTGCAAGAACGCCGTGCCATTTTCCTATATTAACTTCCACGTCGATGTCATTCCAAATTTGATTTTACTGTGGGATTTTTGCTTTTATTAAAACCAGGTCATTATTTCTTTGCTTGTTTGGGGATACATTTAAAGCACACTCTTTCCTTCACAGGTTCCTCTTTTTCTGCACAGTCCTTTAGGTTGCGTTTAGAGGCTCCCATAATTAAATGACGATCTGACTTTTTTTTCTTCTCAGCTCTGGCAAATGCAGGCGCTACACTCCGCAACATCACATAAAGCAAAGGTCAGTTAAATGAGTACAGCGAGTTTAAAGAGGAGTTAAACGAGCATAATTATATTTCAGGTCATATGCGCGATTAAAGAACTACGCAGGTTTGGACTTCAGCACGCACAAACATACACACATACAGACACACACAGTTTCCCAGGTAGTTTTTACAATGCTGATTTATTTCTTCCGTTTTAGTGCTTCTGTTAAAATACATTTATTTACAACTCCAACCACAACCCGCTTGAACCCTTGCCATAATTGGGATGAAATCAGAACTTTCACCTTCAGGCGGCAGTTTAAAAGCTGGACTGTAGAAAAGAGCAACGGAGCAAGCCCGTGTGACCGAAGTGACTGGCGAGGAGCTGTCCACTTTTCCAGCAACCCCTTTATTTTTACTGACTTCAATACTTAATAAACAATATTTGCAAAGGGCTTTCCCGAAGAATTCTTATATATGATCGCTTCATCCGGCGAGTTGCAGAATTATGGGAGGGGGTAGTTGAAGTTTGAAGTCCGTTTTTTCACCTCGTGGGTTAGAGAGGTTTGCTCCTCCGGTGCTGCTTCTTGTCAACCATGGAAATTGCAGTATTTTACGGTTTCCAGAACACTTGCTTTATATATACACTGTGATAAGTGCTTTGGAGAAAGAGAGAGAGAGAATACTGTATGTATGTCTGTATTCCAGGGTTCCTATTGCAATGTGGATTCTCCTCATCTATCCTTGTGAATACCAAAAATAAACATATGGCATAGCACCGGTGGCTGTTGACAGCACTTTTAGGTCAACGGCAGCATGCACTGGTGTCACTTCTCTTTTTCCAATATTTACAAAAGGAGACTAAGGTTGCCAGAATTATCCTATAGATGTCAACAAACCCTGCATTTCTGACCTTTGTGGTAATGTAATTTATATATACACAATTACTAAGAAAGTATCGCTTGTGACCTGATTTACAATATATTCTAATACCTTGCTTGTGTGTGCCCATGCATACATACACACACGGAATAAATCAGGCTTTTTGAAATCCCAATGAGCAGCGTAATGAGTTGGTGCAACTCATCCTTGCACGAACCTCATTGGAATTAAGGGGAACTACTCTTGCTCCGCTATCATTCATTTCAATGGGATTTGTCTGTAAGAGAAGTTTCCACTGGATGGTGCTCTTCGATTTATGTGCCTGCCCCGCTTTTGGTGCCTTTGCCAGTTTCCCGGCTAGAATTCCACAGCAATAGATCAGGGGACCAAAGACTATAAATCAAATGGCTGCAACATTTCTTTCCGGCACATCCCACCCTCAGTGGTCTCCCACCATAGAAAGTGTTTTTTCACTCTCAAGGGCAATGAGGTGCTTTGGCAATGAGGCGCTTTTTCACCATTTTATGCACGTTTAAGTTCAGGAGTGTTTGCAGCTCTCAAGTACAAGTGCATTGCAAGTTGTTCTCTTAGGGCCCAATCCTATCTGACTTTCCAGCACTGATGCAGCTGTGTCAATGGAGCTTGCCGATGCATCCTGCGGCATAAGGGCAGTCACGGAGGCCCCCCTCAAGGTAAAGAACAAATGTTCCCTTACCTGAGGCCTGTATTGCAACTGCATCAATGCTGGACAGCTGGATATGATTGAGCCTTCATTCAGGTTTCCCATTCTTGGCCCAGCCTTAATCCTAATCTATTTAATCAAAGTAATCCCCATTAATATTAACGGAGTGTACGGAAGTGTTGGAAGTGTAGGAAGTGTTGGAAGTGTTGGAAGTGTAGGAAGTTTTCCTAGTGTTGGAAAACTAGGCGTATGTCCATGGGCATAAACTCTTTTGCTTGTCTTCTGAATATCATAAATCAAGGATAAGCGTTGTGGATGGTTATAGTTCACTTTCTTACATCTGATTCTCTCCCCCCCCCCCATGATTTTCATTAGGAAGTAAATGTTTGGGATTTAACAAAAGGTTATAGAGACCCTTACAAAAGCGTGCATTGCTTTTGACTGTAGAATGTTAATTTCTCAAATGCAAGATGCTAACATTTCTTACCGCAACTGCTTGCACTCAGTCAGGTCCGCAACTGGCTTGAAGTGGAAGTATCTGAACAATATGAAATCATGACTGCTGTCTCAGTAAGGCCCATCACAGAAGCAGACACTTGTATGAGAGAAAAATCACATTGAAGGAAATGAGTGGAAAATTCCAAAGCGTGATTTTGAATTAGGTGCCACTAGGTTTACACTCCAGAAAGGCGTCTCTTTCAGCTGGACTCCATTATTATTATTATTATTATTATTATTATTATTATTATTATTATTATTATTATTATTACCACCACCACCACCTTGCTCCACAATGTGCATATTTTACAATGATGGCATTGTCAGATTAAAAAATTAAATGAAGAGGAAAAAAAACAGAAAAGGAGATCTCCAGAGAATAACAAACGCTCCAATACACCGAAGCTGGAAAAAGCAAAGGAGACCTACCTGAATCCACTCACACCTGAATTAATAATCTCAGTTCATCAAAATATATTTTAACGGGCGGGGGGGGGGGGGCGAGGGAGATCGGACAGTCTAAACTTCTCGCATTTTCTCGTCCATTTTAACAGAAAATGAGAACCATCCAACTGATTAAATGCCTAGCTTGCACTGCCCCCATTACCGTCATCTCAACGGGGAGGACTCAAACGAGAGCCTGTTTGCTTTCCCGGCTATTCCCGAGCATCAAAACGGGAGGCAAAACCAGCTTCGCGGGCGGAGGACAAAACGCCGCGAATGGAGCTTTCTCCGCGTCTCTCCTCCGGGGCTAATTTTCTCCCTCCGTCTTTAAACAAAAGTGTCTCTTTACCGGCAGTGGACATAGTAGTTGTAGTAGTAGCAGCTGCACTTCTGGTGTTTGCTTCCTACTGAAGAGATAGGAGGAAAGGTAGGAAAACCTCACCAAATGTCTCCGCCAAACGTCAGCCGAAGCCTGCCCTGACTTTCGAGACCACGTTGGCGATCTCCCTGGGAACAGGATAGGGGGCCTTGAGAGCGACCCCAGCGGAAGCGGAGAGGGAGAAGAGCGGCGGGAAGGGGCAAAGGGCCATGCCCCCTTGCTTTGGACAATCCCCACCGCCGGCAGCATGCAAAAAGCGGGAGGCTGAGGCGCTACCTACCTCTTTTGTGGAGCCTTTGCCTTGACTCCGGAGTCCAAACAAAGCCTAAGCACGACGAGTAATTGCATTTGCGCACATTCATCCCCTCTTATCCATGCCTCTCCTCCATCTTTTGCCGCCCCCCCTATACTATAGATTGTAAGCTCCTGGGGCAGGGACCTGTCAATTCTGCCTCATGTTACACTGTTCAGCGCTATAAGCACCATGATAGAGTAACCAACAATCAACCGTATATTTTAAGTGGAGTTTGCCTTTCTCTCCCCCCGCCCTTATCTCAATTCTGAGTTTCTTTTCACAGACGCCCGCAAACACGGTGGATCCTTCCAGCTCTCCTGTCCTGGAAACGCCTTTCCAGGGATGTTCAGAGAGCCTTCCAGGAGTTGGATGGTAATGAAAATGCACCTTGGTCCTTGGCTGAAAACTGGGAGATGCAGAAAACAACCTCAGGACAAGGAGGCTGCTCGATCTCAGTTCAGGTCTTCCCTCCCTCCCGTCTTGCTGGAGGCTATCACCGGGCAAGACGATGACCTCAGATTTCCCTACGCCTCAGGTTCTGCTCTTGCGCTGGTAGAGCAAGCTTGACCAAGGTGGTCTGATCCACGTAGAGCTTGCTGGCTACTCCCTCCCCTCTGTAGTCTGGATTCGCCTGCTGGAGTGTTTCTCGCTCTCCAGAAAGGAAAATTCCAAGATCTCCATCTGTTTATAATTGAATTATAATTGGTATTAAACTATCAAGCATTTAATTAATTATCCCACCATTGAATTTTGAAACAGAAGCAGGACAGGCTTCTTACTGTCCTTTTCCAATTTTCCAGAATATTGCAGTGTTGAAAAGATTCTATAAAACCGATTGCATAGACACAGACTGCTGCTCCTTAAGATCACAAGACATAAGCATTCTTTAGTCATCTTCAGACTCTGCAGCATTTAGAGTCTTTTAAAGAGTTTAACCAGAGCAACCCTTTTAACCTGTCTGACAGGTACCTTTCAATTTGTTGATTTTCTTCTGCCAACACAGAAAGCTACATGTGAGAAAGCTACACAGGCAAGCGCACACACAATCAATCCAAGGTCTGAATTTGTTTAGTGTTTTTTTTTCAGTTATGCCCTTGCCAGCAATAATACTTAGCATTTGTGAGATATTGGGGTGGGAGGTATTCCATACATATCAGAGGCATCACTAGAGTTTGCGTCACCCAGTGCTCACAGCTGTCATCCCCATGATGGATCTTCTCTACTACCAGGTTGTACTGAATACCTTACAATATCATGCACACAGCCTAAATGCAGTGGCATCACTAGGGTTGATGTAAACCCCATTAACTTCACTTTCTGTATTTCCCTAGTACTTTGCTGGAGAAAAATAAACTAATTAAGGCTGCAGTTCTAGCCACACTTATCTGGGAGTAAGGCTCATTGACTAAAATGGCACTTCTGAGTAGATATGCATAGGATTGTGCTCTAAATGCTGCAGAGTGAGACAAGGAATTGTGTGAGTTTCACTCTTCCATATGCTCTTTCAGGCATAAAAAGTAACTCAAATCCCATTCCTGCTTTAATGATGAAGAAGGCATGTTCTTGCAGGGATATGTCTAACAAGCAGGCAACTGACTCCAACATGTACCTTGGCCCTCCGTCAAGTAGCCCTCAAACACAGGAGGACAGTGCAAGAAAAGGCTCTTAGTCTCAGCCCAGTGGAGAAGTTCCAATTCTTACAACTGTAATCTGATACCAGGTTATATATAGTACAGAGGCCATTCCCATAAGAGCCTTTAAACTTGGGCCTGGTGCAGTTTTGAGAACTAGCAGCCGATACAGCCAGAAAACTTGATTAAGTTATTTCAGTATATGTAAACAGTTTTGAGAAGCCTTGGCCTGAAAAACAGTACACAAATACATCAAATTATTCAGTCAGACGACAGAATTAACGAAGGGCAACTAAAATCAAGGGGTTTGAACATTTTTGATTTAAGGAAAAGCTCAATAACCTGGGGCTTTTTAGTTAGAAAAAAGTAAACATGCTAGAGTTTTATGAAATTGCACATAGTGTGGAAAGAGAGGCTATAGCAGTGGTTTCCAAAATTACTATTTCTGTGACACTCTTTGCACTCAGGGGTGCCACATGACCTTCCTGGCTTGCGCAGCATCCATCATGTAAAATTTTGTGTGATGTCAGCCCGGTGAGCAGGGAGCAGGCCAGTGGCACTGTGCAGCAATCCCTGTAAGTGTGCCATGGCATCCTGGCACACACTTTGGGAACCTCTGCACTAGAAAGAGGTTTTCTTCCTTTCATAACTTGGGATCACGCAGTGAAATTGATTGACATTAAATTCAAGGACAGACAGAAGAAAGTACTCCTTCACACTACACACAATTCACTTACGCAGAATTTGCTGCCACACAATGTAGTTACAGTCAATAGCTTAGCTTTAAAAGAGCTTTAATTCATGGTGGATTGATCTACCACTGATTATTAGTTGTGGTGGTGATGTGCAACTTTCAGGTTCAAAAGCAATAGCACTCTGTATACCAGTTGCTGGGGAACAACAGATGGAGAAGGTGATTTGCTTAAGGGTTCTCTGGGGGCATCTGGCTTTTCATTGTAGGAAGCAGAACTTTGGATTTGATGGATCTTTCAAGCTTTGGTTCTTATTGTTGCTTTACACAAGCCTAGTATCACAAAAGGCAGCACTCATGCAGAGCAAGGTCATCCCGGTTGACCCATAAGGAAGAAGAGGAAGTTGCTGTGGGAAGAGATGGTCCCGCAGACAAGTTGGGTCCTGGCTGCGTAGGGTTGTGTGTATGTTTTGGTTTGCTCTAGGCTAGATTGTTACACTGGCTGCTTTGCTTAACTCTCTCTGCTGATTTGGAATGTTATATCTTGTTGGATTGTTGGGAGGATTATTATGATATTCTACAAGCCTTCTCTTAATTTACTGTTCTGCTATAAGCTGCCTTGGACATTCCTATTAGGAAAGATAGGATAAAACATTTTAAAAATAAAAACAAGCCAGAACTTTGAATTGGGCCCAGAAGCTAATAGTGCTTCTAATGTTGATACAGCCAAGCCCCAGTATTCTGCACCAGTGGAAACAGAGGCAGTCCTGTATCTAGCATGTTGGAATAAACCACCATAGAGATAATCAGAGCTTAAGTGATGGCGCAGTCCTAAGCAACTTTCCAGCACTGGGGTAAGGGCAATGCCTGTGCCTCATCCAGCCCTGGTTAGAAGGCAAGCTGTGGTGCAACTAGGAGTAAGGGGACATGTCCCCTTCCCCAAGGAACGCTCCAGCCACCCCATGGAGCTGCACCAGCTAAATTGCTGACCCAACTCTGAGAGGCCCATGTAGGGCTGATTGGACCAGGACCTGGGATTAGAATCCAGCCTACATGGCAGAGGCCAGTCCCACCTCCTCCCTGGGCTGGTCTACCCATGGGCCTGCCCTTCCCCGCCCCAATCCACCTTCCCTCCACCCTCCCCCTGCTCTCTCTAACCCCCTGCACAGGCCAAATTTGGCCAGTGCTTACAGATCTGTCCTGGGTGGAACAAGACTTGGAACTGGCCCCACTGAGTGCTGTGTCCTGTGTCCCCACTGGCCCCACATACATCTGTGTGCTGGCTCAGCCTCCTCCTGAGTTGTCACAAATGCACTTTACGCACATTGGTGACACTCCTGGTTTGGCACAGGAGGACAGGGTACCAGTCCATACCCCAGGTAAGGATTGAGAAGAAGCTGTATTGGAAAAGGTGGAAGAAACCCCGAGGAGTTAGGGAATGGTGTCAGCCATGGCCCCTTGTCCACATTAGCCAGGGATAATAGGGTTAAAAAACCAGGCAGAAGCAGTGGCTGGGTTGCACAGCTGCAGCCACTTAGGACCCTATAGTGGGATATAAGGAGCACCTGAAGGAAGGTGAAGGGGTGGGTCGTAGTGAGAGTAGTGGAAGGAGTGGCAGTTTGTTGGATGACTTACTGGCTTGACTAACTGATGGATTGTTGGACTAGATAAAGGAAAGTAAGGTTGTTGTGAAAGACTATAGGGGATTGTTATATGGCTGCCATGCCCCTGGAGCCAGCGAGTGGAGGAGGCAGGTGTGGCTTAGGCAAGCGGTCTGCCTATTGTTTGGGGGTGGGGTTTTGTGGTGCCAAGTTAGGGTATCTTGAGCTAAGCCAGTGATGAGGGCAGTCTGGAGGAGGTTGGCCAGCCGGTGAATCCAAGCAAGGCTGCTGGAAGAGAGGAGGCCCAGTGGGTGAAGGAATCCCCTCTCTCTTGCCTATCTTTGAGGCTGCTTAAAGGGGAAACCAGTCAGCCTAGTGTGGGTATCAAGGCCCTTAGGGAGGCCCAGCAGGGAATTTCTGGCAGAACAGAAGCAAAGTTATTTTTCCCTGTAATGTACTATGCTTCCTTTCAGACTGCATGAAAAGCACTTGCTTAACTCTTCTACTTCAATCAGTTCAATCTAAAATATTGGTTGGCTTGTATCCCTTGCTAACTGCTCTCTGGCTTAGCAGTTTCTGAACATAATTTTATTTACTAACTGATTTTTTCCACTTTTCACAGGTATTTTCTTGTGATCTGAGATAAAGTCAATCTATACTTAGGGCTCAATCCTAACCTGGAATAAGGCCCAGAAGTGTTGCAAACACACCATAAAGCATGTTTGGACCACTCTTGGAGTCAGAAAGGCCAGTGCATATGCGCTTAATGAACCAATGAATGGGGAGAAAATGTATGGCTGCAGCCCTAATTATGTATCTTCCAGAATTCAACAGGACTATTCTATACTCTGAAACAAGGGTTCCACTATGACAAAGTGGAGATAGAAGAGAGTTGTTGTTCCACCTGCTCTGGCCCGGCTGTTCTTGGCAGTAACTTCAAGTAATGGAGAGGCCAGAATGGTGCTTAACACTACAAGTGAGAACTTTATTAATATTCAGTGTTCCAGGCAGCATATGGAAAGCCCTGAATGCAAAACTGCAGGTGGCAGTTGAACTGGAGGTAAAAGCCCGCTGTGGTTCCACTTGCTTTCACCCCACTGCTACTGGCTCTTCTTTTTTAAGATTCATTTTAACATTATTAAGCTCCAAGGTTATGTCAATTCTTCTATTGTCTCCAACCTTTTTTTAGCTTGATGCACTTGTTCAACCTGGTGAAAAGTGGCAGCCAATTATAGATAACATAAACCAATAGAACTGGAGACATTTCACACTTTAGAAAATAATTCAGTCATATATAGGGTAATTTATTGATGCTTTTCTCATATTGACTATTATTCATAGTCCTGATATTCTCATTGTACAAGGGCATTCAATATTCAGGAAATATATTATCTTTTGATGTAACAGCTCCATTAATCAGAAGAGCCAAATCTTTTTTCAAGGGTAGAGTTTGAGATTAAACAAAACAAAAACAAAAGCAGCACCAGGGTTGTCATGTCTCATTCCTGCCAGAACAAAAGTACCAGTATATACTCATGTGTAAGTTGACCCCATGGATAAGTCGAGGGCATGATTTAAGCCAAAAATAATAGAATTTGCTATGACCCTTGGATAAGTTGAGGGTAAAATCTGGGGGGGGGGGAATGAAATTCTTTGAAAAAGACTTACCAGTAATTGTTCTGAGGCAGCAACAAACAGCCGACCAAAAAAATGGAGCCATTTCATTTTCTCCTGAGGTGGCACAGTAATAGACCTATTCTCCAAACAAGATGGAAGAGAGATGAAGGTGCTTATGGGAGTTGTAGGCTTTGTACGAAATACAGTACAGCACTTCCATAGCAGCAGCCCTAGTAACAACTACAATTACCACAATCATCTTCACATCTCTGCCTGTTTAAAGAAGGAAAATGGCTAACAGTTTTTTTGCTTGATGTCTTTTGGTGCCTGAAAACAATTACTCACAAGTAAAATTGCCCCTTTTTCCCTACCCCCCCCCAAGCTGGCATCAGAAGCTTTAATTGTATTGACCCATGTATAAGTCAACCCAGGTTGTCAGGTATAAATTTTGAGACTTATACATGAGTATATAGGGTAATTTTTTTTAAAAAAAATCAAACAGTATGACATACTGTTCATCCTTTGCCATACTATTCATCCTTTGCCATACTGTTCAAGTATTGCAGTTTTATTTAAAAGTGTATTAAAATGTAATTCAGATATAAGGTTAATAATAAAAGGATATAATACAGTTGATAGAGAGTTGAGTCACATGTCACTCCATAATTTGTGGCTATAGGAACAAAGTCCTGGGATCACATGTTCCTTCTTCTCTTTGGGCAATCCAATTGTCATTCCGTAGTTTGTGGGAAACTATCATTTGCCATTACATTCCAAAACACAAACTAAGTTTTGCAGTGCATCTCCCCTCTCAGCAGCTGCAATGTGCCTTGGAACACATTTACAACAGCAGTTGTTGATGCAGCACAGAGGCCACTGGCACTGCTCTGGCATAGGATTAGGCTCCAAGAAGCCTTACCAGAAGTTTACTGAAGGAATAGGTGGGAGCTGAAGAAAATGTGGAAACTACTATTCTCTTCATGAGAAGAGAGGACTCTTTAGAAAAGACCCTCATGCTGGGAAAGATTGAAGGCAAAAGGAGAAGGGGGCGGCAGAGGATGAGATGCTTAGATAGTGTCACCGAAGCGATGAACATGAAATTGGGTGAACTCCAGAAGCTAGTGGAGGACAGGGAGGCCTGGCGTGCTGTGGTCCATGGGGTTGCGAAGAGTCAGACATGACTTAGGGACTGAACAACAACAATTTAGGGCCCAATCTTATCACCTTCTTGCTCTGATGCAGCCATTCCAATGGGACACACATTTCATCTTGCAGTTGGGGAGGCAGTCATGGAGGCCTCCTCAAGGTAAGGGAACAAATATTCCTTTATCTCAGGGCTGCATTGCAGTTGCATCAGCACTGGAAAGTTGGATAGGATTGATGGGCCCTTAATTATGTCTTTGGTGATTTAGCAAAAGCAGAAATGTTCTGAGGCTTTTTGTGTGTGGAAGGACTGAGAAAAGAGCTTCCAGAATCCACCTTAAGTATGAAGCCAGTTGTTTTCCAGGGAGATCCTTCAGTATGGGGTGGAGATAGGAATAAACAATTGGTTATCTAAATTGTTTAGATAATTTAATTAGTCACAAATCATTCTTATATTGGTAATACCAATATAAGCCACATAAGCACACCTAAGCAAAGAAAGCAACCTGTTCCTTATTTTTAAGCATAAAATGTGTGTTGCTGGTTTAGTTTAAGAACATAAGAACCCTGCTGGATCAGGGCAAAGACCCATCTAGTCCAGCTTCCTGTATCTCACAGCGGCCCACCAGATGCCCCAAGGAGCACACAAGACAACAAGATGCCTACATCCTGTTGCCAGTCCTTTGCACCTGGCATTCTGAAGTAGGCTACTTCTAACATAAGGAGGTTTTACCACCCATCATGGCCTATAGCCATGATAGACTTTTCCTTCAGAAATCTGTCCAATCCCCTTTTAAAGGCACCTAGGGCCAATGTCATCACCATCTCCTGTGGCAAGGGGTTCCACAGATTAATTACCCACTGGGAAAAATAGTATTTCCTTTTATCCATTCGAACTCTTCCAAAACTCAATTTTAATGGATGTCCCCTGGTTCTGGTGTTGTGAGAGAGGGAAAAGAACATCCCTCTATCCACTCTATCCATCCCATGCATAATTTTGTATGACTCAATCATGTCCCCACTCAGGCGCCTGTTTTCTAGACTGAAGAGCCCCAAACACTGCAGTCCTTCTTCATAAGGGAGGTGCCCCAGCGTAGTAATCATTTGTCACTCTCTTCTGCACTTTTTTACAGTTCCACAATGTCCTTTTTGAGATGTGGCAACCAAAACTGTTCGCAATGCTCCAGATGTGGCCTTATCGATTTGTACAATGGCATAATAATTTTGGCCATTTTATTCTCAACTCCTTTTTTAATTACAAAAATTTAATTGCAATTTTACTAGCTGGATGGTGTGATTGGCTTGAACTTCGTGGGGAACAGTACCATCGCTATCCCATTTGAAAGAATGTTTCTGAGTATAAACTGTCTTTAGTTGCTAAACAGCATCCATAAACTTATTCTCCAATGGATGAATATCTGGTCAATAGGCAGTTCCTTTGGCTACGTCCTGAAAATTCATCTGAAGATTAAAACAAATATAGACTTGTTTGTCTATACTCGCTGCTTTTACCATAAGCTTCTTCCAAATGCAGAACCATAAGAGCTCATATGACAGACATGTTATGCAAAACATACACCTCCCCCATAACACAATATATTTGCTGTTTGTACATCAGAGGACAACAATTATTGTAGTTTTAAGGAACTGCAACCCAGAATGAAAGCATTTCACTGCATTTAAATTTATTAAAATTTAAACATTACATTCAACGTATTAATTAGGACTATTTTCCATGCATTGACATTGACAGCAGGAAATGGATCTCCACAACTGCTCTGCAGAGATATGTTCACTGGTCTTATTTGCTCTTTGATTACTAGCGCATTTATAGTGCTCTTCATTTAGGACTTGATTCATTAACAAAAGTCTTAAATTGGCATTATGTAAATTTGTTGTGTGTCACTTACACAGCTATCAGGCCAAGCATTATGGAAGGGAAATGAAAATATATCATTGTATCCTGACTGGTATGGAAGGTTAAAGCTTCGATCTATGTACACTTACCTGGAAGTAAGCCCCATTGACTATAATGTAATTTACTTCTGAGTAGACATGACTAGAATTGGGCTGTTAGTTGAGCTCCTAGCTGCACATCACAAATCAAGTAAAGAAACAGAAATTCTTTTTGAAAGAGTATTAAATCAGTTGATTTATGCAAATCCCTGCTTTTAAATTGGCAGAGTAATATAGTTGCTGACTCGAATTACCCAATAGTGCACTTCTAAGCAAGTTTACTCAGAAGTCCCAGTGTGCTCAGTGGGATTTACTCTCTAGTGGCTGAGTTCAGGCCTGTAGTCTTTACAGCCCAATCCAGAACTGCCTGGCTCCTGTAAGAGCAGTGGTACCAAAATGGCGAATGCTGCATTCCACAGGAGCCAGGCCCCTCAGGAGAAGGGGACATTTGGGAAAAGCCCCGCCGCCCACAATTGGGCTCCTCAGCTCACCCTCGGCTATTTGCTGGTGGTAGATAGAGCAGCCCAGTGTTGGGCTGCCCCGGCCACCGCCGAGAATAAGATCCAGTGGTAGAAGCCACTGCTGGGTCCCGCCCCCTGGCAGGGCCGCCCTCCCCATCCTGCCCCAGAAGGGCTTACCGGCAGCTGGCACTGCTGCAGCGCCAGCCGTCCCATTCATCCACACTGGGACTTGGCGCTGAGTGTCAGTCCAGCGCATGTGGTACATTGTTGTGAACGTGCTTTATGGCATGTTTGTGATATTTTTGCTGGCTGTATACATGTACCGTCGGCAATAAGGCCTTCTGGATCGGTCCCTCAGTCTTCGTATGGCAAACATAAATTTAGATTGCCCTTCCTGAATTTACCTTGTGTCATTTGTAGCCAGTCCTACTTTGGATGTTTAGTGAGGAAGTGCCAGATGAAACAGAATTGCCTCACCAAAGTCTTTCAAAAAGTGTCACTGCCATAGCTGCAAACACACAAGCACTCATAATCCGTGTATTCCAGCGGCTGTTTGGCGTGTATGGGTTGTGAATGCTTGCACACCTCACATGGTGGCAGTGGAGGTGGAGCTTTCTGAAGGATTCCAGTGGGGTGGGGTTCTGCTTTGATGGATTCCAGTGCTTTTGAAGGATTCCAGTGGAATTCTGGGGTGGGGTTATGGGGTTTTGAAGGATTCCAGTGGGGTGGGTTCAACTTTGAAGGATTCCAGTGCTTTTGAAGGATTCCAGTGGGATTCTGGGGTTTTGAAAGATTCCAGTGGGGTGGGGTTCTACTTTACCTGCTGCCCCCACCCTGCACACACCTGGAGTCCTACAATTTTTTGCTCCTGCATTAAAGTTATGCAGGAGGCTGATGTGACCATCGCAGGGGGGGAGATTCCCAGTGCCAATAACCATGGCAGACAGATTTGACCTATCAGAAAGAATCCATTGGGAGGTTTTGCTGTGCAATCTCCTCTGCAATGAACATCATGTACTCTTTTCCTAGACAGGCTTATTGAATTAGGATTTCAAGGCACACCAGACACTAATGTGAAATATTATCCATGAAAATAACACTGGGCTTGGTTTAGACTATTTGTCTCCAAAAACTAGACCAATAACCAACACTGAAGAGTAACGAAGATGATCAGAGGGTGGGAAAATAAGTCCTATGAGGAAAGGTTGAGGGAACTTGGCATGATTAGCCTGGAGAAGAGAAGGCTGAGAGGGATATGATAGCACTCTTCAAATACCTAAAGGGCTGCCATAAGGAAAAAGGGACAAATTTGTTATCACCTGCCTCTGACAATAGAACTAGGTCCAATGGGTACAAACTGCAACAGAGAAGATTCCTGTTGGACATCAGGAAGAATTTCTTGACAATAAGGGTGGTTCGACAGTAGAACAGTTTGCTGAGCGAGATGGTGGATTCGCTCTCACTGGAGACCTTCAAGCAGAGGCTTGACAGACACCTGCTGGAGCTGCTCTAGGAGGATTTCCTGCTACAGGCAGGGAGTTGGACTAGATGACCTTGTAGGTCCCTTCCAACTCTATGATAATTTACTCCAACCATCTGGGCAAACAGCATGTCAATTTTATACGTTTTCAATGTGACTGTTGAACTGGATTTTGGAATAAATCATGAGATCTGTACACCAAACCTAGTTTGTAAAGTATTACATTCGTTGCTTAGACTGAACTCTTTACTTCCCTTTTGAAAACAATTAGGAGCTGAAATAAGGCCTATTCCAGGACAAAATAGTCAAGAAACATGAGAAAACTGCTACAATTCTGAGCAGAGAGCTTGGTATATGACATTCTGTTTGAGGGGTGCGTAGATCAGGGAACAGCAATGTGAAAAGGAACATTGTCAGGATGTTCACTGGTCTTCACTAGGAAGCTTGGTAGGTTCCAACCAGGATCTCCTTTCTTTTCTATGGGATCAATGGACTTTCTACTGTGAAAGTCAAGAAGAAAAAGGACTATTCTAGTTGGAATATTTTATTATTAAGTTTATATACCAGTTTTCAACAGAAGTAGTTCACAAAGCCATTTATATCGTAAAACAAATCAATGGTTCCCTGTTCACAAGAGGTACCAGCAAACAGCCACTGGAAAAGACACTGTGCTGGGGTGAAGAGGGATAGTTGCTCTCCCCCCAGGCTGGACTAGATTGTTTTCCTCTCCTCTGCTGGTCTCTCATGAGGCATCCTCTCAATCATTCACCCTATGCACTTACATAGTCTTTTACATTGTGATTTCAACAGCTTAGTTGTACCTCTGTATTGTGTGTTTTTATCCACAGTCTTTGTGCAAATGGCATTCTGCTGCAGTTGTGTTCTGAGCCTGGCTATGAGAATTGGAATGGGCTCCACCAAGGAACATTTCAGTTCCCCTAGGATTTTGCTACATGAGATAGGACCACAAGAGCCACAGAATGCCATTTGCTCAAAGTATGGGCAAACACACATGAGAAGATTAGCAGAGGCATAACCCAGTCATATTAGACACTTTCCCCCATACATCTTAGAATGTTTATTTTTGGAGTCAGATCAAAGTGTTTTTGCAAGGTAATTGTCATTATGCATGCATTTCTGTACTGTGCTATAAAAGCACTCTTCCTGCTTTGAGCATAATGTTGTATCCTTTGATCTATGTTAGGCTCACCCTATACACTCTGCAAGGCATGATCTTCTATTTCCATCAGTAGTCGAAGAAGCATTTTGGAAAGGAAAGTTGCGTTTTTCTCATTTTGTTACACCAATCTTACTGCTGGTGTGTGGTTATGAAGTGTCTATTGGATTTGCAACTCAACACAACAGCTGGTTCTGTGAATCAGAGGCCAAGTTCACAACATACAGTAACAATTTCAGTGCTGAAAATTGGCTACCTTGGTGTTCTTTTCTTCTTCCAGTAGTGCCGGGGATGAAACTAAGGCCTTTGGTTTCATCCATATGAAACCATATGAATGGGCTTTTATGAAGTCATCAAAATTTTCTATAGTCCAGCAGCATGTTTCCAAAAATGGCTGACCAGATGCTTCTGGAAAACTGCAGCACAAGCTCTTTGCAGTTCTGGCAACCAATATCAAATACATGAAGCCAACTGCAAATCCACCACTACTACCCAACCACCACCAACAGATGCTCCAGCATAGAATTGTGCTGTTCAACACACACAGCAGGGGCCTTATTAATAGCAGCAATCACGAGAAGTGCAGCATTTTTGTCACCTCCTAATCTATTATCTCCTAATCAAGAATATATTCCATGTACTTCCTGTGATGGACAGTGTAATAAATCTTACAAACTGACCTTCATTTCAAATTATCTAAACCAGCAGTTTCCAAACTGTGGGTCCATGGCCTTTCAGTGGGCTACAGCCCAATTTTTTAATGGGTCATGAAACTGACAAGCTAGATTAGGCTATGTGCATCAAGCGTTAAACAACCTACTACTTGGGAGGGAGCACTGCTGCCCAATCATTGTTTTACCCACAGAGACTTAAGCAGCTGGTAAAGTGAAACTTTTTTGGCATGGGTAGGTATGGGGGTCCCAGTGCTAAAGAAGCTTAGGAACCACTTCTCTAAATTTTAGCTATAGTGAGACACAATAGATTACCATGATGGACATAAGCATCAAAATCTTCTTTTGCATTCCCAAAAGATATGGAATGACCAATTTGCTATTGTGCATTAACCTGCATAGTTATTTACAAGAATATAAATGCCTTTTATAAGGCTCAATAATAACAATTTCTAGTGTTTCTAACCTGATTGAGTATTTTGAATTTTACTGTTTGCAATCCTTTACACACTGGGAGCAAATCCAATTAAACACAAACACAATTTGACATTTCTGAGTAGACATGCATAGGATTGTGTTCCAAGTAACATGGCAATTGCTCTTTTTGCTATACAATTAGTTAAATCCATCTCTGCACATGGGACTTACTGGAGGCCTTAGTATGTTGCATGTGTACAGCGAAAGGAAGTGATGGGATTTATGTCACAAAGCTAATTTTGAGGGATTCAATAAGACCTTTTTATTTAAATGAACAGTTTGTCACTTTTTTTAATGTTAAAACAAGATAATGGAAAAAATGAACCTTCCATGAAACTTTAACCCCTGCAAGGGAAATCTTGTTATGTCACATATTCAGTAAAAACAATTTAGCTCAAGTTCAACTACTTCAACTTGTTTTGTCTGTGGATTTGATTGAGATGTTGTTTCACCCAGAAAGGAGTGTTTTTCTGTTTTGTTTTGAATAAGTCACTATTTTGTGACTCATTCAACAGTGAAATTGTGTTAATGAAGTACTTCTAGCAATAATTTCACCGGAGAAGCTTTCATACGAATTAGATAACAATCCTTTTGGGCATTTACTTGGGGATAAATATAACTAATCTCGTGCGATACACTTCCGGTTCATAATCTAGCCAACTTTGAGTCTGAACTTCAAGCTGCACGTCATTAAAGAAACGATCAAGTAATCTAGCCAACTCGAAGTACTTCTAAACTCAATTGATTTCATTCAGTAAGAAACAAGGATGCATTTAAAGTTACAGACCTGTAGTATGCTTCCAGCACAATTCTATCTGTGTTTACTCAAAAGCCCTATTACATTGAATTGAACTTACTCCCCAAGATTTGTTTCTTAATATTGTGCACAGATTCAGGTTGCCATCCAAACCCCTATTGAACTCAATAGCGATGACAGTAATTACACATAGGCTCAGACAGCATCCTAGGGTTGTTTACTTGTATTGGGATTAATCTTCAATGAATTCGATCGCATTTACTTCGCAACAAAGGTGCGTGAAGCAACAGACGCTGATTGGTGGACCTCGCCAGTCTTCCCTCCTCTTCTACACTCCAGCATTCTGAACGAGTCGGAACGAGTGGACGCGGCTTTTACTCCTCTAGCTGGTGATTGGCTTGCGGGAAGGAGGGAAGAACTGGCCGTGGTGCATGCCGGGAACGAATCCTGTAGCATAGACACCGAAAAATAAACAAGGGTGGGTTGGCCTGCCTGCCGTGCTTGTTCGGTGATCGGCAGTATGTCCGGAGCCCCAAATCCTTCCTCGGCTGGTTATGGCAGTGGTGATTTTGACTATGTTGAGAAGCTCCGTCGTCTTCAGGTGCAGATGAGAGACAGGTGAGATAGTCGTGCCGCTGGTCGCCTCCCCCCCTCTGATAAAATGGTAGGGCTGGCCTTAACGGATTCCTTCCCCCCCCACCGTTTTTAGAGCGGGTACGTCTAGGGGCGGGGCTTGCCGTTCCCGTTGCTAAGCGACGAAGGAGGGCAGGGTAAGTGGTACCACGCCGCAGCGGGTCGGGTGTGTGCTGCCGGGAAAAGCACGAACGAACGATAAAGGAATTCGGGGCTGCGTGGTGTTCAAGAAGTGATCCTGCAGCCTACCCCAGGGATCCTACACCGGGGCTGCATCCTACACCAGGGGTGTTTAGGTCGGAGATGCCGCGCTCTCGCCCTGTAAAATATCTATAGCTATTCCTGTATAAAGTGATAGTTGTGTACAGGTGCCTTCTTCAGTGCCCGCTGAATCACTACGCACGAAGTGGCTAGAAAATCACCACGAAGGGAGCAGCAGGCTGGAGGAACCGAACAAAATTTGCAGGAAGTTGACGTAGCGCAGCAATCAGTGTCTCCGGCACACTATCTGAACAGTCCATTTTGACAGCTCGGGATTCTGCCACAGCTCACTCTGCAGGGTATCTGCAGGTCTCGGAGGAAAACCAGTAAAGCAGGAAGGGGGTAGCATTCAGGAATGTACCATTTTAGCCTTCATATGGGAGGAGCATGTTTTGAAGTCAACCATGTGAAAAGCTTCTTGCAAGTAGGAAACTTGGGTTTCTTTCTGATGAACTGTATTAGTTTCCAGCAACATGCAAGGCATTTTTCACATGGTGGGCTGTACAAAAATATGAACCTTTCCCCCCAACTTACAGTCTCAGCACCAGCATTTGAATGAGTCAACCTGTTCTGCATTATTACAGTATTATTATTGTTAAGAATATTTATATACTGCTTTTCAACAAAACAAGTTCACAAAGCAGTTTACAGAGAAAAATCAACTAAGGGCCCAATCCTATTCAAGTTTCTGGTGTGATGCAGCTGCAATGCAGCTCCAAGGTAAGCGAAGAAACATTCCCTTACCTTGAGGAGGCCTCCCTGACTTCCCCTCCATCACAGAATGCAGCACGCACCCCATTGGGATGGCTACATCAGGGCTGGAAAATTAGACAGGATTTGGCCCTAAAAGGGCCCAAAAGGGGTCCCAATCTATCCTGTATTTTCAAGGAAAGGAGTAGGCAAATCCATGGAGAGTGTCAGAGGCTATTGTTGGACATGATGGCTAAATGGAATTTCTGTGTACAGAGGCAATTTATTCTGATTCTGGGGACAAGCAACAGAGGAAGGTTTGTCTTTCCTGTCTTGATCCCAGTTGGAGCTGGCTGCTATTGGAAAAGGAATGTTGGATTAAAGAACTTTGGTATGATCCAGTATAGCAAATTTATGTTCAGAATTGGACCATAGTTCTGATGGACACATTGTTGTAAATATGTACCTAAAAAACCCTTCCTCACCATAGTTCACTCAAATTTATCTGATGCTACAGGTGTGCTGGTTGATACTACTGAGAAATTGTGAGCCCAATCCTATGCATGTCTGCTCAGAATGAAGTCCCACTATAGTCAATGGCACTTATGTCCAAATTAGTGTGGCTAGAATTGCAGCCTGTGTCTGAATTTATCCAGGGTCCAGATACATGCTAAGTTTAGGCAAGTTTTAATATGTATAAAAGGTAAAGGTTTCCCCATGACCCAATGGTCTAGTTGTGACCGACTGTAGGGGGCGGTGCTCATCTCCGTTTCAAAGCCTGTAAAGCCAGTTTGTCTAAGGACAAGCTTCCGTGGTCATGTGGCCAGCATGACTATACGCTGTAGCGCACGGAACGCCGTTCCCTTCCCACCAAAGTGGTCCCTATTTATCTACTTGCATTTAGGTGCTTTGGAACTGCTAGGTTGGCAGGAGCTGGGACAAGCAACGGGAGCTCACTCCGTCACGCAGTCTTGAACTCCAAACCTTCTGGTCAAAAAGCCCAGCAGCGCGGTTTAACCCGCTGCGCCACCACGTCCCTATGTGGTGTAATATGTGTAATATGTATACTATGTTTAAAATTTGCCCAGTTTTACTTGGAAAAATGATTGTATGTGTGCAAGCTGCTGTGTATTTTGGCATAATACAAGTAGGCTGTGTGACTACAAGTGTGACTTTTGTTAGCACTCATGTTTTTAAAAGTATCAATATCATTTTGATGTGAACTAGTTGATCTATATTGGCTGATGTAACTTTTTAAGGGTCAAGTTGGGTGCTATCAGATAAGCGTATGAATGTACTTGTGGAATGCTGAAGTCTTGTATAAGAAATTTGTTACCATATTAACAAAATTATTGCCATAGTGAAACAGAGATTGTTGTTAAAAAAAACTGCCAGAATGTAACATTGTGAACTTTTGTGAAAATGCGGCTCTTAAGGCATGTTTACCCTTAAATTTTGATATAATTCTTGTAAAAGCTTTTGAAAATCTTGCTTAATTTTATTTTTTTAATCAAACACTTATGGCTTCTGTTTGGAAGAAAAATAATTACTCCTTGAAAATGTGTTGTATTATTAGGGATACTGCCTTAGTAGATTGATTAATTATATTAGTTGAGCAGGGTGCCCTGATTAGGCACCTTAATTAAGTTGAGCAGCAAACTTTTTAAAATTATGAAAATGGTTTATTATTACAGGTATTTATAATAGCTAGAGGAAGCTTCTTTTTCCTTATTTTGATGAAATACAAATATAAGCAAATATTGGACCTATATTATAATCTTATAAAATGGAGTCTATTACTCTCCCTTTAACACAGCACCCAATATCAAACATGAATTAAATGCTGTTGACTATATAACATATTATAGGAAATAAAAGTTCTACATTTTGATGTAAAACAGAGATAATGTCATGTACTATATTTGATATTATAGGATCAGGGCTGACAAGTTATTGAAGGTGTGGAGATTTTGTCTGCGATTCCAGGGTATATCATCTTGCTTCTCATCACTGAGCTATCCTGAATGGTCTTGTGTTTTTAAATATTTGAGTTCTGCAACTTCCTCAGTCTTTACATTTAGGGCTGCCAATTCTGAAATGATTTCTGGAAACCTTCCCCCCCCCCAATGATGTAATGTTAGACAATTCTGGAGGTTATGTTGAAATCTCCAGGGTTGTTTTCAGTAGTCACTTGGACATTGATACTGATTTCTGGAGATTTCAGGCCAATCTTGCATTTTGAATATTTGATTCTACTACCTATGTGGCATGTGCTTTTACTTCCCATGTAATACACTATTCTGCTCATTAACTATCGGCCCTGCTTCTGGGATGTTGTGGGCATTTCACTTGCAATTCTTTGCTTTCTTATTTAGGAATAAGCTCCATTAAAGTCTATTGAACTGAACCTTGAATAAATATGCTTAGGATCAGACTGCAAATATACAAATAAATGGTCTTGTTCAGTGTCTTTGTAAACATATTGTGTGTGCATGTATATTCTCTCTCTCTCTCTCTCTCGCTCTGTGTGTGTGTGTGTGTGTGTGTGTGTGTGTACAATCATGCCTTGTTATCTACTGGAGGGCCATTCTGGAACCCCCCAGTAGGTACCAAAATCAATGGATACTGAAATCAATGGAAAAATAGTTTTAAAGACCTACTTCCAGATTTCCTGCTCCTCCATTGTGGGTCTAGAATGCATTGGTATAGATAGTGTACCACATTCAACCACTAGATGGGGTAAATACTGGAATCTAATAGAAGGTAGGAAATGGGATTTTGGTCCTTTTTTCCTTGTTACAGGGCATTTAAAGATGGATCCTGGTATTAGTGGTTATATCAGGGTCCTGTTGTACCAAGAATGTTAGATACACTGGATGAGCCATGACGTCACAGACTTGAAGCCATGGGTATATCTCAGATCATTGCCGCGAAGGAGGATTGCCGCCGCGGCGTCACGAATCAAAATCTCCCTGCCCGTGTGGTAAAGTTAATCTCAACGTCTCTAATCATGCCTGCATGTTCTGCATACGGGTGCACGAATCGCTGTACGAAAACTGGGATCACTTTGCACAGGTACTTAAAATCATTGTGATTTGTTGCTACAGAAAAATATTACTTCATAAAGTAAGCAGCCTGTCACAAACTGAAGTAGATATGAAGAAATAAAATAAAAATACAAATAAAATATTACTTCATAAAGTATGCAGCCCTTCACAAACTGAAGTAGATATGAAGAATAAAAATAAAAATAATATGTAATATTTTTGAAATTCTGAACATTAACAGAATTTGTTTTATGGGGGGGGGTGAGTGTAGAAGTTTAAAAAAATACTCTTAATAGCCTAGAAGTAAAAAAGAATTCCTCTCATATTGACAACTGCTTGTGTTATACATTGAGAGATTTTAATGTAATTTTCCTACATATTTATCCGATTTTTGCCCACCCTCCCCTTTTTTTCTTTCCTTCCCGTTCACACTTTATTTTTGGTTGTGTAGATTTCAAAAAATAAGTCTGTCAAAGCAGTGCAATCCGAGTTTAAATAGACAGCAAGCGGCATTTCGTCCGGTGTGTTCAGTAATATAATTACGCGGAATTAAACCTTGGAATTGCATATTGAATCATAATTAGGTTACCAATGATGTTTCTCCACGATCACACGTTGTTATTTTGGTAAGTTTTTACTTCAGGAGTAAACAAATAAGTCCGAAACATCATGCAAAAACCCATTTGAAATGCTTGGAATCAGCATTGTTTTGGGTATATTTACGTCACCGCTAACCCCGCCCACTAGCTTCAGACTCTGCCTATGCAAATAACAACCAGGGCCGGGGGTTGTGTTGTACACACACACACACACACACACACACACTTTGGATACCGAATCAGTGGATACCACTGATTTTCTTTATTGTTTTTTATTCTGTATTCTTTTTACTTTGTTGTAGGCTGCCTTGGGTGCCTTAATACAGGGCAGAAAGTCAGGGTTTAAATCTAATAAATAATAATACATAATAATACAGGGCACGCCTGTACTTGACTTGTAGTTGTCATTCTAATGTAACAATACAAATAGCAAAAGAGGCCTGAAATAGTGCTTCTGAAGCTCAGGGGAGCACTGTAACTGCCCTTTAAGGAACAGGGCAGGCAAGATCATTCTGCTTCCCTGTATGGGAGGGGTTTTTCACATCTGCAGCCAGCACTGCAATCCTGGGGTGTTGGGGGGGGGGGAAGTGCTGAAAACCAAAAGTGCCCCTTTTTTGTTATTTTTAGATGTTTGGAGAGCTCCCCAGACCCCCCCCCCCGACCCTTCAGGATTGCAAGTTCTGGCTATAGGTACATTAAAAAAACCATCCTGTCCCCAGCAGCAGTGCAGTCCTGGGATCATGTTGCTGTCTTCTCCTCTCCCCTGCAAAAACTTACCTGGTTCCCAACTTCTAAGTAGAAGTTTGGGAACCACTGGCCTAGAATATTTTGGGTTGGAAATCTGCTTATGGCTTGTGTGCTCCTTCTTCTTTCCCTCTTCTATCTGAATTCCCCCCCCCTTCTGTGATGTTGCATTTTGTTTGCAATTGATGCTAATCAGGGCTGGTCTTGAAATGTGTTTTCAAATCCTGGTAACAAGGAAACCTGGTTAGTGTGAATCAGGATGCAATCCTAACCAAATTTCCAGCAATGGCATAGCTGTGCCAATGGGGCATGTGCTGCATCCTGCAGTTGGGGGGCAGTCTTGGAGGCCTCCTCAAGGTGAGGGTATGTTTGTTCCCGTACCTTGGAGCTGCATTGCCCTTGCCCCAGTGCTGGAAAGTTGGTTGGGATTGCACCCTCAGGGATAGTTCTGAGGCAAATGTTGCATGAAGCTATTTTGTTTTTACAAATGTATTATTATCCTACTCTTGTATGGGTCTGCCAGTAGGAGTATGGATTCCTATTTGTGTAGTATCAACAACACTGTAGCATCAGATGCTCCCAGACTGCTCAGGGCGCAATCCTAATCCTGTGCTGGTACAGCCAGGCCACATGGCCTGCTTTGTATTCAGTGCAGGGCTGGAGGATGCTGGAAGTCACCTTAGGGTAAAGGGATATTTTCCCTTACTTGGTGTAACATCCCAGTCTACCCAAAGGGGCTACTTGGATTTATGCCACTATTTAGCCTGCAGAAATCCAAGCAGACCAAGTAGGGCTCTGAGGCCTAGGAGTGGGGATCAGGATATTGTTTGTGCTGCAGCCACTGATCCTGCCTCCCAGGCTCGATCCTCCCTGTGTTCCACCCTCCCCCTGCCTAGAAACACCCACTCCCAGAATGTCTTCCCACCACCCTATCCAACCCCTTATGCCACCCAGCAATACCTTCACCCGTGTGGGTCTGAGAATCTAAGCTGTGCCAGGTCAGAGGTAATGTATGGCCTTCCAGCTGCAACTGGAAGGCACTTCTGGTTTGCACAGATGAACTGGAAATGTCTGGGAGTCCTTCTAAGGACTCCCTTGGAGTCCTCAGAACCACTCTGGATGTGATCGTATGTCACTTCTGGTTGCGTCCAAGAGGTCCTCTGAAGCCCACTTGCCATTGGCTTGGCACCTGCAGATAGTCAAATCTGCGGATGCTGAGTCCGCAGTTAAAGAGGGCCCCATTGTAGTTGTTTTTGGAAGTCCTTCTGCTTTACTGACCTGATCAAGTGGTTGCATTGTTCCTCCTGGTTGCAGTTGTGTGTTTTCTCCAGGAGGACATTAATGAGATTAGAATTGCCCAATACCTTCTGTGTCTTTTGAGGCCATGGCCACACTGAGCCATTCTGACAAATTCCATTAGCACATCTTTACAGTTAACTTGGTCTGTCTCAAGATGCCTAGCACTTGGATGTGTAGTGGATGAAAATTTGAATATTAAAATTATGGTATGAAAAATATTCTGAAATGTCTTCCATGTGGTGGTATTAAAAAAAAAAAAGTCAATTAGAAAACAAGAATAGAAAATAACCTCCAAAGAGATTCACTTCAGTCTGTCACTGCAATAAATATGAATATGGTAAATCCATATCAACTCTGACTGAATTTATTAACAGGGTCAAACAGGCACTATGAATGGGAGATAAAGTAGGTAGGATGCTCATAAGGCAAATTAAAATGCTTTCATTGAACAAATGTAATAATGTAATTTCTTGCCTATTACGTGAAGATAGAAACGTCTCTCTTGAGCCAAGAGAGATCCACTACCAGTTTAAAAATTGCATGTGCCTGTATTCTTTCCTTTGTGACTGATAGGCTGAGAAAAGCCACTACTATGCAGTAGGCATTGTCCAGGTCTAACACAGGTAAAATGAATCCCAGTGCTACGCATGGCCAATAGCAGAGTCAACAATACAGTAATATCTGCAGAAACACAAACTAATGTTATGCTAACAGGCACTGGCTCAACATCCTTGGCAATATTTCTATCGCTCAACAAGCACAGTGTTGATGTGCAATGATGACACCCCCCAAATTGCACAAGTGCAGAAGGTACCAGTCATTGCACACTGATGTACAAACAATCCAATGACATACCTAAGAATGCATCCCCCTTCCCCTGCACAATCAGGCTGTCTCCATGAGTGAGGTCCACATTGAGCATGAGAATGAGGTAGAGGTCACATACACAGGGAATGTGAGATAACATAGTACGATGGCCAATCAGTATGACTGGGCCACTGACAAAACTTCAGTTAACTAAAAGTCCCATGTCGGCTGCACAGTCGTGTCACTAGGTTTGTGTCAACTGGTGCAAGAGCTCATTTCAGCATCCCCACTTCCTCCTGTACCAGGCCATACAGAATAAATTATAATATTATAAACACAGCCCAAATGCAGTGGCATCACTAGGGTTGTTGTAACCCTGATTAACTGCACTTATTTATTTATTTAGATATATAAGTGTAGGTCACCCCCAAAAATAGTAACCAACAAAAAACCACGAGCCAATTTGAATAAGATCTTATTCACACAACTGAATAAGAGTTCTAACATTAGCTCTGATTCATAGAAATTAGAGCTGATTCATACTAACTCTTTATTGGTTCCTTGCTTTGTCTTAATACCATAA
This sequence comes from Lerista edwardsae, assembly GCA_029204185.1. Classification (NCBI taxonomy): domain Eukaryota; kingdom Metazoa; phylum Chordata; class Lepidosauria; order Squamata; family Scincidae; genus Lerista; species Lerista edwardsae. Next base: position 2,969,596 of record JAJKFI010000037.1, read on the forward strand.
AATCATACAGGATTGTCTTAATGACACCTCATTGGAGGGCCCATGAGCAGACATAATAAAATGACACACCTGAAATGTAAACTGGCATTCTTGGGCTCCAGCAATTGTACAACCATGAAACATCCCTGACAGAAAGCAAGATTAGGACAAAATATGTAAAAGCAGTGAACTAAAAACAAAATTTTAAAAACCCTAATTTGACAATTCAAACCGTTAAAGGAATATAACAAGATTAAGGTCTGCAGTTTCCAAGATGGCTGCTCCCAGCTTTCCGTGACCCACCTGACATCAGGTCACAACCCACCAAGTGGGTCCCGACCCCAGTTTGAATAGCACTGCACTAAGCCTTTGCGGAAGGATGCACATCCTAATTAACGGTGCATGATTTTCTTCTTTGTTTCCTGCTTGAAGATGGTTGACTAAGATTAGTATTGACTTAGCTGGCTAACTCAACTGAAGATAGTTGCCTAAGCTAGGATTAGTTAGGTAACTTGATTGTATGCCAGGGCAGCGCCGGTGACTGTGCACTACCTCACCAACAGTTGTAGTGGAAGTGCTGTAAAGAACTTGGCCGCCTGTGGTCAGTGAGTGGCACTGATGGTGAAGCCAGCACCAGTTGCTGCTGGGCCTCTGGACCAGCAGGAGGAGCAGTTGGTGCCGGTGCTAGTAAGTTTCCCCACCGCTTGGCGAAGAGGTGTTTTGGAGCAGGGGGAAGGCAAGGAGGGGTGAAAATGGGCACAGGGCAGGTGGGTTGGAGGGTGGATTGGGGCTGAGAAGGGGAGGGGAGAGCATCAGAGGTTGCTGCCGAATCTTATTCCCTCTCCTGAGCCGGGGAGTCTGACGTGGGCTTCTTGGTTCCCCACCTGCTAAGTAGCTCTGGCCCCGCAGTGGCAGTCATTTTGGCACTGCTGCACCCCGCAGCACCAGGGCTGAGCCCTAAATATGCAAAATGCTTGTTTTGTTCCGTGCTGCTATATTTATTTTTGAAAAATGAAGTAAATAACTAGCAAAACATGTTCTCTTCAGATTTGTCAATCTCCAGCTGTTCCCCCAAGAGTGTGAAATGGGTTTGCAGCTTATGTGTGAAGCATCAAGTGTTTCTTGCTGAATTGGAAACTGCCAGGATTACCTTTCTGCTAAACTCAATAAAATGAGATTGCTGTGTGGAAGATGTAGCACAAAACAGAGAAATCTTGGCTAAAACATATACGAAAAGAAAGCCTGCTTCACATCTGCATCTGCCCTACTATAGTGAATTATATTTGTTATGCTTCTGTTGCACTTTTCTACTTACAGTAAATGGGGAAGTGCTTTCATATGTACTGTGAGCATTCCATGCTGATTGGAGTTCATGGCTTAGTGAGGGGAATGCAGTGCCAGTAGTGAGGTGAAAAGTATGATTTTGTGGAAGAACAAAGGCCTGGTGATATAGTATTTTAGGTCTGCCTTGGGTGACTGGTAGCCTTTCAGAGAAGAATCCTCACCACAAGCTCTGCCATTCCTTTGTCTAGAGGAATGATTTGTGAATAAACATATTATGTGTGGGGGAAAATGTTTACATCAGAGTGTTTAGGAAAAATATATGCAGGGAAGCATTCATAATTTATAGTGAATCTGTAAGGTGGAAGGGTGGAATTGCTAGCTTGTTTGGGCTGTGTAAGCGATCAGTGTTCTTCAACCTTGCGATTGGGACCCTAATGGAGTTACAAAGCCTCAGTTGTGGGGTCACGGCAACTTATGGGAATGAACAACTATTGAAGACAACTATTGAATAACAACTAGGCTAGAGCACCACCTAGTAAAGGGGGAGGTGTCTAGTGTACCAGTTTAGGGCGCAATCCTAAACTGAGTTAGGCCGGCATAAGCAAAGCCAGCAAAGTTTGGCCAGCACAAGGGCCACCTTGTGGGCCATGTTTGGACCACTCTTGGAGTCAGAGAGACCAGCACACAGGCGTGAGCCATCCTCCTTGACTCCGAGAGTAGTCCAAACACGCTTTATGGTGGCCCTTGTGCTGGCCAAACTTTGCTGGTTTAGCTTATGCTGGCCTAACAGTTTAGGATTGCACTCTGTGTCCCAGTGCTGCTCAGGTTCTTAGGAATTGTGCTAAAATAGCTTTCAGTAGTGCCAGGTGTCATGGTAACCTTTTCTGCTCTAATAAGACTATTTGGAGGGTATTATGGAGTCAGGAAATGGGTGGATAGGATCCTGGGAGGAGGCAGGATTGGCAGTGGGTTTCCCAGTCTCATACTTTATTTATATATTGGGGTCATGACTTGAAAAAGGTTGAAGGCCACTGTTATAGATTTTGACTGATTTGAACTTTAAAATACACTAGGTACAGGAGTGCAGAAGTACTGTGAAGATAACACTTTTTGTATTAGCCAAGCATGGCAGCTGCGGTGTCACCAGACGCCCCGCAGCTCGGGGCAGTGATGTCATGACGTGATGTCACTTCCAGGTTCTTCCAGAAGGCTATGGCAGTGTTGCATTCTCGCTGCTGCCCCATTACTTCTCCTTTGCCATTTTTGTTTCTACCTTGTGAAATCTGGCAAAATGCTTACCTCTTCCTTACTGTGAAGTAATTTATAGTACTCCACTAGTATAATGACTTGATAATTCTATTTTTCAGTGAAACAAAAAGGATGATATTGGAAAGAAAAATGCTTGAGTACAGCGAATCTGACACCTCTGGGTAAGTCTGTTTAAGCAGTATTTATATTGTTTTAGTGACAAATTCTGATGAGTTAACATTATGTACTGCAAAATGTGGAATACTTAGAACTGCAGTATTTAAAATTTAACTATTACAGTACTTGTATGACTATGCTGGTTGACATATGTGTTAAATATTGGGGTATTGTCTTCCAATTTTGATACTAAATGGTGAAATACGTTGGACAGAAAAATGCATTATAACACATGCTGAAATATGACACATGGGAAAGGAAAAGGGAACAGAAAGGGATGCTGAGCCTGAATTACTAAATGGCAACTGGCCTATAGGCCCAACTACAGTACATGTGTCTAGGGTACATGGGGAGGATGGTGGACAATCAGTGCAAAACAGCCAGAACCTAAACACAAGTAACTTAATATGGTTGAAAGTGTATTAAAAAGTAATATAAAATTTAATTTGACATTTAAAAAAGAAGTGCCTAGTTTTTTTCCCAGCTATCTCAGTGCTTTTTCACTCACTGCTCATTGCACTGTGAAAGGCAGGAGTAAACTGACAATGTACAAAGCTATTGAACAGCATACTCCCTCCATGCTTTTCCTTGTATCTTCAAAAGATGCAGAGACCTTTAATTATGTAAACAAACAAAATAAATTGAACATTCAGGGAAGGAACTTACAATCTCCCTGAGGATGGGTGGGTTAAGGCCTCATCCTGGCTATGATTCTAGATCAGTGGTTCCCAAACCCTTTTTTCAGATGAGTGCCCCCTTGGTTCCATAAACTCAACCTATGTGTCTCCTAGTCTATCCTATAAAAATAATTCAGAGTAGTGGGTTGCATGACCCACTAAGGAAGATAACAAAATTCAAAACTGTAACAATGGCACATTTATTCAAAATCCAATTAAAACTTTTTCAGTTTAATTTATTCAATGAACTTGATCCAGTCTGAATTTGATCAGACTTTTCAAAATCTGAGTGTCATTTAGCATTAATCTTAAGACACCACATTTAGTAACTACTTCATTGTTGGAAAATTCTTAATGTGATGGATGGGCTTGATGACGAGATAGCAGTTTCTTAAAGTCACTTGGAAGGCGTTTTAAATCATCACATTTAGTAATTTGAAGTCTATTTCTTTGCTTGGAGAGAAGTTGGATGGCCACACTAAAACTGGGTTCCATCAAATACAATGTTAGAAATGCAGTGAAGAGGTTCTTAACTGAAGTCCTTAGTGCAGGATAGTGATCTGAAATTTCCTTCTGTAACCACATCTCTTGGTATAATCCTTTTCGTTTCAAATCAATGTAATTTTGTAGCCCAATTAGTTCTTCCTCCATTACCCCAACTTCATAAGTATCTGAAAAATGGATTTATCACCCAGACTGGAATTTCCTTCAAAAGAAGGACATTGCAGACGGCCCAATCCTAACCTGTGATGGAACAGGCAGGCTGGGAGTGGGAGTTTTGCCTGCAATGCATCCAGCAGAGGTTAGCAGGTGACTGCAGGACAGCTTGGGGTAAGAGGATATTTTTCCCCTTACCTTGAATAAAACCCCAGCCGCCCCTATGGACCTGCCCCTGTAAGGCCTCTTGGGCCAGGAACGGGCTTAGGATCTGTCTCTTCAGTCTAGAAAAAGCACCTGAGACAGGACATGATTGAGATATAGAAAGTTATGCATGGGGTAGCTAGAGGGAAGTTCTTTTCCCTCTTGCACAACACCAGAACCAGAGGCTATCCGCTAAAATTGAGTGGTGGGGAGTTAGACAGACAAAAGAAAATATTTCTTTACCTATTGAGTAATTAATCTGTGGCATTCCTTGCCACTGGATATAGTGGTGATCACCTGGCCTAGATGTTTTTAAAGGGGGATTGGACAGTTTTGAGGAAAGGTCCATCACAGGTTACAAGCCATGATGACTGTATTCAACCTCCAGATGTTACCAGAGGTGTAGCCTATTTCTGGATGCCAGATGCAAGGGAGTGACAACAGGATAAGAACATACAGGAAAGGTGACCACATACAATGGAGGACAGAGTACCTATAACTTGAACCATTGTATAGAAGAGGGAATTTTGGCCAGGGCAGCTCAACATGGAAGAGTTTAAAAGGCTGCATCTACCAAAATTCCCTCTTCTATACAATGGATAAAGGTATAGGCAGTCTGTCCTCCGTTGTATTTGGTCACCCTGCATACAGGAATCTTGTTTTCTGTGTACTCCCTGGAGCATCTAATGCACCAGTCTGAGATACAGGAAGCTGGAGTTGGTGGGCCTGTTGCCTGATCCAGTAAGTCTCTTCTTAAATGTGTATGCAGCACATCCAAATAATCACAGACAACCTTGCTAATCATCCCTGCCTTTCTCTTCTATCTCAGACAAGCTCAGGCAGTTTGTATAGCTTACAGTGGCCCGTGTTGCGCTTTAATAGAGTTAAGTCAAGCGTAGAGATGACAATTTGGCTTTAATAAGATTGACCTTGTTACTTTGCAACTGCAGATTCTTGTCTTTAAAAAAAACTCCGCAATAGTGTCAAAAAGGTTGCAAAAGTATCTCACACAGTTGCCTTTTGATAGCCAAGAAACAGTATGAAGCAGCAAATGTTCAGAATCTTTATCCTGCTCCATACAGAGCTCCCAGAATAGTCAATCATTGAGTGCATGGGTTTTTAATTTTATTCACTGTAGTAATGAGAGTTTGTACTGACTTGTGCAGATGATCATTAAGGTTTTTTTGCAGCCAGATGTTAGCGATGAATGATGCAGTGAATGGAAAAGACATTTAGCACTTTTTTTTTTCAAGTAAGCAGCACATCCACAGTATCTACCAGTTGTTGATGGTGCTTCCTCAGTTGCATAAGCAAGTACAGGCAGGCCTTGGTACCTGCGGATTCTGTTATCTGCAGATTCCCCCTTCCTGCATGCCCCCTTGCACCCATTAATGTTGTTTAGTGCCTTACCCGGGCGAAAAAGTGTTTTGCTTATACATAATAAAGCTTATAGCAACTCTCAGGCAGGCTGTCAGCAGCCTGAATGCTTGGAAAAAACCAGATCGAAGCTTTTAGGAAGCAGGAAGTTAACTGCCTACTAATCACTATAAGCTTGAATGCTTATAAAGGTAAAGGTTTCCCCACGACCGAATGGTCTAGTCGTGCCCGACTGTAGGGGGCGGTGCTCATCTCCGTTTCAAAGCCTGTAGAGCCGGCGTTTTGTCCAAGGACAAGCTTCCGTGGTCATGTGGCCAGCATGACTCTGCGCCGTAGCGCACAGAACGCTGTTACCTTCCCACTGAAGTGGTCCCTATTTATCTACTTGCATTTTTAGGTGCTTTCGAACTGCTAGGTTGGCAGGAGCTGGGACAAGCAATGGGAGCTCACTCCGTCATGCAGTCTTGAACTCCCAACCTTCCGGTCGGAAAGCCCAGCAGCAGCGGATTAACCCGCTGCGCCACCACGTCCCTGAATGCTTATAGCGATCTGTAAAAGCAAAAACATTTTCACCCTGGTGAAGCTCTAAACAGCGCGTGATGGAGTCAGGGTTCCCCCATATCCACAGTTTCCATACCCATAGGGGTTCCCTGGAACTGATCCCCCACGGATATGGGGGCCTGCCTGTGTATTAGTAAGCAGAATTTCCTTGTCTTTGAAGACTTGCTCAACAACATTAAATACTGACTCTAGGTGGTCTTAGTTGCCTTGCAAATAACAACTCTTGAGCCTAACTGTCATCATAAGCAAGAAGCAGATGGTAAAAGTTGATTCATCCAGCTCTAATGCTAATGTTCTTGTCCTTGGTATGCTGCACAATGTGCCTTTTATATTTTCAGCCATTTCATTTTTGTACTGAATTGTTGCTGAGAGGAATAGTCTTAATTATATCGAGTGGTGACTTGTGCAAAGCAGAACACAGAACTTCACTAACTGCTGACAGGATGAGGTTTTCACCAATTTGCATGTGGCTTTCCAGACTTGGCAATCAGCATGATGCATGCAAACCAAATGAGTTTGAATGATTTGAATAAGGCAGTGCTGGTGGTTTTCTATAGTGTTTTTCATTTTAAAATTTGTTAAGTCAGTCTTAGCATCTTAGCATATTTTCAAGTATGATTTATTTCATCTAAGAGGTAGAAGTGAACAACTATGGCAGATAGAAAATCTCGTATATGTGTTTCTTCGTAGTCTGAATTGAAATATTGTGAAAACTAAAAAATGTTTTACTGTAATTAACAGTAAAATCAACATTCCTCCTGTGTTTTACTCTTCATTAGGAGGTATTTAATTTTATGTTGAAAATTCAATTGTTATTGTTACTATTTTTTAGTCTATTTGCAAAATTAGGTCATAAAAGTGTTCAACTTTTATGTGTATGCCTCTGAAATCAGGAATATTTGGAATCCATTGCTCCATCAATGGAAATATATAGTCCTTGCTGCAGACTAATTACCCCTGCTAATTAAGATGCACCTTCTAAAGTGATGTCCTCTTATATTACGTGGGGGAGAGCAGCAGTCCCTGTACACCACAGGATGGTTAGTGGCTGTTGCTGGGGTCCTTTCTGTATTTTTTTTTTAAAATTGTGAGCCCTTTGTGGACAGGAAACCCTTTGTTTTATTTTACTATGTAAACTACTTTGTGAACTGCTCTTGTTGAAAAGCAGTTTATTATTATTATTAATAAGAGGGAAGGAGAGGGATCTGAGTTTTTGTTTTAAATCTTTAGTTTTCTCAGATGTATTGGAGGTTAGAAATGGTTTGGATTAGTTGTTCCCATCTTTCCTTAGCTATTGTATTACATTGCTACTATTTTATTATATGGCTAGTTTTACCTACAACCTACTGTATATGTTTATTAAAGTGAAGCCTAGTGACCACAACATTTTCGATAGGAATTTCAGGCCATTTCCTAATAATAATAATAATTAATAATAATATAATTAATTAATCAATTTATCTTCTCATCTATAAATATTAGCTGTTGCATATATGATCAAATTTTAAATGGATACTCCAGCAAATATACTACACACATTTCCCCCCAAATCTCTACCCCTTTTCTTTGGAAAATGGAGGAAAGAAATTAGGCCTGTCACCTATGCCTTTATATTACTTGAAAAGCATACCTATCGTGTTGGGAAGCAGGTGTTTCTTTTGAAGGGAAGTGATATGGGAGACAGTGGGAGGGGAAAAGATTAGCTGAAAGCCACTGTTGGAAACATGGTAACAGTACCCTTCATCTAATCTTCACCTTCTAAGGTCTCCTTAGGTCCTCTTACTCTGCATACATAAATTACAATGAGTCCTACAGTTTATTTTTTTTCCTTTTAAAAACAAATTTACATGTGAGAAATCTAACCAAAGCCCTAGGAAAATGCAAGATGAAAACCTAAAATGTCTATTCATGTGTCAATAGAGGCTTTTTATTCAGAAGTTGTATAGGAATTTTCAAAGGTGTGGGAGCTTATCGGAACTAAGAATCAAGTAAATAAATACTGCTATATATAAACTTGGATTTATGTTCAGTTTAACTGGTCATTTCAACAGCTTTTAAACATTCTCAGGGCCAAATCCTAGTCAACTTTCCAGTGCCAATGCAGCCATGCCAATGGGGTGTGTGCTGCATCCTGCAGTGGTGGTGACAGTCACAGAGGCCCTCTCAAGGCAAGTTTGTTCCCTTACCTCTGGTCTACATAGCAGCTGCATCAGCACTGGAAAGTTGGATTGGATTGGGCTGTTGTGTTATAGGAAGAATGGTTTTTCTCTAAGGATTGTGGGATTGGGGCAAGAGCAAGATGGGAGATCGCTGTAGCCAGCTGACCCCTTGCAACATCATAGGAAACCGCGTAATTGGCTTGCCCCTTGCAACACAGAGCGAGAAAGATCGGAAATTAAGCATCCTGCTTTGAGCAACAGGGAGATAGTGGAGCCGCGAGACCGCTAATCTTGTTACTAGTTAAGCTTGTTAGCTTGTTTGCCGAGACTTCCTGAGCTAATCAAGCAGCCTTCTGATGTGTATTCAAGGCAATCAAGCCAGGTTATTGATTTCTAAGCAAACATCCTGTAAAACTGTAATAAAAATGGTGACCATGCTGCAATAAATCAGAACCTTATTGATCATATTGGTCTGTGTGAGTTCTCCCTCGCTGCGGCAACACGGCAAATGGTGACCCCGACGTGATTAGAAATAATCAGCGGACAGGTGCGAGGTTAGCATCCCGGACGGGGTAGGATCGCTGCGGATCGCTGAGGATAGGACCCAAAGGATCCCCCGGGCGCCGAAGAAAGGCGGAAAGAGAGAAGTGGCCACGCTGGCTGGTGAGTCAGGAAAAAAAAAAAAAAGGAGACTGATCGACAAAGTCCAAAGGGTGACGGTCGGATCAGGGACGGGATGGGAATAGCCGTATCGGCTTCGGAGACGGAAGGGCTCCGTGAATTGGCCCCGAAGTATGACTGTAAATTAAAGGAGAAAGATGCGGGCGCCCTATGTCAGTGCGCTCGAAGGCGGGGTCATTTGAAGGACTGGACGGACTTATTTTTGCAATTAACCTGGAGAAATGTCGGGACAGATTTGTGGGGTCTTGTGCAAGATGGACAGCCAGAGGCATGTAGCCCCACGGCCCCATCTGACCTCGCTAATGTTCCCTCGCCCATGGATGAGGACAGTATTTACCCGGACTTGTCAAAATGGAAACAAAACAAGGAGAGGGCAGAAAAGGAGGTGCCGGGGGGAGAGTGTGCTTGGAAGGAGGCGGAGGAGTGGATGATGGCACGATACGGGGAGAGAGGACGATGGAGCCCCTGGGAAAAGCGGGAGCTGGGAGCGCCCCTATCGCTTGCAGAGGAGGAGGAGAGAATAAGGACACAGGAAATGTTGGAAGAATGGGATGAGAGAAGAGAAAGGGAGAAAAAGGCTGCTCAGAGGGGCACGGAGGGGGGAGGCAGACAACGAACCCCCTCCCCTCCCGGGATCCAGCCCCGCCAGGGAAAGACAAGACGTTTCATCATAGGAGGCGATGGAGAGCAGCAATACGGAATGCATCTTTAAAGGAAGATTTGACAATGCAGCCAATATTGGTGCTCGTGATCTGCCGAGGCAACGCTGCAGAATGAGCTCCCTTTAACTGGAATATGACTCATAAAATTCAAAATATATAATGGACTATGGCACACCCACTGACTTGACACCTTATGACATTGAATTGCTGACAGAGACGTTGCTAACACCTACTCAAAATATGTTGTCTCTGCAAAAATAGGAGCCCAAAATAATGGGAAGCCTTGCATGCAAAAAAAAAAAAAGAAAAAAGAAAAAAAAAGGGAGAAAAAAGGAGGAAAAAAGGGAAAAAAAAGAGGGTTCATGTTAAATGTTACATGTTTGTCATGTGTGATAAAAATGTGCGCACTGTATGTCTTCATGTGTTGTCTGGATAAAATCCAGGTGTGGATGTATAGGCGTGTGTTTAAGTAAAAGTCCAGGCGTGTGTGCGTGTGTTGTCCTGGACTAAGAGTGTGTATGCATAGGGGTGTGTGTGTGTGTAGGTGCACCTTAAGAGAAATTCATGTTTGCGTGTGGGCACACCTCTGTGTCCCAATTTCTTCTCTGCCTCTCTGCCTGTTATCTTTGTGTCATCCTTAAGGCCTGATATTGTTGCAACACTTCTTTTCCTTTTTTTTTGAGCTCATGCCTGGTACCATGGTATATTTTTTGGTTTTGTGCACTACTTGTCCTCTGTTTAGAAAAATTTGGGTTAAGTTTAAACACTGGTGCGCATCAGAGTGCAATTTTAAACCTTGCCAAGAAAAAAACCATATGATCTTTAGAGGGTGTTCTAAATTAAATGCATAATTGTCTATTGGTGTTTTGTGGCTAAACTTGCGCATGTGGAAATCATAAGAATGCTTCAGCAATCATATTATACTGTAAGGGGCAATTGCAAAACTAGGGCACGCTACAGCAGAACAAGACTTAAAGGCCTTTTGTAGTCCAACCAGATGTTGCCGCCTGGAAAAAGGCAACCCCCTTTCAGCGCTAAAGACATGGCCTGTTCCCCACTGTCTAATCATAATTAGCTGCGTAGCATATATGATTTCTCAAAGTAAAGTAAAAGGTTGGTTTTGTATGTGAGTGTTTTACATGTTTGTTGTCCCTGTGGGGCTGTGGAACCAAGTGTGATTTCAGCCTCAATCCAAAGAACTCTGCACGATCCCAGGAACAAGCGAGCAAAGGAAAGCCCCAAACAGGAGCACTCTGTGCTGCTTCCTTAAAGAGAGAGAAAGGAGCAGGTTTGCACCTTACTTGCACACTTGCAGGGAGCTTCGTTGCAGTCCAAAGGCCAGGTCTAAAGTTTTTTCAGCCATTCTTAGAATATGCTCCCCCCCCCCTCTTAGCCCAGTGAAGGGAGTGAGTGAGTTGGGTTTTCCAAACCCCCTCCTCTTTCCTATCAAGCAAAGCAGCAAGTCTGTTAGACTCTCTGCCACTGTAACTTGTAACAAAATCTTACTCTAAGCCTTGTTTTATAGCATTTCCATAAGTGCAGCAAAGAAAAGCAACAACCTCCTGCTAATATTTCCTGCGCATCACATTGAAATTAATTGCCTATCCAAGAGCATTACCTCTAATGAAATTCTTTTCGCCTAAATGCAATTTTACATAGGAGTCTTAAATATGCCAAGCAAATAAATGTTGCTAACTACAAAAAGTATATGCTTTCTTTCCAAATAACTTACTTTTTCAACAGACTAGGCAGCAAAGCGTCACGTGAAGATGAGCCCTCAAAACTCTGCTATTAAAAGGAGCACTAATCAAAAAAGTTTGTTTTCAAATGCAGGAAAAAGAAAGCAAGTTTAAAAATGCCATTGCCAGTAATAATTTAAAACAAACGCCGGCTTTTCAAACCGGATACCTGCCAGTACTAATTTTACAAAGGCCAGTTGCTTTACAGTTGGTAGACCATTGTATCTCCTAAGCATGTATAGAATGCAAAGATTCAAAGTATTTGCTAGGTTCAATAATAACTTTAATTTAGGCCAAAAACTCAAAATGAGAAGAAAACCTCACCTGCACGTTTTATATGTTTATAAAATTGTCTGTAAAGCCCGTAATGTCAAACGCATTTCATGTTCATTTTAGTATTATAGACAGTGTGCATCTATTCTTCTTTCTTAAAGTCATCTTTTAAGCCCTAAATACAGGAAAAGCAGCTGTGAAGTACTACCCCGAGCCACTTCTCCAAAGAAGGCAAAAAGTGCTGCAGCCTTAGTAAACCCTGTTTAAAGAACTCTATTATAAACCTGAGGTCTTCATAAACTGTACTTCAGTTAAACATCTATTCAACCCTAAAACTGCAGTCACCCAAAAAAGAACCTCACAGAAAGATGCAGAACTGCGGCATTCGAGCAGCTTCCATCAAAACAAAAGCAAGGGACTCCAGAAAAAAGACTTTTGCAGCCATGCTGGCTGAAGCTACCTCTTAACATCCACTATAAATGCTAATTTCTGTTTTCTCTCACCTGCGTAAACCAATGCTTGTATATGTTATGTAATCATTGTGCAAACCCATGTCCCTTATGCCAAACCTTTACACGTATAAGTCCCCATCCAAACCAACCTCAACTTCACATACCAAAGCTTTTTTAAAAGAAAAGGGGGAGCTAGCCCCCTGGATCCCTGCCCTCATGGCCCTCAAGAAATAGTAAAAGAAAAGTCTAGAAAAGTTTCTTCTTAGAAAAATTTTCTTCTTAGTAAAAGCTCCTTTTGGACAACTCTGGTGGGAAAACACTTAACTTTATGGCAAAATTGTTTCCTTTATGAATACCCCATTGTGGTAAATTTGGCCTTAACGGGAAAAACACTTGCATTGCCTAATGGTCAGATGCACACAACGCCATATCTGGGAGAGGGGGGGGCGGCCAGGGTGGCTGCAAGGATGCAGGGAAGGAAAGATTAGTGAACATCCTCCCATTACATACAGCATGTGAATGAAGAATTGGTGCAGACAACTGTACGTCGCCTGTTCCCCCCCCCCCAGTCTTAAAGAAATGAGAAATGCGAATCTAATGTCTGACAACAAGAGGCTATTTTTAGCCTAAAGCTACCCAATTTAGGCAAGTCCTGCCAAAAATCCAATCAATCCTTATCTGCCAAACTGTGGTTTCCCAACAGAATAGCTCAAAGTGAATTAAAACACAGGAAAAACACTTAGACACAATGAACATAACTGTCGTGCAAAACCTCATCAAAAAGCTAAACGCCATATTGCCCTACCTGCTGCACGCGTTTCAACCTACGCTATTCATAGTAACTATATGTATTATAATGTGTTTATTTGGTCCTTGTTTTTTTTTGTATTCAAAAATGTTGCCTCTAGAACTTCACAGCAGCCTTTTAAAAAAGAGAGGGGGAGGTGTTGTGTTATAGGAAGAATGGTTTTTCTCTAAGGATTGTGGGATTGGGGCAAGAGCAAGATGGGAGATCGCTGTAGCCAGCTGACCCCTTGCAACATCATAGGAAACCGCGTAATTGGCTTGCCCCTTGCAACACAGAGCGAGAAAGATCGGAAATTAAGCATCCTGCTTTGAGCAACAGGGAGATAGTGGAGCCGCGAGACCGCTAATCTTGTTACTAGTTAAGCTTGTTAGCTTGTTTGCCGAGACTTCCTGAGCTAATCAAGCAGCCTTCTGATGTGTATTCAAGGCAATCAAGCCAGGTTATTGATTTCTAAGCAAACATCCTGTAAAACTGTAATAAAAATGGTGACCATGCTGCAATAAATCAGAACCTTATTGATCATATTGGTCTGTGTGAGTTCTCCCTCGCTGCGGCAACACGGCATTGGGCACTTAGGGACTCAGTTAGTATGTGTGGAGTTCCCTTTGTCATGTGCAAGTTAAATGGCCCCTGGAATCTGAGTAATAGGAAGGATGCAGAGATAGACCTCCCTTTCCTCATAACGGCCTCTTCTGCTGCCTATGCTCTTGTCAGGGAGAAGAACATGTCTGGTCGAGCTGTATTAAACACTGCAGGAATCCTTTGATCGTTGAGCCTGTGCTATGAGTAGGCTGGGTTAGTTTTTAAGTTATACAAGAATTTCATTTTCTTAATTGTAGGCTTCAATATTTTACTGAAGAAATTGATATATATTTTTAAAGTGAAAAAGAATAAAATGATAAATTGTATATTGGAATTACCTAGCGAGAAATTCATTTTCAAGTTATAAGGCCACATTCACACAGTCTAGCAGATACTGTCCCGACATTTTGCCCTACATTATTGAAAAAGCCCTGTAAAGTTAGGGTGAAACATCGGGACACTATCTACTAGACTGTGATTATGGCCTAAAAACTCAAAAATGAATTTCTCGCTAGGTAGTAACTCCGGCCATAGTGCCCTTCCGCTTCCATGAGCTTCTCTTAGACGGGCTGGGCAAGATTTCCATGAGAATCCTTTATGCAGGGAGTATTTCAAAAACAAGCTGATAGAAATAACTTGGTTCCATGTACCTTTTTTTTTTTTTTTTTGGCTACATGGCTGTCTTTATCTTTATGTAGAACAAAATTGAAATATGTGAAGCTTAAAAAATACTTAAAAGAAATATGTGAGCGTCAGAAGAAGTCTCTGCTCCGCAACCAAGATTTATTGAAGGAATTTGATGTCATTGAAGCTCATGTTAGGAAGTTTGCCTCAAGTTCGGAGTCGCTGCAGAAGTTGAAGGTATTCTTTTCTGTGTTGTAATAAGTGCTGTCAACAGGGGTAAAAACAGAGTGCTTTTGAGATATTGGGTATCAGTCAATCAATCTGTAACACCTTTCTTCAAATTTTGTTTGCTGTGTGAACAATGTAGATCTGGAATTTAAAGTGCTGAGCCAGAGTCATCCATTTATTGATGTTGTATATGAAGCTGGCTGACGGAATTTTGTTTCTTTGGAATGGAGTACATCCTCCTCCATTGTTTGGTTTCTGCCTCATAAGCAGTTTTTGTTGAGATTCACTTTGATGACTATTTCACAGCTATTATCCTTACTTTAAGTACACCAAGTCCTTACTGGTTCCATTGCTCAGAATTTCGAATACATGTACTTCAAAACAGCTGGCTCAGTGCTATATCTCTTATTGAAAAGCATCATGATGGACGGGCTGTTCCTATGCAAAAGCACTAATGCAGCCATCCATAATGCAGCAGTCCATAACTCAGATACCCATAATTGGGATCCAGTGTATCTGGCAAGCACAATCTTTACCTGATTTTCCCATCCTCACCCCTGAGTGTAACTGATTACATATCTGTTATCTGAAACAAACTCCTATGACATTGTCTTGCAGCCAGAGATTATGTATGGATGGTAGGTTCTGAAGATGATATTGAAACCTTTTTCTCTAAACCTTTTTCCTTAGACAATATACGACTGATATGTTGTCACATATCTCAAAATAATTTATGGCCCAATCTTATCATGGGCTGGTGTGAGTGATGCAGAGCTGCCAGTATGCTGGTCACTACATGCTGTGCACCATGTGCAGATAAAGCAAGTCCTAGAGCATGTCCAGGAGGTGCCTGTTGACCCTCTGCTTGAAGATCTCCTGGCATTTCATCATCAAATGCAGTAGTTCTCAAACTGGGAGTCCAGGACTTACCAGTGGGTTGTGACTCAATTTTTGGTGGTTTGCGAAACTGATAGGTTATGTGCATCAGCTGCTAAATAAGCTGCTACTGTGGAGGGAGCATTGCTGCCCAATCACCCCTTGACATTTATAAATCAGGCAGTAGCCTCTAGGGCCTCTAAAAGTTCGGGAAGTACTGATCTAATGTGTTTCATGATCCCATGCCCCAAAGTTGCATTTCTTGATAAATAATACATAAAGAGTGACAATTTAGCATTATCTGCAGAAGTGCAAGTCTGATGAGAATAAAATTGACACCTTTAAGCACTTATTTTTTGACTTTCATTTTATGAGGGCATGCACTTACACAGTCACATGCAGCTGTCCCCCCCCCTCCCGTCCTCACCCCAGTCCTGCGGGTGTGGGTTCTGCTAGCCAGAAACCTGCCAGCAGCTGGTTTGTGCTGCTCATAGTGCACAGCTTTCTGGTTCTTGCTCTGGCAGCAACGGTGCACAGACTGGCAGATAAGTTATTCAAGAGGATTGGACTGTTAGGCTGCAATTTAAAGCCACCTACTAGGGAGTAAACCCCATTGAATACAGTGGGATTTGCTTCTGAATAAGAATGCATATATAGTGTTGCATGTACAGTAAGGTCGATATGAATATCAAAAGTTTGGCATATGGATTTCATAAAGAAAAGGGAAGAACGGTCATGAAATATCGTGTAGGCCAGTGTCATCATTTTTAGAGGAAAATACTTTCATTTTGCACAACTGATGTTGGTATTTTGGGGCCACAATGTTATACCTCTGCATCATAGTCATTAATTGTTTTCCGCTGTTCAAAGTGCGGATGCAATTTCTTTTTAAAATATTGACCCATGTTACTGTATCTACTTTGCAATATATTTATTACTGTGTGAACCAACCATAGTAAAGATCTATTCATTTCAGTCGGAGAATTTAAAACATGTGACATGCTTCTCTTCCTTCCTTGGAAATTAGTAGGTTATAAACTTCACTTTGACTCGATTGCATCCTCTGCAAATAAATTGGTTTTTTAATCTTAATTTGTAACATTTCTCTTTATACTAGGCAGAGTATGAACGAGAAATTAAAAGTAGACTGATGCTTCAGAAAAATAATACATTAAAAGGTGATGTGAAACAGCCGGTAAGTAACATCTTTTTTCAAGCATGTAAAGCACATCCAGCCAGAGCTAAGCTCTTATAGAAGTCCCATTGATCTCAATGAGAGTGTTAAGCACATCTTAAAGTCTCTCCCATTTAAATCAATGAGACTTAAAAGTCTCTAGCTCTGGCTTGATCAAACCTGTAATCTTTATTAATTGAGGTGCTTTTTTAGTGGCTTTTTATTTTATGCAGTTAAAAAAAAAAACTTGTAAAACTCTTCTGTGGTTATTTCCACTATGCACTTTTAACCATAGCACACTGCTGAAAAAGTAGAGTCCTTGTGTAATTAAGCAATGGGAAGAAATGTTCTCTCTTTAGCTTGTTCCATTTGTCTCATGCTCTTATGTATTGAAGTCAAAGAAAGTGTGGCAAAATTTTTAAACTTAAAGCCAAAATATGTAGCAGTTCTTATTTTTGTACATTTTGACTTTTTCCCCCGCAAGAGGCCCCCCTCCTCCTTCAAGAAAAGATTGCATATCTAAACCGCAGACAAAGGCTGACAAGGAATACTTAAATATATTCCGCTATATATCTGCAGTAATGCAGGTTTCTAAT
The DNA here is from genome assembly GCA_029204185.1 of Lerista edwardsae. Classification (NCBI taxonomy): domain Eukaryota; kingdom Metazoa; phylum Chordata; class Lepidosauria; order Squamata; family Scincidae; genus Lerista; species Lerista edwardsae. Next base: position 2,986,614 of record JAJKFI010000037.1, read on the forward strand.
CCCTCCTCCTATCTCCATATAAATGATACAGTTCAAGTCCAGAGCTGTTTTTCTTCCCTAAAAGCAGGAAAGCTCTTTTAGATGAAATGTCTAAAAACATCTTGTAATAACTTGGAGCATGCTGGCAAGAGTAGTCACTTGTGACTATGTGTGAAACCCCCTCAGCTAGTCGATATTGTAATAAGCCAAAATGGGTAGCATCACTCCATTATTCAGAAAAGCCAACAGCATGCTTGTCCCTTAGGCTACAGCATTCATTAAGGAAAGCTTACTGGGCTGAAAGCTGGAAACAGATGATAACAGGATATGATTTTCATATTTAATGCATTCCTTGGAAGAGTATGTGTGCTGCAGATTGATAGAAGAATCAACTGCTACTTTACTAAAAGACTTTCTAGTTTGCCCTATAGCTACCGATGGAATCATTCAGCCAAGAAATTAACTTTTCCTCCTTTTACCTGCTTTATGTATCAGCTAAGCAGGCTGTCTTGCTGCCAGTAAATGTTATTATGCATTTAACTGTTTGGTATTTAAGACTCTTATCAGAAAAGAAACAGAGGCGACACTATTTTGTGTGTGTGTGTTTTTAATAGGAGGAGGAAGGTTTTCATTTTTCTTTCTTCATTGCGTGAGCAGACATTAATCTGAGTTTATAGATGTTTTCCCATGCTGTAGATTAAAAAAGTGGAAAAACCTTGAATTTTGGCCATTCTTCATAATATGCAGAGCAGTGAGTCTCCCCAACCTTGACCTATAGAAGCAGGCCTTCAACAATGTATGAATTGCATTTAGTTCAGATGTTTAAGAAATGATATAGTGTAGTTACTGAAATAACTAACTTTTACTGGTCTTATGTGTTTAATGAGGTTTGAAAATATTACTGTTCTTGAAATCAAAAACTCCGTTTTTTTTAAATGTTCTGGTTATATAAACTCCTGCATATCAGAATCCCTATACAGTATACCTGTAACATAAATTGTTGTCATAGTTGCCTCTTCATTATTTATTTATTTATTTATTTATTTACCGTCAGTAAAGCACCATGTACCATGGTGGTGCTATATTAAATAACCTCTGGAATTCAAACAAGTCCATGCATGAGTGAAAAGCACTTTTGCCTGTACTTGGAGAAGTGGGTTTCAACAGTCTCCTCCCAACCCTTCGCCAGTTACTTGGTTGTGCTATGTAGTGTGCTACTCTGGAAAACCTGAGCTGGAGGAGCCGCTTTTCTGGTGAAGTGGGGGACTGAATTTGCCAGAAATTCTGTGCAATGCCCTTTCGATCCTTGGCCAATAATGTGCTACAGAATATTCCTCTCCTGTCTCATCAATAAGGTCTAGGACACTTCAAGTTAAATGTCAGCATTTTAAAGGGGGGAATGTCCTCCCAATTAATTCCTTAAACAATCTTAAACAGAGTCCTTTACTGGAACTCAGGAACCAGCTGGAAGCTCAGGTGGTTTTTGCACTGAAAGGGAGGGCAGTATAAGTAAAGCTACAGCAGCTTCTTTCCATTGGCTTGGGGGGGGGGTCATACTCAGAGACTTCTTACTGCGAGAGGCATAGTCTCCCAACATTGTTGGCCCATCGGCAGGTGAATGCTGCCAAGTTGTACATTTTCTTGGTAAAATAAAATTGCACAGGGTTATCCCTGTAGTAATAGATACATCTCTGTTTTCAAAATGTTATAATTGGCCAATATATTACTTGTATGCTTTGTGACAAGGGAATAGAGATGTACTCGGCATCTCTTGAATATTCCAAGATGGACACACTGCATAAGTATTGTTGCAATGAATGGGATTGGGGCAAGGATATGGTCTTTCAATCATTTCATTAAGTGAGATATGTTTTTGAACCTAAAGGCCCTTTTGCCTTGATCAGGTTGAAGATAGATTAGGGTCTGTTGGTAGATCTCTGGGCCAATTGCAGTAGATCTTCAGGAGGTTTGCATTCCAGTAGTTTCACAATAGTAAGTAAAACTGCATTTTTTAAAAACACTGTCCATGAGTGACCTTGCACTATTAATTTCTCTATTAGAATCAGTATTTCTCACTTGAGGTTGCCTTTTTGGGTCTTTTTGCAGTTTGTGTTATTTTATGTTAGAATGCCTGATCTGCAGCAACTTGGAGACAGATTTGTATGGGTATGTGCAAGTCATCCTGCCAGATGGCTCATGAGGTAATTGCAACATCCAGCACTCAATGATCCAGAACGCTCTATAAACTGGCTCTGAAAACTCACCAGCCCCAAGTTCTGGTTTGTCATCCATTCTGCTGATGGCAACAGAAAACTGATAGGTCTTAGGTGAAATCGATAGCACAGATAGCTGCCAAGTGAAACTGACAATGTTGCAAGAAATTGACAGCTACACCAATGGAGACGTATCTGGAAAATGATATTAGCAACCCTTCAGTTCTGGAAATGCCAGATACTGCAGTTGTGGACCCAGCTGAGGCTCCACCTGGGGCAAGGTCCGATGAGCACCACCCCCTGCACCAGCATGCCATGCCAGGCTCAATTTTTGGAGCTGTTTGAGAGCAAGGGTGGGAGGGAGGGACAAACCATGCCAACAGCTCACCTCTGTGAACAGTGAGCTCCCTCATCACTGTCCCCCGCTCCACCAGCATGGCGCTCAGGGCATTTGCCCTCAAGCAACAGTGGTAGGACCGCCACTGAGATATTGCAACATTTACTGTAATTGGCTCCACCCTTGAACCATCATTTTGCAATTGACTTCACAACCAGCTTATTATATTTTGTACCTGGTTTCTATATTTGGTGCACCTTGGGCTTCTAATAAAACTAACATCAACAAAGTAGACGTTCAAGCCTGAAGCCTGCTCACCTCTGCCCTAAACATCCCTGTAACTCTGTCCTCATAGTTCCTGTCCATGCTGAAAATAAACATGTATGAACTTCTCAGATTTAAAATAGAAATAGAGAGCCATGCGCACACAGTCAGTTCCAGGTAACTTTGGCCAGGACAGTGCTATGTGCTAATCTTGGCGTTACTTGTCAAATGCTTTCCTGGTAGCAATTACTATTAGTCCCAGGTGAGCTAGTCCCAACTCGCAAGCTCGGTGTGGACAAGTACATAGAGAAACAGATCCTATGTAAAAACCAGTTTACTCTCCATATGTTTCACCATGTGCTCATGTGCAAGAAACTGTCTGAGATACAACTTGGAGTAGAGGGCAAAGCTGGCCTTTTGGGTCAATAGCATAACTATCTATGGGGCAGGATGCCCTCAGGGGGTGTCATCACTAGTAGGGGAGTAACTACAGCAACAGTGGAGAAAAACTTATTTTGAATCCATCTCTGTGTCAGGGCTATTCTGTGACCAGGCTGGCAGGCAGAGAAATTGCACTTCTGAGAGGTGCTCCTGCTGAATAGATCTGCTGACCCAGGGTTGGGGTTACAGCCTGTTACATTTCCTTTGAACTACACAGGTGTGGGGCTGCTCCTGGGCAGGATGCTGGTTTGGATGTCCAGGCAGTGGCATTCACCCAGTTTAGAAGAAAGTGACCTTGACCTTGGGCATGCGTGGCTTAACTACATATCAACAAGTATTTAAATGTTCTCTATGCCGTGCTTTCTTTGAATGTTTTTTGTAAACTTGGGTTTGTAAAAAATCGTGTTGCTAGAGTGCTAACTCGGACCAGTTTTCAAGCTCTTTCTTCTTCCTTACTATGTCAACTTAACTGGCTATCCATAAATTTCTGATTGTGAGCGCAATTCTAAGCTGTGCTGGAACAGGTAGGCCAGTGAGCCTGCTCCGTATTTAGCGCAGCTTGGGAGCAGGCTGGAGTCTTTGATCCAGGGCAGGCGCCAGCTAGCCCTATGGGCTATTTGGATCTGTGCCTTATGGCCGCATCCAGGCTCCACCCCCCTTCCCTGACCTGCCTGCCTCTCAAACCACCCTTCCCCACCCCATTCCTCCTGCTCAGACCCACCCCTGCGCCAGCCAAACCAGGCTGGCTCACGAGTGGTACACCAGGAGCTTCTGCCAGCGCTTCTGCCAAGGGGCTTCTGCTGCCTTGGATTGCACCCTGCAATTCAAATTCCAGGTCTGAACCTTTTAAAGCCCTATATGGCTTGGGCTCAAGTATTTTTTCTGTCTTTTTCCACCTCCCCCAATTACTGAGGCTCATTAAGGTCAATAGGAATAGGAGAAGGCACAATCCTTCAGGGGCTTGATTAGCAGAAGTCTTCCTTCTCAACAGAGAAACTCCTTGTTTTCTAGGAAATGCATTTTGCTTCCAGCCTGCCTTAATACTAGCTTTAGAGCACAATCCACAAGCCTTAGGGCACAATCCTTTCCAGCACTGACATAGCTGTGCCAATGGGGCACATGATGCATCCTGCAGTGGAATAATAGTCATGGAGGCCTCCTCAAGGTACGGGAATGTTTGTTCCCTCAGAGCTGCGTTACCTTTACCCCGGTGTTGGAAATTTGGTTAGGATTGCACCCTTAATTATTGATACTTTTAGCTGCTCTCATTTGTTGTTTTGTGTCATTGCTTCTCTTTGTATTAATTTTGGGTGTTTTTATTTTCTTGTACTTTAATTCATATTGTTTTTGGTTCTGGATTAGTATGGAAGTTATATATATAATGTTATAATAATATAACGACTCAATTATATGTTTATATTATATTAGTGGTGGTGGTGGGGTTGAACAAACAATTTGGAGCCTCCATCTCAATTTTAGTGCAAATGGAGGGTGCTCAATCACAATTCTACTTAGCAACAAGTAGAACTGTGCAATTCAACTATGCAGACCAGTAGGGCACAATCTGTTAAGAAATTCTCCTGTAAAAACTCTGTTGACATGATTGGGAGCTGCATAGGTCCTATTCAGGGGCGTTTCTAGGGTGTGGCGGGGGGTGGCACGAGCCATGGGCGCCATCTTGCGGGGGGGCGCCATTCGCTTGGCGCCCGCCCCCCCAGAATGGCGCCCACGGCCCGCCCACTCCCGACCAGACCCTGCGCCGCATTCTCCTCGCTCCGGCTGGCCCAGCCGGAGCGAGGAGAACGCGGTGCTGCCACCCGGCGCCCCCTCCCGCTTCTCAAGGGGAAGGGGGCGGGGCACTGGGCGCCGCCGTGTTCTGTTTGCGCCTGCCGGCTAAATTAGCCGGCAGGCGCGAACAGAACGCGCCCTGGCGGCTCGCTCCCC
>JAJKFI010000037.1:2996791-3054724 GCA_029204185.1 Lerista edwardsae
ATATTATCAGCAAGCTGTCTTGGGTAAATTAAAGTGCGCTTAGAGCACATTAAAAGTTAGTAAGCCACTCTCCCCATGCATCAATTAATTTAGAGTCCTGATTGCAAGATGCCCAAACAGGCCACAAGGAAGGTCAACACACTATCCAACTGTGTTTTATGCTTCAAGTCCAACTGGGCATGAGAATGGGGCAGAAACTTAGGGCACAATCCTAACCAACTTTCTAGCACTGATATAGCTGTGCCAGTAGGGCATGTGCTGCAGTTGGGGAGGGGCAATTGTGGAGGCCTCCTCAAGGTCGGGGAATGTTTGTTCCCTTACATCAGAGCTGTGTTGCCCTTACCCCAGTGCTGGAAAGTTGGTTAGGATTGCATGTTGAATCTGTGGCCAAGGAATAACTAATGTGCTTAATCTTCTATAGTGGGCAGGAGGGATAGACACAACAGGAAGATTGGTGTCTATATTTTGCCTTAGAGCCTGATCTTGAGAGCTCGCTTGCCAGCAGTACAAGCATACTGCTGACTCCAAATGTCATGAAAGTGCCATAAAGCACATTTACGGCACCTGGAAAGGAGGGAGTGCCCATTCTGGGCCAGCACCAGTTGCTGCTGCACCTCAGCGCAGAGGAGGCAGGCGGCCAGTGCTTCAGCAATGCTGGCCATCAGTAAGTGATTTTCAGGGTGGGGGGAAGTGGAGAGAGGGCGGGAGGGGAGGGGAAGATTGGGCCTGGGTGGGGGTTGGGGCCAGTGGTGGCCTCCACCACTGGATCCTATGCCCCGGGTCAGGCAGCCCGACATGGAGCTGCTCCAGTCTGCATTGGCCAAGTAGCTGGAGGAGATTCTAGTAGCCCCCTTGTGGTGCCTGGGGCTTTACTTGAGGACTTGCCTGAGGGGAAAAAGAGAGAGAGAAAAATTGAAGGTAATTAACATCTAAGAAGTAGCTAATATACCGTACAAATTGGTCAGAGGAAGCCAGTGAAAGAGACCTTGTGGTCTTATACTTTACTTTTGCTACAGGACAGTTTATTGTTGATGTAATCTGAGGGCAGAGTCTTGACAGAAGTTGTCCCTAGTAGGCAAATGGAAGGGGCCTTGCTGTCTCCTTCGTTCTTTTTTCCTTGTCAGTATTGTGGCAATTTTCAGTGCAAACCATTTCCAATTATATAGATTTCTAAAACTTTTTTTCTCAAGGAAGATAGTGACATGATTTGTTTCTATGCGCCATTTTATATTTAGAGATTTTTCTGCCTGGTTTTACAGTATTCTTTTAATGTATGAGTAACAACGTTAACATTTTTCTTACAGGGCAAAGGGGTAGTCTGCAGATGGACAGCAATATACAAGAGGAGGAAGATGAAAGTTCTGCTGGAAGCAGTGGCCTAACCATTTCTTTGAGTGAGGAGGATGAAGAAATAAATCTATTAAAACATCAGGAAATTGTACCAGGTATCGGCAGCAAGATGACCTTAGAATTAGTAAACAGCAAGGAAGTTCGAGAAGCAGTAAACAGCAAGGAAGAAGAACGTCATTGTTTACAAACAATAAGTCATCCTATATCAAGTGAAGACTCATCTGCTGGTCCTGAAAGAAGGTACAGTATTTTTACCTTTTATTTCTCTCAGTTTCTGTGCACTTAAGGCCTTTTCTTTCTTTCTCAATAGATAATCTTGTGCATGTTTGGACAACCTCTTTAGTAGGTTTTGCCACTGTCTTTGTTTTTCCCCTCTGATTCTCAAGCGGTTTAACCTGTACACTGACATTCCTCATAAACTTTGTTCACTTCTAGGCAGATTCAATGTCACAGATTTATGCTGGTAGAAGTGGAACTGATAGCATGGTCTTCTGCTCATTGCTTCTTGTAGTGCAAAGTTGCAGAGAGAAGGCTGAAACAGTTATATTACCCTCCTGAGTTCCAGCACAGCATCTCAACCACCACCTAGTCAATCTACTGGCTTCTTTTCATCTCACATAGCTATAAATTTTTCTGAATTGAGCCAGGATCCCTGCATAAGCAGTAGACATTCTTACCTTGTTTGTATTGCCTTCTTGTCTTCCATACTTCTTTTGCCTATTTTCAGTTTGCCTACTTAGAGCTGCAATCCTACTCACACTTGTATGGGAGTAAGTACTATTGAAATACATCAGACCAGCATTTCTCACAGAAAATATGAGAAATGAAGTAAGTATTGGTGGGCAAAGGTGACTATGTGATCGGAACAATCGTGCTGCCGCCAGGGACACAGGTTCCCAGTTCCCCTTTAGGGGACAGAGGCAAACCCACTTGTTTGAGAACCCCTAAATCAGACTTGTAGCTCAGTAGATGGGCATAAAATTGCACTGCGGGTGTCCTGCAAGCTCTGTTAACTCCAGTCTGATTCCAGTGGGATTTTCAACACTCTTCCAAAAGCTACTGTCCACACCTCAATCATGCAAGGGGTGCTGAAATTATTTGTGGGTTACATGGGTTATAATTGTCACCTGTTCCTTTTACTTTTGCTCCTTTACGGTTCTAACTTACACTTTTCCACCCACTGAGCTTGAAAAACAAAATTATATAAGTATACACATTCATAAACAAATTGTATTTTAAATGAAGTTCTTGTGGTGTACAGTAGGCCTGCATTATCTGCGGGTGTTCTGTTTCTGGAACCTCTGTGGATACCAAAGTCTGTGGATGCTGGAATCAGTGGATTTCGGCAGCCCTTGAAACCTATGAAGGCGGCCGGAGCAGCGTTCAGGTCACCTGTGGAGCTTTTCTGAAGCCCAGAAAGGCTGTGCGCATCCACCCTCCTTCTGAAGCGCACAGAAGCATGCATCCATTTCATTCTGAATCCTGGAGTGTTTTAAAGCGAGCTTCCAGCTTTTGGCAAACATCAGAAGTTCACTTTAAAGTGCTCTGAGTGACTTTCTGAGCCCTGCAGAAGCCATCCCCAGTGTCTGCGTGCCCCAAACCGGAAGTTTGCTTTAAAGCGCTCTGAGCTCCCATTTTGAAGCCGGGCTTCAGAAAGCCTTCAGAGGTGGAGCTATGCTCTGGTCTGGCTTGGAGGCAGGGGCAAGCCAGTGCTGCCGGAATCCACAAATGTCAGACCCTTGGAAAACATGGCCCCCTGTAGTTCAAATGCTATGTTGTTTCATATACATTGAGATATTACCGCTCCCTCTTTGGCGGTATTTCGGCGGGGGCTGAAGACCTTTTTATTTCAGCAGGCTTTTAGTTGCTGACAGGCTGGCTGGCTTTTTTTGCATCCTTTTTATATCTTTGTACATTTTATGATCCATGGATTGGCTTGTTGTATGTTTTATTTTTAATATTGTTTTTAATTATTGTTTTTAATTGATGGAATTATTTTATTGTGTTTTAATTTTGTAATGCCGCCTTGAGTGCCTTCGGGCAGAAAGGCGGGGTAGAAATTTAATGAATAAATAAATAAATAAATAAAATATTATACACAAATTAAGCTGCTTTAATTTCCTTGATATTAACCATGTTTGAATCTCGCATTTTCACTTCATTCACTAGGCCAGTGGTTCCCAAACTCCTACGAGGGAGTTGGGGGCCCCGGTGGGGGTGATTGCAGAACTGGAAGTGGATGCGATTGCATTTTGAGGCTTGGTGAGCCCTGCGAGAGGGGGGTGTCCTCAGGGGTCCTCATCAGCATTGCAAGGGGTCTAGTGTCTAAAACAAGCCCCTTTGCCCAGCGCAGCAACGCGATCCTAGGGATTGCATTGCTGCCTTCCTCCTTTCCCCGCCCCTTAAAGGGGAAGAAGTAAGTGTTTCCCAGGGTGTTTGGGAACCACTGCACTAGGCTATTGCAGCAAAGATAATCTTTGTCCCACTGATGGTTTTGGAATGTAGTGGAACATCCAGAGGGTTTTTTTTCCTGCAGATTTAAGTTTTGATGCTCTGAACTTTCTATAAAATGACTAAAGAACGCTCTCTCGTAACTGTCAAGGCCCAATCCTAACCTGGAGTTAGTCTGGCACAGTTAGGCCAGCAAAATTTGGCTGGCACAAGGGCCACTGTAAAGCTCATTTGGACCACTCTCGGAGTCGGAGAGGATGGTGCATGTCTGTGTGCTGGCCTCTGTGACTCTGAGAGTGGTCCAAACATACTTTATGGTGTCTCTTGTGCCGGCCAAACGTTGCTGGCCTTACTGTGCCAGACTAACTCCAAGTTAGGATTGCACCCTCAGCCTATTAACTTCTGGTACTTCAGACCTCTGAGTTGTAACAAATAAAGCAGTCAGTCAGGTGCTGGTTATTGCAGGGTGTTGGGAAACTTGCTACGTGTTAGTATTGCCAAACTGGAGGGGAAAGCCCTGCCCTGTCCTTTAACAGTTTGCATAACTAAACCTGTGCTTCATTTAGAACCTTAAAAAGTCCAGCCTCTTGGATTTAGCACTTAGAAAAATAATGAGCATTTCCAACTCGTGCTCAAGACGAAGCAAGGCAGAGACCTTTGGTTGTGTTGCTTCAGCTGCATTCAAGAGGACTTAGCACAGATGGATTGTGCATTACAAAATGTAACACATAATTCAAGCTGTCAGCTTAATCAGACTGTTTCCAGGAAGCAACCTGTAAAGAGAAAGACCCCTTGTTTGGTGACCCCTGATCCATAGCCTGCTGCATCATGTCATCCATTTTGCTTTTCTTTATTTATGTGTCCTTTCCTTCCCCTCCTTTTTATTAATGTATTCCCTTCAAGTGGCACCCTGGAAAGACCACCCAGAGGGAGGAGCACAATAGGGAACGAGCTAGCTGAAATAGAGATTTTGTAAGACTTCAGTGCAATGAAAAGCACTGTTGAACTGCCTGTGTGTTCTGACTGGGTGGATGTGTGTTACATCTAAACTTGAAAACTTCACTCTTGCGCCATCTTCATTTTCCTCTGTTCTCGGTCACTGTTGTGGAAGTGCACTGCTGAAGTGTTGAGCAGTTTAAGAGAGTATGTTACAGCTTCATGTGCAGAACTACAATATAGACTAAAACTACAGATTTTTAAAAAAAATCTTGACAAGACTACTGAACTTGGTGGTTGCTGTTATTGTAAGGGTTATAGCCCAGCTGTGCATTTGCTTTGTGAAGTTCTGTTGCTGAATGCCAGAACAAAGCAGGCAGGCTAAAATAAAAATCTGAATAGCTATTTACACCTCTGTAAAAGGATTAGCAATGCCCATTGTTAAAATCCTTAAATCTTAATTTGCATCATTATAGAGGTATCATTTTACAATTCCCCTTTCCTCACAGTTCTGTTTTGTACCTGGAAGCGTTCACCAGCTTTTTCCATTCATATGGATATAGGAGATATATATTAAAAATGTCATATTGTTTTTGTTTAATGTAACATTTAACTTTTTCTCATTTATTTGAGCTAAACTTCAAACTTTTGTTTACGAGACATTATCTCTTTCCTAGTCTTGCTGCTTTGTATCACCTTTTCTTTTAATTTTTTAAAAATAAAACTAACATCACTTGTGCTAGAATAGTCTAGTACAGTGGTTCTCAAACATTTTAACATCTGAGATCAACCTAAAAAAAATTTCACTTCACTTTCAAGCCTCGGTGGCTATAATGGTGATTTGCAGCAGTGCTCCTTCCAAGTAGCAGGTTGTCTAACCCTTGATATGGTAGGTAGTAATCTACCTACTATTAGGTAAGTAGCCTAATCTACCATGTCAGTTTTGTGAACCAACAAAAATTGGCTTGGGACCCACTGGTGGGCCCTTGGACCCATATTTTGGGAACCACTGGCCCATAACCTTGTCTGACAGCACAATCCTGCCCGAGACGTAGCGTCGACGCAACATTGTTGCATCGACGCGACATCATTAGCACTGATGTGGGGCACCAAGCGGCACCCCTGCATCGGCGCTAAAGCTCTCAGGCCAACGCTACAAGAAGTGTCAACCTGAGATTGCTGACGGGGAGCCTCCCTTGCATCAGCTAAACTTAGCTGGCGTGAGGGAGAGCAGGGAATGGGCGGTCCTGGGCAGGGGGTGGGCTGGGGATGGGCGGGCTGGTAGGTGTGCTGGCCTGGGGAAGGTGTGGGCTCTGGATTCGGCCATAAGGCTGAATCCTAAGCCCAATGAGGAGGCTGCGTGGCCCTGATTCGGGCTGCACTGTCTCCTTGGATCTGCACCTACTGTTTAGCTACTGGAGCCTCCCCTCTTGTAAGGGCGCAAACATAAGGTAAGAGCGGGGGCTTCTTAGGATTGTGCCCTGAGACAGTGTTTATGTTAGGCAGCTCTGGCCTCTTTCTTCAAAACTGAAGAACTACACCGTAAGGCTCAACTGAATTGCTCTTGTTAAAACAGTAAGATACACAAAATACAAACCTTTACAGAAGACCTTTAATGCCAGGATCCAGAGGTATCACACATGTAGCCAGCAGCTCTGATTTAGCTGCCCAAGGTGTGGGCAGATGTGTACTGAAGGGGCAGGGGGGCTTCCAGAGGCGTTCTGAGGGCAGTGTAGGCTCCCCTCAGCCGCTCCAGTCCTCAGAAAGCCTAAAAACATCACTTCCAGTTTCAGAAAACAGGAAGTAATGTTCTTAGGCCTTCCAGATGCCTCAGAACACCTCCCAGGCCCTTAAGCCTCCAATTGGGTGGGGGGCGGTGGAGAAAAAGCGGGGGGCATAGAGGCCAGGATCGCCACAGGGTATGGGCAAATTTAAAGTAAAAACATCAATTTGTGTCCCCAGGACTACAAAGAGATTAACAAGGAGTCACTTTGCCGATCTGGGAATTTATTTTTAGCTTGTACCTGCTTTCAAATGTTAATATGTGTCTCAGTATTAGCCAGTGAAACCATCCATGATATGATCCATGATATCACAGGAAAAAGTCAATGAAACTGAGACTGGGGGTCTGCAACTGTTGATTTCTGCAAGACATCTAACAATACTGTTGTGCAGCACAGAGAACAAATAAACTATATTCAGGAATCGCATCCAATTTAGCTCATTTTGCTGCTTGTAAATATCAAGCTGTGCATTGCCTTTAACTCCAAGTAGATTTATGATCCAATCTTATTCTTGCAATCTGCCATCACGTTGCACAGGCTGCTATTGCTGCTTCAATATGGTCCTTTTTTTAGGTGGGTCCCAATGCTGAAATTTTATAGGCCTTTAGAATAAACCTTGACTAGCTGAGTGTGGCACATGCTAATCAAAAGATAGCCCACCTGTAGATGCAGACTTTTGTTTGCTTCCAAGTTTAAACTCTACAAAGAGTTGCAGCCAATTGTGGCTTCCCTATGAGTGTACTTGTATGATACACTTGTTTCTTTGCATTTACATGTAATGTCTTTAAGTGGGTAATTGATTTTTTTCAGATTTTTTTATACCACCCTTCCTCCAATAAGCTCAGGGTTCCTTCCTCTTTTGTCCTCAAAAGAGCTCTGTGTAATAGGTTAGGCTGAGAGATACTGATTGGCCCAAGCTTCATGGCTGAGCTGGGATATGATACTAAATCAAATGATTGAAGTATCTTCTGTTTTAACATCTCAAAATGTGAAGTGATTAAGATATGGAGGCTTTTTAATATTGGGAGTTAAAGTTCCCCAAAGTTCCTGTAATGTACTGCTCTTTCTATCAGTCGGGTCCCTGGCTCATGTGCGGCCCTGGGGCCAGGACGCAGACTGCCGCCCCCCCTTACCTCACACATTCTGGTGACTCCCTTCACCTTCTGAAAGCATTCTAACACTAAGGCTTTCAGATGGCTTTTGAACAATACTTCCGGTTTTTCAGCAAAAACAGGAAGTGTTGTTAAATGGCTGTATGAAGCCTCCAGAGGGCCCAGAGATGCCGTGTGGCCTGCCACTTGGGGGCATTTCTCCCACTGGGCTAATGGCAGGACTGCCACTGTTTTCTATGCAAGGGAATTTTCAATGCATCTGTCCAAACCTCTTAAGGTCAGATGAGAGAACTTGCACCATTGCCTGTATTGCTGCAGCACTTGTTCTGAGGCTGTACAAAGTAGCACCAGACTCGCCCAACTGCTGCTTCTAGTCTTAATACTCCTCTCTGCCAATTATCTGAGCTTTTCCTTCTTGGATTGTTAATCTCTTTTGTGCCCACATAATCATGTGAGGGCAACTGTATTTAAATAATATAAGCTCAAAGGACTAAAAAGATACAACCCCACAACCTTCTTCGTGATCTCTACAACAGAATTTTATTCTGTTCTGAACATGTTTCAGAGGGAGAAAAGGAAACTGAAATGTATAAATCCCTCTGCATACAAACCTCTTATTATTGCTTATGTGTATTTCCAATCTTTGTGAGGCCTAAAACTAAGATCAAACTAGTGTGTTGAAGTTCTGATTTTTAATGTTCCAACATATAATGTAATTTTGATAAAAATTTGTACTTAGTCTTGCCCAATTTTCAACAAACAGGCCAATTCTTACCACAGGGGACCAGCCAATGCCAGTTCCCCTCTTGTGATGGCACCGACTGCAGCTCCTGCTGCAAAGGTGCTTTGACAGCATGTGATTTAAGTGGGCTGCCAGGACTCCCAGGAAGGGAATATTGCACCTTCCCATCCCTGTCATTGGATGTTGCTCTGCTTGTTGGAGCAGATAAGATGATGAGAGGGGGTAGTAGGAGAGAGGAATGGAGGCAAGGTGTAGGAGAAATGGGGTGGGGAGAAGATGGGAGTGGCCAAATCAGGTCCTGGGAGGCAGGGGCGTAGCTGGCCAGTGTGTTGCCCCGAGACACACCAGCTGCTTCACCACCCCCTCCAACCGCACCCCTCCCTCCAATCTAGAAGTAATTGTGATGATATCACTGCTGTTATTTCAGGTTGGCTGCTGATGCACTTCCTGCCCACCGCCTCCATAGCAGTGAGAGTGGTTGGTGAGTGTGGTCTGAGTGGCGGAGAGGATAGGATTGAGCTCCAAATATTCTACATTACAGGACAGTGGGCCAGTCATTATTTCTCAGCCTAACTACCTCTTTAAAGACGAAAGGAGAGAAGGAACCATGATGTACAGCACCTTAATATTATTCTACATCATATGTAATGATAACATGAATATAATGATGATGATATGAGGAATTTTTTAACTATTTTGAAAAGATTTTTATGAACAAAATGCATACAGTAAGATTAAATTGCAGGAAAATAAAACATGTATCATACATTTGAAAACTGAGAGTGCAATCCTAACCTGGAGTGAGACTGGCACAGTTAGGCCAGCAAAGTTTGTCTGGCACAAGGGGCACCATAAAGTATGTTTGGACCACCCTCAGAGTCATAGAGGCCAGCACAGAGACGTGAGCCATCCTCCCTGACTCCGAGATTGGTCCAAACGCACTTTATGGTGGCCTTTGTGCTGGCCAAACTTTGCTGGCCTAACTCCAGGTTAGGATTGCACTCTGAGTACCTGATCATTGAAATATTTATGTTTGAACCTTTTTTGGTGTTTTATTTCTTTCAATGCATCCAAGACACTATACAGTAGCTAGAGTTACAGATCCCAAGAAACCCCTCTCTGAACCAATTTTTATCAACACTCTGGGACAAATAAAAATTTAGTGCTTTAAATGCTTGGGACCATTACTGTACTTTTCATTGTGTATCTTCTGGAAGGACTGTAAAAAATTATCTTAATGCTGGTATTCAGTGGTAATTATGCAAGTGAGAATTTCAGTTTAATTGCATATTCTGTGTGTGTTTTTAAAATAGCTTGTACCTTCCCGAAATCCTTTGACAGCAGTGGGTTATTCACTGAATATACCGGGCCTGGTGAAATCAAGGAATGGGACTTGTTCCATGCAGAGAAACAGAATGACCTAACTTATTTCCAGTTCCCTCTGAATTGGAGCTGAGCATTGCTATTACTACTTTTATGCAATTTGTGGGCATATGAAATAATTTCACAGGTCATAGATAGTATTTATTTTTATTTCTACAGGGAATGTTTGTCGTTTGAGGGATTCTCTCATGTGCTGACATTCATTGAAGAGTTTGTGGCTAGAGAAGCTCCTAAATGTTTGATGTTATACCAGAGGAAACCTGTGAATACAGAAAAACTGGAGACCTTGATAAGGTTAATTTATATTTTCATTTAAATGACGTAATGTGTTAGTATTTGGCTTGTCTTTTATATTTAGTTTGCTGGCTTTAGTGACTGTGTTTTGAACTTAGCTCAACTTGTATGCCCTTCACAAATACCCTGAGTTGATGTGGTTGATCCCACACCAATTGGGTCTCCATAGAACAGGGGTCTCCAAACTTTGTGGCACGAGGACCACATCATATATAAGGGCATTTAAATGATGCCTGGTATCTGTGGGGGGCTCTGGAACAGAATCTTAGGGGATACTGAGGTTATACTTTATTTATCCCCACCCTCAGCAGGTTACTATGGGCTGGCCCCACCACCTGCCAAGGGCTGGATAAAAATCTTCCAGAGGGCTGATTTGGTCCTCGGTCTGGGGTTTGTTGACCCCTGCTATAGAAGAATTAGAGTTGGGTCTGGTATCCCTTTGCTTAAAAATAAGGCATGTTATTTCCAAAAAGGTTATTGGGGAAATCTGTGTTTCCTTCTCTTTGTTTTCTGCGTCTGTGATGGTGGCACTCTTAGTACTGGAAGAAGGAAGAGATCCAGTATGTACCTAGGTGGTGCTTCTCCCTCATCCTGCTGCTAATGCCACTCTCTGTGCCGGCTGTTTGGGGGCTGCTCCCAGGCAGAGATGAGCAGATAAAGAAAATACAAATTGTTGCTTCTGGTCCAGTGGAAGAATTCACGGCTCCCTACAGAGCATGCCCAGGTCTTTCCCCAGTACTCATTGCTTCCATCAGCCAGAAAAGAGTTATCACTTCTCCTGAGGATGGTTGTGGTTATCCATATTTGCAAGGAATAGAAGGAACATTTCTTCATTTCATGTTAACCAAAGCAAACAAGCTAACCTGTCTTTCATGCTGAAGAAAGGGGGTGAGGCTTTTCTCCCTGCCAGCTGGATTTTTCGTCAGCTTGCAGGGAGGCATGGCTGGTGAGTCATGCAAAGCTCAGCTTACAGGAGAGGAGCTACCTTTCGGTTCCTCCTCAGAGAAGTAGTAGCTTCTCCCCTAAGAGTCGGGCTTCTTTTCTGGGAGTGCAGTGGTGCTTGCCAGTGAGGGAGGGGCCATTGCTGTTAGCCTGGAGGTAAGTGGATTTCTTGACGCTTGGTCAAGCCTAGTTGCGGCCCTGGCCCTTGCCCCGCCTGGGGCCAGAACTACAGACTGCCACCCCTGACTGCTTGCCACTACTGCCGCCCCCAACTCACTGTGCAGCAGCCACACTCTGTAGGCCCTCCAAAGGCTTACTGCAGTCTTCAGAAGGCCTTTAAGCACTATTTCCGGTTTTTGGAGAAAACTGGAAGTAACGCTTAAAGGGCTTCCAAAGGCTGCAGTAAGCCTTTGGAGGGCCTGTGGATACTGCACACAGCCTGCCTGGCCCTCGGGAGGCCCCCCAGAGTGCAGGTAACTGTGCGGGTGATGGTGGCGGCTCTGGAAGGTCTATGTAACCCCCCTGGTAGATCCGTCCTGGTGAAGTCTGAATGTGTCCTGTGGAAACCTATTTGAAACTTTGGGAGGCTGTTCCTTCCATGACAGACAGAAATAAACTGAAAGAATTGTCTGCGTCTCTTTCTTGCAAAGGAATGCAGTGGATTTGGGTATGGTAGGCTGTTGTCTTGGTTTTGCTGGGTCACTACTTCAAGGCCTACTGTGGATGTGAGCAGGAAGTCCTTATGTTGCTGTGATGAATGGAAGGTTGACCTACAAATAACCTTCTCCAAATGTCTGATCAGATTCTCCCCAAAAGGAAACTGCATTATGGGTGGCAGTTTTACCTGTTTGAGGATGCTCAACTGGGTAAATGCCAACTTTCAAGTGTGTTAGGTATCAGGAGAATAACGTTTCTTGATCTCAATGGTCCCATAAAAGAAGAGGATGGGCTAGATGACATTTGATTTCCGTTCTCTCTAATTGTTACAGTTCATGTTTAATCCATTTGCCATGAGAACCACTATAGATTCCACAGAGAAGAATACTGTGTTACCTCTTAATGGGCTTAAGTAAACATTTCATTAAGTACCTGTTTTTGTTTTATAGTCTTTGTAATCAAATTGGCAGCTTGGAACAAGAAGACCTTGAGTTATGTGAAGCACTTGTCCTTCATCAGCTTCAGAGATTATTGCAAAACACACCGAATGGATGTCTTTTATCAGAGAAAATGCTTAATGACAAAAGTAGGATACAGAATGAAAAGCAAGTCGGGTACAATCATTGTTCAGACTCACACAATTAATGTTTATATAGGTCCTGTATATGTGCAACACTGAAATCCACATTTTTCAGAGGGAAGGGGGAAAGCAGAGTAATCAGAGTTTTTATATAGTTGATCATGTTTTGATCCTCTCCATCCTCAGCATGTATGAGGTGATTGTATTTTATCCTTGCACTAGTCCTGAGAGGTGGCTTAAAGCCCAATCCTCCACCTGACAGTGTTGCTCATGCTCGTGCTGCCCAGACAATGGCTGTTGTGAAAGTGCTGTAAGGCACTTCATAGCAGCTTGGAGAGGCTTGGTTCTGTTTGGAGCAGCTTGGTTGGGAGGCCAGTGCTGGTTGGCTCTGGGCCTCTGCACTGCCCAGATGACCAGCAGTACCCACCCATAGTCAGTTCCCTGCTGAGGTATTCCTGGGTGGGGGAATGGTCCAGGGAATGGAGGAAGGGGTGTTTCGGGTGTGGTGAGGGTGGCCTGTGGGGTGTAGAGGCCTGGGAGGGGGGCAAGGACAGCAGCAGAGCCTGCCACAAGATCCTATTCCCCCCTACACGCACTCACACCTGAAATCCTACACAGTGCAGATCCAAGTAGCCCTATAAGGGCTGTGGGGGTATTTTACAAGGTAACGGAACTGATGGTCCCTTACCCCAAGTAGACCTGCAGCTGGCGTATTGGCCCTGCAGAATACAGCCGCCGCCATTTTGGTGATGCTGTGTCATAGGGGCGGATTAGCAACATAGATTGGGCTGCCAAGCTCAGCGCTTCATGGGCGAGTGGGAATTTGAACCCAGGGCTCTTTGGTCTAATATTCTGTCTACATGCTCTGTTTGAACTAAATTGACGTTTAGCTGCCAAAATTCCCTCTTCTATACAATGGTTCAAGGTATAGGTACTTGGTCTTCCATTGTGTCTGCGCTCTCTCTCTCTCTCTCTCTCTCTCTCTCTCTCTCTCTCTCTCACTCTGAATGTTTGTGTGTGTTGGAATAATGAAACTTGCACTACACATCTGGGTAATATTAAAGATGACTAGTTTAACTTATTATATTCATGCTTGTTGACCATATTAACTTTTGTCTTTTTGTAGGCCCGAATTGCCATCTTATTTTGCAGTGATATGGGAACGTTTAAGCAAGCATGTCTTATTCTTGCAAAAGTATGGTGCCTTACTTGGACAAGAAGTAAGAGACATGTTTGGTACCTTATTGCTTTTGAAGAAAGGTGAACAGAGTGGTCTGGTCAGTATTAGTTTCATTTGCAGCCAATATAATGTATCTGTTTTGTCTGTGTAGGGCAAAAGACTGACATCTGGTGAAAGCTCTTAGAGAAAAATCCTTTGTAGAAAGATTTTGATACATAATAAAAGGTTTTTCAATTATTGGATCTGTTACATGTATGCTGAAGGGCAGGGGTCTTTAGACATTTAACTGATAATTGCTTCTTATACTAACTTATCCCTATTCAGGGTCCCTAAATGCTAGAGAAAGTAGCATGTAACTACTTTGTGCCAGATACTGCCGTGATAATCTGAGGCCACAGTTCTATGTATACTTTCCTGGAAGTAAGCCCCATTGAACACAATGGAACTTATTTCTAAGTAAACATGCATTGGATTGTGCTGTGAGATTAGTATCCTGTAAAAAAAAGGGGGGGTTGGTTTATTTAAGGAAACTCCTATGTGTATTTACTCAGAAGTCCCATTGAACTCAATTTGGCTTACTTTCAAGTATGTGTGTATTGGATTGCAGTTATAATTACTCGCATCTCTTTTCTCAGGGATGACTATTTTTTTAATCTTATAGGGGTGGGGAGAGCAGTTCCCTATTTTCCAAATATTGATCTGCGGGGCTGGAATTGTCCAAGTGTCTCATGGTTGGTTAGGTTCTATAACAAAACCCTGCATCGCTTAGCAGCAGGGCTTTCACAGATATGAAGCTCAAATGCTCTGATGATAGGAGGTCATTGATTCTAGGTGGGGGTGAAGGATTAATGTGCTCCCTAGAAGATTTCTTCAAGAAGTAGATTGGGCAGTTTTGCATTTCCAAAATGCCTGTGAAATAGCAATGGTATAAATGGCATATGATATGTCCAGAAAAACTCACTCCATCTGTTAAAAACACATTAAGACAATACATGTGAGGGTGTTGAAGCTGAATTTTTGTAAGTGTCAGAAATGTATTTCATTTTTCATGTATTAATATACTTGCTAAATGTTGTGGTACCACCTTCTTCTTTTAAATACTGCTTTTCAACAAAACAGTTCACAATGGTTTTCAGATAAAATCAAGCTTCTGATGTCTAATGGGTTGTAAAAAGGAATAGACGTGTCCTTGTTCTGTTGAAATAATGTTGTTTTATTTCTAATGCTATAGGTTATGCCAGGATTGCAAGAGAGCTTTCCAGAAAAATGTGAAGACGGGTCATTTGCTTTTAGCACAAAAAAATCCTCCAATTCTCAGATGAACAATAGCAAAATAAAACAAGAAAAACATGCACAATGCCTCGATAGCAATGATGCAAGAGAACAAGGTAAAATTATTAAAAGGACACATTTTTAACTTAATGCTATAGTCAGTACCTGGAAAATGTTTGTAAAATGAAAGCGTGAAACAGCACAAGATATTTGCTGGGTTAATGGCTGTGATAGGACTGTGAGAGAGTGGCTCTGTAGTATGCATGGAGCTGCCTGGTTCATTTCAGTTATTTTAAATGCAATATTGTATATGTGTGGAGCTTTCTGTGCTGTTGTAATGAATGAAACTGTCCCTGGTTCAAGCTTCATATATGCTGTGGAGACCTAAACCTGCACAACAAATAGATATGTGTATTTTTGAAGTTGTCAGTTATTGACTTATAGATAGGGGTAGGTTTTTGTTGTTGTAGAAAACCACCTTTTGGGCAGTTAAAGTATCTGAATAAAAATACAAAACACCACATTTTGGTGTTTAAGATATTTTCCAGAAATTAAAATAGACTACTTTTCCAATTAGAAATAATACTGTGGCTGCATCTGCTGAGACTGAATCACCTGTATCATCTACCTAGTACACATTTAAAATTAATAAAAATGAGAACTTGGAGTAAGAATGTAGAATAAAAAAAACATAACACAGCAATTTGCTATTTTAATCAAGAAATTGTGGAAAAAATATCACCAAAAAACACACTCCTACTTATAGAAAAAATTAGGACCTTTTGGGTTCAGATACGAATTAGAAATGGGATCATATTTAGAATAATGTTATTGAACATGTTTCCTCAGAAACGTAGTCCCACAGATTTCCATGGGAAATATGTCATATTAAATGTGCATAGGATTGTAGCCTAAGAGTTGCTGTTATGGATTGGCCATCTTGGGCATCAGTGTATGAAAAGATGAACAGTGATGATAATGCAAAAGAAATACTTGTACATCATTAAAACATTTATCGGTAGATGCATTGAACGATGTGTACATGAGGAATACACTTGGTCCCAGTATATCAGTGCAAAAGAAAGCATAGATGCATTTCTCCCCCTTCTTGGAAGTAAGAAGCTCCATAATGAGAAAAGCATGTGCCGGATTTCCAAATTAAAAACAATAGGTTTCTTAGATGAATTTGTTATGCTCAAAGGAGTAGTTTGATTTAGGAATCAGAGATGGTGACTTCCTCAGTGTGTTCTTGTATCAAAGGCCGAAAGAGACAAGCAATTAGGATGCAGACTTCTTGATAGAATAGACATAAGCAAGCCCATATAGGTTGCTTTACTAGTTCTTTGTCAACAAAACAGATGTACTGTGATTTAAAGTAATTTGCTGGGTTTTATTGTTTTTACATATACCAGGTTTTTTGTTAAATTAATGGCCGCAACGATGAAGTTATCTCTAGCTTTAAAAAAAGAAAAAGTCACAAGACCCAAACTATTCAAGGTATTTGGGCGGTTTACTGTTTTCTTTTGCAGCTGCTCAGAGATACAGTCACAGCATATTTGACTAAAGTTCACAGTAGCCTTTTGTAGAGATGGGTAATGGACAGTTTAGATCAATAAACAAGAGATAACAAACTGAAAAATTAAAGGGAATGGGGCTTAAAAAGACAACAAACTGGTCTGATCACTGTGACTTTGAAATGTGCGTCATTATTGTGTGTATTCACATACAGAAGTTGCAAGCTGGTGTGAAGATGAGAGCAAGGAAGAAAGCCTGATGGAAAAGATTCCTATTACAGGTAAAAGTAATGGCTGCATAATAGCCTCAAATGCAGGGTTTGACTTTATTATATAATCAAAACATTGCATTTCAGCGGCTTGTGAATCCCCCCAATAGTGAGTAAATTCAGCTACTACATACGGAGCACAGAGATTAAACGCAAGATCATAAAGTCCATGCTTATGTTAACATAAACCAAGACAGAAAATAACAGTGCCTATTTTAATTCCTTGTAATCATGTTATACGTTTTAAACTTGTGAATATCCTCTGTCATTTTAGTCTTTCAGGTCTTGGTATCGGTGTTACAAAGGTCAGTCTCCATGGGGAAGAATCAGTAATTATATGGCAAACTACTGATGTTTCTGATTTGACTCTTTTCTTTTTGGTAGTAATTGAATGTGTATCATTAGAATAAGAGCAGGGAAAAAATTGTGCCAGACAAGAAGCTGAGTTTGTGCCTCTGTTACAAAGGCACTCTGATAATTTAAAAATATTTTAAAGTAAGGTTTCACTGGGACTTGTTAAGGTCTCTCTTTCTGGCAGCTGTATTATGTTGTTTCATAATATCAAAGAAAGGATGACAGTTTGGGTTTGGGGATATTGTAGACATTAGCATCTTTGACAGATGCCCATTGTAGCAAGTAAATTAGCTGTTATTTCTGTAAGGAAGAAACACTTTCATTGCAAATGTACATAATGGAATATAAATGATTTACACTCAGGGAGTTAGTATAAAAGAGTTGAAGAACGTGTCTTTAAATCACAGTGTTAGACTTTAATACTAAAAGTACTTTCCCTGAGAAATTGGGGTGCTGGGGGAAGTTTTTCCATTGGCAGCCCACTATTATTTCACGAAGGTCAGATTATTTATGGATTGCACCCAGAGGTTCCCAAAGGTTTACCAGAAGAAGCATGCACTTTCCAGAGGAAGGAAACCTTTGGATCCAATTCTGTGCATACAAACAAAATCGCATAGGACACCATCCTGTTCAAGCCTCATTGAAATGAATAGGATTTGCTTACAGCAGTTTTGAGAAACTCTGACAGCTCAATCCTAACCTGCACTGGAATAGGCTATCTTGCTGGCGCTAGATCCAAGCTGCCTGATATTATACTGGGTTGGCCAGGAGGGAGGATAGTATCCAGCCTAAGTTGCACAGGCTGGTCCCACCCCCTTCCTGGACTAATCTGTCCACTGGTCCACCTTCCTCTCACCTTCCTTCCACCCCCAAACTCCCCTATTCCAGCCTCCTGCTCCCCTCTCCAATCCCCTGTGCCAGCGACACACAGCCAGCACATACCTACTGGGTTTTGGCACCACGGAGGCTGGATCTGGCTTCCATGAGCCAGCACATATTCGTGTGGGCGCAAAGGACTAGCGCCAGCCCATCTGTGGATTGTGCTTTGAGAGAATAAATTGCAGCCTTCTCTCACAGATACATTGATGGAACCAACATAAGGGTATATGGACCTTCCAGGTTAAAATTAGTTGTAAAGGTTTAGGCATTGCTGTTTCTTTTTCAAAAAAATATATAGGTTGCCTATCAATATATACAAAGTGCCAGATGTTTGTATGTACTCACTAATACTTGCATGTCAACTTCAACATTTTTTTTTTGTTTCTTTCTGGGAGCGGGGGACTGCTAAACCATGTTCAGTAGGCCAGCATACCTTGTACAGCAAACAATCCAGTCCAAGGTGGTTTTTTTGTCTTGTGAGGCCTTCTTCAACCAGCAGCTCTTTTGTGTTGCACCTACTTTTTAAACACTGGGAAGTTGGAAAAAGCAACTGTTAACATACTGTTGGTGTGTGTGGAGATGCTGCTGCTGTTTGGAGAAAGAAAACAAACAGCCATATTGAGCGTCTGGATCTTCCGACTTGACAGATTTGCTTCCTGCAGGTCTGAAAGTGTATTCTCCTCTTACAGCCTCTTCTGTCTTTCAACACAGCATATTTAGGTTAGAAATAATATGTGAAATTCGAAGAGTCTCTGTAGGATTAATATGAGCATAAGATTCTTACATAAATCACTGCATGTCCTTCACCGATTGCATGACATGGAACATTGGTCCAGCTGTTTTGAATGGCATGAAAATCAACACATTTCTCTTCTGTTTATTTGTGGGGGGGGAACCAAAAAATCACAAACATTTTTAAAAATGGTTGCAGAAGAGCTTTGGAAATTGGAAGGAATAGAAGTTGGTGATGTCATGTGTATTACTGTTCTGCCAAATTCCCTGCCGGGCCACCCCAAGGGCCCCAATGTCCACATTAGGCCAACTAGTTTCCCCTCCAGAGCGGCCTCAGAGATAGGCAAGAGGGAGGGGGTTCAGTCACCCACTGGGCCTCCTCTCTTCCAGCAGCTTTGTTTGGGATCACCGGCTGGCCAGCCTCCTTCCAACTGCCCTCATCACTGGCTTAGCTCCAAACTACCCTAAGTCTAACACCAACAAACCCCATCACCAAACAATAGGCAGTCAGCTTGCCCAAGCCATAACTGCCTCCTCCACTTGGTGGCTTCAGGGGCGTGGCAGACATACAACTGTTCCCCACAGTTATTCCCCACAATGAGCGTACCCCAGCCAGCCAGCCAGCCAGTCCAGCCAGCACTCCATCCGTCCAGCACCTAACCAGGTCCTCTCCTCCAGTACCTATCCAGCCCCTTTTCTCCAGCTCCTGCCTCCAGCTTTATACTGAGGCCAGCCAATCAGTGGGCAGACTTTAATTCATCAGCCACACCCATCTGCACCTGTGCTAACCTCCCTTCAGAGCCAGAGCCCTTATCAGCTTGCAGCTGTGCTCCCCAGGCTTGCAAAGACCTTGGGGGTTAACCCTATAATCCCTGGCTTATCTGGGACAAGGAGCCATTGCTGATACCATTCCCTCACTCCTTGGGGTAGCTCCTGCCTTTTCCAGTACAATTACTCCACAAGTACATTCTACAGCTGTATTCTGCTGTTAAAACTGAACTATGCTGAAAACTTACAAAACCAGTTTTTCAAAGGTTGCTCTGGGAAAGCAAAGACAAATTTATATCAAGTGCAATAAAGTTGTTTTTGAATTGCCCTTATGGCTCTTAAAAACATCTCCATCCTATCACAGAAGTATGGGAAAACATTTCGATAAACCCAGATGGCAACATTTTTGTTGTTGTTAAATGACTGCTCTTTAATTGACTTTTATTCAATAAAAAGAAAGAACAAATATACAACTTTACAAGGTCTTCAAAATTTTGAGTAGAGCACTAGGTATCTTAAGAGAGGAAAAAGCTCCAACAAAAGCAACAAGTTAACAAGGTGGGGCAGTAGTGTAAAAAAATCACAAAACTTTATGGAGTAAATAAAATTCAAGGACAAAATCATGATCTTTATAAAGATTAGTTTTCAAGGGCCCAGTCTAACCAACTTGCCAGCACTGATGCAGCTGCAATGAAGTGCCAAGGCAAAAGAACAAGCATTCCCTTACCTTGAGGAGGCCTCTGTGATTGTCATCCCACCACAGGATACAGCGCATACCCTGTTGGCATGGCTGCATCAGAATTGCAAAGTTGGAGAGGATTTGGCCCAGAATTGATTGAATGCAGAGGGCTTCCCCGTCTGGATTGCCTTCCTTTGGCTAGCCATTAAAAGGTCATCCATTTTCTCTTCAGATTTTGTCAGAGGCTACTGATCTGGACAAAGTTCCTTTTCACACGGTGGCCTTTCAGGTAGTAGCCATTGCTCTTCCACAATCAGTTAGAAACAGAATTAAAATTGTAGTTCCACATGGCCTTAACATAGTGCTAAATTTGCCATTACAATTCCACAATGCCAGCCACTGCAGTAAGATCATAAGTATGTTTACTTGGAATTCAGCCCTATTTGCTTTTAAAGGAGTGCTTAGGATTGCTACATTCACAGCCCAATCCTAAGGCTATCAACGCAGGCATACCACCCAGGCAACTGTTGCACATGGCGCAATAAAGTGCCTCCAAGGCTGATGGTAAGCTGTTATCGCTGGTGCTGGGGTGTCACCATGGCAACGCCATCCACTCACACCCCAGAGGGAGAACCAGTCGCCGGCAATGCGACATTTCAGGGTGGGGTGGGAGGGCGTTCTGGGCAGGGGGAGAGGTGGAGTGGGGGCAGGATCGGCACCCATTCCCAATCTCTGAGTAAGGCTGCACAACTTTACTTGGAAGCTGGTGCAGAAGTGAGTAGACCATCACCCGCCCAGTGCCCTCACTGTGGGGAAAGGAGACAAACTCCCCATGGAGGCTCCCATGGCTCTCTGACTGCCAAAGGATGCAACAGTAGCCACTTGGCTACCACTGCGCTCCTGGGCAGTCAGTCAATATAGGATTGGGCTGTCAACTAGTAAAGAGCTCTCAATTTTATGTGGTTTAAAGTGGTTCCCGTTTTTCCCGGACTTCCTGCTAATAGACCTTTACTTGTTTCCTCTTTACAGCCAGAACAATTCTGGTATATCCTCATTCATTTTTTAAATTTTTTTGGGGTCAGTGTAATTTACACTTAAATGAAACTTTTTTTCCTGGGACATTTGTGCTGTTAGTGTAAACATGAAACGAAACACCTTTTTTCTTCCTTTTTAAGGCTACGCCTTTGTGGTGAGGGAAGTGACTGTTCTGCAGACATGACAATGTCAATGCAGTTGCAATAGGAAATCTAGGCCAAGCCATGTAGAAAGAGAGCCAAAGTGATGCCGTGGTTCAAGAGTTGGACTTAGACCTGGAAGATCCCGGTTCAAATCCCTGCTCTGCCATGGAGCTTCCTGGGTGACCTTGGACCAGTCGCTATCTCTCGGCCTCACCTCCCTCACAGGGTTGTTGAGGACAAAAGGAGGGAAGACACCATACACCATCTTTGGCAGAAGGATGGTATTAAAATGAAATTCAGTAAATAGAAAGAAAGACAAGGCACCCCAGTCATATCACTCACTCATGGACTTCTTGTTCTGCCAAATACATCAATAGCACTTTTTCAGTCCAAGTTGATGCAGCAGGTGTGTTTATATACCTTTCCTGCTTTATATGCACCTAACCCTTTCCTGAAAACAGCTTTATAGTGAAAATCTGAATGAGTACAATTATTACATTAGTTTCAATGGGAAAAATTCTAACTTGTTCCAAATCCCAAAATTAACTTGTTCACCCCAACATTCCATGAAATTCTTAATAGCATAAGGAAAAAGGCATGTGGCACAAGGCACAATCCAAACCAACTTTCCAGCACTGGGGTAAGGGCAACGCAGCTCTGAGGTAAGGGAACAAACATTCCCTTACCTTGAGGAGACCTCTGTGACTGCCCCCCTCCAACTGCAGAATGCAGCACATGCCCCATTGGCACAGCTATGTCAGTACTAGAAAATTGGTTAGGATTGCACACACAGTAATAGAGAATAAATAACAATAACATTATACATCAATAATGTTAAAGTTGATGATGAAAATGTTTCAGAAGTAGTAGCATCACATAATGAGATTTAGTGCCTCAAGATTTAGATGTAAACTATGAGCAACTCTCTTACTCGTCACCTGTTTTTCCATTTTTTCCATGATTTTTTTAAATCTTCAGGACCTGTATTTAAAGTAATTTGTAGAAACATAGCACAAAAACAGATGCACTGTAAAAAGAAGTGTGTAATGTGCATGCCTTGAAAATATAGGGACATGCTATCCATCAGGCAATGCATTTCACGTGAAGGAGGGCATCTTTTCCCAGCCTGTGCTCTTTCTGAAGAGCACTTCTCCTAAAGCCTGCAGAAGCACACCCAAGAAAGGAGGAATGTCTGGACCTCTGCCTTACCAGGTGGCAAAATCCAAAGTTTGATCCAATTTCCAGGAAGTCTTTTTTGGGCACATGATGCAAATTTGTTCCCAGAGCTTGTCTGTTTCTGGAGCTCAAAGTGGAGGGTAGGTGTAAATTGGGTAAAAAGGAGATAGATCTTGCCTCTATGAAGGCCTTTTCTTGTCTTTCTTTTTTTCTTCTCCACCATTCATAGATCTTATATCAAAAATCTTGGCATGGTTTAAAAAGGGATGGTCTTAATACGTGCATCATTTGTAAGTAAAAATCTGCATAGTGAGAGTACTTGGGAAGAGCATATTCTGAAAAATTGCCAGAAATTCATCTTTTAAAAATGGGAAGATAACATGGAAAAAACCAGATTGCAGTAATTTGTTAGCATCTGGATTTTCCATAATAACAGAATAATAGAGTGAGTGAATAATATCAATTGCAAACAAAACCAGTTAGTCTAGTGAAACCTAAAATATCATTTTAGACTCTTGTACCCTTTTTTATGTACAGCTCTGAATGTTGCTGATATAGGATTGAAAGCAGAAGAGAACAGTTTTTAAGTCAAGTGTAGGCTAGACCACATATGAATTACAGGTGCTGGAGCTGGAAAAAATTATCTAAATGTCCTGTGAAAATGACTTTTTGAAGAAATACTTCTATTTCAGGGGATCTGAGGTGGCAGGAATTGAAAGGAGAATGGTGTGATGATATATAGTCATTTGTCTCTTATTTGAGATTAGATCTTTACAGCAGGAAAGCCTTAAAGAGTAATTTTCAGTTAAGCAGACAATAGAGTTCTTATTTTTTATTATCTTGATTTTATAAGCCTGATTATAGGTTTATATTCTTAAAAATCTATGCATATCTATAGAAAAACTAGCATGATTAAATAGAAATTGGAAAAAGGAATTTTTGGGGTTTTGTGACATATTTTCAGCACAGGCCGGGAATCCAGAGACCCCCAAGAATGCAATACCTGCTTTTCCTTCCAGTGACAGTTCATCCTGCCCCATGGGGTGTTGTTCCAGAGGCCCTCCCTGCACTTTCATGGGGGGGGGGAGTGAAAAGCTGCCACTGGAAGGAGAGAGCTGAAACCCTCCTACAGGCAGAATATTGCGCATGCTGCTTTGAATCTTGGCACTAATAAAAACATGTTTTAAATTATTTTCTTGTATTGGGGAAAGGAGGAGGGTCTATAATTTCTGCCTATCATTTTGATTATTATTCAGTAATGGAGTTTAATTGTCTCTGACAATGCAAAGCACTGGGAGGATCTGCTAGCTAGATATTTCTACTGCCATCTAAAGGAGCACAGTAACCGTCATTTTAATGTAGATTAGTTATCCCTTAATAATACCTCCTTCCTGGAAGTACTTGAAATCAATTCAAGGTTTTAGAGTCTGTAATAAGATGGAATTGGGTGCTGTGCGTCTGGTAGCTGGGTGTGGGTTTTAAAGGGTGATAAGTGGGGATTTCCTTTTATATTGTTTTAGGAAGTAAAGTAGCTTGCATCCACCTCAACTGCAGCACCACCTAGTGTCCAACAGCCATTTTGGAATAAAAAATCGACAAGAGTATCACTTTCCATCCTGCTACAAACCACACTGGATTTCAGATGGGTGTGTGTTGAGGAAGGAGGGGAGGACATTTCCTTGCTGGCTTGGATGCATTTCCTTGCTGGCTTCCTTCCTGTTTTATCTTGGGAATGCTTTTTATGAAGGGTGGATTTGGGTTCACAAAGCAACCTTCAGAACTTGGTAGCTCAAGGACATGTAGCACATTCTTTGGTTTTACGTACCTTGAAGAAGCTTTGTAAAAGTGAGGGTGGGTGGGCAAGTTTGATATAGGTGACTAATTTAGAATTAATTAATTCCTCCTCTTCTAGATTCTATAGTTTTTTAATTGTCTTTTGCAGAGTTCTCACATATTTTGCTGGCTGATCTCTACATGTTCTTTAATGAAGTATGTACTGATCAGGTCTTCCCACTTATCCACTTGAGCCTCAGTAAAGAATGTTATGTTCTTTATTATACAAAATGTTTAAGAAAATGTCAAAAAAGAGGTTTGACGCATGTTCCAGATGATACTGCATACTTCGATTTTCAAAAGCCTTTGTAGCAAAACCAGTGAAGAGCTACTAATACTTAAGCAAAAAAAAAATGTGAGGTTGCTTCCATCCATGAATCGATAATGGATAAAAGAAAAATAAGAATTACCATGATCTCCTGTCATAGAGGGTCACCATAGATCACGAAGTTATTCTTAAACCACACAGGGTAAACTACAGCCTGTGCCTTAGGTGTAATCCAAACTGCACCCTGGGCCACCCCATGCTGTTTGCGTCAGCTCAGGGCTGTTGCAAACATGGCACAAGGCTCGTTCGCACCATCCCAGGATGCACTGGGTCAGTGCAGGAGCAGCACTGACCCACCCATGCCGCGGGGACCGACCAGGGCTCTGGAGGGCGGAGGGAAAGTGGGAGGGAGGCAGGGTGGGGGAGGGCAGCCCTGCAGGCGGGGTGTCCCAGGGAGGGAGGAGAATCTGGACATTAGCCCAGATCCTAATCCCGGGTTGCACTGCCCTGCTCCGGGCCGCTCGGACTTGTGCCCAGACATCTGGCTACCTGGGGCTTGAGCCCTATGGGAGCTCCAGCTGCCTCCTACCCTGTGTAGGATGCAGCACAGGTCAGCTGCCTGCCTGCTCCTGTGCAGGTTAGGATTGTGCTGTCCATTGTTTAGAATCTGAACACATTTTGAAGTCAACAAAATACATATGACTTGATTCAAAGCAGGGGAAAATAACTGCATTATTATTGAAAAAGACAAAATGGAATGGCTTGATAATAAGTGACTAGTTTGCCTGCCACTGGCTTTTACTATCTCTTTTGTCTGTTCCTCTGGCTCCCCATACCCCCATCTCCTAAGAATTCTTGTTCAAATACTGACATTCGAATAAAATTTCAGACGTATTTCAAATTATAATTTAGTGGGTGGGGGAGTGAGCTGAGAATCATGTGTTATGATGTATGACTTTCTGGCTCAGAGACTTAACATTTTGTGTTTTGATTAACTAATAAGCAGAGCAACCCTGCATTGCTAGAACTTATTCCTTATGGCTTATTGTATGTCTCCTTGCTTACTTTAACTATCCATATGTGTGTGCCAGAGAGTGAGCCACAGCTCTGACAGACGCAGGCGGTGCAACTGTTTGAACTGTTTTGCAAGGTAACAGCAGCAAATTCTTTATTCCCAAAGCTATTCAAGGCAGGTTGCAATAAAAAAGAGTAAAGTGTATGAAAATGCAAAATAAAATCACCAAGTAAAATAATACTGAAAAATAGAAATGAAATACTAGCAACTGGTCAACGGGCAAAGCCAGTGTTCCCAAATGTTTTGATTGATGGCTCCCTTACCCTACTGGGCCAGTGGCCGCAGCTCTCCATCAGGACTACAATCCTATACATCAGTGATTCCCAATGTTTTAGCATTTGGAACCCACCTAAAAAAAGGTTTCACTTTACCAGCCGCTCAAGCCTCTGTGGCTATAATGGTGATGGGGCAGCAGTGCTCCCCCGCAAGTAACAGGTTGCTTAACCTTTGATGCACATTTCCTAATCTACCCTGTCAGTTTTGCAAACCACCAAATATTAGGTTGTGACCCACTGGTGGGCCACGGACCCACAATTTGGGAACTGCTGCTATACATAGTCTGTGGTGACAGGTTTTTTATGAGGATTCTATGGCTCCCCTGACTGATTTTGGTGGGAACCACTGAGCAAAGCAGTCCTCCGCTGCTGTGTTTTCAGTACCAGTTTTGATTCTGTTAGTCGCATCAATAGTGCCTAAGTTCTTTCCAAATGAATATTTGAGAAATAGTAAGGAATCTTGATGTTAACAGGCTGTTCTCATGATAATGCATCACAAATTAGGTGGGACCTTAGCTCAGAGATAGAGACAATGGTTTCCATGGAGAAGGTCCCAGATTCAGTTTCCATCAGTGCCATTGAAAAACGTTCAGGTAGTAGGAGAACTTAGAGAGTTACTGCCAGTCAGAACACAGGCAATATAAATCAGTGGTCTGACTCAGTGTACGGCATGTTCATGGCAGCACCTTTTGTGAAGATCTCACAAATCATCAGTACTTCTGGGATTCCATACATCCCTTTGGTAATACTACAGTCCTAATTAGTACTTGGGCAACAGGGCAAAATGAGCTTTAAAAACATTATTACCTTGCCTGATTTATTGGGTGTCTTTTTCCTTCTGCAGACTAGTATCATTGCAACGAGATCACATTGGTGTTTCTAATGTTGAAAGATAAAGATATAAAGAAAATAAGTCTATTGGTTTTAAATAGACTCCTGCACCAAACCAGTTTATTTTCCTAAAAAGGAAAATCCTTTAAGAATCAAAATATCCTTTAAGAATCAAAATATCCTGTTGAAGTTTGCTACACCCAGATGTTTCCTAGCAAAGTTCCCATTCGAACTTCAACATTAGAAAACTTATTTTGGTTTCTGCCTGATGTGGGCTAATAAAGGTCTACCCATTTTCTCATTACACTTAAGATAGCATTAGAAGGGAGAGGTGTAGTGGAAAGGCTTTACCATAAATGATGATGTGATTTCTTCCTGAGTTGTCTAGTAGTCTGGAACTTGGAAGCCATATTACATGATGTGCTCTGTCCCCGGAATTCCAGGCAGATGTGGTTGGTGGGTGCAAAATATGGGGGAGATTGGGAGCAGATAGATCACGAAGCTCCGTGGAACAGTAAGCTCCATTTGCGTTGGGG
Source organism: Lerista edwardsae (assembly GCA_029204185.1). Lineage (NCBI taxonomy): Eukaryota > Metazoa > Chordata > Lepidosauria > Squamata > Scincidae > Lerista > Lerista edwardsae. The sequence continues at coordinate 3,023,842 of JAJKFI010000037.1, forward strand.
ACAGATTTCCAAGTTCTCAGGGGTCTCCAGTTTGGATATCGCTGATATACACACTTACCTGGGAGAAAACCCAGGGATTACTTCTGAATAGACATGCAGAGGATTGTGGTTTTAACCAGATTGTGAACTTTTAGTAAAAATAAAATTATGCATATCAGAAAATAATTCTATTGCTGACTAATAGCCTAATCCTAACACCAGGGACACTAGTGCAGCATAATTCAAATCCTATGCTGGCCCACAAGGGAGAGCCCAAGCCAGGAGTTGCCAGTGCACGCAAAGAGGGAAGGAATAAAAGCAAGACACAGAGTGAAAAAAGCACTGCTGGTGCAGTGACCGAGCTGCATGTACGCAGACAGCCAAGTAACTGAGCTGCATGTGGTTAGCAACTGAGCCGCATATGCACACAGACAGCCTTGCAATCAAGCTGTGCATGTACAGAGATCCAAGTATAACGCACACTGTACAATACCATGCACACCTAACCAGAAGAGGGAGAAGTAAACCCCATTGTGTTCAGTGGAGCTAATTCTCAGGAAGATGTGGCCACAGCCACAAGCTGCAATCCCATGCAGCCTGCCCCGGGTGCAAGTGCCCTTGAAATGAGTACAACAGGGATTTTCAACCACTGTGCCACAGCAAATTGGTGTGCGGCATATGGTCCACAGGTGTGCCATGGGAATTTGGGGAGAGTCAGTAGGGCCATTGGAAGATATGAGCCCCCTTCTGGCAGTGTGGTGTGCGCTTGTCAATTGTCAAAAAATTGATGGTGTGCCTTGACAATTTTAGCACATCCTCATTGTGTTGTGACATAAAGGTTGAAGATCATCCAAGTGGATGTGCCTAGGATAGCATCAACCATATGTTGCCAGGCTACCAGCACAGGCTGCAGTTCCATATACATCTACCTGGGTGTGAGTCCTGTTGAATGTATTGGGTATTACATTTTAGTAGACATGCATAGAAGTGTACTGACAGTACTGCACCAGCTCCAGGGGTCACATAACAGCCTGTGCCTTACAGCTACAGCCACTGTAGCACCACCTGGCACCACCTGGAGCATGCAGGCATTGTCCATAAAGATCTGTGCAGCAGACACAGGAGTGCAGGCAGATGAGCTGTACCATTTAGCCAGACCGGCAGGACACCCTGTGCACCAGCTGTTTGTTGCAGGGAGGCCTGCTGGCAGCACAAGGCATTCACTCGTGGTGCCCACTCTCAGGCAGGTGCTGACTGCAGCCATACCACTTTCAGCAAGTGTTGCCAACTACTTCTGTCCCCATCCCCTGCTTCTTCTTTTTTTAAAAAAATATTAATGAAGCAAGTAGCTCCACCATCTCCCCTCCCCCAACAAAGCTGCTTGGGTGGGTGGGCGAGCAAGCACAGCCATGTCAGCCACTCCTTCAATGTAAGTGGTTTCGTGGGGTTGGGCTGGTGAGCGAGAGAGCAGGCTGGGCCATTTCAGCCAGCTCCCCCCCCCCATAAATGCCAGCAGCTTCATGAGGTCGGGCAGGTGAGTGAGCAAGTGAGCTGGCAGGTGGCAGATCTGCTCCAACCGCCCACCCCTTAAGGGGAGGCTAGGTGGAGCCATGTGGGTTGCCAGGTGTAGGGGGGCGCTCAGAGCGCAATCCAGGGCCCTGTGTTGGGCTGACGCTATAGCTGCTAGCACCATCCCAACGGCAGCAGCGCTGGTGCCAGACCGCCAACCCGCACCCTTGTGCTAGTGCTGCTGCTCTTGGGCTGCCACTAGCAGCAGAGTCGGCCCAACAGTGCTGACTGAAACTGGCACAGTGCCGCTACTGCACCAGCCAAATTCAGCTGGCGTGATTCTGGGAGGAGGGCCGGCGGGAGGTTGTTTCTGGGTGAGGGGTGGGCAGGCCGGGAGGGAGAGGGGAGGAGCTGGAATGCAGCTGTTAGGCAGTCCCCAGGCTGGGCGTCCCCCTCAGCTCTGTATCTGCAGGTGTAGATCCAAGGAGCCCATATGTGCGGCTGGTGCCTACCCCGGGGCAAGGGCGTGCATGTGCCCTTGCACCAGGGAGGCTCTTGCCTGCTCCCAAGCTGTGCTGGATACAGCACAGGCCTGCCTCTTCTCATTCAGTTTAGGATTGTGCCCTCAGATTGCTGCCTGCGATCATGTGGCCCCCTGGACACCTCATCAGGTACTCCACTGCACTCGATTCAATATTGCTTCTCTCAGGGAAATGTTCTTAGGATTGCATGTTCTTAGCACTGATGAAGAATGGGAAACACCCATTTTCTGGTAGGGGTTGCCTGCTTGGTCTCTGTGAGGGAGGATGGTGCCACAGGGTTGTGCCTGCAGTGGTGCTTTAGGGGAGTAGTGGGCATGACAGGAGGTGGTGATGGCATCTGGCCTAGGTGCCTTTAAGAGGGGATTGAACGGATTTCTGGAAGAAAAGTCCATCGTGGGCTATAGGCCATGATGGATTGTGCAACCTCCTTACATCAGTAGTAGGCTACTTCAGAGTGCCGGGTGCAAGGGAGTGGCAACAGGATGCAAACATCTTGTTGTCTCATGCCTCCCTGGGGCACCTGGTGGGCCGCTGTGAGATACAGGAAGCTGGACTAGATGGGCCTTTGGCCTGATCCAGCAGGGCTCTTCTTATGTTCTTATGAATGGCAGAGTCCTTCCTGTAGATTGTGGAGAAAGGCCTTCACAACTTATTCCTTACTTTATGTCCTCAGATGAGAGCTGAGAGTTCCAGATTTCCTACCATTCGTACTTACTGTTACTGCATGTATAGTGCATCTGTGTACATGGTTCTTCACAAATAATGAGAGGACATGCCTCCTTCTCCTACAGTTGGGACAATGGGGATAGTAGTAGCAGGGTAACACAGAAAATGTATTTCAGTTACATGTACTTAGGCTGAGTTACAGTACGGTATAGCTTCAAATTCCTTGACATTGATCATGTTCAATGTGTTTGGGTCATCCCTTACCTTGCTTCCCTTACCTTGCTTACCACCTTACCTTGCTTCCCATGCAGTTTCCTTACATTACACACCATCTCTTTAAATAAAACCAGAAATCTTCCACTTATGGGTTTGATGAATGAAACCATGTGAGAAGTACAGTGAGGAGCTGCTGCTTCTTTTCCTACCACAACTTCTGTGGCATTAGCGTGGGGTGATGCTTGACTGCCTTAACTGCCGCCTTCACTAAGTATAAGTACATGCAGGTGAAAATTGCATATTCTTCCCCCTCCATTTACCCTCTTGCCACTCCCCTTCCCTTCCTTTATTACTGCCTTTCAGTCTCTTTGCAGGGCAGGAACCTGCCACTGGGCGCATTGAGAGTACTATGATAACCATGGCACTGCAATGTTGTGCTTGGATCCCAAGGTGGGATGCCATCTTAATTTTGTGCTCTGCACTGTTGCAGAGCGTAATGTGTGTTAAGTGGTTCAATCCTGAACTGTGCAAATATGGATTATGTGGCTGAAAGCTTCAAGGGTCACATTGCTATTTGGCAGCCTCTGGAGAAAATATTCCAGGAGCACTCTGAGGTCTCCGAAAGGCAGACTCTCTGTTGATTGTGTCAAAATGCCTTACTATTTGGTGTTTAGGATATTTATACACAGTACAGATTTTTAACAACAATATCCTCAGAGTTGCAAAAGAAGTGAGAAGATGCTTTTCTGTCTCAAAAGGGATCACAATCTTGAAAGCCTCTGGGAGGAATGCTATGCTGGGATGAACAGGGACAGTTACTTTTCCTCTGCTAAATTTAAGACTGTTACATCCCCGGGGCAGGCCCAGTCCTGGGGTGGCAGGCTCGAAGGGTCCAAAGGGGTTTGTACTCCACCAGGTGCGTCGGTACCTGTCGATGAGAGGAAATGGGGAGCCCCAGGAAGGTCGAGCCTGTTCAAGCGGGTAAAGTCAGCCCAGTGGCAGGGAAAGAGGGTTGCTTCACCCATGGTCCTTTCCCCTGGGAGTAGGAGGCTGTTGCTCCACAACCTCCTGCTCTGCCTTCCCATCCACGACAGCCCTCATCACTGGCTGCTTGCTGTTTTTTATGGTTAGGTCCCGCCCCTGAGACTCTACCCCTTCCTCTCCTCCTGAGACAGGCCTAGCTACCCAGAAGGGCACAGGGGTTTGCAGGATCACTCCTGGCCTACTCTCTGTCCCCAGGCTTGCCCCAGGTTTTGGCCTGGTTTGCCCTGGCCGATCTTCCTCCTGCTTTTGGGCCCTGGTGGGAGGATGGAGACTGCTGCCATTCCTCGTCTGTGGAAGCAACCCACGGATCCAGGTAAGGCTGGGATCCGGGGGGACCCCAGACAAAAACCAAGGTGCCTTTTCTTTAAAAGGTCCTCTTTGCCCAGTTAGCAAGGGCTCTTTGAGCTTAGGTTCAGCCATTCCCTTGGGGGAGGGCAGTCCCCAGTTACAACCTTTGGCACAGAGTCCAGTTTGGCTCTTCTGAGGTCCCCTTCTATCAGTCTCCACTTGCTTTTAGTGAGAACTCATGTTGGTTCAGCACAAAACTATGATGTACATGTGTGTATAAGATGTGTAACTGGAAACGCCAAGCATTGAATCTGGAATCTCCTTTATGTTCAAGACATGTGCTCTAAGCTATGGGCCCCTCATAAAGTTCGGTCCTAGTACATTTGCCTAAGACTGAAACCTTAAACGGTTCCCTGATATATAAGAGGTTAGACTAGGCTTAGAATTTGGAAATAATGGAACACACTAAACCAGCCCTTTTCAACCACTGTGCCACCCCACATTGGTGTGCTGCGAATGGTCCCCAGGTGTGCCTCAGAAATTTGGGAGAGAGTGAGCTATTGGGGGATGTGAGCCTCCACCGCAGTGCAATGGGCCTTGTCAATGGTCAAAAATATGACGTGTGCATTACCCATTTTAGTGCCTTGCCAGTGTGCCGTAAGATTGAAAAGTTTGAAAATCACTGCACTAAACAGTATGCATAAAGCAATACAATGCTACATGGCAGGCCAAAAAGCCTGATATATTTTAAGAAATGGCAAGTGCAGAACAGCTTATTGGTCATTATTTCAATATTTTTGTGTCATCAACTGAAATATGTAATTTTTCTGGCATAAAAAGCAAGAATATCCTGTAATGTATTTTTGGATGTGGGCTTATGAAGTGGTTGGGGGGGAAAAAACCCTGAAAAACAATTGAAAGAGTTCTACTGAGACTTCCGTTGTCTTCCCATCGAAGACCTGTCTCCCGGCTAAATAACAAGAATACACTGCTTCTGCTAGATCTTCCAGTTCTGCTGGAAAACACTAGTGCCTTATTTGTAGGAAACTATTCTTAGGTGATTGAGGTGCCATGCTCCCCAAAACAATTTTTAAAAATAATGTTCTTCAAAAGATGTGTTGCAAGATACCGTTTACCCTTTTGCCTGAATAGCAATTCTTTCCACATGCTGCTTTAGGTCATATTACTATGTGTAGGTGCTCTTAATTTAATTTAGCCAACAAATAATAAAAGATGTTTTATCATTTATTCTAGGCTTAAATATTGATGGCAGTGGTTTAAAGGAACAGAAGAGTCATGGAACGAGTTCAGAAGCTAGTTTTTCATCTCAGGAAAGAAGAAGCCCTTTGTCACGGTACAGTCAGTAAAGCCTTTCTTTTCCGAATCATTTTTAACCAACCGAAAAATGCCTCTAGGAAGTTCACAGAACTGGCAATAATATTTTGATCCAAGGGCTAAGGTTCAGAGTTGTGTTTTTCTAAAACAACTACTTAAAATTTTGTACACCTCGGAAAATATTTGCACTCGGGCCAGGTATTGTTTTGCAGCTGTTGTTTTCTCATTTTAAGACTCAATTGACATCTCAGTGAACCACAAATTAGCGTGTACAGCTGCTCTCAGTAGGACTACTTAGAGACCAGACAATAGAAGTTGTCAAGAAAAGGGCAGACGTAAAACATAAAGTCTTCAAGAAATAAAGTGGTGTGTCGTCTTCTGGATGTAGTTGAGATGTAAATGAGCTTCAGTTCAATACCTATTTTTGTATCTTCTAAAAGGAGTATTTGATACTAGATTATTTGTTACTTTTTTCTTTGAATTTCCAAATTGAGAGCATTTAATTAATATCCTTGCTTTTTTCTAAAGGGGTGCAATTTGGGGTTTTTTTCGGTCCTTTGAGTAACAGTTACACTTTTTTTGTTAGCAGCATGAATTAAATTACTAGCAGTCAGGCAGTAATAGAAAAAGAAGCATTGTAAATAATAATGACATTTTAAAATGGCTTTAGATTGTTATGTAATAATTATTAAAGCACTTTCATGGCTTGCTTCCTTAGAAACTGCCATTTATGATGCCTGATTTTTAAAAGTAGTTTGGATATGGGTTCACAATTATAGTGTGATGATGGCTTTTACTATTTAATAAGATTCATGATGATTTGTTATCTTTTAAAGTTCTTGGAATTTTTGATTGTGAGGTCCTGACTTTCTGTGTTGGACTGAGAACTGAAACAATTGGCCAGTATGAAAAATCTGACACCATGTATTTTATATCTGATTTCTGGGAGGCAGAGTTGGAAAATAATACCTTTTTAAAAGACTTTTTAAAAAACATTTTCTCCATGTAATTACTAAATAAATAATTTGAGGAATATCTCTCACCCTAATATTCAAAGTAACTTCTAGCTATTATCCGAAAGGATCAGATTGTGTAACCATTTGCCTAGATTTGCCCTTCAGCAACTTTAATGAAGGAAGAATTGTGCCTTGATATTTCTAAAATGCCAGCTTTTATGTCTTACATAGAATAATAGGCATTTATATACTACCACCTTTTCAAACAAGAACATTCTGGAGGGTGGTGGTTTGCATTATAATATGAGCTAGCAGTACCTAGCATTTCCGAATGGCTGTTCATACAATGCAAATTCAGTAGCATTGAAATTATTTTCTGAAAATACGTATGAACAGCAGATTGAATTTTGGGAAGTGTTTACTACACCATATGATTTCATGCCCTCAGTCTATTGGGAGAAAAAACACACTTCATGGCGCAATATGAATTATTAGTTATTTAAAAATTAATAATGTGCATTTCAGGTTCCTGAATAACTTGGAAATACCAAGTTTTTACACCAAATTGGTTGGTAACACTTCCTGCTTTACACTTGACATCCATCTTAGAAAGATGTTTACAAGCACAATGTAGGAACAAAGTGTGAAAGAATGGGAAATGACTCAGGTGCTTATTGGCAATTGGGACACAGTGAAATTTCTTAGAGGCTGATGTCTGAGGATTCCACTTATTGTAGTCACTTCTTGCGCTTTATTGCTTTTATAAGTGGTCTTGAAATCTAGTACTTGAAAATAAACATAACCGTCTAGTACCACCGTGGTACTTCTAATTTTTTCCTTCGCAATGTTTAGTCACTGAGCTGATGAGTGACCTCAAAAAATACCCTGATGGACCTAAATAAAAAAAAATGGCTTCCTCTGATGTCCTACAGGCAATAATTATGATGTGCTAGTTAAGCCCAAACTACAGCTGAGGGATTTTACTTTAAAGCAGAGGCTTGGGCGCAAAAATGCATTTATAGCTCTTTGTCTGGCACCTCATTATGCGTGGGCCTGATTCATTAAGTAATTGGTTTGCAGTTGTTTACATGAGTATTAAGGCTTTCTATTCAGCAGTCTTTGAGAGATACATTGTGCAAATGTTGCATGTTATGAATGCAGAATGAGGGGCAGCGGACGAGTCCTATTGGCTAAACACTGCACTCTGTTGAAAAGCAAGAGAAAGAGATTGGGTGCTGCTTTGCATAGCAATGACTTTCTTAATAAGCTTTACAGATTAATACACACAAGCTATAAAAGATGCAAAGAGATACTCTTAGCACATTTATCCATGCTCATTTCACTATTATGGCACTGGAGATGGGAAGAATTGAGTGCTTTCATATTCGTTCTTTTTTTCAGTGCAACTTCAGTGCACAAGACTTAATAGAATCCAATGTTTATTGTATTATAAATCATGGGGGAAGTAGGCAGACCTGCAACAGTTTATTATTAAAGATTCTTTCAATGTAAATCTTTTTCCACCATTGTGTGTCCTACAGCAAAATCATTTTGTGGTTGAGTGGGGATGAAAGGCATAATGTACGAAGGAGTGAGTCTTAATAGGAAGCTGCTCTCCGATTGAAGGCCACTTGTTCCCTTTTGTTCGGAGGTGCATGCCACAGCTTCCTCTTCTCCCGCAAATATTACCCTGTTGTACTTTAGCTTAAAATCATTTTCTCACAAGTTTTCTGCAGTTTTATGTCAGTGTACTTAAGCCAATACTGCCTTTTTAAATTTGATGCTTATAGTATGTGAAAAGAAACAAACGGTGATTAAAACAAACGAAATGGTTTGGAAGAAGAGGGATCATTAACTGTGTCTTAATCTCCAAACCAACCACCACAAGGCACTGTGTGTGGCATTTAGTAGTTCTGTAGCAATACAATCAGCCAGTGGATGTCAGTAGCATTCTATTGTTGCAGTTTTGGGCTAGAATGCAGTGCCTTTTTCTTAGGCTTATTTGGTTTGCCACACTTCAAAATTATTAGAAGGTTAAAACAAAATTGAGGGCCAAAATGTTGATTTATTCTACTGTGTTTTAAAAAAGGTGCATTAATATTTAAGCTGGATTCCAGATGTACACTATTAAGCCTAGTTTTCAGATTTGCTCCTTAAACCAGAAGCTACTGTTTAAAATATTTTGTGCACTTGAGTAAATCGCTGGTTATCAGTGATGATGGCTGTTTGTTTAATGACTACAAATTGTAATGTTTAAGGTGTCTACCCATGAATGTGACTCTAATAAGTGCTTTGCAGACAACTGCAGTGGCCATTGGGGGTCACTGTTTCTTCGCTAAATTAAAACAGCTGTAATTCTTAGTCTTGCTTTCAACCACATTAATTTACAGTTACGTAATAACGTACATCATTTCAAATGCTCATTGTGAAAATTTATTTCATTTTTCCTATAGGTTGCAGGAGAAAACAATTGTATTTTATGTACAGATGTAACAACACAATGCTTAAGAACATGTCTATGGAAAAAATATTTATTTTTCTGTATTGTATAGAATTGCAAACGGTGAAAATAACAGGCCTTTTTATTCTTGAGGAATTTTTTTTACTAAGCTAAATTATCATGTAAAATTCAACTGTCACCATCATAATCAACCCTTGTCCAGCTCCCCAAAGTTCCCTTCTCTATATAATCCTTTCCTACTTGGTCCATTCTGTGTGTTTCACCCACAATGTTTCACCCGCAGGCCCTGCTACAGGGCTCCCCATGCGTTGGAAAAATTAAAAAAAGATTGCGATCTGTGAAACTTGAAGTGGGTACCTATTTTTTTAAACTTTTCTGATGCATGGGGAGCCCTACAGAGGGGTTCACTGGGCTCCCTGAACACTGGGACAGGCAGTGGTAATTCCCCCTGGTCCCATTCTGGAGCCAGCAGTGATGCAATTGTAGCGATCACGTCACTGCCATTCCCCTGCCGTTTCCCTTAAGGGGAAACACCCAGGGTTTTCCAGGCTGAAGTGTCACAATGCCCCAGTTTTTTAAAACCCTGGTTTAATTTGAAGTAGTCTGCATTTTTATTCTTCTTTATATGCCTCCTTGATTTCTTTCTCTAGCTCAAGGTTACTGACTGAGGTTCATCAGTGGAATGTCAGTCCACCATGTGCCTAATGCCCTACTAGGTTTTTTGACCTAAAATGCGAGAGCCAATTTAGACTTGTTGCTATGTTTGTTGTTTACGAGTCTGACCCATTCACATATAAAGGATGGAGCAGGATATAATAGTAAGATAAAAAGACATGTATAGATAAGGGGCACTGAATTGCCCCCTGACTTATCTTCCCACAGCTGCTTGATATAGGCACTTTTCTCCTAGCCTGGCTCAAGCTATCTTCTGAACTGGGCTGGGGAAGGCAGGAATTTTAGGCTGTGGGGAAAGTGAGACACGGAACAGTTCAGCTCCATTTGCCTGTGCTGCTTGCTTGTTGTTTGTGTTGCTGCATGCTTGGTATAAAGAGTAGCTGCAAAAGGAGTTTTCTGGTGAATAATGGAAAGAACAGAATGTGGTACAAGATCTTAAGGATGTGGGCACTCTGAGTTCTTTAGGCACCTGCTCTGTCCTGTCTTTTTTCAAATCCAGAAGGAGGAAGAGTTGCTCTTTGTACCTGCTGGCTGGATGCAGCCCAGTAAGGTGGTGGGGCCTAGATGCTCTAGCCCAGCATTGTCTTTGCAGCAAGTGGATGGGGTGAGGGGTTGCACACACACACACACATTCACCACTTGAAGCAGCTGCCTCAGGTCATTATGAGGCTTGTTCTGCTGATAAAGGAAGTCTAGAGATACTAAAAAGAAGGAATGTCTCAGATATAGTAGCTCATTCCAGGACAGGATTGTGTCTTAGTTAATTGCATACATCATGTGAAAATACTTGACTATTGCATGCTTGTGTACGTAGTATCTGACAATTCAGAATGACAAACTCTGCAGCATTACAAAATGTTATAGGCAGCCACCCACTGTAAATGCTAAGAAATTATGATGCTGCAAGAATAAGCTATTTGTTTCTTTAGATGGGCACCCCAATCCTAAACCAGCTACCAACAGTGAGACGGTGTGCAAATTGCAAAGGCAAATTGCAGCACTGTGGAGGATTCTGGCACAGGCAGAAAGGCCTGTGCTCTCCATGGGCTGGTGGGGGAAGGTGGGGCGGGGGTGTAACAGGGTGGGGAGGGGGAAATGGGTCCTGGGACGGGGAGGGAACGGCTGCAGTGGTTACTGCTATATCCTATCACCTCTCCTGAACCTCTGACATGGGGCTGCTTGGACTTGTACCAGCACCGCTGCATCACAGCATGGGAATTTTGTTAGGATTGGGCTGTAAATTTCCAAAGCTGCTTTCCTGCTCCTCAAAGTTGAATACAGAAAAGAGCGAAAAATACACTTAGAAATCAATATTTTTTAAAAATAAACAAAAATAGAAACTTAACAAGAACAAAACCAGTTAACCAGGGGGACAACTTAACTAATTTTGAAAGAATATTAATGTTCTTCACTAGACAATGAAGTTCTGTAAGGAAGGGGCGTGGGATGTGGTGGGTGTGGGATGTAGTGGTGCTGTGGGTTAAACCACTGCTGCTGAGCTTGCTGACTGGAAGGTTGGCAGTTCAAGACCATGCAATGGAGTGAGCTCCCGTCGCTTGTCCCAGCTCCTGCCAACCTAGCAGTTCAAAAGCACGTAAAAATGCAAGTAGGTAAATAGGTACCACTTCGGTGGGAAGGTAATGGCGTTCCGTGCACTACGGCGTATAGTCATGCTGGCCACATGACCACGGAAGCTTGTCCTTGGACAAACGCCAGCTCTTCAGCTTATAAACGGAGATGAGCACCGCCCCCTACAATTGGTCACGATTAGACCATTCGGTCGAGGGGAAACCTTTTAAGGAATGGGGGAGAGTTCCATAGTGTGGGTGCTGCAGCAGAGAAATCCCTATTCTGTGTTCCCAAAACAGTACCTCTGAAAGTGGTTGTGTAACTCTGCCCCAAAACCACAGAGGGTGGACAGAATCTTACCAGAATTAGCAGTTCTTTAAATATTCTCATCCCAAGACAGGCTTTATAGGTAAGATGAGCACTTCGAATTGTACTCAGACAGAAACTGGGAACATATGGGTTGTATCTTAAGGAGTGCATGCACCATGTGAGGTTGTGCAGGTACATGTGGAAGAAATTGCACAACAATGAGGTATGGATAATTTTATAGTACAATATGTTGTGCAAAGCAGAGTCAGGCCTGCATTCAGATTTCTGTGAGGAAGAGCCTCAGGCTACCATTTTGTTTGCACAAGAGCCCCCATAATATGAGTGGAATAATAACATAGGGTACAACCCATTAAAGATTGAATATTATTGCAGGATCATGCTCCATAGAATATGCTTCTGCCAAGACTCTGGCTTTGGCATTCTAAAAAAGCTGCCACTTCCAAGAACTTTTCAAAACGTCCCCTGTAGAATGTGTTGCAATAGTTTAACCTGCATGTGACCAAGGCCGTAATGCTATGCACACTTTCCTGAGAGGAATCCCCACTGTCGACAATGGGACTTACTTCTGAGTAGATAAGAATAGGCTTGTGCTCCGAGACATATGTGATGGTGGCTAGGTCCAACTTCTCTAGGAAAAAGTGCAGCTGGCACAATAGCCAAAGCTGTGCTGAAGCATTCTTGGCCACAGCAACCACCTAGTAGAAGAGCTGGGTTTAAGAGTGCTCTCAGGCAGTAAATCTGATGTTTTAGGGGGAGTGCTACCCCATCAAAAATAGGCATACACTTGGTCCTGAATCAACTTTCCTACTTGACCAATGAACTCATGTCTTATCTGGATTGTCAGCTTGTTGGTCCACATTCAGTCCATTACTGACTTAAGATACTTATCCAAGATCTCCACTGCTTTCCTGCAATCTGTTGGTAAGGAGAGAGGAGGGTATATGGATTGGTGTAATATGTATACCAATGACCCTGCATCTCAGTCCTTTAGAGGATCTCCCAAGCAGATTCATGTAGATGTTTTAAATAGCATAAAAAGGTAAAGGTAAAGGTTTCCCCACAACCGGATGGTCTAGTTGTGACCAACTGTAGGGGGCGGTGCTCATCTCTGTTTCAAAGCCTGTAGAGCCGGCGTTTTTGTCCAAGGACAAGCTTCCGTGGTCATGTGGCCGGCATGACTATACGCCGTAGCGCACGGAATGCCGTTCCCTTCCCACCAAAGTGGTCCCTATTTATCTACTTGCATTTAGGTGCTTTTGAACTGCTAGGTTGGCAGGAGCTGGGACAAGCAACGGGAGCTCACTCTGTCACGCAGTCTTGAACTCCCAACCTTCCGGTCGAAAGCCCAGCAACAGCGAATTAACCCGCTGCGCCACCACATCCCTTTAAATAGCATAGAGGAGGCCATAAGCCATTAGAACAAACACTAGCCCCCTAAAACTATCTGTGGCCACCAAGTGGCAGAAATTAGCACAACATTGTGCCCCCAGCCCAATCCCAGCTAGGTGGTCCAAAGGGATACCATGATTACTGATTTCAAGTCTCTAGGAGATCTGGCAGAACCAAAAGGAGACACCATTTCCATTTCCCGGGGGGGGGGGAAATCTACTAGGCCATTTCTAAACCATAGTGGAAATCCTAAATCATAGGACTAAATCATAAAATCATAGCGGAAGCCAGACTGAAATGGTCCAGGTATCATCCAGGAAAAGCTAGAGTTTGGCTCTAACGATATGCTCCAGCATCCTGCTGCAAAATGGAATATTGGAAGTAGATTGGTTGGTATTCAATATGGTGGAGTCTAAGAGCACTTCTTGCAATCACTTCCTTCCGAACTGTTGGCATCTTTCTCTAATGCAAGGAAGCATTTATAATCTCCTTACCCTCTTGGTCAGTCCATCTCTCCCTGCTTTAATCAGCCAGAAAGGGCAAGGGTCAAGAATGCAGGTGGCCAGCCTCGCACCTCCAAGAATCCTGTTTACATCCTCAGCCTGCACAAGCTGAAAGGTATCCATAGCAACAGGATAAGTAGAAACCACAAGCACATCCTCAAACTCTCAGCCAGAGTGAAGTCTGAATCAGAATGCACACAAGTAACATTATCACACAAGTAATATTATCACACAGCTAATGTGAACATTAGCTCACACCGAGCTTCTAAGGTCTCACCCTACCTTAAGGTAGGCCAAGATGCAACAGGCTACCTCCCTCAGCAATCTATTCCACTGCCGAATTGCCCTTACTGTCAGGAATTTCTTCCTGATATCCAGCTGGAATCTCCTCTTACAGTTTTTACCCATTGGACCTAGTTCTACTCTCAGAGACAGTGGAGACTTCTTTCATATCCTAGCCCTTCAGGTATTTGAAGAATGCTTTCAGGTACTGAAAGCAGGATATTTTAAGAAATTCTTGGAGATTGTTAGAATTCAGCTTGGTTTTGTTTTGGTTTTAGTTCAGGACCATTTCAGTGATCTTAAATTGTATAGAGCTTTTTGAATGTTTGTATAGATAGACCTGCATTATTTGTGGGTTTGACATATGCGGATTTGATAATCGATGGGTGCTGAACCCCCCTTCCCTAGACCCTCTGAATCTGACTGGAGCCGTTGTGCACAACTTCCACAGCCCTCAGGATGCTGGAAACGGACTTAAAGATGCAACTTTTGGTTTCCTCAGGAAGTTGGAAGTTTTTTTTTATGCCCTTATAAGGCATTCTGAGGCCCTGATGGTAAGGCATTCTAAATCCCTTCCTGGCCCTTAAAAAACCTTCTGGTCTGGAGGGTTTTCTGGACAACCTGGAGGATTAGGAGACCATAATCCACATTTCAAAATCCACAATTTCGTTATCCAAAGGGGTTATAACAGACCCCACGTGGATAACGAGGGCTCACTGCATTTGATTGACTTTGTAACCTGTCTTGCATGCTTTAAAATGCAAAATGTCTTAGTGGCTGGCGAATAACTAAATCATCATTTGCAGTGTTGGTTATAGGTTTTGTTTGCTTTTTTTTCTCCCTGAATGACATCATTACTTCTGATCAGATCCTTTACTAATGAATATTCATCAAATATAATTGGGTAGTTCATTGGACACTTCTGTTGCATCAATTAGTTTTCATGGAATCCACAATTAAAATTCATATGATGAAATTTGCTGATAATTATGACAGGCATGACTCTCATCTCATCTTTGGAAACATAAAAACCTCTTGTTCTGGTCAAACATAGGAAGGAAATAAAGGTATTTAAATTCTTGCCCTGTATCTTGATATAACTAACAGTGCCTCTCTCTACAGTAGTGATATCTACATTAGAGATTGATCACCAGCTAATTTCCCATCAGAACTGCTTCCTGTAAAAGGCTTATTTTTCAGATGTTGCTTTAAATAACTTTAGAGTAGTGTTTCTCAAATTGTGGGTCAGAACCCACTTGGTGGGTCACAACCTGATGTCAGGTGGGTTGCGGAAAGCTGGGAGAAGCTATCTTGGAAGCTGCAGAATTTACTCTTGCTATATTTCTTTTGTGAATGTCAACAGTTTGAATTTTCAAGTAAGGGTTTTTTAAAATTCTGTTCAGTACTTTTACATAATATTCTGTCCTAATATTGCATTATATCAGGATGTTGCATGTTTATGTAATTGTTGCGGTCCAAGAATGCCAATTTGCATTCCAAGAGTATTATTTTATTATGTCACAACAATGGCGCATCCTGCTTAATTATGTCACTTCCAGATTAGTGACATCACTTCCTGTGGGTCCTGACAAGAGTGCCATTCTAAAATGTGGGTCCTGGTCTAAAATGTTTGAGAACCACTGAGTTAAATAATTGCTAAACTAGTATGAAAAGACTCATAGAACATCCTATGCACGTCAACTCAGAAGTCTTATTTAATTCAATGGGGCTAACTCCCAGGAAAGTGTCCATAGGATTACAGCTCAAGTTGTGTTACAGGCCAGTCCTAAGGTTTCAAGTGCCCACTGGTCCAGCGACAGCTACCACTGGATCCTGTGGGCATCAGGACACCATTGGCTGTCTCCTTGGGGTAAGGGAGTGTTTTTTGCCTTACTCTGGGGAGATTGCAGCTGGCGGCAATGGGTCTCCTCAGCTCTGCACCCACTATTGAGTGGGCACAGAATCAAGGATCCCTGGCCTGGCCTGGGAGGGAGGACAAGATATGGCTGCCGCCATCCCTGCTCCCTCCCAGGCCTGATCCTCCCCTCCCTTAGCCCAGTTCTGCCCCCCGCCTTCCCCCCCAAGTGCTTCCTGTGGCCCAGCAATGATACTCACTGCTGGCACCTTATCATCATAATCATCCTTCCAGCACTGAGGGCCAGTGTTGACTAGCACTGGCACAGTGCTGGCACTCCCTCCTCATCAGGTGCCACAAACGGGCTTTACTGCACATTCATGATACCCAGTGCAGATTATATGCAAGTACCACCGGCCCTATAGAGCCTAGGATTGGGCTCATTTATCGATCTCTGTTCCTTTTGCAACTTTATGTAGAGATAGAAAGAGCTTCCTGTGGCCTGTCTCACATACTACAAACTCAAATGTACATCCAACATGGAGCCATAGTCAGTTTCTTCTCTCTGAGTGTACTTACGGTGCACATTTTCTCAAGCACCTTCTTTCACATTCAAACTTCATGTTTTTAAGGGTACATTTAAAACACAGGCATACATGAAACATGAAAAAGATATTTTGGTGCTGCATTTGGTTGATGAGAGCTTCTCCTAAACTTTACCGCAACTCTTCCATGCAAGTATGTGAAGTCTGGAATATAGCTTTCCAAAATGCTTTGTGAAGATTTGTTTTGGCCATATAGAACTGATCAGCATTTAGGCATTATCAAGTAAGCCAGTTCTATAGTGGTATCATTTTAGTTTTTTTGTATCTAATATTATGCAGCCATCTGTCCTTGGGTCCATTTCTTCTGAAAATCTATAATCCCTGCAATGCTGTGAAATGTAGAGCTGTTTCACTGCACAAAAACCTCTGCAGCATGACCCGCACTTACTGTTCCACCAAGAAGCGAAGATACAGCTGCGCCAACAGTTCCCAAATGTCGCCACAGCCAGCTGCGCCTGCCCAGAATACTGCCTGCTGGGGCAACAAACCCAGAAGTGGCTGACCACGGCAACACTTGGGGACTGTAGGCACAGCTGTATCTTCTCTCCCCGGTGGAATGTTAAGCGAGGGTCACCCAGCAGAAGGAAATGGTGGTCACTGGGTCTGGCCCGTGGGCCGGAGTTTGGAGACCTCTATGCTGGAGTGTTAACCACTCAGGTAACAAAATGTCATTTGTTTTTTGAAGTAACACAAGAAGGCAGACTGCTTACAGTTCTATGTACTACTTGTAGTATCGCTTCTACGCCTCCATTTTACTTCATCTAATGGCTTCCTAGTTCAGTGATGGCGAACCTATGATATGCGTGTCGAAGGTGACATGCCATAATGTTTGGGGTGACACACCAGCATTCACAAAAACTGGCAAAAACTGCGTTTTTTCTACTCAGTTTTCATTTTTGTAATTATTTGATGTTTCTTTATATAATACACAGTACCACAAATGATTGTACTGCATTTTTGGTTTAAATAAATGAATATAAAGGATAGTTTCTCTTTTGTTTGGGAGGGGGGGGTGACATGCCAACAGAGTCAAGTTTAGCATTTTCTGAAGTTTTGACACACCAAGCCCAAAAGGTTCGCCATCACTGTCCTAGATGGTCTCTCTCTCTCCGCAAGATTAGAGAGGGCTCTTTCTCACTGCCTTCCCTCAAAAACTGCTTAGATACCTGGTTATTGAATTATCTGCTTTGAAGGTTTTGTTTAGGAGTAGAGTGAGGAGGTTTGGTGTCGAACTGCTGTATCTCGACCGTGGCTTAACAAAGAGGGTTTTTTTTTGGGTGCAGCTGTGGCATCAAGCATCCAGATGGGAAGGTGTTGGGGGGTGCTGTACGGCTCTGAGTTGACCAGGAAGTGGAAAGAGAGGCCAAGAAATAGGATTTGAGGCAAGCAGGGCAGCAGTCAGAAAGAATCCACAGTCCAGATGAGAGGCAGAGGTGAAGCTTTAGGTGGAAGTGGCCTGTAGGGCAAAGGGAAGGAGCTGGACCTTGCGCTGAGGCTTGGTCAGCCAACAGTGATGGCAAGACTGACAATGAGGAAACTAATGGGATGCTACCACCCTCAACCAGAGGAAAGGATACTGAGGTCCCCCATTGAAATGGTATGAAAGGAGGGAGAATCTGGCATGGGGTCGGATAACAGTATACTTTCATGTATGCCAATAAAACTGTTCCAGACACACTGTGTGTCTGGAGTATTTGAGGAAGACCCAATGGAAGTAGACATTCCTCACCCCCGTTATAATGTCACTCCACATATTGAATAGTACTGCTTACATCTAGGTTATTCTCTCTCTCTCTCTCTCTCTCTCTCTCTCTCTCTCTCTCTCTCTCCCCCCCTTCCCGTTTCTTTTGTACAAATAGGTGAATATCTTTTCAGCCCAATCCATAGACCAATTTAGTTGAAGTGTTTAGATTGAAAATCAGCTTGGGTCAGTTTAAAGTAAATGAGGTCAGTGACGTAGGTATTAATAGAACTAAAACAGCTTCAGTTAAACTGATGCACTTTATCTGGTTTCTGGAGTAGGTGGTAAGATGCTTAAAGATTGCTGTGAAGAGTTTTAGTGGCACTATGCCACCTTAGTGTGCACCTCTTCAATTTTTTTACCCATTATCTTTTCAGTTTCTGAACAACAGAAGTGGCATATCGTTTAAGTCTTTCTAGCAGAACTGTAGAGATCTTGGTACAATGGTAATAATAGCTGATTTTCTCTCGGAAATTTTCATTGATAATAACATAGGGTTGCCATCAATTTAAAATCTAACTAGAGATAGCTGCTGTCAAGAGCCCTAGTCCAAGAACACCGAGGGAATTAAATTCTGTTTTATCGTTATTTAGAGCTTCTGTCCAACTTGCTTTGCAAATTATGACAGTGAGACAAAGCTGGTTATTGCAAATGCAAACTGAAGAACCAAATCTCCTCTGTTGACATCTACTTCGGGCTATTCATTTTTCAGCATAACAACAATACCTGATTTCAATTGGCAGGATGATTATGACATACCTACATCAAACATACCTACTGTGGCTTGAGCCTTAAGAATCTTGCTCCCTTCTTCTCCATTAATTTTTGTGGCCTTCTTCCTGTGCACCCCAAAACTTTAGTTTCCTTCTCTTCCTCATAATAGCCTTCACTGGGCTCTATAGTGAGTGAATGGTAATAATAATAATAATAATAATAATAATAATAATAATAATAATAATAATAATAATACATGTATTTATATACCGCCTTTCTTAAGGTCACTAGATTTCTCTAATGATTACAACTCAAGGCGGTTTACGTAGGCAGACTTTTTCACAAACCCGAAGGTTTTTACAATTTACAGAATGTTCTATCTTTCAAGAACCACACTCAAACAGATCTTTCTTTCTGGATTTAGCCTTTCTTTAGCCACCCGTCTGTCGTCTGCTGGCTGATGAGGCTTCCCTGCTCTCACCAGAGACGCAACTGCGTTCAGCACACTCCTCCTCCCACAAGGCAGCTGAAGCTCAGCTTTTAATCAGCCGCAGTTTGCAAGGTCTGCCGCTCACACAGACTTCCGGGAGTCTCGAGCTCACGACCTTGAGATCTTCAGTTGTTATCTTCGGGCAGACGGAGGCATTAACCCTCTCGGCTAAATCTTCTGGTAGATATAGCTTTCCCCTGTCTAGCTAAGGCATAAGTGTAAGTTTAGCTAGGCCCCAGTTTTTTTAATCTTTCTTCCTAGCACTAAATAAATTAGTTTGCTGTACTTTTCAGCCATGCCTCCCTCTTTCCCTATTAAAGCGCAAAGCTGTGCCATTGGCCCACTACACAGGGTCCCTGCATACAAAGTTGTTTACCCTCCTTGTGCTCTTGTTACACAAGTTTAAACAAACAAACCACTGCATGCAGCCTTGGCTGCATACAGCCTTGGCAGGGCTCAGAAGGGGGAATTCCCTCTACCCCCACTCTCCAGACAGCAGCGGAGCTTTGCTCTGCTGCTGTCTGGAGGGCTTTCTGAGCCACATTGAAGACAGGCACATTTGTACGCGGCCTCAATGGGGATCAGAATGGGGGATTTTCTCACCCCCACCCTCCAGACACCAGTGGAACTGTGCTTCTCTGCTGTCCGGAGGGTAGTGATGTTTTAAATGCCTTATAAGGCATTGCGAGGCCTGGGAGAGCCCCGGTAGTCTTTCCAAGGCCTCTTAATGCTGTATAAGGCATTAAAATGGCACTTCCGTTTTCTCCCAGAGGCCTCAGCGCACAGCCTTGGCAGGCCTCAGAACAGCCCTGGAGGCAACCAGAGTACAGCTATGGTCACCTTCAGAGACTTCAGGTTGAGCTTAATTTAGCTCAACACGGGTCTAGGGGACCTGTGTTGAGTAAAATCCACGGATGAATAATCCAAGGTTAATTAGGCTCATCCTGTATATGCGGTACTCAGACGTATGTCCCACTGTATTCAGTTGAGCTTGATTCTAGGTAAGGATCGCAACTAAAAAGGTCTCCTCCTATGGTATTCATAGAGGGGGCAAAACCTGAGGAGGAGCCTGAGCTCCTATGTAAAGTTCTGCAGGAGTCTGAACTCCTGTGTAAAGTTGTCCCTCCCCCTTGTCTTCATAACCATTCATGGTCAGACAGATGGCTCAAAGGCTTTGCTCTGTGAATAATGTTTAAGGTAAGGTGAGAGGCCGCTTTACACAGGAGCTCAGGCTCCTACAAAACATAGCATTTTGGCCACCCCCAGGAACTTCACTGGTCTCTTCAAAAATAGTTTTAATTTTTGAACAATACAATTCTCAGTTCCTTTCTGATTTCTGATATTTTTTTTACATAATAAAAGATTATTTTGTTTGCATTACTGGCATTTTGCATGTTTCAGGCCAAGTTAATACTGCTTATGGAGATCCATGTATTGAAATATTATATCTATAATTCATGCAGTAAGCATTATTTTGGAAAAAAATATTTAAATCACATGTGGGATTTTTTTTGTTTCTTTGCTCCTCTCCCTGTACATATCTAATATTTCACTTTTTTTAAAAAGTGACAGAAGAGAAATATTGAATGATTTCTTTACTGAATGAGAGCCCGTTAACATTGCGATGGAAGTGATTATAAGGCCAGGAAATCGTGTTTAAGCAACATAGATATTTTTCAACCATTGAACAAATTCCATGAAACCCAAGTATGAAAAACCTATGACCTCAAGGATCAGGGTAGCTATTATTTGCATTTAATATAAAGGGCCACTAGATTGTTTCCTAAGTGTTTCTTCCATTTGCACAAGAGTTCAGGAGCAGTTTGCCAATCTCCCATTCCCTCTTCAACCCTCTGTGCACCTCCAAATATCCTCTTTGGATATTTAATATCCAAGCCCCAGGAGCAGATATTTAGGGGGCTCAGAGAACTGCAGAAGGAAGGGGTTATCAGATAAAATTATGCAAGGAGACAGGGCAAACTAAAGATGCACTTGGGATACAATCCACTATGGGGGGACTGTTGAGTCAGTGGGAAAACATAAAAAGAACCTTCCATATTATGGTAACTAAGACAGATCTTGTATAGGTGTGCAATTTTTTCTTGCATATTTGCCCCTTAGAGGAAAAACAAATATTCACTGGAAATCAGAACCGGACCTATTTGGACAATACTTCTAAACTGGCACTCCCCACACATGATCCTTTTCCCAGTGTGTCTTTCAAGTTTTAACCGTGGGTGGAACAACTCATACCAACTGCTTTCTCACATTCAATCTAGATCAGTGGTTCCCAATATGGGGCACACGCCCCACAGGGGGGCAATTTGAGAATGAGCTATTAACAGTGATTTTTTTTTTTAAAAATTGAGTTATTAGCAGTGAATTTGAAAACCCGCTAATTGTTCTTATATCTTATTATTCATAAATGAAGCTAAGAATGTTTTTTTAAATTTCCCTCTTTCCCTGCCATCTTTTATTTTTTTCTTTCATGGATGCCATGTTCTTTGGAACCTTGTTTAAACTGAGTTAGTTTTAACTAAACTGGGCAGGAGGTGTGGACTGATGGTTGAGCTGCTGGTACTGCCTGAAGCTAAGCAGGAAAATCTGTGGTTTGCTTTTGGATGGGAGACGAATGCCAGGCTGTGACAAGCTGCAGTACCTGTGGTGGCAGAACAGAGTCGCTGTGGAGCCGATTAGCTCACCGCAAGTGAGGAGGCCAGCTGGCAAAGAAGGGAATACGACCTTGAGGACCTGTCCAGGCTTGACTTGCGATTGATGGCAGGCAGCCAAAGGAGAGAACCACACTGGGAAGGCAACAGATGGGCCTGAGGATTGGCAGATCATAAGAATACTGTAGATTTGTAAAATCCCATTGAAAAATGGTGGTTTAGACTAGCCTGCTCATGTAAGCTGCCTTGGGCATTTGCTTCGGCATGGGAAAGGCAGGGTATAAATTCTTTAAATAAATAAATAAATAAATAAATAAATAAATAAATAAATAAATAAGCAAGCAAGCCTTTTAGGATTCCTCCATGTAAACAGGAGTTCATTTTTTTGAATAATAAGAATTATATGTCACGGGGGGGGGGCAACAGGATTTTAGAGATGCTTAGGTGGGGCGTGTCCAAAAAAAGGTTGGGAACCACTGATCTAGATACTACAGCTATCTTCACAAAGTATAATAAATGATAGATACTACTCATTCACGTCCTGCATTGTATGGGTAAGGCTAGTTCAGAAGTATTGGCCAAACTGACCCATCATAAACAGAGGTAAAAGGAGCTGCTTCTCTTTCCCTGCAGTCATTTGTCAAGAAGTCTCTCTCCCTCACCAATTCTCCATTCAAGACTCCAAGCTTATATAGGTACCTTTTTTAGTGGACAAAGAATTGCACAGGTCCAAGTACATGCAAGTACATGGACTCAGAATATGAAAGTACCTGGACTCTTGCTTTCAGCAACCTTTATCAAAGATAAGGTTTCTGAAAGGTTGTTCATTTTGTGGCAGGACCACAGCTTTTCCTTTCATTTTTATGGGTCATCAGAAAATTCTGTGTCTGAACCTTTATATTTTTCTAGGAACAGATGTGAACGAGACAAATTTGAATTGGCTCACAGTAATATGTTTCAGTCTAAGCATGGAGTAAACACACACAGGATAAATAGTTCCACAACAGTTTTTCTCAACTAGTGGTACTTTTCTCAACTAGTGGTACTTATACCACCAGTGGTTCTTGAAGTGGTGCCCAATGGTACATATGAGACCTCCAGGCCCCCACTGCCAGGCAGCAAGACCAATAACATAAGTCAACAAACATCAGTAGGAGGCTTGGCAGGCAGAGCTACAGTGTGCATTTTTTGTGTGCTAAAAAAAACTCTCCTGTCCACCCTAAGCCTCTTACCAGTGTTTGTCACATCACATCTGTCCTCCCAGACAGAATTGCCAATAGCTTCAAATAGATGCACAGTGCAAAGTTGTATGGTTGGCGGGGGGGGGGGGGGGACAAAAGTTGAGAAACACTGTTCTGTCCAAAGAGTCTTGTGAGAAACAGTGGACTCCACATGTATGGCTGTGCATGATGCTTGGAAGATGCTGTCAGCTCTGCAATGTCTGAATTCAGAATCCTGAAACTGATCTTGTCAGAGATGATGGTGCTGTCCATCTATTTGGACAGTGAATCTATCAAGTCCACAAGGAGCATCACACATGTCTTTTGGTACTGGATTGGGGGATGTCACACCCAGTGGTGTCATCTACTCTCTCGCAAGCCGGAACGGTGGGCGGGACTTGAGTGATTGACAGCCCGTCGACTCACTTCCGGTTTCTTCGCGCGCCCCGCGCGGCTTTCCCTCGCCTCGGAGGGGGCGCCTGCTCGCCCAGGCACCCGGCGCGCCCCCCACCCATCCCCCCTGGCGAGCAGGCGCTCCCTCCGAGGCGAAGGAAAGCCGCGCGGGGCGCGCGAAGAAACCGGAAGTGAGTCGACGGGCTGTCAATCACTCAAGTCCCGCCCACCGTTCCGGCTTGCGAGAGAGTAGATACCCTTTGGTGTATGGCAGCCACCTTTATGGATCAGGGTGAGGGCTTTATTGAACTCGCAGTTTTGAATTTAATTTGGTCAGTTCCCATCACACTCTTCCTTACAGCCTCTCCCATTATATACTACAACTAAACCACCTTTTTACATGTTAGAGCCAGGGGTGTTATTTCATATAGTGGGCTGAATAATATTCATGATGCCTGCTGAAGGCCAGAAGTGACATCATTAAGCAGGAAGTGACATCATTAAAAAGATGATGGCCAGAAATTAGCACTTTTTTTCTCACACAAAAACTCACAAGTTGCAAATGGCAGAAAAGAAATAGTGCAAATCTTGCATATAATTTTCAAGATATGAGAGAGCTCAGTTATCACGCTAGGAGAGCCCAATTGTAGCCGGGGGGGGGGAGGCAGAAAAATTGCTTTCAAGGGCTGCATCTGGCCTGTGGGCCTTGTGTTTGACAGCGCTGTGCTAGATAGTTCTTAGTTTCTATTATATGTGGAGCAAATGTCTTGGGAGTTAGTATGTATAATGTAGCAGTTAAGAGTATTATGTGATGTATGGACCAGGAAGCCCTCGGCTCAGATCTTCAGTCATGAACTCACCAGGTGACCTGAAGTGAGTAACTGTTCTATTAAGGTAAGCCCTCTTCCCTATCTGCAATATTTGTATTTATTGGTCACTGTTCTGTAGAAAAGTGATAACAGCAATGGGAGCCACAATACTGGCCTACTGTAAAGGACTATTGCTATTCGAGTGCAATCCTAAATAAAACTGGAATGAGGCCGGCATAAACTAAGCCAGCAAACATAAGGGCCATCATAAAGTGTGTTTAGACTACTCTCGGAGTCAGGGAGGGTGGCTCACGTCTTATCTGTGTGCTGGCCTCTCTGACCAAGAATGGTCCAAACGTACTTTACGGTGGCCCTTGTGCTGGCCAAACTTTGCTGGCTTAGTTTATGCCGGCCTAACTCAGTTTAGGATTGCGCCCTTAGTGTAATCTTTAGGGCACAATCCTAACTTCCGCTGAGTTGCCTGCGCCGTATCCAGCACAAGGTAAGTACAGGCTGGAACATGGAGTAAGGGGATTTATTTCCCCTTACCCTCTGTCACGAGCCAGCTACCCCTATGGGGCTACTCAAATCTGTGCCTGCAATTATGTGGGCACAAATCCAAACATCCCATGTAACCCTGGTTGAGATAGGGCTGTCAGGATCTAGTCCCTCCTGGGCCTCGTCTGCCTCCCAGTCCATTCTCCCCTGCCCCAAAATGCCCCCTCCCTGCCCATGTCACCCATTCCCACCCCAATGCTGGCCTGCTTAGACCTGCTTAGTACAAACCTACCCCCATCATGTCAAGATACAGCGCTGCTAGGCTAGGCACATTTTTGTGCTGGACTAGCCAGATCTTGAGTAGCCATGAATAAAGCAAGTAGCCTTGCTTTACTGTATGTTTGCAACACTTGGAAGCCAGCAGAAGGCTCCTGAGCTAGCCTAAGTGCCAGTCAAGATTGTGCTGTAAACTACTCCTCAGGCTATAAAGCCTTTAAAGCTCAAAAATGTTTATATGAATGCTGCTTTTTAAGTTGAAAAAGAGTTCTAAATTAGTTTTTACAGAAAATTTCAAAATTATTACAGCAGAATAAAATAACCTACTTCTTCACTGTCAAGGTTAAAAAATAAAAACCTTAGCAGCATATTTCTGATTTCATTTGAGAAAGGCCTCCATAAGGTTAAAGAGTTTTGTTTATATTGTTTTTCCCCAACATAGCAATGGCTTGGTATTTTGCATGCTGTAGTTGCATAAAGAACACTTTAAAGAGTATGAAAATTAGCCTCTGTATCAAGGTCAGAATATGTTATTACACCTTTGGAAACTTTTTTTTTTTTTTTTTTGAAGACAGCCCCGCACAGAACTCCTATCAAGACACATTTTCTGAGCCTCTGATTCATACAGAAATGTCCTGTAATTTAAAAGCTGATGTTTACAGATTAACAAACTTGTGATGTAGTCTTGGTGACTCTGGTGAAAAGATTAATGTTTTTCTTAGTAGTTTGAGTAGCCTTTGTCAGAAAATATAATCTTTCCTCCATTAGATCTGCCACATTAAAATTGATTGGAGGTCCATTTTTTTGTGCTTTGTCACAAGACTTTTAAGAGAATAGTTAATTCTCTTATATCATTGCCCCTTGTGAGATTATTTCACAGCAGCAGCAACACAATACACGTACAACACACAAAAGATCAAAATGGTTCCAGCTTGTTTGGCAGATTCAAAAGGGTCTGTGATGCTCCAGACACAAGAGCATTCATTTAGCAGAACAGAATTGCGATTGCATTTGCATCAAGGTAGATCAAAGGCGGGCAAAAGCCTGCAACATTTACATAGTAACGGGAGGGGGGAGGGTATGGGAACCCAACTGTTGAGTTCTATCAATACTTATTCATTCATGGAATAAGGATATTTAAAGGGAAGAGGGTAAAATTGCATTTTCTAATATATTTTAAAATCCAGGTTGTTGACTTTTTAAAAGCTCAGGTGTCTTTAGCATGGAAATGCAGGGCAGTAAGCAACTGTAAGTAATTTTCGAAACCTTTTTATAATACTCATGGACGGGACCTTCAGAGTTCATGTGTGCTGTCCAAATTAAAGGCCGTTTTTACAGAATATACATCCTTAAACTTTGCGCAAGCATATGCTGTTCAATATGAGGGTAAAGGCATAACATTTTAATAGTGTTCATAGTGGGTCCTTTCCTTGTGAAGTGATGCCGTGTACCGCTCACGACCTGTCCTTAACAAACAGACACAACAGCATTTCATATACTATTGTAGGTCCGCTGTCAGTCTTGCAGTTCCCCTTGTTTTTCAGTTTGGTGGCTCACCTTTTTAAAAATTTGATTAAAGTGGAAAATTAGGTTTGATGTTTTATGGTCATCGTTTGTTACCAAAAGAGCTGATTCTTAATTGTGCATTGCACAACCCTTTGAAACACAGGATCATTAGGCTGATTCTGCAGATAACCCCCCTTTTTCAAGGAAGAGACTGAGACAACTGCCAATAAAATTGGTATCTTTAGTAAGAAAGAATACAAAATAGATATCCAAAAGAATTGTTAGAAAACTTGTAGTGCAGGGCCAGCCACAGGAGTGGCGGAGCCAGCGGTGTTATGCTGCCGGAACACTGGGCGGGACATCTGGGTGATCGACAGCCCGCCCATTGCGTTCCGCAGCGTTACGCCGTTTGCGTAACGTAGGCAAGCGGCGTAATTGGTTACGCAAACAGTGTAATGCTCCGGAACGCGACGGGCGGGCTGTCAATCACCCGGATGTCCCGCCCAGCGTTTCGGCAGCATAACACTGCTGGGCAGAGCCCAATGCTAGGCATTCCCATGGGGCCCCAAACTCACCATACTGTTGTGGTGGCAAAGTGTGCTTGTGGTACTGCATGCAAAGTGTGACACCCAGAATGAGTTGGCAGTGGCATGATGATGTCACAACCAACTGCTTTTGGGAGGCCCATTTCAGTACATTAGGAAGCAAGGGGGGGGGGCCCAATGCGAAGCCATTGCTGCCTTACAGCCACAGACACCCCAGCTGTGGCAGTGGGCAATCCACTCACTGTGCTAGCGTGGACCTCTGAAAGTGTGGGGCCCAATGTAACTACATGTTGTAGTTTCCTAACCAGAGTGTCCCTATAATGGTGAGTGCAGTGAAGTGTGTTTGTGTATTTGGTGCAACCAAATGAATCAGAAACAGGGAGGTAATTGAAGGAAAAGTATCCAGGATTCCCTCCTGTTTCCTGAGCTGCTAAACACTAGAGGAGGGAGAGAGTAAAGGAGGGGGAGAAAGAGGAGGGAGTAAGTAAAAATGCACAAAAGCACAAATATAGCTACTGTCTTAAAGAGGTGTTGCAGAGCAATCAGGAATTCCTGGTATTTGGACATTCAGGGGAGGGAGTGATGAAGATTCAACAAGTGGAGCTTGATTACATGCAGAGATGGAAATAGGCTAAATTAACTTAGATGCCTGGGTGCTAAATGGAATTTAGGGGTAATCTGCTTTCATGTATGGATCTGTACCTTGATACATGGATGTTTTCAAGATATAATCTAGTTGTTTCAAAAAGCTGTCAGCAGGAATACAAATGTCTCCGATGGAGGAGTGAAAGACATGGAGTGTTACAACTACATGCAAAAATGTGGGTGCAATGCTGAACAAACAGTAGAAGTTTTGACCCCAAAATACAGGGATGAAAGTTGCATACAAACAAACAAGAGATGCTTAAACAAATAAGGCACAAACTGAGAGTTCTTTCCCAGAGAGAAGTTCCTTTGCAGAATACGTGACTGGAGGTTGCGGGTGCTTGACAAGCCTAAGAATTGTTTTATTGTCCTTTCGGCATAGAGAGGTGTCCCTGGGAAAACCGTGTTGGATACTGGTATATGAAATAATGTTTGCTTGATATTTAGAGTCCATGATATAGCATACCTAGGAATAGAAAGAGAAAATTAAAGCACAAAATTAAAGGGGGGTTTCATGTTACACCTCTATCACAAAAACAATTGCAGATCTGTTCTGGGTTTGGAGTAGGGAGGTATGTTGATAATGGCATGAGTGCTAGCCTGTAAGCACCCTTCAGAGCTTTCTTCTCCCAGCTTGAAACTGGCCTCAGCTGAAAACTTGCAGAAATTGTTTTCCAGATCTTGTTCTGGTTCAGAAAAAAGTACATTTCTACTGAACATTCCAGGGTGCTTTCAAGCTGGCCCGCTGATCTTGAAATGTTACATCTCTCTTCTGCTCCATTTCAAAAGTGTCCCAGTATTGTAGTAGGTGTATTGACATCAATGTGTTTGGAGGTTTGTTTACATTTTTAATACATCTTTTCTTTTGTTGTAGTGATGAAAACCAAATGCCTGCAGTTACTGCAATAAAATCCAAAGGTGGGTACAAGTGATAACAAGTGATAACTGGTTGCCACCAGTTGTGTTCCTGGAGGGATTGCCACCTAGGGGCACAGCTCCAAGGGTGTTGCTGCCTCTCCCATGCCTGCTGCCGCCCCCCCCCAGGTATTCTGAGAGCCAGAAAGGCTGCCTATGGCCTCTCTGGCTCTCAGAAGGCCTTCTATAGAGGCCAAAAACCGGAAGGGATGGTTTTCAGCCTCTAGAAGGCCTCAGAAAGCCTTCTGAGGACTGAGGAGGCCATTCAGGGAGCCGCTGTCCTTCCCCTTAACTATAAAAAAAGCAGTGGAGGATAGCCCCTGGAGCGGAGTGGTGATGGGGGGCACAACCAAGGGTGCTTCCCCTTCCCCCTGGTGCCCAGGGGCATTTGACCCCCACAGTGTTGCAAACTTGCTTTATGGTACGTTTGTGACACTTTTAGCCAGTGGTACAGACGTAATGCAAGCAGTAAGAGCCTTTGGTTTGGTCCCTCAGTTTTCATTTTCTTAACAGCTGTCTGCGACGGACCAGGAGAGAAATCTTGGAGTGCAAGTGGATAACTCCAAGAAAGTATTGACCCAGTGTGTGGCAGCAGTGAAGAAGGCTAATTCCATGCTTAGGATAATTTAAAAGGGGGTTGAGAATAAAGTCAAGCGCAAGTTAGGAGCTGAATGGAGCCTCCCTGGGGCAAGGGCGTATTAGGTGCCAGCTGCGCCTATGGGGTCCTCAGATCTGCACCTGCTGTTTAGCAGGCACAGAGCCAAAGATACTGCATGGCCCGAATTGGGGTTGCACAGCCTGGGGACGGGAGCTTGGATGTGGCCAACTCCATTCCCTCCCTGGACCAGCACACCTTCTGGCCCACCCAGAAACACCCTTCTGCCCTCCCCCCGCCCAACCGGCATCCTTATGCTAAAGCTGCTGCTAGCGTCAGCCCAAGGGCGCAGGTTGGATTGTGCCTTGAATGTTGGGAGAGTTAGAACAGATAAAAGGAATACTTTTTTACCTAGCTGGTAATTAATCTGTGGAACTCCTTGCCACAAGGGGTGGTGATAGCGTCCCCTTTCAAAGGGGATTGGACAGATGGAGGAAAAGTTCATTACAGGCTTCAGGCCATGATGAGTGGTGCAACCTCATTATTTAGAAGTAGGCTACCTCAAAATGCCAGGTGCAGGGGAGTGGCAATGAGATGCAAGTATTTTGTTGTCTTATGTGCTCACTGAGATACAGGAAGCTGGACTAGATGGGCCTTTGGCCTGATTCTGTGGGGCTCTTCTTATGTTCTTATGGGAGGATTAAGAGCTAATTAAAAATGTGCTATGCTCACATTCCGAACCAGATAGTTCAACATTAAACAACATCACTAGGTATAAGTACAAATCTGTGCTTATTTTATCTGTGGAATGTTGGAGGATATGTAGCTTATTGTAAGTTTTCTGGTGTGACCTGATCTCAGTTTGTGAAAGCATATGAACATCTTAATATTGGTTATGAAAAAGATAAAAGCTTTATATTCCCCATTTCCCCCTCCCAATTCAGCCTTCTGGGCCGATTCTGACGACAGCAACTCGGATATTGAAGCAGCTCTGCGTCCTCAAGTGCATGGCTCACGTGAAGATGAATTTGATGACTTCTATGACTGAGGAACATACACACACACACACCCTTTGACAAATCTGGAAATACAGCTTTGAAATGGAGCACTTAGTAGATGATGTGCTTGTTTGTTTCTATACATTGTCCCACTGGCCACTTTCCCACACCAAATCACCCTCTCAGCAGCTTTTCTGCTGCAGGGTCAGTGACTAGTCAATAGTTGTTTTCAGGGTCCAGGAGTGGTGTTACCACTACCTCCTCCAAGGTGGGAAACGATTGGTGGCAAGGATTCAAAGGCATGCTTGCTAATGGATGTAAAATATAGCTGTGTCCTGAAAAGTCTGACTTGTCCTTGAAAACGCTTGCTCAAAAGCCCCTTTGAAGGAGGCCATTTGAAGCAGGGAAATTGAGGACAGGGGAAGAGTTAAGTGCCTCCTCCTCTACCTCTTCTCTACTCTCAGTAGCTTCACTGGAAGTGGCTTTTATTGTTCTACAAGGATTGTTGGATTACTGTTACACAGGTTTACATGGCACATATCGTTTGGCATTAGTTTAAACAGCAGTTAGGCTGTGGAAGTATATTGTATTATTTCAGAAAGCAATCTTTTCACATATGTGTTGCAGTTTCACATCAGACAGTCCAGAGTGGGCTGAAACTGGCA
>JAJKFI010000037.1:3054734-3109891 GCA_029204185.1 Lerista edwardsae
TCGTTACTTCGCTCCGGAGCGCTAAGGCAAGCGCTGGAATGGGTATCTGAGCCTCCAACTCTGCTATTATTTACACAAATACTACAACAATATGTGCCTGGACCAGTATTTCTATAACTTTACAGTAGCTGTTGTTATCATTCCTGTTCTCTAATAAACCACATCCTTGGCAATTTGCATAAAGATATTCCTGTTGCTATCACTTTTTTTAACAAGTGCTGCCCCTATTTGTTTTTGTTTACTATTTAATAAATACTGCAGTTTTGAAATAAGTATCATCTTCATGGTCAGAAAGTGGCAGCTATAACCCAGAGGTTAATTGCAGGCCAGGGCATATTTTAATTGAATTGTAAGGACTCTGTGGGGACCTGAGGGCATCTAGGCCAACCTTGTACTATCTTCTAATAGCTTAATGAGAATCCCAGAGTATTCAAGTAATAGTGCAAAATGGGCTCCTTTAGAAGAGACCAAGGTGTAGTATGGCCGATAGGCCCGTAGGGTCAGATATATGACATGTAGGCCTGCAAATTTGTGACCCACCAGGATGAATGCAACTGATCAGCTATTCATTGTAGCCCACTTGGTGTTTTATGATCCCCAGCTGCGTTTTCTTCACCCTGCTTATTTAACTTATATGCAGAATACATCATGAGGAATACATCATCATATACAGAATACCATGAGGAAGGCAGGGCTGGATGATTCACAAGCTGGAATCAAGATTGCTGGGAGAAATATCAACAACCTCAGATATGCAGACGATACCACTCTAATGGCAGAAAGTGAGGAAGACCTAAAGAACCTTCTGATGAAGTGAAAGAGGAAAGTGCAAAAATTGGCTTGAAGCTCAACATTAAAAAAACTAAGATAATGGCAACCACTCCCATCACTTCCTGGCAAATAGAAGGGGAAGAAATGGAAGCAGTGACAGACTTTATTTTCCTGGGCTCCAAGATCACCGCAGACAGTGACTGTAGCCATGAAATTAAAAGACGTTTACTTCTTGGGAGGAAAGCTATGGTGAACCTAGAAAACTTAATAAAAAGCCGAGACATCACCCTGCCAACAAAGGTTCGCATAGTCAAAGCAATGGTTTTCCCAGTAGCGATGTATGGCTGTGAGAGCTGGACCATAATAAAGGCAGAGCGTCGAAGAATAGATGTTTTTGAGTTATGGTGTTGGAGAAGACTCTTGAGAGTCCCCTGGACTGCAAGGAGATCCAATCGGTCAATCCTCCAGGAAGTCAAGCCTGATTGCTCCCTGGAATGACAAATCCTGAAGCTGAAGCTCAAGTACTTTGGCCACCTCATGAGAAGAGAGGACTCTTTAGAAAAGACCCTCATGCTGGGAAAGATTGAAGGCAAAAGGAGAAGGGGGCGGCAGAGGATGAGATGGTTAGATAGTGTCACCGAAGCAATGAACATGAAATTGGGCGAACTCAGGAAGCTAGTGGAGGACAGGGAGGCCTGGCGTGCTGTGGTCCATGGGGTCGCGAAGAGTCGGACACGACTTAGCGACTGAACAACAACAACAGCTGCGTTTTCTGTTTCAAGCAGATAGCACAAATAGAGTTATTGAGTCCCTTAATATGTTATTTTAAAAATACGGTAAGCTGCCTTGGACACCTCTTGATGGGAATGAGAAAGACAGGATAGAAATATGTTAAATAAACAAACAGTGGATATATGTCTGGCTGCATTTGACTTGAGTCACAAGCTGTGCAATCTGCATTTAGTAAAATACAACCATATCATAAGCTGATCTGATCCAAGATTGAAATTCCTTCCCAATTTCTCAGATTCTTAAATATTTATTTGGTCTCCACCCTAATTGCAAAACAAATGTAAAACAAAACAATGGCATAAAAACATCAGCACTATCAATAGTACTCAGACAGGGAGCAACTAATCAACCCTGTCACTTAAGGACGTATTAAAAGCATGCTGGAAAAGGCAAGTCTTCAGACTGGCAAACACCAACAATGAAGAGGCTAGCCAAGCCTCATAGGAAAGGAAATTCCACAGGGACCACCCCTCAGAATGTCCTCTTCTGGTTTCTAATGGATGCACCACTGAAGGAAATGAAATCCACAAGCGGGTTTTCACAAAAGACAGTGTAGAAAGATGTGGGAGAAGGCAATCACTTGGGCACTTTGGTCCCAAGTTCACAGCACTTTAAAACTTACAATCTTGAATTGTGCCCCAAAACACTATTAAACAACACAGTTGTATCAGTGGTGTGACATGATGGTGCTGATGGGCAATCGAACAGCTGCATGTGGTACCAGTTGGAGTTGCTGAAGGGTCTTCATGAGTAACTGTATGTAGAGTGTGCTACAGTAATCCAAACCCATGTATAAGTGAGAAATTTAGGTCTTAAAATTGATCCTAAAAATCTGGGTCAACATATAAGGGCACAATCCTACCCAGCGCTGGAATGGCAAGGCTGACTGGCCAGCGCCATATCCGACGCTGGGTTGGGGAGGCTCCAGCCTCCCCATGCGCTCCTCAGATCTGCGCCCGCTAAAGAGCGGGTGCAGATCCGAGGAGACCACGCAACCTGAATTGGGGCTGTGCAGCCTCTCCAAAGGGGTTAGGATTCTGCCTTATGTCCGAATCCGACGCCTGCCCTTGTCCTGCCCACATTCCACCCTCCTCCCGCCAATCCCTAAGGTGCGCTGTCATGGCGCCTCCCTTGCACCGGCGGGCTTCGGCTGATGCAAGAGAGGTGCTGCGCAGCCGCTACAGGGACGGCACTGCCAGCAGTGCCGGTACTGTGGCCTTAGCGCCGACACAGGGCAGCCGATCTGCGTCCCCACGTCAGCACTAAGTGCTAGTGCCGGCACAACTGGATTGCACTGTAAGTCAGTGTATACAAAAAATGTGATGAACTTGCTCTTAGAGCAACTCTACGTTTAAAGAAAAAAGGAGGCAAGAGAGGTCCCAAAGGGAGAGAGCCATTATACAAGCACCCACCTGCATTCTCTGAGGTGCACAGAGTGTGTTTGCAGCAACAGCAACTTGGGTATGTTGAAGGGAGGGAATAGGCTGGTACGGAATGTAACAGCCCATTCCATTGCAACAGCAGCACTTTGGTTGCAGCTACATCAGCTGTGTTAAACGGTTGAAGGGAGGCAAGAAGGTTTAATAGCAGGAGGCAGCATGACGTCATTTTCTTGAAGCCACATCGGGGCACCTGCGGCCATATTTGTATACGCTGTCAGATCATTGCCGCCAAGGAGGATTGCCGCGAATTCACAAATGAAAATCTCCCTGCACTTGTATAAAAGTTAATATCAACCTCTTTAATCATGCCTGCGTGTTCTGCATATGGGTGTGCGAATCCCTGTATGAAAAATGGGATTACTTTGCACAGGTAATTAAAATCATTGTGATTCATTGCTACTGAAAAATATTACTTCCTAAAGTATGCAATCCTCTCTAAATTACCATATTTTAGGAAAGAAAATCCAGGACACTTGCACATTTTACAAATGAAAATCCAGAAAAATATCTTCAGGTTAGATACTACTATGCTGGGAGGCAATTCACAGCACAGCTTCATGAACTGAAGAAAACAGTAAGCAGACAGGTGCATACAAAGTTGGTCATCTTTGCTGGACAGTAACAAGTACACTGTGGGGCTCCGCAGCAGACGGCTGGTTCATGCACCTATCCTTGCGGATCATGTCCACCCCTGCATGCAGATTGTTTTTCCTCAGCACAATGGCATCTTCCAGCAGGACAATGCGACGTGTCATACAGCTCGCAGGTGGTCACATTAATGTGACTGGACAGTGTATGTTATGTAAGGACTTAGCAGATTAGGTTCTTATCAAGTTATTACATTAAAGAACTCTGTCAGAGACTGGCATTTTTGAATATTTAATTTCTATGGAAAGATTCATGTATTCACATTACATCGGTTCAATAAAACTACAATTCACTGAAACTGAGTGCATTATTTTTGAAGCTGTGCAATTTCTTGTTGTTCCTAGCAATCTTATGCACCATTTTCTGACACCCACTGTTAATGGTCTAGAAGGTAAAAAAAATATTTTCCCCCTCCTTTTTTCCTCCTTCCCATTTACACATTTTTTCCCACCTTCCATTTTCTACTGTAATATTCTCAAAATTCTGAACATTAACAGAATTTGTTTTTTTGGGGGGGGGAGTGTAGAAGTTTAAAAAAATGCTCTTAATAGTCTAGAAGTAAAAAAGAATTACTCTCATATTGACAACTACTTATGTTATGAAGAGATTTTAATGAAATTTTCCTATATATTTATCTAATTTTTGCCCACCCTCCCCTTTTTTTCTTTCCTTCCCATTCACACTTTATTTTTCCGCCTTTCATTTTCTACTGTAATACTTATGAAATTCTGAACATTAACAGAATTTTTTTTTTTATGGGGCATGGCCGTTTTATTTTTGCCTGTGTAGATTTCAATAAAGTCTGTCAAAATAGTGCGATCTGAGTTTAAATAGACAGCAAGTAGCATTTCATCAGGTATGTTCAGTAATATAATTAAGAGGAATTTAACCTTGTAATTGCATATAAATCATAATAAGGTTACCAATAATGTGTCTACATGATCACATGTTTTTATTTTCGTAAGTTTTTATTTAAGGAATAAACTATTAAATCCTAAACAGTATGAGCAAAGCAATCTGAAATGCTTGGAATGAGAATTGTTTTGAGTCAACTAACATGGCGGCTAAGCCCGCCCACTGGCTTCACCTCACCAGCATTCGCGCTTAAGGCAGGGCGCCTCCTGTCACTATTAAACCTTCTTGAAGGGAGGGAATAAGCCAGAAACTTAAACAGTATCAAGTTTGGTTGTAACTTCATCAGCCTGGGTACTTCCAGTGATGTAACCCTGCTGAAGTTGGCTCCATTGAAGCAATAACTTCCTCCAAATTTGAGTTATCCATGCGTCACAGGAAATGGCTGCAATTTTGGCTCCAAACTTGTCTGACTTATCTATGAGATCGACTTATACTTGAGCATATACTATAAGATGGGTACGCCCCCACCACTGTGCAAAATTACCTGCAAAGCACAAAGCTGGGTTAAAAAGTACACCCAAGCTAGGAATGCCACCCTGTCTGGACATGCTGACAACCTATCCCACTCCAGCAGGTCGTCAGGAGAACCTCTTGTCCAATTGTCTTGAAGGTGAGCCATGCAGAGAGGGGGAGGAAGGAAGGAAGGAAGGAAAATAACAGCTTGAAAGAAAAATCATGGAATGCAAAGAGGAGAGGCACAGCAAGGGGATGAGGAGCAAAAAGGTGTTGAGAAGGGTGGCAGAAAAGACATTAGAAGAGAATCTTGGTGAGTTGAAGAAGGGGCCAGGAGTACCCCCCCCCCCAAGGAAGAACACAGGCCCTCCAGCTCCTGTATTAGCCCCCATGAGGCCATCACCACCTCAAAGCCAGAGACAGATACCCGGGAGAGGATTGGTGTAAGCCTCCATGTGGGGGGGAGAGAGAGAATCCAGTGACAACACTACTGCCCATGACTGAGATTCCATACTCTTTTCTCATTCTTTTATATATAAGAATCCTCAAATAAACCCCTGACTAGCAGTATTCTCTTGCTTCCCATTTTGTTTATGCCTCGGGCAGCGCAATCCTACCCCTCCCCTTGTGTCAACGTTACATCATAGCGTCGATGCAAGGGGAGGAGCGCTGAGCAGCACCCCCAAGTTGGCGCTCCAGCTCTGAAGCCGACGCTACTTGTAGCGTCGGCTTCAGAGCACCAACGGAGAGCCTCCCTTGTGCCAACCAGAGCCGGTTGGCGCAAGGGAGGCTCTGTCCCATACCGGGACGGGGATTGGTGGGAGGGAGGTGGCCGGGGCGGGACTTGGACGGGCTTGGGAACGTTTCCTTGCCATGGGGGGGGGCTCCAGCCTCTCCTATGCAGCGTCAGATATGGCGCTGCCGAATCGGCCTCGCCATTCTGGCGCTGCATTGGATTGCGTCCCCACTGTCCACAGCATGTCCTTCCCCTATGATGTGGACCTTCCCCATAGGATTGTGGAGAAGATGCACTACATTGCCAATTTGCTTTACATATACATCCTGTCATTAATTGTTGCTTACAGCCCAGTTGACATGTGCCAGTGTAGGTTTCACTGCACTAGTTCCAAGTGTCGCAAATATGCCATAAGACACGTTTGTGCTAACTACTCAAGCCAGCAGTGCCAGCCAAGGACATTCACTGGAATGCCAGTGCCACATTGCACAGCAGTGCTAGCCAACACAGGCCGGGAAGCATGGAGGGTGAGAGAGGGAAGTGGGGCTTGGGGAGTGGTTGCAGGGAGGGGGCCTTTTTGGGCGGGACAGGGAAAAATGGGGGAGGATCAGGCCCAGGAGAGGGGTGAGATTGGAAGTGGCAGGGCACGGTGTATCCTAACCCCTGTCCCTGCCTGGGCGGCCCTACCTGGATGTCTGAAATATGTGTCAGCTAAATAGCTAGAACAGAACCGAGTAGCCCCATTCGGTAAGGGGAAAAATATTCCCTTACACAGGGTTAGTATGGTGTTTGAGTTCCAGTTATTTGATAAATACAAAAGTGCCAGTGGGAGACTGAATATTCCTACACTCATACATTAATAAATGAAAAGGTTTTTGGTCAGCATACTACCAATCTACTCTGAAGTCAGTGCAGGGCAGCAGGTGTCCAATTAAATAAATACAACATGACAAAAATGCAAAAGAGCCTTCAGTGTTGTATAATTGTGGATGTACAAACAGTGGCATCACTAGTGGGTGAGGGCCACACCTGGTGATGATGCACTCAGTGGGAGTGATACCACTAGCGGCCAAAATTGTGAAAATCTTGATATATTCGAATATCATCATTTATCATTTGATGTGTAATTTATGGCAGAATGCAATGAAACAAATCACCTTGAAATACATGAGTTCTGTCAAAAGTTATAGCCAAATAATCACAAAAGGAAAACAAAACTGCCTTTTGTAACAAAAACTGGATTAACTCAAAACTAACGAATGAGACCGATGGTTACAAGAGCCAATGAGATATTATGATATAGCAGAAAACCAATAAGTTGTTAGTATGAGTCAGCTCTTATTTCCATGTATCAGAGCTAGTACTAGAACTCTTAGAGCCCAATCCTATCCAACTTTCCAGCACCAATGCAGCTCCAAGATAAGGGAACAAACATTCCCATATCTTGAGGAGGGCTCCATGGCTGTCCCCACCGCAAGATGCAGTGCACATTCCTTTGGCACAGCTGCATCAGCGCTGGAAACGTGAATAGGATTGGGCCCTTATTCAATTGTGTGGGTATCATCAATGCAGCCACTGATTTTTTTTGTTGGTTACAGATTTGTTGGGTAACCTATACTATTATATAGTAAAACATTTAATGGGTTTACACCAACCATAGTGATGCCCCTGCATTTAGGCTCTATGTAAGATTCTGTAATTTCTTCCTTATGGTTTGGTACAGGAGGAGGACCATTATGGGAGTGATGCAATATGTTTTTGCACCAGATGACACAAATCCTAGAGACACATCTGTGTACAGTGATCTTTGGGTGTCATGGGGTGCGGGATTTCACAAGGCCACAATTTTCATTAGTGATTGGTCTAGTGCAGTAGTTCCCAATCTGGGGGTTGCAAACCGATTTTCAGGGGGTCACGAAGTGCTTGGGGCAGCCATCTTAAAAAGCTGGGCCACCACCATCTTGGAAGCTTCATTTTGTCTAAGGAAGAGGCTTCCCCATTAAACTGCCACTTCCTCAGTGCCTGTGGCTGTGAGGGAAATTAGCCTAGCTATGGGCTTGTCTTGGTGCATGCCTATACATGTGACGAAGTCTCTCTCTGAGCAGGCATGTCACATCTTCCATGTGCATGCACAGGTGAATCTCAGCACACGGGGAAGAGGAATATAAACACTCTGAAGGCTGTCTAAAATTTGGCTTTATCACCTTGATTAGCAATGGCATAGAGAAGCCAGAATGCATTCTGTGCAATGTTGTTCTCAGTGCTGAATCAATCACTGACTCAAATGTCTGACTCAAATAACTGACTCAAAACTCAAATGTCACTTAGGACGCAATCCTAACCTGGAGTTAAGCTGGGATAGTTAGGCCAGCAAAGTTTAGCTGGTGCAAGGACCACCATAAAGAGTGTTTGGATCACTCTTAGAGTCAGAGAGGCCAGCACACAAAAGTGCGCCATCCTCTCTGACTCTGAGGGTGGTTCGAATGCCCTTGTGCCAGCCAAACTTTGCTGGCCTAACTATGCCAGCCTAACTCCAGATTAGGGATGCACCCTCAGATTCAAAGCATTCAGAACATTCTAAAAAGGAAGTGGAATTCTTTCAACTTCCAAAAAGTGTGATTTATTAAAAACAATGATTTTATTTCCTGCTTAGTGGCATAACTAAGGGCCCTAAGGGCGTAATCCTATCCAATTTTTCAGCACTGGTCTGAAAAAAACTTTTCATCACTACAATACCCACCTGTCATAAGGAAATATATGTTTCCATACCTTGAGGAGGCCTCTATAACCACTCCTCCACTGCAGAGTGCAGCATGCACCCCATTGGCACTGCTACACCAGCACTGGAAAATTGGATGGGATTGGGCCCTTAGGCTTTAATCCTATTTTATTGGGGGGGGGGAGGTTTCCCCAGGACCTAGTCGTGACCGACTGTAGGGGGCGGTGCTCATCTCCATTTCTAAGCCTGTAGAGCTGGCGTTTGTCTGAGGACAAGCTTCGGTAGTCATGTGGCCGGCATAACTATACGCAGTGGTACCTATTTATCTACTTGAATTTTTAGCTGCTTTCGAATTGCTAGGTTGGCAGGAGCAGGGACAAGCAGAGGGAGCTCACTCTGTTGCATGGTCTTGAACTCCCACCCTTCCAGTCAGAAAGCCCAGGAGCAGCGGTTTAACCCGCAGCGCCACCACGTCCCTGTTTCTTCCTGGAAATAACCCCCTCAATCAAGACCCAAGCCTATGCATGTCTACTCAGAAGTAAGTCACATTATATTCAGTGGGGCTTACTTCAAGGTAAGTGTGGATAGGGTTGCAGTCTCATTCTGTTTGAGGTTGAACTGTGTTATGTGACAAGATTGGGTTGTTATTGTTTTTAATTAGTTTTCCCAATTAATAACTACAGTATTCAAGTATAAATGCCGCTACACAGACAATTGCAGAGGGGAAAAATTACAATAGTAAATAAGTACTGAGTACTTTTCTTCATACATAATGTCAAATTTAGATCTATTATGAGATAAGAAATTAAGGTTTTTTTTTCCAACAGGTAACGTGAATATAAAATAAACACAGCTAATGTATTAATAGTATCTTTCTTGTACTGTATATCTTATTTCTATGTTGTTTCTCATGAATTCCGATTGTTCCAATTGTACTCGATTGTTACCGTTCACTAGCTACTTAACAGAAGACACAGTTCTACTCGCCCGTCTCCTAAGCGGATTCGGATCTTAATAGACTGCGCATGCTCACATAAACTTCAAGGACGGCAGCGACGGGAATTCTGCCCCGCCCAGTACGTCGGCTTCTATCAGGTTCAAAGATGGCAGTTGTTCACTTCCGAATCATGTGACCCTCTATTCCAGTCTGTAGTTTTTTGTGTCTTTTCCCGTTATGAGAGGCGTCACTTGGTGACCCGGAAGTTTTTGTGCTGCCGTCGCCGGTTGCCCTTCTTGCCGCGCGGTTCGTCCGAGCAGCACGAGCAAGCAATGGGGGTTCCAGCATTCTTTCGGTGGCTGAGCCGCAAATA
The DNA here is from genome assembly GCA_029204185.1 of Lerista edwardsae. Taxonomy (NCBI): domain Eukaryota; kingdom Metazoa; phylum Chordata; class Lepidosauria; order Squamata; family Scincidae; genus Lerista; species Lerista edwardsae. Next base: position 3,064,521 of record JAJKFI010000037.1, read on the forward strand.
CCCATCTATCATCGTGGCCTGTACCGAAGAGAAGGTGAGAGAGAGAGAGGTCGCCGTGCCCGAGCGCTTAGGAAACGCTATAGGCGCCATTGCGTTTTCAGGCCCCTTTGGTTAAGGCGGGGAGGAAGGAGGCCCGGTGGGGTGTGCCTGTCTCGCGATGCTTCGCCTACACACCCTACGGGGTCCCTGGCTCAACTTGGACCGTCGGCGGATGCGACCCTTTGGTTTGCCCGCCTTTCCTCATTTGCTCCGCTTCAGCGGTCCTTCACGTGGGCTCACACGTGGGGTTCGGCTGTGCAAATACAAATAGACTCGCAACTTGACGCTGTGGTCTGTCATCTGACTCTTTCTCAGTGGGCTACTGCCAGCAGCTGTTTTCAGAGCCTTCAGTTCTTACGGTTGTCCCAAACCCCAAATGAATGCGAATGCACGTGGTCACTTCTTATTTTTTTTTTTATTCTTAATACTTCTTAGAGAGGTAGCCGGGTTAGTCTCTTGCAGCCTACGCAGCGATGGCTTGTGGCGCCTTAAAAGACTAGACTATTTATTTCATTAAGTATTTATTTCACTGCAGTATAAACTTTCTCAGATTGGCATCCCTGAACGCTTATGCTAAAATTGGCAGTCATCAATCAATCAATCAATATTTATATACTGCTTTTCAACACAAAGTGGTTTACAGGCTAATAATGATGAAAAAAGTTAAATGGCTCCCTGTCCCAAAGGGCTCACCATTAAAAAAAAAAAATGCAGAACACCACCAACAACAGTCACTAGAAAAGACACTGCGCAGGGATGAAGAGGGACAGTACTTCCTTTTATCTGTTTTAACTCTCCCAACCCTCAGTTTTAGCAGATGCCCCCTGGTTCTGGTGTTTTGAGAGAGGGAAAAGAACATCCCTTTATCCCTTCCATGCATAATTTTGTATGTCTCAATCATGTCCCCTCTCAGGCGCCTTTTTTCTAGCCTGAAGAGCCCCAGATGCTGCAGTCTTTCTTCATAAGGGAGGTGCCCCAGCCCTGTAATCATTTTTGTCGCTCTCTTCTGCACCTTTTCCAGCTCCACTATGTCCTTTTTGAGGTGCGGCGACCAGAACTGTACACAATATTCTAGGTGTGGCCTTACCATCGATTTGTACAATGGCGTGATAATATTGGCTGTTTTATTCTCAACCTCTTTTTTAATTACCCCAAGCATGGAATGCTAGTATGCCGGGTCGATACCTTCATTGAATTGTCCACCAGCACCCCAAGATCTCTCTCTTGAGCTGTCACAGACAGCTCAGAACTCATAAGCCTATAGGTGAAGTTTTGATTTTTTGCCCCAGTGTGCATCACTTTACACTTGTCTACGTTGAAACGCATCTGCCATTTGGCTGCCCATTCCCCCAACTTGGAGAGATCCTTCTGGAGCTCTTCACAATCCCTTCTGGTTTTCACCACCCGGAAAAGTTTTGTGTCATCCGCAAACTTGGCCAACTCGCAGCTTATCCCTGTCTCCAGGTCATTTATGAATAAGTTGAAAAGCACGGGCCCCAAGACAGATCCCTGGGGCACTCCACTTTTTACCTCTCTCCATTGTGAAAATTGCCCATTGACCCCCACTCTCTGTTTCCTGGCCCTCAACCAATTTTGGATCCATAAGAGGACCTGCCCTCTTATTCCCTGACTGTGAAGTTTCTTCAGCAGCCTTTGGTGGGGACTGTGTCAAACACCTTCTGGAAATCCAGGTATACAATATCCACAGGTTCACCCACATCCACGTGCCTGTTGACCTTTTCACAGAATTCCAAAAGTTTCGTGAGGCAAGACTTACCCTTACAGAAGCCACGCTGACTTTCCTTCAGCAATACTTGTTCCTCTACATGTTTTAGGATTTTATCTTTGATGAGGCTTTCCACCATCTTACCCAGAACAGACGTTAGGCTGACTGGCCTGTAGTTTCCAGGGTCCCCCCTTCTCCCTTTTTTAAAGATTGGCGTGACATTGGCTATTCTCCAATCCTCTGGCACCGTGGCTGTTTGAAGGGACAAGTTGCATACTCTAGTTAAGAGGTCAGCAACTTCGTTCTTTAGTTCCTTAATAACTCTTGGGTATATACCATCTGGGCCTGGTGACTTATTTATATGTAATTTGTCAATTTGATCTAAAACACCTTTATTAACCATTATTTGATTTAATTCCTTATTTAGGAAGGGCTGTTCGGGCTGCGGTATCTGCCCAAGTTCTTCTGCCTTGAAGACGGATGCAAAGAGTCCATTTAATTTCTCTGCAATCTCCAAGTCCCCTTTTACTCCTCTTTCCCTCCCCACCATCCAGTGGGCCTCTCTGGCATGTTTCCTGCTTCTAACATATTTGAAGAAGCTTTTATTATTCCCCTTTATGTTGCTAGCCATGCATTCCTCAAACTCTTTCTTGGCCTCCCGTATCACCTTCTTACTGGTCTTTTGCCAGAGTTTATGTTCCTTTTTATTCTCCTCACTGGGGCAAGACTTCAATTTATGGAAAGAAGCTTCCTTGCTCTTTACAGCTTCTCTAACTTTGTTCATCAGCCATGCAGGCAACCTCCTGGACTTGGTTGAGCCCTTCTTCCTTTGTGGTATACACTTCCACAGGGCCTCTACTACTGTTATTTTAAACAGCCTCCACGCAGCCTGGAGAGACTGGACTCTTTTTACCTTCCCTTTCAATTTCTTCCTAACTAGCCTCCTCATCTGAGGGAAATCTGCCCTTCGAAAGTCAAGGGTTCTTGTGTCAGATTTGCTCTGCACCCTTTCATGGACATGCATGGCAAAACCAATCACAGCATGGTCACTGTTCCCCAATGGCTCAGTAACACTTACATCCCTAACTAGGTCCTGAGTACCACACAGTATTAAATCCAGAGTCACCTGTCCTCTGGTGGGCTCCACGACTAGCTGCTTTAACGCACAGTCATTCAGCACGGCAAGGAATCCGGTCTCTCTTTCTTGACCAGAGCACCAGTTGACCCAGTCGATATGAGGATAATTGAAGTCCCCCATGATTACAATCCTGTCTCTCTTGGTCACTGCCCTGATTTGTTCCCTCATTTCAAGGTCACCTTCAAGTTTTTGGTCGGGAGGACGATAGCACCCCCCCTATTACATCGCTCTTATGGCCTGTAATTTAATGTAATGAATTAATAACTAGTACAGGAGTTCTTAACCTTTTTATGATTACAGTCTCCAAATGGAATGCTCAATATGTCTCCATACCTCCTTTTCCAGATTGTTGAAATCATCCTCACCAGTCCTATTAAATACCAGATATAATATTAGATATTACATATAATCTTGTGTTCCCTATCATGGTAAAATTTTTGGTGGTGGTGGTGGTGGTAGATGTATTTCAGATATGTACTGATACTGCAAAATTTCAACAAAATCTATGATTTATGATGCAATCGTGATGTCCTCTGGGTTGTTCCATGACAAATCAACAAGATCAAGGACAGCATTATCAATTAGTTATTGATTGATAACCTATTAGTCATAATAGCTATATGCTATCTCCAGGTTTAGAGGACGTAGATGCCTGAATATCTGTTGCTAGAATGCAGAAGTGGGAGGAGGCTGTTTCACTATACATCTTTCTTGTCCCTTACTGATGTGGGGTTGGCTGCTGTTGGAAACAGGATGCTGGGCTAGAGATTTTTATAGAGCAATCCTAACTAGAGATGTAAAATTTCCAAAAATTTTGAAGCTCAGAAAAAAGCCCTGGTTTTTTCTAGTTTTTTGGGAAAACATGGAAATTTTTGGAAAAATGAAAAAAAAGCTATATTAGCACCTTTTTTTTTTCCCATTTCCAGATTGAAAATCATTCTGTTACTTTAGGAATATAAAATATGACTATGGACAATTGGACTTGGCATAAAATTATCACAACTAGCATATTAAAAATATAGTGTCTCCAAACAATTATTTCAAACAGAATTTACTTTTCTTTAATATTTATTTGTAATTGTAACAAATGGAGCAACAATCTCCTGAACTGTTTACTAGTTTATGTGGAACAGACAAAAAACCTCCACCAAACAATTTTTAAAAATCCAGAAGTAACAATTACTCATATTTCCTCTCCACAGTATTAAATAAAAATAAAAAAAACATTCTCATAAAAAGAATTGAAGAGGGGGTAAGTGTATAGAAAGGAGTGGGACTAAGTTTCAATGAATGGGCATGAAATTGAATCAGAATCATTTTCTGAGCTGAAATTATCAGTTTCGGTCTTTGCTTCTGCAGCTACTCTATTGTGTCTGTCATTATCACAGTTATTATGGAATTCTAAAAACTGAAGATCTGCCCGGATTGAAACAAGCTTCTCTACCCTTTCACATGTCAGTTTATTTCTTGATTTAGTGTGTTTCCAAACATAGACCAGATTCTTTCACATGCTGCAGAGGATGGAGGAGTCTGAAGAAGGCGAGAAGCAAGAGGGGAGTCAGAGGCTGTGTTAGAGATGTAAAATTTCCAGAAATTTTGAAGCTTGGGGAAAAAAACCCAGTTTTTGCATTGGAGGGTTCAGTTTGTAACCTAGGACTTGCTTGTCCTCAGCACCCAGAAATTAGAATACTCTGATATCATACATATTTTTAGAAATTATTTGGAAAATATTTGAACACCTTGTCTTAAAATATTTTATTCATCATGTTAAAATAAAATATTCCATAATCTTTTTTTCTTTTTTCAATTTTTCAGAAAAAAACAAAAATGCTTCAGGAAAAAAACAAGAAAAAAACACATTTTTTTCTGAATTTTTCCGGTTTTTTTCTGGGCCTTCACTTCTTTAGTCCTAACCTGTGCTGGAACAGGCCAGCTGGCTGGCCTGCGCTGTATCCAGTGCAGGTTAGGAGCAGGCTGGAGCTTCCACGGGGCAAAGGCATGCTCATACCCTTACCCCGGGGTAGACACCAGCCACCCCGATGGGCCTGCTTGGATCTGCGCCTACTGTTTATCAGGCGCAAGCCAGAGCCCACCCTGTGGTCCGAATCGGGGCCACATGGCCCAGGGACGGGTTGGATGTGGCCTAATTGCTTCATCTGGGCTCCTCTCTGGGCCACCCTGCCCCCTTCCATTTTCTCCCCTCCCTGAAAAGCCCCTGCGCTGGCCACATTCGGCTGCCACAGGGAGCAGCTTACCTGCAGCTCAGAGTGAAGGTCTCACAACTGTGGCGACGCAGCTGCCTGCATTGACACAGTGCGCCTTATACTGGCACAAAGGTGCCTTATGACACTTTCATGACAGCCCTGGGCTGACACAGGCCACATGCATCAGCCAGAAGGTACCTTGGATTGCACCCTTAGGGCTCATTTTATGAATTGAGGCTCATTGAAGTATGAGTTGGGAGCTACTTGTCTAAATAGTCCTGCTGCTTAATTTCTCCTTCTCAGACTGTTATTAAAGGCAGAGAAGCAGAGCCAATTAATATGATAACTGGTGCTGCTGGAATCAAAAATATCATGCATGGCTAGGCCTCTGACCACCTTTTGTTTGGGCAGTTCAGTACCACTTGTGGTAATGTAAGTGAAGGTTCAGGGGTTTGCCTGGCTGGGCAGGCCCTCAGTCTGTGCTAGCCAACTCATGACAATATCCTGATGGGGACATCTGTACTAGTCCAAACATGCTGAAAATCGCAGATTTGATTGAGTTCAAAGAAGGTGAAGTTAGCTTACCTTACTGCCATCGGGGAATTTGGCTTCTTCCATTTATTGGAACTACAGACATGCCCCGGTATTCACTGATTCGGTATCCATGGTTTCAGTTATCCATGGATACTGGGGCGCCTATTAAAAAGATAGGTAAAGGGTTTCCCCACGACTGAATGGTGTAGTCATGACCGACTGTAGGGGGTGGTGCTCATCTCCGTTTCTAAGCCTGTAGAGCTGGTGTTTGTCCGAGGACAAGTTTCCGTGGTCATGTGGCCAGCATGACTATATGCTGTAGTACACGGAACGCCGTTACCTTCCCACCGAAGTGGTACCTATTTATCTACTCGCATTTTTACGTGCTTTCGAACTGGTAGGTTGGCAGGAGCTGGGACCAGCAACGGGAGCTCACTCCGTTGTGTGATCTTGAACTCCCAACTTTCCTGTCAGAAAGCTCAGCAGAACAGTGGTTTAACCCGCAGCGCCACTGCGTCCCTGACATTAAAAAGATAAGGGAACATTAAACAAATCTCCTTTTTTTTACCTTATTGCAGCAAAAACACAGATGTCCCCCTCCCTGTAAAAAGTCGTCCATGGTTTCAGTATCCACAGTTTCAGGTATCCATGGTGTGGTCCAGAACGAATACTAGGGATACCTGTACATCTTCCAGTTAAGTGAGCTTAGTATAGTGGTCACTTTTGGCCTTAAGAGACATTGTTCTGTTTGTTTAAATTTGATGCTTTACTTAGTGCTTTTGTTCTATTATTAGCGTTTTCTTTTTCAGTATTTTGAAAGACTAGGCTTTTCTTTCTTTAGAACTTGAGAATGAAGCTCCATCTACGATCATACTCTTGACTTTTTTACTTGGGTTCCCCCCCCCCCCCCAAAAAAAATAATTACCTAGAGTTTGTTAACTTTCCATGCTGATCTTTTGGGTTGTTTCCTGAAGGAATTTGAATGATTTTGCTGTTACCATGTTGGATTTATGCCAAATAATCAGTGGCATACAACTTAGGCAGCATTCTCTGGCCTCCCATAAAAAAATTAATTTCAGCTTGAAAATTCTATTTTCTCTTGATCATACGTTTGTGTTATCTCTCATATCTTATGATCCCATCATCATCCCATACAAATTTTTTGGGTATAGTTAGACACAAGTATGAACTAATTTTGAGATTTTTAAAATTTTAAAAATGTCCATTTGAGAAAAATTGATTTTAAGTTTTCTAATTGAACTTTTTAAAACTAAAAAAAATTAAACCTATTGTGTTGTATATCATATGAAAGCCCATGGAAAGAGCTTTAAAACGGGGCTGCTCCTAACTCTCTATCTCAACCGGTGTCTGAGATACAACTAATGAAAGGATCACTAGCGTGCCATTTTTTGATAAAATTTTGAAACTATAGACAAAAGTTATAGTTTCTCTGTGAGTTAAAAAATTGAAAAAACACACATTTCTTCTATAACTATATAGGATTTTTAAGTATAACAAGTTTTGTCAAAATCTAAGAACATGAGGTAGAAAAATGTGCTTAAGTGTGATGATTTGACACAGAATGACCCAGTTATATAAAAAAACCTAGCTTTTTGTTACCCGGTGTTGCCCGGGTAACAAAATGATCTTCCAGAGTTTATGAGTTTGGCACCCCTTCTTGCCCCCCACGCCGACGGGGGCCAAAATCGGCGTTGAATGGAATTGGGAGCGTCGCTGCTCATCTCGGCGACCCCGGAAACTACGGACTTGACGCTGATTGCATCTTTTCAAGTGGTTAATAGTAGATAGTGGCTTGAACATGTAATTAATCATATTTATTGAAGAATGGCTTAGTATTTATTCTGTTGATGACTTACAAAGGTAGTCCCTGTGGCCATTAGCCACAGTAGTGAAATAGAACTTCAGTGTTCAGAGGAAGTATACCTGTTGCCTACCAGTGGCTGGCAACCAAAGAGAATTCCGATGCTCTGCTGTGCACTTTCCTCAGAGGCTTTGGGCTAATCATTCTTGGCAACAAAACACTGAAGTATATAGTTCTTCACATTTGGTCCTTATGGTCAGTAGATCCCCTTTATTGCCTTGTTTTGTGATCATCATGTAAGATTAAGAATCTGTAGTTTTATGGGAAAAACCATTGCGGTGCTTCAGGAAACCTTATTTTGATATGGTCATTCCAGTAGTTACTCCTATATTAACTCCTTGGCAGATGGTTATTCTGTTATGTACAGGGGGCAGGGTTACTAGATTTGGGTTCTTGCATTGTCTGGTTGCTCTCTTTTCAGTCATGAAATAATCTGGATGCTTTCGTTGACCCGAATCGGTATATGATGTAGGTTTTAGATTCAAATCACAAAGCTCACCAGGTCATTTTGAGATGACACTAAGAGAGTGGTTTATTGTCTCACAAGATTGTTGTGAAGATAAAATGACTGCTTGCCAAAAGGGCACTATACTTGCCGTGGAGATGTTTTTTAAGCAATGTTCCACTAAAATGTGTCGACTTCCTAGAATCAAAAGAGCACAAATATATAATTTTAAGGAAAAATATCACCAGCAGAAGGAGCATTTTTTTTTGTTCTAAAACAGGAAATGTTTTCTGTGTGATATTATCCTGAGGACCATCATTAGCTGTAATCATATATCTACTTAGAAGTAAGTAAGGCATTCTGAGACCCCGGTTTAGGAATCACTGGTGTAGATCAGTGTGCTCCAAACCTTGGCCCATAGGCCAGACCTGATGCCCATTATAATCCTTTTCCTGGGTAAACAGAGTTTACCACTCCTCCAGGGGGCTTCCTCCCTCCAATCACCCCTACACTTCACGCCGGCCAACTGCTTCTGCTTCATCCCAGCAGGCTTTGCATCTGAATTTCTGGGGTGGCACAAACTGTAGGTGCTATCGGAGGCACAGAGAGGAGGATCCCCAGTGGAATGAATGTTTGCTTTTTGATGCTCAGCATCCTCCAATTTGGAACACTGGGGTAGATTTAAAAAGCAGAAACATGAGACTGAATGTGATTCCTAGTGTGTTTCCATTCAGTAGTCTTGTTGTTAAATTAAAATACGTATTATTTTTTAAGTAAAATAGTATTTTTTAATATACAAGCGGGCCACCGTGTCCATGGTTTCAATTATTTATGTTTCAAGGCTTCCCTTATTTTCCTTTCTCCTTGCTTTGAGTCACTAAAAAACCTTGCTTTTACTGGTTGCTAAGTGGGAACACAATGACCAGGCTGGTGGAAGATTCAATAGAAGGAAAGACTGCTAAAATGTAAACAGGAATCTGTTTCCTGTTAATGTTTTTGGCAGTGTCTCCTTCTACCTTGCTTTCTGCCAGCCTGGTTGTCATGCTCTTGTTTAGCAACTCACAGACATAAAGCAAGAAGAAAGGAAGGTAATGGGGGGAGAGAACCCTATACTTAACACCCATGGTTTCAAATATCCATGGGGGGGCAGGAACCTATCTCCTTCAAATATCAGGGCACCCCTGTATTTGTGCATATATAGTAAATGTCCACTATGTCAGCAGTTCCCAAACTTTCACAAGTGTGAAATTGAAAGTGGGTTGCAATCAGTGGCACTGACTTGAATTTGACATTGGGGGTGCCCATAGCCATTGCCCCCTGATGGCGGCGTGGCCACGCCCCTGAAGCGGTTGCTGCAAGCAACCACGGCCGTTGCAGTCGCTTCCAAAGCTGGAAGTGGGCTGCTGTGGCCTGACAGCAGCCTCCTCGGAGCCCTGGGTTCCGGCGATCGCCCGCCCCCGGCTCAGAAGGGGTTGCTGCGGTGCGGCCTGATCTCATGGCTCAGCTCTTGGATGGGGCTCCCTTGCAAGAGCAGGGATCTTGCATCATCGCAGCAATCTTAAATCGTCGCAGTGATCGCCACAGCCAGGCCTCGGAGGAGGCTGCCTTGCAAGGCAACCCCATCCGAGGCCCGGCCGCATCGCAGCCCGGCCTCGGAGGAGGCTGCTTTCAGCATCCCCTTCTGGAGGCTGGGGCGGGTGATCGCCATGGGGGCTGGGTGCCGTGGGGGCTGGCTTGAAGGTACCCTCTGCCCCCACTGAAAAAACATGTGGGTCCTGAAAAAGCCAGAGCCCCCCCCCTTTGTTGGTGCCCATGGTTGCAATCATGATGTTAACACTTTCTGAGGCTTGGGGGAGCTTGCAGAGGCATCTCCAGGTTTCCCTGAACCTTCTGGAGGCCAGTGCTGTTGTAGTTAGAAGAGTAAGAAAAAGCCCTTTCTGGCCTCCGGAGCGACCCATTCTTCCTGATCATGTTGCTCCCTTTGCCCTCCCTCACCCCTTTAAAGGGGCAGAAACAGCTTTCTTGGCTGGATGTTGTGACGTCCCAGTCTGATAAACCCTGTAGTAGGTCCTTGGGGGAAGAAGGAGCAGACAATATTTTGAAATGACCATATTTTGGTTTCCAAAGTGTGGGCCGCAAGCCAATTTCAGGTGGGTTGCAAAACACCTAGGGCAGCCATAGTTGAAATATGGTATAATGGGATGCTGAAAAGGGGAGAGGTGTGTGGTTATTTTTGCTTGTGTCAAGGTTATAAATAAGCTTTTTTTCATTCTGACTCACTTTTATATTGGAAAATGGCTGAGAAACAACCCAACTTATTGCTGCAATCCTAGGAAAGCAGCAGGCTGTAGCATCACAACGATGGCACTTCCAGCCATAACATCACTTTTGGTGGGTCCCAGACAGATTGTCATTCTAAAAAGTGGGTCCCCCTGCTAAAAAGTTTGAGAACCACTGTTTTAAATTAAAATACCATTGCAATACCATTCAATGATAAGAAAATATCATTGAAAATATCATTGAAAGAAACTGAATACTGCATTGTATGGTTTTCTCTATCTGAAAGTCAGGTAGGTATGCAGGGAATTGTTAGTGCTCATAATGATTGAATATGCCCTTTGGATCCACATAAAAGCAGTGTACCACAGGAGAAGCTGAAGATCTCACTATAGAGACAACACATAAAGCACAGTAGACCCAGTAATGTTGAACTCAAGGCTGTTTGGTTCCCAAGCCATTATGTGCTCTTTCTGTGCCTTAATGTTCCATTGTTTTCCATAGAGACTCCTAAAAGTTCCTAGGAGGAGGGGCATATGTAGGGTGACCATATAATTAAAATGCCTCGAAACAGAGCTAAAATGCAAAATAACCTATATGCCTGAAACCTTGGCTTTGTTGACAAATGGTTTGTGCCGCTCTTACCTTTGAACACTGAATGACAACACAATCAAATCTTTCTCATAACCACCTGTGAGGTTTATCTCTTTCGTTTAATTGCCAAACTGTTTCTAAGTCAAAAGTCTTCTGAACACACAAGCAGTCAAGTTGCCTGCCTTTCGAGTTTCGAAACCCTGGTGCCATCTATAACAAGAGCAGCTTCCCAGGTTCTGAATAGGGACATGTTTCTCTTCCTTTTTGTCCAGTCATAAGTGGTAGCAGGGTTAGCTTCGGAGCGCTTATGGCCCAAGGGACAACTGCTAAACTGGATGAGACAACATCCATGAACTGGGACTGTTTTGGGACAAACTGGGAAATGTAGTCATCCTAGTCATACGGCCCATGAGAACCATTGTGCTAGAGTTCTTAATCTATACAGCATGAATTTTCAGTAAATATAAAATGACAAATGATCCCCCCCATAAAATCTGCATCCTCACACCATTCTTTGTCAAACTTTGGTTATATAACCATGGTATTATTTTGCTAATAACATGGGTGTATATAGAGTGTAGTGACGTGGGACGTGATGGCGCTACAAGCTGTTGACTGGAAGCTTGGCAGTTCGAGACCGTGTGACGGAGTGAGCTCCCATTGCATGTCCCAGCTCCTGCCAACCTAGCAGTTTGAAAGTACCTAAAAATGCAAGTAGATAAATAGGTACCACTTCAGTGGGAAGGTAACAGCATTCTATGTGCTATGGCGTATCGTCATGCCAGCCACATGACCACCGAAGCTTGTCCTCGGACAAACGCCGACTCTTTGGCTTAGAAACAGAGATGAGCACTGCCCAGTAGCGTCGGTCACGACTAGACCATTCAGTCGTGGGGAAGCCTTTACTTTTATATAGAGTGTTCATGAACAGTACATACATGAACATGAGTATGTTCGGTTGTGGGGAAACCTTTACCTGAACATATTAATAATCATAATCATTACTATTCAACCACATACACCATTATTCTGCTAAATAATAATGAATTCTTATCTGCAAACAACTGCCATAGTTCAAGGAGAACAAAATAAAGAGTGCATTTGGAGAACTGCTAAGTAACAGATTAGTGAACAGCAAGAGGAAATTTTCCATTTCAACTGCATGTGGCAGATGAAATTTGGATGAGTCTGTGAGTGGCTGAAACTACTTGTTACCTACTTGCAGGAATAGTGTTACTCTTTAGAATCTGACTAAATAACATAATCTGACTAAATAACACAATCTTGTAGATATGGTGGAGGGAAGCTGTCCTAATATTTTTATTTTTATACCACCCTTCTCAGGAGTTCAGGGTGGTATATATGGTTCCTCCTCTCCCTTTGTCCACACAACAACCCTGTGAGGTAGATGAGGCTGAGTGAGGTGAGTGTGACTGGCCCAAGGTAACTCAGAAAGCTTCAGGCTGAGAGGAGATTTGAACCTGGATCTTCCATATTCAAGTCCAATTCCCAAACCACTACATCATCCTGTCTCTCATATGGAAGTAATTAGAAGACTCATGATGCTTTGTTTGTGCTCCTTTTCCTTCAACCCTATATAGCTCAAGTCTTCTGGTACCTGTACAACAGCCATGCTGGTATAAGCTAGTACTTTATTCAGAGCTGTCCTTGGCTAAAGAGTGCTTATCAGAGCATGGGAGAATTTATGAGAACACAGTCTAGCGGTAAAGATTGGAGTCCATAATGTGGGGTTATAAATGGGAACTATAGGTTTATGTAATTCCCATTTATAAATAGTCACATAGGTTGGTAGATCATGTTCCTGTGTGTGCACACAAGGTTGTATGTATGTGTAAGCAGTACAAAGCTAATTTCTTTACACTAAAAAAGGAAATGCCAACAGTGTTGTGAAAATGTGGCGTTCACATTTTTTGACACTATTTAAATATTATACAGGGATGGTACTCACATTACACAGGGATGGCAGTAAAAATCCCAGGTGCTTGAATGCCCTGAGAATGAGAAATTTTATTCACATGATGAGCAATTATAAATATTTGTTTAGTCAACTGAAGGGCTGGTTTGTCAGCATTGTTGGCTATTAGAAATATAAATTGTGTTTTTGCAGCTTGCAAAATTGCACTCTGCTTAATGTCTATCACATTTAGTGCACTTGTGGTTCTTAAATACACAAGGGATTTGTTCCACCACCTCCAACACCCAGATATGGAATCTGTGGGTATGGGGGAACCCTGGAGGTGCAATGCTCCATGGCCTCTCTGTCCCCCGCCCTGTCCCCCCATGCCCATTTGTTTTCTTCATTAACAAGCAGTTGTGTTTCTTCCTTTTACTGTTAATTACAAGAGAAACACAACAGCTTATTAGAAAATCATTTGTATACTGGAGAAGAGCAATGTATTGCTAAAATGTATAGGTTACTGTTGCAATATGAGACAGAAGAGTAACAAGTTAAAGAAAGTATGATACAATGGGCTTAAAAATGTTGGTCATGAGATTTTAATGGAACAGTGGGAAAGTTTGGATTAAAAGATTGAAATTTACACTAAATGTAAATCTTAAAGAGAATTTTTACAAGACGATATATAGATGGTATACATAACACCAGTTAAATTAGCAAAAATGTACAAAAATGTGTCGAATAAATGCTGGAAGTGTAAGAAACAAGAAGGTATTTTTTACCATATATGGTGGACCTGTACTAAAGCAAAGAAGATAGTGGTCTCAGATACACCAGCAGATACAGTTGATTTTTAAAGCAAATTTACAAATCAAGCCAGAAGCTTTCTTGCTAAGTATGCTTTCTGATCAGGTACCAAAAGACCAAAATTTTATTTTTATATATGACAGCTGCAGCACGGATACTGTATGCACAACATTGGAAAGTCCCAGTGGTGCCTTCAATTGAAGATTGGTGAATAAAAATACTGGACTTAATGGAAATGGACAAACTTACAATTTTACTTAAAGTGAAGTCAGTATAACTGGAAATCACTCATTGACTTCCTGCATAAGAAGGGAAATATTGGTGCAATTAAATATGGACTTGATAAACAATTGATTTAGACTAGGGTTTCCAAACCCTAGCCCGAGGGCCAAATTGGCGCACCAGAAGATTTTTATCCGGCCCTTGGCAGGTGGTAGGGCCAGCCCACAGCAACCTGCTAAGGGGGAATAAATACAATGCAACCTCGGTATTCGCTGGTGTTCTGTTCCAGAGCCTCCGTGGATACCAAAGTTACCGTTTAAATGCCCTTATGGCCCTCATGTCAAAAAGTTCGGAGACCCCTGATTTAGACTCAAAATACTTTGCTGGGGATTAAAATAAATGATGAGATTAAAAAATAAGTGTTAAAGAATAGGAAGCTGGCTAAGATACACAGTTTTTAATATGAGAATTAATATTTTGTAGACAATGTAAGAAATTTATATGTATTATTCCACACTTGCTTTATATACTTAGTTTATATATAAGTTTTAATCTGTTTGTTTTTCTTATATAGTTTGTTTGCTAAATTATTGTTAATTTAAAAAAAGAAAAAAAAAGATGCCTGGCAACAAGAGGAACACAATAGACAGGCAGTCAGCTTGCATGCTGGGAGAAGCAAGCATTAAGCAAGTGTTAACAGGGAGCAGGGCAGTTTCTGCATCCTGTTAACGTTCTGGCTGTGTCCCTCTAGTATGCAAGCTGGCTCCCTACCTGCTTGTCACTTGCAGCGTTGGTAAAAGCAAGAAACACAATTGCTTGTTAATGAAGACAGTGAAAAGTAATGGGTACAGGGGCCCTGCAGATACTGAATCCATGGATATTAGGGGACGCCTGTAATTGTATATTGATACATTTTGTTTATGTATTGGATTGCATTTTGTCTACACGCTTGTATAATTAAATTTTAAATGGCAGTAGTAAACAAAGGTATACAATTCTCAGCTTTGGGAGTACAGTGCAAAATCTATTGTAGATTTACTAAAAAATAGTCACAGAGAAGAAAGATTCCAGTAGGCAGATAGTGACACAGTAGGCTACTTTTTCATTTCTACCACTATATTTTTTTAATATCATTTTCTTTTGTGTTGGAATATTCCAATACCTTATAATGTTCTGTTTGTTATTGTTTTCAGCCTAAAGAATGCAATGGGATCAAAATTCCAGTTGACACCAGCAAGCCAAACCCCAATGAAGTGGAATTTGATAACCTGTATTTGGATATGAATGGCATCATCCACCCTTGTACACATCCTGAGGACAAGTGAGTGACTCTCACCCTTTAAATGGTGTGTGTGTGTGAGAGAGAGAGATTGTTTGGAGCATTAACAGAGTGCCATATATTGCAGACCAGCACCAAAAAATGAAGATGAAATGATGGTGGCCATTTTTGAGTATATTGACAGACTTTTCAATATTGTGAGACCAAGGCGGCTTCTCTACATGGCAATTGATGGGGTGGTGAGTACTAACCTGTTTGTAAACTTGGTGTTTGAGATCTTTGATGCTACATTGAGGTTGCTATAAACCAGCTCTTAGTTGTTAAGAAACTGTGTTTTTTTTCCTGCAGTAGTTTAGTTTCTGCTTTTTCATTTCTACATAATGGATCCAATTCTCTCCACCTCTGTAGCATTGATGCTGCTGCAATGCAGCCCAGACGTAAGGGAACAAATGTTTCCTTATCTTGAGGAAGCCTCCATGACTGCCTTCATACCACAGCAGCCCCTTGAGACAGCTGCATTGGTGCTGGAAAGTTGAATAGGAATGGGCCCAAAGTTCCATTTCAGTGTTTAGCTTACTTGTCACTAATACTAAAGAGAAATGAAATTAGATCTGAGTGGTTACATGAGATTTATTTGCAGCGCAAGAGCCCTAGGCCAGCCAAACTCCAGGTTAGGATTGCGCTCTTTGGCATTAACATTTAAGTGAGTGTATTAAGGAAGTCATGATGATTTGAGCTTCATTTCTTGACCCATCCAGTCCCAAACCAGTTACTTTATTATTATTACTCGGGCAGCGCAATCCTAGCACGCTCCTTGTGTCAATGTGATGTCATCCCGTCGACATAAGGGGCGGAGCACCGGCATACAGGTGCCGAGCAGCACCCCCGCGTTGGCACTGCATCTCTGAAGCAGATGCTGTGCACCGAAGACGGTTGGCGCAAGGGATTCTCTGTTTCGGGACGGGGATTGGGGGGGAGGCAGGACTTGGGCGGGACCTGGGCTGGGTTGGGAGGTGGCCGTACGACCACATCCTAGGCCCGTCAGCGAGGCCGTGTGACCCTGATTCAGGCGGTGCAGTCTCCTTGGATCTGCGCCCACTCTTTAGCGGGCACAGATCTGAGAAGCACATAAGGAAGGCTTGAGCCTCCCCTACAGTAAGGGAGCGCATGCTCCCTTGCCACCGGGAGGCTCCAGCCTGTATTGAACAGCGTTGGATTTGGCACTGACCGACCGGCCTTGCTAATCCAGTGCTATTCAGGATTGCGCCTTTAATGTTCAAACGTATTTGGAAAGCTCTGAAAGGTATTACAGGATAAGATTATTTTATCAGGCTGTCTGTGGGAATGTAGTTTGAAGTTTGTGGGTCTGAACAAATCACAATCTTCAGGGCAATCCTTTATTTTTAAAAGGGTTCTAAGATTAGTGTTCAGGAGGCTTTCATTCTTTTCAACTGATCTCATATGTTAGCTCTTTATAAGTTCATAATTCATACATATGTATAAAGTAATGGAGATGAATAGTTCAAGTTGCTGTACAGAATGATATAAAAAACAAAGTACAATCTCCCACTTCTAATCTTTTCAAATTATCAACCAATTTCTTAGTAGACTTAGTAACAGTAGACTTAGAAGACTTAGTAACACATTATTTTGTCTTTAGTTAAGGAACATTCTCCAGTGGCCTGTTTATGGCAGGGTCGTCATATGGGAAGCTCCTCCCTCAAAGGCAGGCAGGTCACATTGAAAGTCTTCCTGAGGCGAGGGGCTCCCTGTGCATTCCAGTCTGACCTTGCCTCTTGGCAATCAGGTTGGGTCTTCAGCTAGCTCCAGTGCCAACATATCAGATGGCAGCCCCCCTAGGATCTATTTTTATGCAAGCCATTAAGGGCCCAGTCCTATCCAATTGCAGAGGTGTCAAAGGGGCGCACGCTGCATCCTGCAGTGCGGGGGACGGAATGACGGATGGTCATGAACGCCGCCTCAAGGTAAGGGAACGTTTGTTCTCTTCCCTTGGGACTGCATTACAGCTGCACTTAAGAGAGCCTTTGGGGACATCTTAAGGGCTTCTGGGGGAAAGGAGATCTATGGAAGGCTAAATGCATGTGTGGACTTCTGCAAGCAGGTCTTGAGATGCTACCCTTTGTTAGGAGCCTAGAGAGGAGTAGTGAAATTCAGGGAGTTCACCCAGGTTCTATAGAACCAGTTGTTAAATGGCTGGGCCCCACCCACTTGCTTACCTCAGCTGGCTTCGGATTTTTTTTTGCTCTGGCTATGGTGTCATAGAACCAGTTGTTTATTCATTTGAATTGCACCACTGCTAGAGAGTATTTAAAATAGCAGCACACAAGTCAAAGACATTTTGGTTAGTTAGTGTTGAATTCTGAAGGTCAGCAATTCAGCTTAGGCTTTCTAAGTGCATAGAAGTATGAAGACTGAATTTGAGAAAAACAAATTAGCATCCTTATTAATACTGTTGTTCTAGGCTCCTCGTGCAAAAATGAACCAGCAAAGATCCAGAAGATTCAGAGCATCAAAGGAGGGAGTGGAGTCTGCAGAAGAGAAGCAGAGAATAAGACAAGAAATCTTGGATAAAGGTATATAGATTTGCTACCTGTCTACTTCAGCAACAACAGATTTGAAAGGGGAGCTGTGTCTTGTGAAATGTGCAGTGTGTATAGCTAGGCATTGCTAATAGCAAATCACTGATCTGAAGAGAAGACATTTACACAAGATTAAGGGCACGTTTTGTGGTGTTAGTGTGTGCCATAATTCCTTGAAAATAAAAACTGTCCAAGTGTGGTACTGGGCACGAATTTCAGCTTCCTAAATATCTTATTGTATTTTTAAACAGAGCAAATCGTTATAATTTTGGGGATATGTTTGAAAGTGTGTGAGAAATTGCTTTGATCCTCTGTATACCGCTCTGTATACCACTCTGTATACCACTCTGTAGGGATGTGGTGGTGCAGTGGGTTAATCCGCTGCTGCTGGGCTTTCTGACCGGAAGGTTGGCAGTTCAAGACCACAAGGCAGAGTGAGCTCCCGTTGCTTGTCCCAGCTCCTGCCAACCTAGCAGTTCGAAAGCACGTAAAAAATGCAAGTAGATAAATAGGTACCACTTTGGTGGGAAGGTAACTGCGTTCCGTGCGCTACGGTGTATATTGTACGGTGTACAACAAAAGAAAAGGACTGCTGGCCACATGACCACGGAAGCTTGTCCTCGGACAAATGCCGGCTCTATAGGCTTAGAAACGGAGATGAGCACCGCCCCTACAGTCGGTCACGCCTAGACCATGCGGTTGTGGGGAAACCTTTACTTTTATACCGCTCTTACCTCCCGCTGTCACTAGCAGAATGAATTGTGCAAAATAAAATACAAATGTGCATGACTTCATTAAAGGCCAACTATCATGTATATTTAAGTGTTTAGCGACTTTTTATTGGAGCTAGCTATTCCCATAGTAAAGCCATTAAGAAGCAAGATGCTGTGGGCTCAAAATAAATGAGGTGAAATGTTTCCTCACAGTCATAAGTTATCCTGGTCATAATAGCATTATGTTCCATTAAGATTTATTTATTTATTTTTAAGGTGGCTTTCTTCCTGCAGAAGAAGTAAAGGAAAGATTTGACAGCAATTGCATTACTCCAGTAAGTGGCTTAGGCTTAACTTCTACATTGAACCACAGACTATGTCACAATCGGTGAACTGATTGTTGGTGGTTCACAGGTTTCACAGGATTGTTGGTGGCCCACCTCATGGTTCATTGCTGTTGTGCAAGGATTAAGATTCAGCAGCTGTACAAAGCAGCTTCCTCCACACAAAGGGGAGGATGCTTCCTCTGCTAGTGCAGCTGCTGAGCAATACAGTACAACAAAAGAAAAGGACTTGGGAGAAGCCAAAAGGGACATCTCAAGCATACAGCAGGAGCTCTGGCAATCCAGATATTGCTTGTGCTAGGTGATTGGAAGCCTGATAGATTGATAGGTGGCTGGAGGCCAGGCTAGGCTCCACACAGCACCTGTCACTGATAGTATACTGGTTGCTTGCCACTAATACTGAGGATCAGGGGTTAGTCTAGGCAAGTGCCATCCCTGAACCCAGCTGCTAGCAAGACAGAGTGGACGTAATTAAAAGGAACTAGCAAAGCACATAAGCAGGTAAATGTGTTCTCATTTTTTTTCCAGCTTTCTGTTATGATTGTGTGGTGTCATCAAGACTCTTACCTAGTACGTGCTCTTTACTCTTTGCTAGGCTTTGGTAAGAATACTATGAAAGCCTGAGGGCACACAGAGGACAGCAATAGTGTGAGGCAAGGGTTCCAAACCAACAAGATTAGAATTTATGGCAGGTGGGAAGGAGAAATTGCTGTTTTTAGCTGCTGGTTTCCAAAAGAGGTCCTGTGATTCAAAGTTGCCTAAGACTTAAGCAATTCCCCCCCCCAACTCATTTATCTCATATATTTAAGCTTATTGTGTTTACTCAGTAGTAAGGTATTCATTAATATAGTAGGCCCTTGGTATCTGTGGAGAATCCATTCCAGGACTCCCCATTGATACAGATTTTTACAGATAATGGAATCCCCTAACAGGACCTCCCAGATGCCACTGGAAGCACCTTCTGGTCACATCTAGAAGGCTGGGGAGGCTGCACGTGACCTCCTCATTCCTCAGAGGGCCTGCTGGAGGCATCTGAAAGGCACTTAGGATTTTCACCAAAAGCCAAAAAAGATGCTTCCAGTCGCGTGCAGGTGATCCTTGACTCCCTCTGAATGCAGGCTTGGCACCTGCATTGAGTCAAATCAGACTGTTTCAGCTTCAAAAATGGCATTTGAGGCAATTTACACATAATTTAGGAAACCAGTTTCTGAACCTAGGATAGTACAGACACTGCACAGAGGCATGATTTTTTTTTAAAATATTATTATTATTTATAGCTCCATAGATGAAATGTGGTATTGAAAATAGGTTCTGTCAGTCTTGGCAAACCCTGACTTGGATTAAGACCTAATATTCATTTGGAGGCCTTTACATATTTTGTGGGGGAGGGTGGAGCGGAGTGGAGAAAATATTTTTTCGGTTATCCCTGACTTTGGCAGGATTGAGAGTGTGAGGGGCTCTTCGGCTGGTATCATGTCAAGGTGGGAAGAGGAAACAGGGCTGAATTCCTTCTAGTGAATGAATTCCCTGCAAAAAAAAAAAAAAAATTGCACGTACATCCTGAAACTAGTTTTATTCCTGTGTGGTTATTATATTTCCAGCTTTTTATAGATTAGATTTGCTAGGCCATAACACTTAAACTATCAAACAGAGTTTCAGTCTGATCGTAGCCAAGTTGAATGTTTCTTTGCCTCATTGGTCCCCAAATGCAAGATCAAATGTACAAATGCTTGCACAAATTGCAGTTTTATAAAAATTGTAAACAATGAAAAGACAGAAGTCCTCCTGGTCAGGAAATCCTCAATGCAGACACAAAGTCTTTTACCCACTCTGAGTGGAGTAACACTTCCCCTGCAAGAACAGGTGCGCAGTCTAGGAGTGCTCCTAGACTTTCAGCTGTCTGTGGAGAACCAGGTAGCAGCTGTAACTAGAAGAGCATTTGCCCAGCTTCGATTGGTGCGCCAACTACGACCATACTTGAGCCGTTCTGACCTGGCCACAGTGATCCATGTGTTAGTTATTTCAAGGCTGGACTACTGCAACTCGCTGTATGTAGGGCTTCCCTCAAGAGCAGTTCAAAGGCTACAGTTAGTACAAAATGTAGCAGCCCGGGTGGTTACAGGGGCTAGACAGTTTGACTCAGTAGGACCACTCCTTCAGCTACTACAGTGGCTGCCCATTCAATTCCGATCTCAAGATGATGGTTCTGACCTTTAAGGCCCTTCATGACTTAGGCTCAGCCTACCTAAAGGACCGCCTTCTCCCATACATACCAGTTCGCCCTCTTAGGTCATCTAAAGAGGCTCTCCTTCAATTGTCCCCTTTGTCCCAAGTTAAAGGAATGGCAGCTTGGGGACGAGCCTTCTCTGTAACGGCTCCACAAATATGAAATTCCCTTCCAGAAGAATTAAGAACTACACACTCCCTCATGACCTTTCAGAAGAGGGCTCAAATCATACCCATTCCATCTGGCCTTTGGATGATTGCGTGGCTGTCTGCCCTCTGTCCCTCTGGTATAGTGTCATAGTTTTGCTCACTCCCCAGTCAAATTTTTTCCCCTCCCCCCAAACAACCTGATTTGGAGAATTGGGTCTAATTTTATTCTTTTTACTCTCATTGTTCCCATTAATATTTAATATTGTTGTTGTTTTCTTTAATCCTTGTTTTACTTATTGTGGTTACATTGTACTTTGTTCTCTGTAAGCCGCCTTGGGCATTTGCTTCGGCATGGGAAAGGCGGGGTATAAATTCTTCAAATAAATAAATAATACTGCTTGTGTACCATGTAACATGTAGATATTTACTTCTATAGAAGGGTTGTGCCAATGCTGAACAAAAGGCACCTTTTCAAGTGTTGTTCCTTTTATATTTACAGGGGAGATATCTATTTTCACTTCAGCACAGTGTCTTTTCTAGTTGCTGTTGCTGGAGTTCTTCTGGCATCTTGCTAGATCTTGCTAGATCCCTTTGGGTCAGGGAGCCATATAATGATTTGATTTTTATCTGTAAACCCCTAACTTTCTTGTTGAAAAGTTGTACAGGTGTGAACCAGTATCCACAGATACCATGGATACTGGGACGCCTATTAAAAAGATAGGGGAACAGTAAATAAATCTCCCTTTTTACCTTGTTGCAACAAAACCACTGATGGTCCTCTATCTGTTAAAAAGGTATCCCCAGCAGCCACAGTTTCAGGTACCCACGGGGCTGGGGGCTGGAATGGAACCCCAGTGCCTGTATTTAAATACAGTTAATGATATATACAGTGCAGCAGGTAACTGCGACTATTTCTTCCTCCTGTCCAACTATCATTTTGGGATTAGCTCGTTTGAAATTCTGGGGTTCCAAACTACAAGAAAAATAAAATCACATAAATCTCAAGTCTGCCCACTTAACTTATGTGCTGAATTCTTGTTCTTTAGGGAACAGAGTTTATGGACAATCTTGCTAAATGTCTTCGCTATTATGTTGCTGATCGTTTAAGCAATGATCCAGGGTGGAAAAATTTGACGGTAAGTTCTGTACTCGCTGTGTCAAAGTAAATGGGACTAGTATTATTCTTGACTGTAATTCAGCAGTGTAATATTTACACATAGATTAGTTTCAAGAGATATTGAAAATGGAGTTACTACTGAACATGTGTACTATACAGTGTTGAGCTGTTTAAAAATGTGTATTATCTTAAATTTGTATTATCTGTATTTACCAATAATACAGATAATCTGTATTAAATTCAAAAATCTTGGAAAAGTTTTATAAATTAATATTTGGGAGTTGGTAACATTAGATACAGTGACTTCATAATTTGTAATTTAGCAATTTGGGTACCTATAGCTACTTCAGGCTTGTTTTCATGTAGCCTGCTGTACAGTTGACAGATATGGGGAAACCCCAGAACTATCACCTGGGTGCTGTGATAAATCCACAATCCCTATCTCAGCAAATGGGGAGAGCAGCATTAAGAAGCAGGCTGTGTCACAGAGGCACTGCAAACAATTTTTCTGGGACTATACATACATGTATAGTATATGAGAGTGATTAAAATTCTAATTCAGAAAAAGCTGGCTAGGAAATGTGGCAGTTTTCATCGTTTTGTTAATTACTAGATATTGCAACCTAATTTCTATATTATTGGTATGTTTTTCGTAGGTTATTTTATCTGATGCTAGTGCCCCTGGTGAAGGTGAACACAAAATCATGGATTACATACGAAGACAAAGAGGTAGAAAAATTAAGATTTGTAAGATTAAATCAGTATTTCCCAAACTGTGGGTCAGGATCGAATCTTTGGCAGGTTGTAAAAAGTTTTTGAAACATTAAAAAAAAAAAACTGCAAAGATCCTTGCCCGGTTGCAGAAGAAGAAAATTGTTAGCTGGAATGCTAACCTGTGGTAAGAGTTAGTCTTCATACCCTTAAATTGAAATGTCACATTTTCCCATTTTCTCTGGTAATTGGTGTGCCATAGATAATGTGTGAACTTAATTTCGGTCTTCTGTCTGACCTGAAAGTTCCTAACTGTACATCTTGCTGTCCAGTTCAACCTTACAGTAGGAATGACTGTAGGGCAGAGGTTTACAAACTGGGGCATCTCCTCCTTAAGCAGCACGATCCCCAGGATTGCCTCTGCCTAGGGCGACAGGGGCTTCTATCTACCAATTGAAGCGCTGTTGTCCTGGGGTTGAAGGGAGCCTTGCAGATGCCTCTGCAGGGCTCCCCAAGCCTCAGAAAATTAAAAAGATCATGACACGCTTCCAGTTTTTTATCATGAAACCGGAAGTGTGTTGGGATCTTTTTTTAATTTCTCCTCCACCGGAAACAATTACAGTGCCTTTTGAACTGCAAGAGAGTTTGAAAACCACCTCTGTAGAGGTTAGAGGGAACAGTCCTTCAACTAAATTTCTGTTTCTACACACATACTATATGTAAGGTCTCTAGTTGCCTCAAGAGCATAGAAGCTTGATTATTTAAATATTAATAAATACATATTTCTTACTAGATCTTTTTTGACTACTGGGTCCTGATAGACTGTCATTTTAAAAAGTGGGTCCCACTGGTGAAAGGTTTGGAAAGCACTGCATTGGAAGGTATATCTAGTGGTATTAGAATTGCATTGGCAGTTCATTGTGAACAAATCTGTTTTCTTTTGTTTAGCTCAACCAAACCATGACCCAAACACTCACCATTGTTTGTGTGGGGCTGATGGTAAGTCATTTTCTATTTTTTTCCTGTAATAGAACTGTTTTTGCTGTTAAGTGAAAAATGCTGTGATCTTAATCACACATTAGTTATTCCATTGGCCAATAATTAAGATTCTTTTGTCTGTTCTGTTACTTGTATTCTACTGCATGTATTCTAAGCATCATGTTGTATCTAAACCTAAAAGGTTATTTGCATATTATCTTGGAATTAAAAGTAATGATCGATTCTTTGAATTGAGCCTGGAAATGAACTGATAACCATGACAGAACAAAATGGGAGCCACATGCCAGTAGTTAATACTCAAAGCAACTGACTTTATCCCTTGAAGTCTCACACTTCCTATGACCCTAATACATTATCAGTCTCACCCATACTAGCCTAGTCACTAGTTGACATATAGCCCATAAGGCCCCTGACTGGGTTATCTATGTTGTGAGTTTGGATGGTGATGGTCATAGAACTGTCTTAGAGCGATTGTTCCACATTTATGGGACCTTCTTGAAGAGGTAAGGAAAATTAGTTTTTTGGACAGAATGTAAAGCCATTTTACTTCTGTCAGGCTTTGGGTATTGTCATACTTTTCTCAGAAGGAGGGTACAATGTAATCTTTTAAGAAAGGCAGTGTAAGATTTTCTTACCTTGCTGTCAAAGAAAATTGACTTCTTTCCAATTTACCATTTTTGGACAAGATATTCAAGTGGGTTTAGCACCCAACTCCAAACTTTCCTGGGTTATACTAATTGTCATCTGTGATCAGTGTGGGTCCTGATCCTTGGGGTTGAGACTGGGAAATTTATCTTGCGTCCTTGGACCCTTGATTGTGGCCAATGGCACAACTCAGTGGTTTGATGTAGAATGAAGAGGATTGACTGAATCCAGCATTGAATGTTTTTAATACAGAAAGGTATTATAGAAGCATTAATACATGGTTTGCAATTTTTTTATAGCTGACCTAATTATGCTTGGATTAGCTACACATGAACCAAATTTTACTATAATCAGAGAAGAATTTAAGCCTAACAAACCTAAGCCATGTGGTCTTTGCAGCCAGTTTGGACATGAAGTTAAGGATTGTCAGGGTTTGCCAAAAGAAAAACAAGGAGAGGTATGTTGAATAGTTTGCTTGATTCCTGTTTATAGAGCCAATGTGAAGTGCAAAAGATAAAGAAAGGCTGGATATGGGAGAGATAGTCACTGGGTAATTTGGGGTACAGTAGATCACTGTTGAAGCCTAACCTGCATCATAGGGTGGCTTTGGGAATAAAAAGCAAGGTCAAGCAATCTATCTTGAGCCATTTTTGAAGGGGACCTTGCTGAAGGGGATGAGACTGCCTATCGAGATGAGGTGCAACGGTTGTTTCTGTGGTGCAGAAATAACAATCTAATCTTAAATATTAATAAGACTAAGGA
Organism: Lerista edwardsae; assembly: GCA_029204185.1. Taxonomy (NCBI): domain Eukaryota; kingdom Metazoa; phylum Chordata; class Lepidosauria; order Squamata; family Scincidae; genus Lerista; species Lerista edwardsae. Next base: position 3,089,853 of record JAJKFI010000037.1, read on the forward strand.
GTTTTTAATGGACTATCGGAAAAGGAAATCAGATATTCGGCCCCTGTTTATTGATGGTGACTGTGTAGAGCAGGTGGCTAAGTGCAGGTTTTTGGGGATCCCTATGAAGGAGGACCTGACCTGGAGCACAAATACCATAGCACTAGTTAAGAAGGCCCAGCAGAGACTCTACTTTTTGAGATTCCACAGTAGGCAACAACTGACTGCTGGTGACTTTCTACCGCAGCTACATAGAGAGCATTTTAACCTACTGCCTTTGTGTTTGGTTTGTGAGTTGTTCAGTGGCAGAGAGAAAGGCGCTCCAGAGGGTTATTAACAATGCTCAGAAGATCATTGGCTGTCCCCTCCCTTCCTTGGAGGATCTTTATAGCTTAAATTGTCTGAAGAAGACTTCTAAAATTTTGAAAGATCCATCACATCCTGGTCATCAGATTTTTGAACTACTGCCATCAGACAGAAGACATAGGGCGATTAGAACAAAAACGAACAGAATAAATCACAGTTTTTACCCTAGTGCAGTGTCTAGACTAAATGCGATGGTATAGCGACATGTTGAATAGAGTTTAAGCAAAGTGGGATTGTATGTGATGTTTTTGTTTTTGTTGTAGTGTATTGTGTTGTTTTTACCATGCGAAAGCACCTAATTTCGTTGTACACGTGTACAATGACAAATAAATTCTCTATTCTATTCTATTTCGACGCAGACATATCGCAGAGTAGAATTCATTTTAAACTTCTGTTTCAAAACATGACGAATTATGGGACTTTAATGGATTGTGTTTCCTAGCCAAGATATTTCAAATATAAATGTCAAATGCTTATAGATACTGCAGGGTAATGAACAAAGATGGGAGGGGTGAAATAACAAATCTGAATAAATACTGCAAGATTGTGTATTAAAAATTAAAAATTTATTTTGCTTATATGTTGGATTGAGAGAAGTTACTTCAAAGTGAAGCTTACATGCAAATTTTATGTCTCCCCCCCCTTTTTTTTACAGTATGATCAATTTGCAGACTCTCCTCCTGGTATGGAACAAGAATTTATCTTTATTCGATTATGTGTTCTGAGAGAAGTAAGTTATTCAGGGTTGTTTGGCTGTGATGCTGTGCATACTTACCTGGGGTTAAGCCCCGTTGTACACAATGGGACTTAATTCCAAGTACATATGCTCAGGAGTGGACTGCACATTACATTTCTATTATATGCAGAAATGTTTACCCTGTCATTCTTTTTTTCTCTGTCTCTAATATTTTCTAGTATTTGGAAAGAGAATTAACAATGGCCAGTTTGCCTTTCACTTTTGATGTGGAAAGAAGTATTGATGACTGGGTTTTCATGTGTTTCTTTGTGGGAAATGACTTTCTTCCTCATTTGCCATCCTTAGAGATCAGGTATGGAAAACCACTGAATAAGCAGAAATACTTGGTTGTGTGAAAAGTGTTGGATATATTTAAGATGATACGTTACAAGCATTGACCAGATCTGGTAGTTGCCCCTGAGGTCTTAGACAAACCCAGTGGGATTTTTTTTCCTGTTTTTTTTCCCCTTTGAATAGCCATATTACTAGGGGCAGTCAAAAATGGTAATTGTGAAATACAGCATTATAATGCAAAATTGGGCTCCTTAAGGCACAAAACGCAATATCCTGCTAAAGCCACGAAATAACAAGAAATTTACTTTTAACTGCCTACTGATTGTGTTGCAAAGAGCCTTTGGGCCATTTTGAGTGCTGGGCTGTGGTTTGTTCTCCGTTTTCTTTGTTTACATTCAAAGAATGTAAAACTCTGCATGGAGCTCCTCCTATCTCCTCCCAGCTTCTCTAGAATCTACTGAGCATGCTCATGAAGTCCTAAAGCTGGGAAGAGCCTTTTAAAATACTGTTGCATTATAAAGGCTTTTATCTGGCAGCAATGGCTGCAGGGTCTGTTGAAGTAAGCTGGTTTTCAGTGCTTCTGCAGTACTGTTAGAAGGTATTTATAGTGGCATTGGCACTTTTTTTTAGTTGGCAGTGTTTTCAAAAACATTTCAATGCTGTGTTCAGTTCTGTTGTATTAAGTGGCTGTATCTTCAGTTTTTTTACCAATTCATCAAGGTGCTGTGATTTTTTTTTTTTGCCAGCAGGAAGTAGATGTATTCTCAGTGTTTGAAATGTGTCTTGGAATTGCTGTTTTGGTGTTTCTTTTGAGTCTGACAGCATTAGGTTCAGTGTGCACACGGTGATTTGTTAGGGTTAACTGATGTTTGAAATTGGTCACTGTAGGCTGGTTGGCCAACTGCCTCAAATCTTAAGTTTAAAGAAAATGACCCATTGTGCCTACACATCTGTCTCGTGTCATCATCATCATCATTATTATTATTATTATTATTATTATTATTATTATTATTATTATTATTATTATTTGGGGGGGTGTTTCATGCCTTTTATGCCTATGGCAATATCTGCTGGCAGTATGGAACCTATATTACATAGATTAGAATTTATAAAAATGCTTTAAAATGGATTAAAATGTAATTTTTTGAATAAAAACACAAAACACTGCTTTCTCCCATTTTTCCTTTTGGATAACACCACCATCCCCCCCCAAATAAAACCATTTTAGTCTGCCTCTACATATTATAAGTTTTTTTTTTTTAATGTTCCCACTGCTTCCAAAGAAATTTGCCACAGGGTGGGGATGGGGGTGCTTGATAGGTTGCTGTTTGCTTTGCTCAAATCTGAAATCTCTGTGGTCTTGCAGAACCAATTAGGCTGGATCTTGCCTTTTATGGGCATTTTATTGTTTCAAATCCAGTAAAATCTGGAAGAGAGATGTGTCTGATTTAAGGCTTTTTAAATATGTTAATTCATGTGCCTAATGATGGCTTTATGCTGCTTATATTTATGGCACGTATTACTTCCAGCCATTTTGAACCTTCAGTTGACTGCTGTGTGTCATGACCCTGGTATCATCTGCTACTAATTTAGTAGTTGGCTGTTCCCCTTTAGAGAGTGACAGCGCAATCCTATTCATGTCTACTCAGAACTAAGTCCCACAGTGGGAATTACTCCCCGGAAAATGGGTATAGGATTGTGCTCTGAGTGTGTTCTTGTTTTTACACTGCAGGTGATTCAGAAGGGCCTCTCACTACATTAGCTTAGGGCTTTCTAGATCACTGTCTCTTGTAGCCTGGCACAAGAGGACAATTATGACAAACATAAGGGGGCAATCTGCTGCCAAAGTGAGGCATATTGTTCAGATCCCATTTTCTGTGCTACTTCACCCTGAGAGATCTGTTTGTTGCCGGTAGGACTGTGGGTTTTTCATAATCACCAGTTGGAGGTTGTATTAATCATTTGTGTAGACTTTGGATATTCAACATTCCTTGGAAACAACCCAGAACTAAAATTTGTACTCTCGTGTGTGTGTGTTCTGTCTTTTAATTATTTCAGGGAAGGAGCAATAGATCGCCTAGTTAATATATATAAAAACGTTGTGCACAAAACTGGGGTGAGTAACTTTTCAACACAATTTAATGTTGCATTATGGAACTTTAAGGGAAAAGATTGTTACAGTTTTATTTAACCATTTGCAGGGGTATCTTACAGAAAATGGCTATGTCAACTTGCAAAGAGTACAGATGATCATGTTAGCTGTTGGGGAAGTTGAAGACAACATTTTTAAGAAACGAAAAGATGATGAGGTAATAGGATTCTTGTGTAAAATGGTTTGTATTTTGGGGTTTTAACATATAAATGTTATGCTTTATGGTATGCATTATGTGGAATGTTTAGAGCACTTGTTTTATGATGATGTATGTAAGAAACACTTGTTGATATACGAAAACGTTCTCAAAAGAAGAGATACCACTGGGTGCACTTCGTTCTGTATGATTTTGTAAATGGTGGGGGTTGCAGCTCCCATTCTGGCATTGTCTGCAACAATGCCATGGTGAATTTAGAACATTGAGGGCACAATCCAACCCCCCACTTCAGCCGACAAAAGCCACTTGTGTCACCCAAGTGGTGTTGCGAACATGCCATAAAGCACATCTGTGCCAGCACTTCTGGCGCAGGGCCAATGCAGGCAGTTGCCACTCCTACACCAGCTGAGTTTGGCTGGCATAAGAGCTATTCTGGGTGGGGGGAAGGCAGGCAGAATGGGGCGGGGGAGAACATTCCAGTGGGCGGGGTGGCCCGGCGGGTGGGACCATCATTAGGCCTCATCCAAACCCCTGTCCCTGGCCTGCGTAGCCCCAATTTGGGCCACAAGGTGTGCCCGGACTTGCTCCTGCTATTACAGCAGGCAGATCTGAGCAGCCTTATAAGAGTGGCTGGCATCTACCCTGGGTAAGGGGACGAATTTCCCCTATCTCCCCCCCCCCCCACTGGAGGATCCAGCCTGCTCCCAACCTGTACTGGATACAGTGCAGGCCAGCCGGCCCTTTTTGTTCCAGCGCAGGATAGGATTGTGCTTCAGTTGTTTTGAGCTTACAACTTTACTCAGAGAAGTCAGTAAAAACATTTTTGAACAACTGGAAACTGTTCATTGACTTCTGGTGCAAGAAGGGGAAAAATTGATTAATGAATTATGGATTTGATGAGTAGGTATTAGATACAGATTTATGTCAGGAATTAAAATAAACAATTGATAAGGATATTAAAAAAATTTAAGGATGTGTTAAAGAAATGAGGCTGTCTAAGAGATACAATTTTTAATATGATCAATGATTAATACTTTGTAGAGGATGTAAAATTTTTAGATGTATTACTCCACACTTGCTTTATATTTCAAATCTATTTTCTGCTTCATCTGTTTGTTTTTTGTTTAGTTAGTTATTCGTTTTAGTTGTATTAATTAAAAAATGGGGGGGGGAAGAGTAGTTGTAGGTGCAGGGGGAATGAATATACTAAGGCTTGGAAACAGTATGTGACTGGCTAGGGGATTCTTGTCATTCACCAATAGTTGCCAGATATTGTGCTGTTACTCTGGATTAAGGAATGCATTTTACTATGCACTTTAAAATATTGATTATACCACTTGAAAAGTTTAAAAAAAAAAAGCAAATGTCAAAGCAGAATAAAAATATGGTTCCTTCCTACATGACTTGAGTTGCATCAGAGGCATTGCTTAGGGTAACATCGCCATCAGACAAGATGGCCTTGCTACCAGAAATGCTTTTGATGCTGAAATCCATACCACCTCCAATGGGATGTACCAGTATGCCAAACCTTCTATGGCCCAGACCAAACATGCAAAACAAACAAAAAAAACCCACCATGGAAACAAGCCTTTCCTACAAAAGGTGCACATTTGGATCCAAAACCAATATGGCTTTTTTTTTTTTTTGCATCTTTTTCCATGCAGTCAGCCAAATCTTCACTTTTTATTTCTGTGTTTGAAATCTTCCACATTGGTTTTCAACACAGGTTGCAAAATTCATATGATTATCTGTGAGTTTGGAATTTTCTGTCGAAGCACGAACCTCCGTATGCTGAGGGGAGGAAGAAGCTCTAGGAGATTGTGTCATTAAGAGGCCAGCTGACCCCCTTCCCTTTTGTGCACCTTGTCACATATTGACTGGCCCATTTCCCAGCACTAGAGTTGTGAACATTTGTAAATGTGTGCATTTTCAGTTGCCTGTTGTTGCATTCAAACACAATAACTGCACCATTTAAGATTTGTTTTGGGGTATTACTTGATGGTAAGCCTTTAAAAAATAAGACCTTTTTCCCCTCAAAAAATTAATCTAGCCCTAAACTGCTGAAATGGCTGCAGAGTGTGGTGTTAATCTCCTCATGCTGCTTTGGATGGGAGGCAGCAACTGTCGTCATTCCTCTCCACGTCTCATCAGCAGTTCCTCTTCTGCAGCCTCAGGGTCCAGCAGAACCTCACCCTGGGAGGTAGAAATTGACAGGATGTTGTAATCACTGCTGGAACTGCTGCTCATTGCAGTCTACTCTTAAGCAGTATCTTCCAATGTGCCTTTTGGTGGGGCTTTATAAGCCACAGTCACAGTGAGTAGACAGCGTCCCTCTTGATTATGAGCAAGAAGTAACTTCATTGATTTCCTCAGTCATCTTTGGTGCCTAAGCCCCTCCCCTTTTTGAACAGAGGGAGCACTTTTAAAATCATGGTATCTTTGGGAGCCCTTCCTCTCCCCACCAAACAAAAAAATCCAGGAACATTGCCCTAGAGTTCGCCACTGCCAAAAACTTGATTTTAGTGGTACCTGTTGAGGTTCAGGTAACTGTTAACTCCATTACTTACATGGGATGGGGTTGTGCCTTCTGTCCAGAATAGGGGTCTCCAAATTTTTCGGCATGAGGGCCACATAGTTTATCTGACACAGTGTTCAGGGCCAGAAAATATTCAAATTTAAATAAAATTATCTAGAAACATAAGAAGGGGGAATTCATTTTGTAAATGAAAATTAATTTTGGGACAAAGAATTCTTGAGTTCTGGACTCTTACTTACTTTCCCACCCTGCTCATGCCAGACCCTCCACCACCTGCATTCTGGACCCTTGCAGATCCTCAGTTACCTTCCCCACCCAGCTCATGCCAGACAGCTTACTAGTTGCATGCTGGACCCCTACAGATCTCCGTTTCCTTTCCCCACCTCACTCCTTCTGGACCCTCCACCAGCTGCATTCTGAACCTCTATAGATCCCCACTTACTTTCCCCACCCCACTCCAATTTCTCTATCAGTCTATCATGCACACACACAAGAGGGCTAGGATGGGAGGCATGCTTCTGGAGCAGGGGGGGAAAGCAGAGCTTTTGAACCCAATGGCCAAAACTCCCAGCTAGCATGATTGGCAAGGCTCTTCTCACTCTTTCTCTTAACTCACAAACAATGGATCATCACCTCCTTCCTCTCGCTCAGACCCTAGAGAGGAAAGCCCTCCCACATGTACACACACTGAGAGATCACTGCTTTCTACTAAGATCTTAGAGAGGAAAGCTACATGTGCACACCCACATGGGCAAACACAGAGACGCATACACACACAGAGAGAGAGAAAGAGAGAGACTGTCATTTTCTATGTGATGGTACTTCTGCGTGCCTCTGCCGAGCTTCTTCAAGACCCCAGAACTTCTCGCACAAGGTCATGCAACCTGCAGGGCTCCACAGCGCTTGAATTTCAGGGCTGTTGGGTGAACTATAGAGCTCATGTAGGAATGAGTGGGAGCTCACTCCTGCATGAGCTCTACAGAGCTCTGTAAGCCTTGAGTTTAAATGACAGGGCCAGCATGCCACTGTATACCGTGGATCTCTAGGGACTGGATCTGGCCCACAGGTCATAGTTTGAAGATCCATGGTCTAGTGGTTCCCAAATTTCTACACAGAAGTTGAAAACTTAATAAGTATTTGTAGGGGAGGGGTGAAAGTAGTGCTGAGATTGCCAGCATTTTGCCGCTGCCATGAACAAAAGGTTTATGTCAACCTCCTGTGGGGTATGGAATGCTCACGGATACCTCTGTAGGGCTCCCAAAGCCTCAGAATGTTTAAAAATAGTGATTGTGACCCACTTTAGGGGTTTGTGATCTTGAAACCAGAAGTGGATTGCAATAGCTGTTTTTAGACCATTCTGTGGCTTGGGGAGCCCTGTGGAGGTGTCTGCAGGCTTTCCGCATCCCCAGGAGACTGGCACTCCCCCGTAGTTATGGCAGAAAGCCCGTTGGTTGCAGTGGCGCCATGATTGTTGTGGTGCCATCACTGCAGGGTACTCCTTAAGGGGGAATTCCTGATTCCAGTTACCCTGGAAGTTTTGCGACCCACCAGTTTGGGAACAATTGGTCTAGGGTATTGATGCAATTAAATAATCCTTGTGCACTAAACCGCTTGATGACCAATTTTGTGTCATCAGGCCCAAAGACCACCCCCAGCATGATGTTGCAGGATCTCATGAAACTGCAAAGGTAGTGGAAACTGTAGAAATACCAGCGACACACAGTGCTGACAGTAACCTGTAGTCTGCAAATGGTCATGGTGACTTGTTTGGTGAGGGTGAATCGGGTTTCTGAATCGGGTTGGGGGACTTCTGGCTCATTTGTGTTCTTATCTTGTCCGTGATTCCCATGAAGGTGGATTGAGACATTTGGTAGTAGCCTTTCCACTGGTGGTTGAATTCCACCAAAGGGTGTTGTGAGGCAGGACTAAACAGTTCTTGGGCATGAGCTCAGCAGATGGTCCTCTCAAGGAAAGCTTTGGCTTATAATGGCCCTCATAGTTGCCACCACTTCAGCTGATGAGCAAGATGGCTGTGCATGAACTGTCACATAGCTAGACTGTGGGAGTTGAGGCAGGCTGGAATGGCAACAGAAAGGCATGCAGATTTGGTAACGTCACCCATTCTGCCAGTTGTTGGAACCAGGAAGTGTGCTGCTCTCAGAAGGACAATTCGCCATGCATACCAGCACATTTGCCCAAGTATGCACATTGAACATGCATTGTAGGGGGTATGCCTGGGACTTGGTTCCTAAAAATGAAAAATTCTTAGAAATGTGGTACTGCTGAAATGTGTGGTTTTTGCTTGACTTTCCTCCCTTTGCCCAGGTTCCCTGCTGGAAATGTTATCGTTATAATTCTTGTTCCAGCCCCCAAAGCTAGAAGTGAGGGAAGGGAACAAAAGCATGCTTGTCCAGCATTTACTGAGCATTTATTGTGCTCTGGTTGCACTTCAATTGATTGGGATGCTATGTTCTGCCTAGCCCTTGAGTTCCCTTCCCTGGTTCCAAACTGGAAGCTGTCCAGGTGACCAACAATCAATTTGATGGCCTTCCAGTCACCTTATGCTTGGAAGCAGGGGGGATCAGAATTTTTGGAAAGGAGTCCACCTAGGAGAACCCCTCTTTCTTTATCAAGGGACAGAACTTAGTAATGTAGGAAAGGAACTTCATAAGAAGAGCCCCACTGGATCAGGCTAAATGCCCATCTAATCCAGCTTCTTGTATCTCACAGTGGCACACCAGATGCCTCAGGGAGCACACAAGACAACTAGATACCTGTGTCTTTTTGCCATTCCCTGCATCTGGCATTCTGAGATATTAAAATTGGACTAGCCCATTTAAAATTGGACCAGCTGATCGCAAAACAGGCCTATGGCTGGCACATCTTTTAGACAGATTTATTGAATAGAAGACGGATAATAATTACTATCCATTCGCACATCTGATCTAATCTGGCTGGGTCTTAATAATTTGTCCAATATTTAAACATGTTTATGTAAATATTTGGACTAGAGCAGTGCTCCTCAAACTGGTGGGTCACAACCCATCAGCCTGTGCAGCACTGCCCTGATTCCCTTTAAGAGGCAGGGAGGGGGAGAAAGCAACAATGTGATTCCCAGGATTGTGCCACTGCCTGGACAAAAGAGGCTGTTTTTAATGTACTTCAAGATAGCGCTGGACTCCAGGGGGTGTGGGGAGTCTCTTGGAAGCCTCTATAGGGCTCTCCAGGGTTCTGATTTACTGAAAAAAGCTGGAACCACAAAAATCAGGAGTGGTTTCCAATTGTGTTTTTCAGTAAATCAGAGCCTTGGGGAGCCCTGCGGAGGCTTTGGTGGTCTTCCCTGCACCCTCCCCCCATGGAGCCAAGTGCTATCTTAAGGTATGTTTTTAAAAGCCCCTTTTTGTCCAGGCAGCAACGCAATCCTGGGAATTGTGTTGCTGCTGCTGCCCCGCCTCCACTCCTCCCAGGGAGGACTTCGAGGAGCATGTAACTAGGGTGTCTTGGGATATGGCTTTTCCTTCAATGCCTTTTATTTTTTTAGAAATCTCAAAGAAATTGCTTCATAGGTTTTTAAAATGCCTTTTGACCACCACCACCCAAACCTTTCACAAGGTTTTGTGAGTGGACCTCTTCTCAAATCATTATGACTTCAGGTGTAGATGTGTTGGATTTTTTTTTTAGCCCAGTTCATTGTTCATTATGCTTTTCTACTTGTTTGGTCCCAGTTTTGGGAGAAAAGTAACCCTTTTGGGGGATCCCAACACCAGTTGTGAAATGAAAAAATTCCAGCCCTTACCCATAACTGCATGGTTTGATGGGGGTTTCTACACGAATTATGTAATGTCACTGAAATATCAGCTGACCTGCCCTCTCTGCAGTGGTATTCATAAAACCAGGGCGTGTGTTCTGCCCTCAGAAGCGCAGCCACTTATGCCAGCATGTGCAACCCCACTATGTTGAGTGTGCCCTGGGTGGTGCAAGCAATTCATGGAACAATTTATGAAGTTCCAGCTCCATTTTGCGCATGTTGTCCGTAAAGAGCTTCCTCATTCTTGGTTTTTTTTGTTATTTGGTCTCCAAAACTGGAAGTATGAGGCATGCTTGCCAGGTCTCAATTCAACATGACTCCTCCTCTTTTCCAACAGAGTTGAAGGCGTCCCCATTTTGGAGATGGGTTCTCCTCAGGGAAGCCTTACTTTCCTGGTTAAAGAACCAAACCTATTGATGGGTGAGAGAGTCCCTTTTGGGGAATCTTTACTTGAAAAAGATAGAGATGAAAAGATTCCGTCCTGACTCATAAGAGTTTGCAGGGTACAGGGTTTCTGCATCATTTAATTCCACTGAAATAGCCAACTGCTCTGCCTTCCAGTCACTGTACCAGGAGATGTGCTTCCCTCAAAAGGGTAACCCCTCATGCATGCAAGCCAGCATACACTGCCTTAATACACAGATTGAATATGTCCTGGGGCTTGTTTTTCTCAAAACAAGAAAAAAAATTATAGAAAATGGATGCATGTTGAATGTGTGGTTTTTGAGCCATTCTCCTCCATTTATCCATGTTTCTTGTTGAAACGTTCCTTCTCCTTGCTCTTGTTGCAGGCCCCAAAACTGGAAGTGTGAGAAAGAGAATAGGGGTGTACTTGACTGCCTCCTTGAATGTGAATGAATAGGCCATGGTTCTAACCAGGAAGGCAATCAACCAATTAATAAACTTGAATTAAATCTGAACATTAGTTAAATCTGGAGGAAACTTCCTGATAAGAATGGGGGCCTGTTTAACCAAGACAGGTTTCCCGTGAAGGAGAACCTATATTGACAAAGAACAGAACTGAACAATGAAATTTTTTTTTAAAAAAAATATTAGGCATGAGTGTATCCTTCTAGCAGCCGGGGGATCAAGCACTAGGCATGTATGTCATTGAAGAGCTGCACAACTCCCTTTTGTGAACCCATTTGCCATCACTTGTTTTTATGTTGTTGCATTCACCACATTCCAATGCAGCATCAAAGACTTATTACAGAATATTTATAATTTTACCTTTACATTATTATATATCTATACTATATAAAGGTAAAATGATAGTTAACTTCTATAAAAAATAAATCCTTACTTGTTCCAAAAACAGATACCCATCTCTTTATTTGAATCACTGATTAATTCAACCCCTCACTGTTGGAGTAGCTGCAGTGTGTCTCTGATCTTTTCGGCAGAAATTGTGCGGATCCAGCAGTGCCACCCACCCTGCCTGTCGACCCACCGGCTCCCTTCCCTGGTTCCATTCGGGTAGGTTGTCCTGGGTCACCCACAATCAGTTGGCTTGGGGAGAGCCCTGCCTTCATGGTCAAAGAACAGAACGTGGGAAAATAACTTCTCTATTAAAGTTGGACCAGTCGATTATGTGTCATGCCTGTGGCTGGAGCATCTGTTAGTTAAATTCACCACATTGAAATAGTAATTTTCCACCCACTGGTATTCCAGTTACTGGGGAGAATGAAGCATATCTCACTGGGTAAATAACACACACCTGGATATTTTAAAGTATTTTATTTATGTAAATGTTTGGACTAGGGAATCTTGGACCATACTTTTCCTTTAAAAATTATTCTTGTGTCAAACATGTGGATTGTATGGCTTTTTGCCAACTTTTCTCCTTATGCTCATGTTCTCTGATCCCCATTGAATAACGGCCTCAGTCTTGTTGAGGTCCCCATAAATTTAAGAATGGTGACATGGGGAATAATTGCTTGGCTATCATTCCACTGAAAAGTACATTTTCTGCATCCCCAGTGATTGTCTTGTTGAATTGCCTAGTGGCTCCATTCCCTGGTTCCAACTGGGGTTGGTCGTCTCAAGCGACCACCAATCAATTTTTGTGAAACCTCCCTGCTCAGAAGTAGGGAGGAAAAAGTTTCCCCTTGAGTGAATCTCATTTTCTTGGTTAAAGAACATAAATGAACAGCAAAGGGGTGGGAACTTCCTGTAAAACTTGGAGTGGCAAATCACAAAGTATGCTTGAACCAGGAAATTCTCTGCCCTCAGAAGGGTAAGCCCTCAGGGGAAAACTTTCACAACTTTCAGCAGGCAAGTGCTGCTGGGTTACATTCAGACTTGGGAAGTCTGCTGGAAGTTGGTTGACAGTAGCAGTGGCAGGACTAGTACATCAAGAGGCAGGACTAGCACGGTTTTTGCCGCAAAGAGACCCCTGGATTGGGATGAACATGTGGCTTAAAGTCCCATGTGGGTTGACACAGGTTTGACTCACCGATGCATTTTTCACGGAACAACTACACATCCGGTAACGGAACAACTACACATCCGGTGGAGGCCCAAGTCTTTCGTAGTCGGTTTGTCTCACTGTGAATTCACAGGGTAGGGGTGTACCTAAGGTTCACTTTTTCTTAAATGAATGGTGTTTGACAAGATGAAAAAGGTACAAGTAGTGATGCTATTGAAACAGTTTCGTACGTAGCTAGTATACCAACTCCTTTATTTGTGTCAACAAAAATCACAAAGTAGTGTGCAAGCTTTTGAGTTCACCCTTGTGGTTTGATTTTGAACATAAAAAAAACCTATGGGGGAGAAGAGATGTTATTGGGCTAGACGTTGCAGCAAGACATGCTGAGACAAAGTAAAGAAGCAATGGCTGCACTTCCATAGCCTGTAGACTGGAGCTCCCTCTCTTCCTCCTTTTGCTTGCTTAACATCCAGTTTGAGGATGACTTCTGGTGAAACAAAGCTTTTATATGCTGCTTTGTGATTTTTTTAAAAAAGGTTTCTTTTTGTGGCTTGTTTTGTTCTGAGCCGCTTTGGGGGCCATGTGTTGGGAATGAAACTTGAAAATTTAAATCTAAATGAATATTGCTCAACATTGTCCACATGTGTGTATGAATAAGATTGCAGTTTTAGTTTGGAAAAGAGCAGTTCTTTGTAGCAAGAAACAAGTAGCTCTGCCAAATAGTTTTGCCATGTTGGAACTAAGTGTGGACTTTTATCTTCCAAATATAATCTGAAAAATGTTTCTGACTTTAATATTTCCCCATGTGATTTATGTTGCACACCATTCTAAGATTTTTATTCCATTTAGGAAAATTTCAAAAGAAGACAGAAAGAGAAAAGAAAAAGGATGAAGGTAACTATAAAACATCTGCTTCTGTTTTTATTTGGTCCGTGGCCTACTGTACCTGACCTGCTCCATTGGTGGGGAAGAACACATGGAGGCTGATGCATTTGCACAACCCTTTGTGGATAGTTGATCAGATCCAGCATGACTTGGACACCACATTAGGAGTATCTAGTGATATCCCTGGAGCACGTGTCTTCTCTTCCACCTGGGATTTTTTTTCAGCTTGAGGGTGTGGACTGGATTCTCTGGAGTGTGAGGCCGACTGCTTGCTTGACCCTTGTCCAACATGGCTAGTTAATCTACCCAGGGAGGGCTGGCCGAGTGGACAAGGAGGGTGGTGAACTCCTCTTTGAGGAAGGAAGTGTTGCTGCTGACCTTGAAGCAGAAGGTGGTTCACCCCCTCTCTTGAAGAAACCCTCCTTGAATCCCACTAATCTGAACAACTTTCGGCCATTCTCAAATATCCCATTTTTGGGCAATGAGCGACTGGTGGCATCCCAGCTTCAGAGGGTCCTGGAGGAAGATCTTGAAGTTCTCCTGGATCAGCAGCTGCTCCTGGTGTCCCAGGTTGTGATTATGGCTAGGGGAGCCATAATCAGCTTTGACTGATTCGCCAGCTGCGACCATACCTGGGTCGCTCAGTCCTGCCGCAGTGACCCCATGTCCCAGTGACATCTCCTATAACCCACTCTACATGGGATTGCCTTTGAAGATGGCCTAGAAACTGCAACTAGTGCAGAATGCAGCTGCCCATGAGGTTGCTGGGGCTTGACTCAAATCGGGCCATTGCTACATCGGCTGCTGGTTCGTTTCTGAGCTGAATTGAAAGTGCTAGTTTTGACTTTTAAAGCCCTTTACAGGTCAAGACCAGGGTATTTGAGGGACTGCCTTTATCCATATAAACCTACTCGTTCTTTCCGGTCATCTGATGGGGCCCTTCTGTCTGTGCCGCCACCAGCAGGGGTGAGATGATGGTGGCTAGGAACAAGGCCTTCTTGATGGTGGTGCCTCACTTGGGGAATTCCCTTCCCCTGGAACTAAGAACAGTTCATTCCTTGCAGTCTTTTTGGCAGTGCCTTAAGACCTTTTCATTTGTGAAAGCTTTAACTGTCACTGTGGGCTGGCGTTTTTATTGAGCTTTACTTTAATAGTGGGGTGCAGGGTGTTTGCTTTGTTTTAATGTTTAATTGTTTTAAGCTTTTTAATATTGTTTTATTGTAATTATGTTTGTTTTTATGTGGAATATAAATACGATTTGCAGATTAAAGTAAACGTTGTAGCTGTAGTTTAGGCTGGGATCCAAAGAAGTATTGCATGTAACTGATGGAATTTCCAGGGCATTTTTTTTTTCTTTGAACAGACTTACTTCTCTCTAGCCCATGTCGCAAACTGCTTTTGAAGTTCACCTTAGGCATGCAGCATGAGTTCTTCGAGAATATCATTCTATACCTCCTTGGGCAACCAAACCTGGTTGTGTAGTTTTTTGAATTTTAGCTATAGAGAATCAACCCATAGTCCCTGTAGCTCTGGGCGCTAGGAAAGCATAGGCTTCAGTTGTCCATTAGGTAAGTTAGGAATCCCAAAGGTTCCCTTTTATATAGTGCTGGCTCTGGAAATTTTATAGTTGGCACTTCTGCTAATGTGCGTCTTGCTCACTTTAGAGAGAACAGCATTCTATGCCTGGAGGACAGTTTACTCCACAACCTTTGGGACGGGGAAATAGAGGAAGTCACCAACCAATCAGTAATCCAAGACATACGGCCTTTGAAATGAGAATGCATGACAGACAGAACACAGTAAGTGATTACAATTTTTAAAGAAAGTAATATGCAAGCTTATAGACCTGTGGCTTATTAGTTTCTCATTTTATTTATGCAAATCTAGCTCTTAAATACATCTTGACTGTTCTTCAGTATAGGTGGGCACCTGACATACCTATGCAACACCACATAATACTGTGTGTACACACACACACACACACACACACACACACACACACAGTACCCTTTCATATATCTCATATAATCTTGCAGTCCCTGATGAACACAGAACTACCACCAAATTCAGTAAACTCAGCTCTTGCACAGGGAAGAACATCCAAAAACTGTAGCATATGTTTCGCCTGAATGCAATAGCGAAATTGGAAGTGAGTTCCAATCGTGATTTTTACACATTTGGAGGCTTGGGGAGCCCAGCAGAGGGCTCCGCAGGGCTCCCCACTGCCCCAGAGTCTGGCACTGGCTTTCAGTAAGTAGAAATACCTCCCTTATCCTTGGCAGTGGCATGATCCTGGGGATTGCATCACTGCTTGACCCTGCAACAACTTACCTTGGTTCTCAAACTCAAAAGAATTTGGGAACCAAGGTAAGTTGTTGCTGGGGAGAGGTCAAACAGTGATGCAATCCCCAGGATCATGCCACTGCCAAGGATAAGGGAGGTATTACTACTTACTCTTTTGAGTCTGAGAGCTGCTGATACAATTTTTTCTTGATAGCCTATATTTCAAATTTTCTCTGGAAATGTGTTTTGACAAGTTTTAATAATGGTGGCTTGCTACTTAAGGGCTGCAAGTAGTCTGAAGCCCTGTTGTGGTAAGTAGATTGAAGTCCTTGTTGCCCCCAACAGCAATATGATCTTGGGAATTGCATCACTGCCTCCCCCTGCCCCTAAAGGGGGAAGAGATGGGGCTTCTCAGGATGGGGTGTTCTATCGCCCCAGTTTGAGAACCTCTGCATTCATGTTTGAAGAAGCATGCTGAGCTTAGGAAACAATGACTGGCCTTGACTTCCAGCATTTATTTACATAGTGTACATGTATCTAGTGACACAAATGTGTTCGAAACATAATTTCGGTAGGTATACAAAGTGAGTATTTGTATCAGTCAAAATAGTATCATGTAAAGCAGACTTAGATGTTTAAAAATAATTTTGGCAGCAATCTTCATCAGAACTCCCCCCTTTTATTTTTTTGAATGGCATGATTTTTCCTCTTTATCCCAGATCTGCTTTTGAAAGTTTTCTTGTTCTTAGAAGTAATTTGTTACGTGGCATGAAGGACCTAGGGTGTCCCGAGTGCATGGAATTGGTTGTCTTTTTAGATCCCAGCTTTTGTTCCTAAATAAAATAGATTTTTTAAGTCCTTTTATGACAAAGCCATTAATTTTAATTTTATGAGTGTAATAAGACCTTAACTCTCCGCACGCTAACTGCATCCCCAGACTCCTTCAGCTTCTCCCAATACGAGCTTCACATCCGATGGTACGCCATCCCCAGCAGGAGGAATTAAGCGAAAAGCGGAGGACAGTGACAGTGAACCTGAGCCTGAAGATAATATCAGGTGACACATTGGATACTTTGTTAGCACATTGTCAAAAGGGATGCTGCCTCATTAATACTGTTTACCCGATATCTGTGGCACCTTCTAATACTTTTCCATGATCTTTTTATCCACCAATAATTAATGTGGTGGGTTGGGATGCTCAGTAAATTCCAGTGAGATGTGTAGGCTATTGCTGTTAAATTTAAGTGCCTCCATTAGTATGCATGCAGGTTTTCATCCTAAAAGCTGCTACTCCCTTTGAGACTCAACACCAGATTGGCTAGAGGTTCAGTATTTAGCTCAGCCTCTGTGAGCAGAATGTCACTCTTCAGTATAAATTAAGTTGTTTAACTCTTAAAATTCTACAACGAAGTGCAGCTTAGGCCTAACCCTTTGAGATTGTTCTTTGCAGATTAGTACATAACATGCTTGTATGCACAAGGCCCCAGGTTCAAATCTTTATATTCTTCAGGTGCAAGGGAATGGCAACAGGATGTAGGCATTTTGTCCCATGTGCTCCCTGAGGGATTTGGTGGGCCACTGTGAGATACAGGAAGCTGGACTAGATGGGCCTTTGGCCTGATCCAGCAAGGCACTTACATTATGTTCTTACATTCAGTGTTTCCAAAATTGGTCAGCCTTCAGCATCTGGGAAGCTCTTCCTCCTGACCAGACAGGGTCAGACGTCTTCAGAGGGGGAGGGGCTATCCCAGGTTCCCCAGACAAGACCAAGCATTGTCAACCCCTCTGCAAACCATAAAAAGCATAAACAGACTTCCCATACCATGGCTCTGTGATTGGGACAGTGTGATTCTCTTTCAATTTCAAGTGTGCATACATAGTCTGTTAGGGTGGGGAGGATGAGCTACCTTGAAACCAGTGAGAAGAGGAACTCACAGGTGAGCCCAAATTTATCCATTCTCTGTGGCTCCAAGGTGGCCAAGTCTTGAACATATGGGGTAAGTCTCGAATATATCCAAGCAATGCCTTCCTAACGGAGGGAATTACACTGAGGATCCCTGTGTCAACTGCTGCAACAACCACCTGCCAAGGGCTGTGTTGACTGAGACATATGCATCAACCCTTTGGACCAAGGTCCAGGTTACTGCCCTGATAGCATCAAAGGAAGGGTAGTCTCTGTAGGCTTCTGAGGCTGCTTTGCACCTGAGAGAATGGGCCATGATCCCAAGCGGGGCTATCTTACTTCAGGCCACGTAAGCTAGTACCACCAAGATATAGAAACTCTGGGCTGTAAACTGCACTGTTTAGATGATAGAAACATCGCCTTGGACCTTCTAAAGGACTTGGTCTGGAATAAGTAGAGACTAAGGGCCTAGTGAACATCCAGGGAAATTCACAGATAAGCCCAAATTCCCAAGTAAAAGATTTTCAGGTAACATGACTAGGAAGTATCACTGCCAAAAAGAGTAGACACTGCTGTGCTTATGGATCAATGGTCTGCCTTTGTTTTAACACTCATAAGATATTAGGCGTAATATGTTGACATAAGGATTTGGAGTCAAAGTAGCATGAGGTAGCTTCTGCTCATAAAAGGGGTGGGGGGGTTTTCCTGCTAGTCCTCGTAGCAGCCTACTGGGGTACCCCCCCCCATATAACCTTTCATGGAATATGAGGGTTGCAGCTTTGGGGGAGGAGAAAACAATCAGCCAGCCCCTCTTGGACATGCACAGAAGTGCTTCTGTAAGTGCATGGGATAAGGGAGAATACAAACCAAGGTATATTGTTATACAGTATTTCACTGTTATGTTGACCATTAAATAAGGGAAAGAGAGTAATGGTGCCAGATTTTAGTAACTAAAAAAAAAACCCTAGCTGTCCATTATAGTTGATGGCATCACTGGTACAAAGCTAAGATTATCACCCACTTTCCTCCAAAGACCACATAGTATAGTGCTTTATTTTTGCAACAGTTATAGTGAGAGATATGAGTGGCCCAAGGCTTCACAGCAAGCTTCGTGGCTGAGCAGGGATTTATGACTGGCATCCAAAAAAGCAGTTTAATGCAAGGGAAGGAATTCTAGCTTGAAGTATTTACTGCCACATCTGTTGTTCTGGAGCGTCCCCTAAACTCCACTGTTTTTTATAAGTTGCAAGGACTTGCATTAAGAAAGAGCTCCTTACAAGCCCAGGTGTATGCACAGGCCACTGTGTGAAGCTCCTTCAATCCTTCCCCGTATATTTATCCACTGATTCCTTTACTGATAGGATAAAAGGGGGAGCAAGATGAGAAAAGACTTTGTACTACTCACCACTTGTGATCTTCCAGGGTCAATAAAGCCATGTGATTTAAAATTTTAATGTTAAGGGCGTGTGTGTGCATGTGTGTGTGTGTTACATCCTTGTGGTAAAACAATGTAAATTCAATTTCTACATGACTTAAATTTCTGTTCAAATAACTATTAACAACAATTGTATTGCTATATAGGTTATGGGAAGCTGGGTGGAAACAGCGGTATTACAAGAACAAATTTGATGTTGATGTCTCAGATAAAAAGTTCCGTCGTAAGGTTGTACAGTCCTACGTGGAAGGGCTTTGCTGGGTTCTCCGATACTATTATCAGGTACTTATTCCACAATTCGCAATTTATTTTCCTCAGCCTTGTTTTTTTTTTTTTTTCCCAATAGTCAGTAAACTTATAGTTTTTATTTGCCCTCCTTTGGGTTTTAATAACCATCAAGAGTGACATAGTCAGGATGTAAATATCCAGCTACCTAGTAGCCAATTGTGCTTAAAAATAATGTTTGGTTTTCAAATTGGAAGACCAAAAATAACACTTTTGGGTTTTTTCATTGTTTTGGTACAGTGGTTCCCAACCTTTCTTGCTCTGGTACCCCCTTTTTAGGTACGATAACCTATCCAGACCCCTTAAAATTGGAAGTGATGTCATTAAGCAGGAAACAAGAAGTGATGTCATTGTGCTGGCAGGGCCAGAAGTGATGGCATTAAAGAGGAAGTGAAATCATTTAATACAGCAATTTTCAACCTTTGTCATCTTACAGCACACTGACCAGGCACTACAAGTGTCAAAGCACACCATCACTTTTTTGACAATTGACAACTCACACCGCACTGCCATTGGGGGCTCACATCCTGCAATGGCCCTGCTAATAAATGACCCTTCCCTAAACTTCCGTAGCACATTGTGGACCATTCATGGCATGTTCGTTGAAAATTCATTGGTTTCTTGAAGGTTGAAATTCTTTTTAGAAAGTTCTGAATGCTTTGTCTGTAAATCAGTGATGGTGAACCTTTTGGGCTTGGTGTGTCAGAAATTTGGAAAATTCGTAACTCAACTCTGCTGGTGTGTGACACACACACACACACACACACACACACACACACACACACACACACA
>JAJKFI010000037.1:3109901-3136788 GCA_029204185.1 Lerista edwardsae
CTCTCTCTCTCTCTCTCTCTCTCTCTCTCTCTCTCTCTCTCTCTCTCTCTCATTTGCTCTCTGGCTGTTGCTCTCTTTTTCTCTCTCTGGCTGGCTGTCTCTCACACACCCCCGCGTGCACCCTCTCCTACACGCACACAGAGGCCAGCAGCAGCAGTTCTGCCTTGTGTGCCTGCTTCCCGCCTCTCTCCCTGACTCTCTGCGCGTGCGCCCCAGGATTCAGAGCACTCCTAAGTAAGTCGAAAGAGAGCAAAACCAGCCGGCCCCCCTCCCTCCTTCCTCGTCTCCCAGACGCAACCTGTTTCCCCCTGGGATTGTGTAACCTCCCACACTTCTTTAGCAGAGCCCCTGCTGGCCTCCCAGCTGCTTGCAAGAGCTCTCTTGGGGGAAGGGCTGCTTCTGATAGGCACAGGCTCAGGGAAGTAGTCTTTAAGTGCCGGCAGCTCCAGCAGGGCCGCATGTCAGCAAAAATGCATTGGTGTGTCAGCCTTGACACGCGTGTCACAGGTTCGCCATCACTGCTCTAAATGGTGTTTGAGTTTTGAGGGTTTCATTGATTCAACTCCGAGTACAACATTGCACAAAATGCATTGTGGCTTCTCTAAACCATCGCTGATCAAGGTGGTAAAGCCAAATTTTAGATAGCCTTCGGAATATTTATGTTCCTCTTCCCAGTGCACTGAGACTCACCTAGGCATTCATAGGGAAAGTGTGATACTGTTGTTGTTGTTGTTGTTGTTCAGTCGCTAAGTCGTGTCCGACTCTTCGCGACCCCATGGACCACAGCACGCCAGGCCTCCCTGTCCTCCACTAGCTTCCGGAGTTCACCCAATTTCATGTTCATCGCTTCGGTGACACTATCTAACCATCTCATCCTCTGCCGCCCCCTTCTCCTTTTGCCTTCGATCTTTCCCAGCATGAGGGTCTTTTCTAAAGAGTCCTCTCTTCTCATGAGGTGGCCAAAGTATTGGAGCTTCAGCTTCAGGATTTGTCCTTCCAGGGAGCAATCAGGCTTGACTTCCTGTAGGATGGACCGATTGGACCTCTTTGCAGTCCAGGGGACTCTCAAGAGTCTTCTCCAGCACCATAATTCGAAAGCATCTATTCTTCGGCGCTCTGCCTTTCTTATGGTCCAGCTCTCACAGCCATACATAGCTACTGGGAAAACCATAGCTTTGACTATGCGAACCTTTGTTGGCAGGGTGATGTCTCGGCTTTTGATTAAGTTGTCTAAGTTCGCCATAGCTTTCCTCCCAAGAAGTAAACGTCTTTTAATTTCATGGCTGCAGTCACCATCTGCGGTGATCTTGGAGCCCAGGAAGATAAAGTCTGTCACTGCTTCCATTTCTTCCCCTTCTATTTGCCAGGAAGTGATGGGAGTGGTGGCCATGATCTTAGTTTTTTTAATGTTGAGCTTCAAGCCAATTTTGGCACTTTCCTCTTTCACCCTCATCAGCAGGTTCTTTAAGTCTTCCTCACTTTCTGCCATTAGAGTGGTGTCGTCTGCATATCTGAGGTTGTTGATATTTCTCCCAGCGATCTTGATTCCAGCTTGTGAATCATCCAGCCCTGCCTTCCTCATGATGTACTCTGCATATAAGTTAAATAAGCAGGGTGACAGGATACAGCCTTGTCGTACTCCTTTCCCAATTTGAAACCAGTCGGTTGTTCCATGTCCAGTTCTAACTGTTGCTTCCTGGCCCACGTACAGGTTTCTCAGAAGACAGATAAGGTGGTCTGGTACTCCCATCTCTTCAAGAACTTGCCACAGTTTGTTGTGATCCACACAATCAAAGGCTTTAGCATAGTCAATGAAGCAGAGGTAGATGTTTTTCTGGAACTCTCTGGCTTTCTCCATGATCCATCGAATGTTGGCAATTTGATCTCTAGTTCCTCTGCCTCTTCGGAAACCAGCTTGTACATCTGGTAGTTCTCGATTCACATACTGCTGAAGCCTAGCTTGTAGGATTTTGAGCATCACCTTGCTAGCATGTGAAATGAGTGCAATGGTGCGGTAGTTTGAACAATCTTTGGCATTGCCCTTCTTTGGGATTGGAATGTAAACTGATCTTTTCCAGTCTTGTGGCCACTGCTGGGTTTTCCAAATTTGCTGGCATATGGAGTGCAGCACTTTGACAGCATCATCTTTTAAGATTTTCAGTAATTCCACTGGAATGCTGTCACCTCCACTAGCTTTGTTGTTAGTGAGGCTTTCTAAAGCCCACTTGACTTCACACTCCAGGATGTCAGGTTCAAGCTCAGTGACCGCACCATTGTGGTTATCAGGAACATTGAGATCGGCCTTATAGAGTTCCTCTGTGTATTCTTGCCACCTCTTCTTAATCTCATCTGCTTCTGTTAGGTCCTTGCCGTTTTTGTCCTTTATTGTGCCTACCTTAGCATGAAATTGTCCTTTGACATCTCCAATTTTCTTGAAAAGATCTCTAGTCTTTCCCATTCTATTGTTTTCCTCTATTTCTTTGCATTGCTCATTGAGGAAGGCCTTCCTATCTCTCCTTGCTGTTCTCTGGAAATCTGCATTCAGTTGGGTATATCTTTCCCTTTCTCCCTTGCTTTTGGCTTCCCTTCTTTCCTCAGCTATTTTTAAAGCCTCTTCAGATAGCCACTTTGCCTTCTTGCATTTCTTTCTCTTTGGGATGGTTTTAGTTGCTGCTTCCTGTACAATGTTACAGACCTCCGTCCAAAGTTCTTCAGGCACTCTGTCTACCAAATCTAAGCCTCTAAATCTGTTTGTCACCTCCACTGTATATTCGTAGGGGATCTGATTTAGGTCATACATGGAGGGCCTAGTGCTTTTCCCTACTTTTTTAAGTTTAAGCCTGAATTTTGCAATAAGAAGCTCATGATCTGAGCCACAGTCAGCTCCAGGTCTTGTTTTTACTGCCTGTATAGAGCTTCTCCACCTTTGGCTGCAAAGAATGTAATCAATCTGATTTCGATGTAGACCATCTGGTGAAGTCCATGTGTACAGTCGCCGTTTGTGTTGCTGGAAAAGGGTATTTGCTATGACTAATGTGTTCTCCTGACAAAACTCTATCAGTCTTTGCCCTGCTTCATTCTGTACTCCAAGACCAAACTTGCCTGTTACTCCTATTACCTCTTGACTGCCTACTTTAGCATTCCAATCCCCTATGATGAGAAGGACATCTTTTTTGGTTGTTAATTCTAGAAGCTGTTCTAGGTCTTCATAGAAACGGTCAACTTCTTCCTCTTCAGCACCAGTGGTTGGGGCGTAGACTTGGATTACTGTGATGTTGAAAGGTTTGCCTTGGATCCGAATTGAAATCATTCTATCACTTTTGAGATTATACCCCAGTACTGCTGTTCTCACTCTCTTGTTCACTATGAAGGCTACTCCATTTCTTCTAAGGGATTCCTGCCCACAGTAGCAAATATAATGGTCATCTGAATTAAATTCTCCCATTCCTGTCCACTTTAGTTCACTAACTCCCAGGATGTCGATGTTCAGCCTTGACATCTCACGTTTGACCACATCTAGCTTGCCTTGATTCATAGATCTGACGTTCCAGGTTCCTATGTAGTATTGTTCTTTGCAGCATCGCACTTTCCTTTCACTTCCAGACACATCCACAGCTGAGCTTCCTTTCAGTTTTGGCCCAGCTACTTCACTCTTTCTGGAGCTACTAGTACTCGTGTTCTGCTCTTCCCCAGTAGCATAATGGACACCTTCCGACCTGAGGGTCTCATCTTCCAATGTCATATCGTTTAGCCTTTTAGTTTTGTAATCCATGAGGTTTTCTTGGCAAGAGTACTGGAGTGGGTTGCCATTTCCTTCTCCAGCGGATCACGTTTAGTCAGAACTCTCTACTATGACCTGTCCATCTTGGGTAACCCTACATGGCATAGCTCACAGCTTCATTGAGCTACTCAAGCCCCTTCGCCACGACAAGGCAGTGATCCATGAAAGGGTGATACTGTATGTCTGCTCAAAGAGACCCGGGAGAGAGACAGACCCACCAAGACAAGCCCAAGGCAAGAAGCTTGCCAAGTTCTCCGCGACCCCCTGAAAATCAGCTCCTGACCCTCAGGTTGGGAATCAATGTTCTAGTGGTTGTATTTATTAACATAGACTGTATCTTTTCACACATACACCCCAAGAAAATTTCCAAGGCAGTTTACGTAGCAAATAAAAAATATTGTTGCCTGTCCCAAAAGCACTCACAATTTAAAATGTAACCGAAGCAACAGCCCCGGGAAAGATGATATGTTGTGTTGTACAGAAACAGTTGCTCAGTCCTTCCTATGTGTAAGAGAGCTCCCACTTTAAAAGGTGGTGCTTTACCTAGTTAGTAGGAATTCATCTAAGCACAACCATGTGATGAAATGCTGATCATCCGCAGCCATATAACCAAATGACTTCCAGCACTTCCTAGCGCTTTACAGAGGTCAATGAGTTATTGTATGATTTGAGTTTTTCTTTCATTTTGCAAACTAGGGATGTGCCTCCTGGAAATGGTTTTATCCTTTCCATTATGCACCATTCGCTTCAGATTTTGAAGGGATTACAGATATGCCATCAGACTTTGAAAAGGGAACCAAACCGGTAAGATTTACTGCTTATTTGCAATAGAGCACAATTCCCTACTGGAGATTGCAACCTAAGAGTTTTGCAAACACACTGCAAGACACATTTGCATCAACTCTGGAGTCGGGCAGGCCAGCACTTGTTGGTATTTACCTCACCTGTAAGTATAAGCCAGTTGAGGGAGGCCTGTACTGGGGGTTGGGGAGGGCGTATTGTAGATGAACCAGAACGGGGGAAGGTGGACCCACAGGTAGACTGGCTGGAGGTAGATGGGACCTGCTTGGCCAACATAGACCAGATACAACCCCCAACCCTGGTCGGCCTTACATGGGGCCCTTGGATTTGCATCAGCGATTTCGTTGATAGAGATCCGAGGAGCCCTGTTGGGAGTGTTGCGGCACAGCACAGGGTAAGGGGAATTAATTCCTCTTACGCCAAGTTGCATAGCAGCCAGCCCCAACCCTGCACTGGATACGGGGCAGGCCAGCTGGCCTCCCTGTTCCAGTGCAGAGCAGGATTGGGCTGTCAGTTACTCATTGTAACTCACTAACACCCATGTAGGTTAACAATGTTATTACTATTGGCCTTGATTTTTGGCAGTTCAAACCTCTTGAACAACTTATGGGAGTATTTCCAGCAGCAAGTGGTAACTTTCTCCCTCCAACATGGCGGAAACTTATGACTGATCCGGTAAGAATTTGCTTTTATTTGTGTGTGTGTTAGACTTTTTAATTCCCTATCCTTTAAAATTCCTTGTCTTTTTTTAAGTCTAATTAAATTAGACTTTTTAAGTCCCTGACAGCTTCAAAGTCTGTCTGAAGAACCTGAATCCTATATTGGTGGCCTCTGCCCAGAAAACCCCAAGCCTCAGAAAGTGCCTCTTCCTGAGTCCTCAAACCCTCTCCAATTGTCACATTTCCCTAGGACCACTGATAGAAAGGGAGATCTGATTTTTATCCTACAATTTCTAGTAATTATCTACCTGTATCTAACCAGAAGGGGGAATCTAGTATTAAGGATTATCCTTGTTAACTAAAAAATGTTTTAAAGTAGGAGTGACTTCTCCTTCACTTTCACCAACCACAAACCTTTGGCACTGAAAGGCAAAGCTTTTCACAACCCAGAAAAGGTTCACTGCCCCAGCATCCTTGTCACCAGTGCCACTTTGCACAGAACACAATGTTGGAAATGGCATAAATCTACAATGTCCACCTCAATCAGATTAAAGGTGCCTTCCCAAGGACCCCCAAACTCCTAGCGTCAGCACTGCTGCCTGGCTTTAGACCAAGTTCTTTAAAAAGCTTGGAAAAATACAGGGTTCAGAAAATCAAGAACAGTAAGAGTTTATACATCCTGCACCTTCAAGAAAAACAATTCCATGCTTATTCAAGTTCAGAATAGTCTGCAGTTACTATGCTTAATGTTGGTACCAACATATTCCTTACAGCAGGAAACGAAGAATGTGCTTGGGAGGCCAAGAGGCGGAATATGTATGAAGAGTCGGCAGCTAGCTCTAGAACTCTTAATCATAACTGCAAGCCAATATTTGTCAATTTAGGCATCTTTTCCAACCATACATAGCACAAACTATGGTTTACAAACCCATGATATCAATTCAGATATATCATACCAAATCAGAGATAAATGTCTATGGTTTGATAGATGTCTGAATTGAGCCAGTATGTCTGCATGGATCATCAAGTTTGAGAAATGTTCGTTTCACTTTGAAATGAAAAAGAAACTTCAAAAGTGGCTAGTAACATTGACAATTTTCACATGTTGTAAAGATTTGTTTCAATCTCCTCTCATGAGAGCGCAATCGGAAGTAACCTCTCTGATGGCACAGCGCTGGCTGCATCAAACCTGCCATAAAGCACATTTATGAAACCTGGAGATTCAGCAGCACTAGCAGAGAGGCCAGTGCTGTATCCAGATGGATGGCCACCAGTGGAGGGTGGATTATAGGCTGGGAAGGGGCATTTCTGGGCAGAACAGGGCAGATCCTCGACCTGCTGACTTTATATGGGGCTGATTAGACTTGTCCCTACTATTTAGCAGATCCAAGTAGCCCCACAGGGCACATTGGGGTAAGGGGAAAGAGTTCTCTTGCCCCAAAGAGACCTCCAGCTGGCTCCTGATGAGTGTGGATACAGCCAAGGCTGTGCAGCCCTGCTGTGCCAGAGCTAGTCAAGATTGGGCTGTGAGTTTGAGAGGAAGAAAGTATACAGCTTCATCCGAAACTGCATTACTTTCTAAATCATTAAAATAACCAGTGGCATTGCTAGGGATGTGTGGGCTGCACCGGGTGATGCACACAGGGATGTGTGTGCAACTCCACTATTGCCCACAATTGTAAAATCTTTGTATTTTTTAGTAATACCATCATGTTATATATCATTGGTTCCCGAGCCATGTAAGTCATGGTTGGTGCAAGGCATAGATAGCAACGTGATCTCCTGGGCAGAGGGGGCGCCCCCCAGAAGGGCTTATTATGAAACCAGAAGTGGGTTGCAAATGCATTTTAAATGCATTCTATGGCTTGGGAAGCTCTGCGGGGGGGGGGTTTCCCAGGGCTCCCACCACCACTTGGACATCAGCAGTGCGGTCCTGGGGATCATGTTGCTGCCTTCCCCCTCTCCCTGCCCCTTAAATGGACAGAAGCAGTTGCTTCCTAGGGCAGTGGGGATCACAACCCACCACTTTGGGAACCACAGTTATATATCATTCAATGTGGAATTTACAACAGAATGCAAAGAAACAAACTGTGTTGAAATATCTGTATTCTATCAAATAGCCAAAAACAAAAAAAGGAAAGAGAAAACACAACTGCCTTTTGGAAAAAAAATGGATTTCCCTAGTGATGCCACTGATGATAACCTTTTATTAAATACAGGATTCAAGTATAATTGACTTCTACCCTGAAGATTTTGCTATTGATCTGAATGGGAAAAAGTACGCTTGGCAAGGTAACATTTAGGGTCTTGTTTAATATTAGTTTAAAAGGTTTTTGGAGTAATAGAACAAAATAGGACATAATTTATTTCATAGGGTTCATACTGCCATCTGCCGAAGTGATACTTGTTTTTTAATACTTTAGGAGAGTTGCTAAACAGATGGTCTAGTGTTTAAAGCCATAAATAAATGTGATAAATTAGTAATTGGCAGTCTATTTCATATGTAACTGTGAAATTGGTTCTTTAGTGCCAAAATAAGAATGCTGATTATGCAGGTATTGCTGCTTTAGTTACACTGAAAGAGTGTCTATTTAATTGGACATTCTTTTGTAGTACTTACTGGGTTTGGAGAGAATAATTGATACAATAATGACAAGATTTTTAACAGAATTTTTACACTTAACCTTCAGAAGAAAGTTGCTATAGTTAAGCACATTTAAATCTAATTGACTGTATTTGGGGAGCTAAATATATCTTCAAGTCTCCCATTAAGTTCAATGAGGCTTAACTTCAGATTGATCTCTACGCATCTTTTTGTAACTTTTTTTCTTATAGCAAGTGGAAGGACAATATAATAACTTATTTTCTGCAGGTGTTGCTCTGTTGCCATTTGTTGATGAACGTCGCTTGAGAGCTGCTCTAGCAGAGGTGTATCCTGACCTCACTCCTGATGAAAGTAAGGATTATAATATTGTAAAATGTTTCTGACTTGCAAAGTTTTTGGTGGGAATACTTTTATGCAGTGCTGTTTTTATTTAATACTAAACCCAAATGCTAAAAGGCTTAATCCAGTTGTCATCCTTATTAGTTAAATTCGGATCTCCTTAACTGTCTATAGCAACAATTTTCAACCTTATCTCATAGCACACTGATAAGGCATTAAAATTGTTAAGGCATGCAATCAGGGCTTTTTTGACAATTGACAAGGCACACCATGCTGCTGGTGTGGAACTCACATTCTCCAGTGGCTCTACTAATGCATTGGCCTACTACTAAATTCTCCAAACTCCCATAGCATACTTGCAGATCATTTTTGGCTGTACATATGATAAAATATTGAAAATAGCTGGTCTCTATTTTAATAAATGAATCTGTTTCTTCATTGACCTTATTACATTTTAAGGAAATTATCATGCAGTATGTGGAATTATGTTGTGACCACATCTATACAATGTAGCATCTGTACAATGTTCATACGAAGGCTAACTGGATTGCATCTTATGTCTTTGATAAGAGGCTTTTCCTAATGCAGCTATAAAATGGAATTGGACCACTTTGCAATTTTAAGTGACCCTTGAGTGGTCTAACAATACAATCCTATGCACATTTACTCAAAAGTATGTCCCGCTGGGTTAGGTGGGGGCTTGCTTTCAGGTAAGTGTGCCAAGGATTGCACTCTTAGTTTTATTTCAGAAATACAGAATAATGGTAGAACTTGGGCCCAGTATATCGGACAACTTTACCATCTTCAAAGCTCTTGCTGTAGATTTTGATGTCAGGTACTCAAAGCTATAATTTTCGGGAATCCTAAAAGATAGGACTTGGTAGGTTAGCAGAAAAAAGGAAAAAGCAAACTGGCAGGGGGAATCCAGCAGGCCCTGAAGAACTGCCAAGGGCCTCCACTAAATGATTTGTTGCTCAGATTGACAAGAAGCCCCACCACATGGGGTATGATTCAGTTGACTCCCTACTCAGCAATTTGTTTGGCTAAAGAGTCTGTCATTCTCTTTATGTGATCTGTTGTCCTGTTGCTACAGTTAGTCAGGACCTGCAGCTATAAAATGGCATTTTACCATTTTGCATTTTTAACTGAATGGTCTAACATGACCTGCAAGTCTCCTGGTCGAGTCTGTTGGTTCCTGACACCATGAGCAAAGAAGCAAGTCCAAGTCTACAGTGAGTTCAGATATCTCTTCCCTGACAAAACAATGAAAGCACTTAAATTTAGTAGTAGTGGGAGAGAAATCAATGCTGCCTCGTCTAACAATCTTGCTGAAGAATAAATTGGAAGCACAGGAAGGCATAATCCATGTGCAGCCTTAAAATGGTAAAACCATAGGGAGGACTATTTATTACATGTGCAAGTGGTAAACAACATGGGCTATTCTTACAAAAAAACTTATAAAATCTTATGTTTGTAAGAGTTACTCCTTCTAAAAATTCCTGTTAATGAAGTATTGTCCATTCACTTTCCTCTCTAGTCAGAAGAAATAGTCTTGGTGGTGATGTTATATTTGTTGGGAAACATCACCAACTTCTTGACTTCATTCTTGAACATTACAAGTCCAATAACAAGGAGGTATGTCCAATTTGTTCTAAAGGCTCCTAATTTTATCATTAGTGGTTGTCTGGTTCACCTGATTAGGACTTTCTTATTCTCCAATAGCCAGTAGACTTGCCCCCTGAATTGTGTCATGGAATTCAAGGAAAACTTACTGTGAATGAAAACCCAGTTCTTCCTGATGAGTAAGTATAGCATTCAGTGAGGTTTAATATCTGTTGAAGGGTAGATCCTTATTAAAGATCCTCCAAAAATCAGTCCAAATAGCTCTTTTTCTTGATGAGCAAGCATTTGCTACCGTCACAGTGCAGGTCAAAAACAGCTTGCCTGAGTTAAGTGTGAATCAGCCTAGTGGCATCACCCCCAGTTTTGTTTAAAAATTAAAGAAAAGAAAGGTATGTTGGAAAATATTGGATGGGGTGGGGGGAATCAGTGTGGCAGCGGCAAGGTGGGGGGAAGATAGCAGAAATAAGATTGGCAGGCGTTATCGGGTTAAAGAAATGTAAAGTGAGTCCCATGTTATTGGATAGGATTAAAGGAATAGGCTGCCCTCCCATGTCTTTACTATATTTAAGCTACTTCCTTTAATTCCTTTTAATCTCACTATAGTACAATTAAATGGTTCCCAACCTTTTAAGCACCCAGGACCCACTTCTTAGGAATAACAACCCATTGGGACCCCCTAAGACCTAGGGCCAGAAGTGATGTTGTTAAGCAGGAAGAAGTGTAATTGTGCCAGCAGGGGTAGAAGTGATGGCATTAAGCAGGAAGTTTACACCCCAGGAGCATATTTTTTCTGCATGGAAGCATGTACCAGTAAAAATGGGAGAATTGTGCTGCTTCCTGGTGTCCAATTTACAACCCCTTGTTATCAGCATGTGCTTCTATGCCAAGAAATATGCTCTCTTGTCATTGTTCAAGAGAAGATTTCAAGATGGTGGCACCCTATTCTCTGTGACCCTCTGAAAATTGGCTCACAGCCCCCAAGTTGGGAGCCACTGCTATATCCATTTCAATCTTCACTTTTTGACATTTGACTCTTAGCAATATTATTCAGATCTAAAATATTTGTATAGCGTTTTGGTCAAGAATTGGATCACAACTGAAATATCAAGAGTATCAAGAGGCAGATCTTCTGGTGGTCACCAGTGCCAGTTTATCTCAAATATATTTACCATCTTTCTCTTCAGTCAAGAGGAGTTTTTCTTTTAAATGAATAGTTGTTTCATTCTTCCTTATCTATTAGGACTGTGCTGTCTCCTGTACCAATGCTGCGTGATGTGACACAGAATTCTGCCATAAGGTAAACCATGTTTGAATTAGGTCATTGGTGTGACTTCACCTGTGTGTTGTAGGTGTGACACTCCCGAAGGTTGTGTGGTGGTCACCAATACTTGTCTTAATCTTCTTTAGGGATGGAGAAGAAGCAAAATCAAATCCAACAGTGGTAGATATTCCTTTATGGCCCAAGTTCTTGCTTTTGTGGGTTCAGAGGCAACTATCCTGGCAAACCTCTAATCATAGGCCCTTGGTTAGAATGATGTGTCAAATGATCACTCCTGAACTGGATTCAGACTTTAAAGCAGCAATTCTATGTACACTTACCTGTAAGGTTATGAGTAGTCTGAGTAGTTCTGTGCGCTTATGATGTTTGAAGCTACAGACTTCTTCTCTGCAAAGGGATCTGCTGACTCTTCCTAGTCAGAATTTTGGCAGTAGTGCTGATATTATTTCCTTAATTATTTCTGCTGCTCTCTTATGGTACCTTACCTTTCTTTTGCATTTGGTTATTTCACTGGATCTGCATGATCCTTTCAATGTAGTTATACCTAGCCTGTGTCTCAGAAAACTCCAGTGTGTCACAAGAAATAAATCAATTTTATTTCTCCTGTGAGGCCAGAGTATCAAACTGTACAGTGGACCACGTTTGTGCCTATTTCACTTGTTCCTCTAGATTTGCCTCTTTGCCAGGAGGAGGCATTGTCTTATGGTGAAAGAAAGGATTGGTTCCTTAGAGGGTGGAGAATTTTTACTCTTACTCTTTTTACATTATCAATGGTGAAAATAAATCTTTTCAGCTGGAAGAATGAAAGATGCATCCAATTTTAAGACAAAGTGCTCCTTATCTGTCAAATTTGGGAAGCGCTTCCTAAGCTGACTTCGTCCTAATGAAGAATCTGGAGTCGGTTCATATATGAATGTACATGCCCTGATTGCTCAGTATTTGATAGTTGGTTGCTGAATCTGTGAAAACAAAACATGTGGGAAAGTCAGGTGAGGTGAGAAAAGGAGGGGGTTTGTATGTGAATGGCTTGTTCACCCACAGAAGTGAGTACTTGATGCTGCAGTCTTCTCCTGATTACCTGTCTGAATTACTTCACCTGTCTGAGATAGTCAAGAACATAATTGCTGAGCAAGCTGAAATGAGAGACAATAGCCTTAATTTGTCTAAAAAATATGCTTGTCAGGTGCCTTTAAACATTCTCACTTAGATCTTTTTTCTAGGACACTCCTGTTATTGCACACATGCATGCTAAGACTTCCTCTGCATGCAACTTTACAACATATTACATTTCTGCATGAAAATATATCTTTATTCAGATATGAACAGCTGGTAACCAAGCAAGCCAAATATGATTTTGCCTCTTCTCTGCAGTGGCAAAAACAGATGGGTTATTGAGCACCTGACTGATCATAGTACCTATGGGTTGTGTGTGTCTTGGTATGTTACGTGTTGGGCAGGCCAGTTTCAAGTCACAGTCACTTGAATATAGATACAGCAGGTCCCTGTCTTGTGTAAACTAATGTAGTTTTGATTTTATATAAGTTTGGGCTGGTCTGTCGGAGGCTTCACTTGCCACTCCGTCAGGGGCGGATCTCTTTGAAAGGGCGCCCATGGTGCCCAATGAAAACGCGCCCCTAGGGGCACGCAGCACCTTAAAAACGCGCCCCTTAAAGGGCCAGCAGCACAGCAAACAGAACGCGGCGCCCCCGCCGCGTTCTTTCTGTTCGCTAATGCCGGCTGGGGCGCATTAGCCGGCATTAGCGAACAGAATGCGCCGCCACCCAGCGCCCCACCCCTCTTGAAAAGCGGGAGGGGGCGCTGGGTGGCAGCGCATTCTCCTCGCTCTGGCTGGCTCTTTAAGGCCAGCCGGAGCTAGGAGAATGGGGTGCAGGGTCTGGGCGGGAGCGGGCGGGCCGTGGGCGCCATTTTGGGGGGGCGCCATGCGAACAGCGCCCCCCCCCTGCAAGATGGCACCCATGGCTCGTGCCACCCCCTGCCACACCCTAGAAACGCCTCTGCACTCCGTAAACAAGGCAAGAAAGGCAGCACATTCTGGGATTGCTTCTAGGGCACTCTGCATTTTCTCTTTCACTTAAAGAGCTTATGCAAAGCGGCAAGATCACTGTGTTCCAATCCTTGGAATTTAGCAATCTGGCCTCTTGCTTTCCTGGTGAGACTGGATCATTGCTATGATAAATGTCCTGTTTTCTCCTTTTAGCACTGTTGGGCACGTTTTCCCCTGTTGGGCACTTTTAGCACCCTTAGAAGCTCCCTTACATGTTCAATGGCTAAACGCTGGCAAGGAATCAACTTATACGCTGCACTTGTCTCTGTGAACCTCTGTTATGAGAGAGAAAGAGAACACATGGGTTTGTTGGTTGGGGTCCTCTTCCTGTCTGGAATGGCTTGGCATGAACGCCAGGATTGACATGAACTTGGTTATTGGGCAGCCGAAGATGTCTAGGGTAGGTGGGATGGAGTGACCCAGGGTGGTTGCCCTCCTGGGTAACCAGTTGGGTAACTTGATATCATCAGAGCAAAGTTGTATAACCACCAGCTGACAGGAAGTTTTCATTGTTCTCTGCCAGTTGCTTGAATGACCCATTCATTGGGAGCTTAGAGAGGATTACCCACTTGGTCATCTACAAGTGTATGGACTGGGGCTTCTTTGATCAAAGTAGCTTAAGCTAGGGACTGACTAGCTAGATTGTGTTATTTTATTTTTGTTAGTAAATTGAATCCAGCCAGTGGGCAAAATTCCCAAAACATATAGGGCAAGGGAAAATTTCAACCAGCTTCTTCAGCTTAATGTTACTGGTTACTGTATCAATCCAGCCAGGCTCAGGCATTTTCCATGAGCCTGCTTATACTTTGTCTGCTCACCTTTCTTACATTTGATCCTTTGTCTGCCTAGTCCATGTTCATAGATAACTCAGTGGATTGTTACGTCTCCCCTCAGATGCTAGTGTGGGTTTGATTTATATTAAGGACCCCTGGGATTTGGTACTCTCCTGTGGGGGAGGGGTCCCAGATGACAGTGGATACAAACTACCTAGTTTTTTCCCTGTTTAGCTGTTGGTCAGTGGTGTCATCTAAATGATTTAACAACAAGTACTCACTTTTGATTGGCACGTGTCGGGACCTGCCCACCGGAAGTGACATCATAAGCCGGAAGTGATGTCATGGCAGGAAGTGACATGAAAAAAGCCCTTTTTGAGGCCTCAGACAATTTTAAACTGACCCAACAGTTGCAACAGTATTCCACAGCACCCCCAGAACATGTTAAGGAGGCCTGGCATCATGTTAAAGTGACCCAACAGTTCCAAAACCCCAGAGCAGCTCATTTTTCAGTGGCAAGGCAAGGCAAGGCTCCGCTTGCTGCCTTCCTGGCTCTGAGAACGTGCAGGCAACTCAAACGTGCAGGAAATTCAAATGTTGCAGGGGGCGGAGTCGATGAGTGGGCGGGTGAATGGGCGGGGCCAGGTGTAATCCTAGAAACCGGTACTCGTGTACCCCCGTGTACCCCCTGCATGACATCACTGCTGTTGGTCCAGTAAAGGTGAAAAGTAGGGAGCAAGAAGAGCCCCTTGTTCAGCCTGCCTTCTCCCCTTTCCCTACCAAAGATCTCTCCCCTTCCTCCACATGGGCTCTTTAATGAAAACAGAAAACATGGAGCACTCTGGGAACAATCCCAACATGCCCTGCATTGCCTGCTTTGTTTACAGAGCATGGGAGACACCTTGCTGATCCCACTTTTAACTAAAAATCAGGTAATGTGAGGGTGACCAGAAGGGAACCTTTACGTAAGTTGAAGATGCCTTTATTTAGGACTATATTTCTGAAATAAAGAAAACTGTATTTCAACTTCAGTTATTAAGAGAGCAAATAAGTTATGCTATCATGTGACAGAATTTGCATTAATCTCTTCATAATTGTTCTAAATTTTCAGTATCAATTTTAAAGACCCGCAATTCCAAGACGACTATATTTTTAAGGCAGTGGTGTTATCTGGAGCAAAGTAAGTAACCCTTTTATACTACTTGCGTAAATTATCAGCTCCTTTGCATCAAGAGTTGCATTGGATGCTGTATGAAATTGCTGTTCTGGTGCCTTTTGGATTAAATTTTTGTCATTTTAATATTCAGAAAACCTTCACCAGTTCTGAAACCAGGTGACTGGGAGAAATCAAACAATGATGGCAGACCTTGGAGGCCACAGCTTGGGTTTAACCGTGATAGAAGGCAGGTTCACTTGGACCAGTCAGCATTCAGAACATTAGGGTAAGTAGCAGTGATGGCATCTGTTTCTAGGCTTTTGATCTCTGTTCATGTCTGCTCATTTTTAAGCCAGGAAAGTGTGGAGATGTTAAAACTGAGCCATGGCATGCTTGAATGTTTAATAGATTTAACTCATGTGCAACATTCTTAAGTGTTTGAGAGCGTAATCCTAAACTGGAGTTAGGCCAGCATAAACTAAGCTAGCAAAGTTTGGCTAGCACAAGGGCCACCACAAAGCGTGTTTGGACCACTCTTGGAATCAGGAAGTTTGGTGCATGTCTGTGTGCTGGCCTCTCTGACTCCGAGAGTGGTCCAAACATAATTTACAATGTCCCTTGTGCTGGCCAAACTTTGCTGGCTTAGCTTATGCCGGCCTAACTCAGTTTAGGATTGCGCCCTGAGTTTCTGTAAGGGAAATGGGATTACTCACAAAGGAACCCAAAAGGCTTTCCAGTCTTGTATTGTGTCAAGACTGTGCCTTATCCTTGTTTGCTGTCAGTTGATCGGGAGGCCTTCTTGTGCCTCTTATGCTTTAAAAATCTTGGGAACAGTGTCCAGTGCTAAAGACCATCCTAGCCGAGTCCCTGGCCTGCATTTTTTGAAAATCTTTCAGAGAGCTTGTTTAAACTGTCCAGCTGCATTTTCTGTTTCCATAAATGTCCTAAGAGAGAGCACTCCTTAATGTAGCTATATCAGCTATACCTGTAAGGCACAGGTAACTTTAAGTGAGGACAGGCTCAGTGGGCTAGGTAAGCGTTGGGGGGACAAAACAGTAGAATCATGCTGAAATGGTACCTAGGTAAGAAGAAGTGATGAGTGACCTAGGCATCTGCATTTAGAAATACATGCGTGTTCATTTAATTTCTGTTTTCCTTCCACCTCTCTTTGAAGGAGGAAGAATTGAGGAAATTAGGCAGGTTTAGAGATGTAAAATTTCCGGAAATTTTGAAGCTCAGGAAAAAAAAAACCTGTTTTTTTGTTTTTTTCAGAAAAAAAGGAAATTTTTGGAAAAATTGAAAAAAATGCTACATTAGCACTTTTTTCCCTTTTCCAGATTGATAGTCATTCTGTTACTTTAGGAACATAAAATATGACTATGGACAATTCGACTTGGCATAAAATTATCACAACTAGCATATTAAATATATAGTGTATCCAAACAATTATTACAAACAGAATTTACATTTTTTTGTAATTGAAACAAATGGAGCAACAATCTCCTGAACTGTTTCCTAGGTTATGTGGAACAGACAAAAAACCTCCACAAAACAATTTTTTTAAAATCCAGATATAACAATTATTCATTTTTCCTCTCCACAGTATTAAATAAAAATAAAAAACTCATTCTCATAAAAAGAATTGAAGAGGGGGGAAGTGTATAGAAAGGAGTGGGACTAAGTTTCATGAAATTGAATCAGAATCATTTTCTGAGCTGTAATTATCAGTATCAGTTTCAGTCTTTGCTTCTGCAGCTACTGTGTTGTGTCTGTCATTATCACAGTTACTATGGACTTCTAAAAACTGAAGGTTTGTCCGGATTGAAACAAGCTTCTCTACCCTTTCACATGTCAGTTTATTTCTTGATTTAGTGTGTTTCCAAACATAGACCAGATTCTTTCACATGCTGCAGAGGATGTGAAGAAGAAGAAGAAGGCCAGAAGCAAAAGGAGTCAGAGGCTGTGTTAGAGATGTAAAATTTCTGGAAATTTTGAAGCTTGGAAAAAAAACCCAGTTTTTGCATTGGAGGGTTCAGTTTGTAACCTAGGACTTACTTGTCCTCAGTGCACAGAAATTAGAATACTCTGATACCATACATATTTTTTAGAAATTATTGGGAAAATATTTGAACACCTTGTCTTAAAATATTTTATTCATCATGTTAAAATATTCCATAATCAATTTTTTCTTTTTTTCTTTTTTTCAATTTTTCGGGGGAAAAAACAAAAATGCTGGGTTTTTTCTGAATTCCGGAAAAAACCGGGTTTTTTCTGAATTCTTCTGGGTTTTTCCGGGCCTTCACATCTCTAGACAGGTTGCATGCATTTGTATATGTAGGTGCCTTTCAGTACAATCCTACACATGTTTACCTGGAAGTAAACCCTATTGAACACAATGAGATATATATCTGTGTAAATCTGTATAGGATTGCACTGGTAGTCTGGGGGATTTGCTTTCTGCAGTGGTGACTGTGCACAGTCCCAGTCTATCCCATGTCCCACCATATGCAGAAAAGTCCATATGTGTAGACATGTATGGACTTTCTGTTGTCAAGTCTGAAATGTGAGCTGTGTTGATAAGAATCAAGTTATTACCGTTTATGGAAATGAACTGTGGCAACTGTTCATGGATATATGCAGTCATTATTTTTCTTCCACTTTATTATAGCCATACAATGTCAAGGGACAGAGGACAGTCAGGTAGTGGAGTTTACAGCAATATTGCTCCCCCTGGAACTTACAATCAAGGAAATACTTACAGACCACTGCTGGGCAGGCCCCAACAACAAATTCCAAAATTGTTATCAAGTAAGTTTATTTTTCTTTTTGCTTCATTATTCAACCAACAGAAAAATGGAAGTGAATGGGTGCGTGCGTGCGTGCGTGAACAAGAAGTAACTTCCTAAGGCACAGTAGTACCACTCATTGTTGAAGCTAACCAGCTATAATTTCTTCACACTGCAGGGTAAGAGCTGGTTTAGTATACAGGGGGCCTGTGTTATCTGCTGGCCCGATTTCAGCATCTGTGGATGCCTGGCCAGCCCCACCCCCAAGCACTTTGAGCCTGACCAGACCTGAGTCAGGTCTAGAGGCATTCTGAAGCTTGCAGAGGTCACAGAAGACTATGAAGCCTAGAGACTGTTCAAGGCAAATTCCGGTTTTAGCCAAAAATCAGAAGGGGCCTTGAATGGGCACCGCCTCCAGGGCACAGGTGGGCACGCATGTCCTCTGCAGCTTCAGCATGCCTCTGGACAGCTCCAGTCAGGTTTGGGGGGATGGAAAACCATGTATTTGATAATGATTTGATGAGGGGCCACTGTAGTACAGTAGTGAACCAGATGCAGGGGAGTGGCAACGAGATGCACGTATCTAGTTGTCTTGTGTATTCCCTGAGGCATCTGTGGGCCGCTGCGAGATGCAGGAAGCTGGACTAGATGGGCCTTTGGCCTGATCCAGTGAGGCTCTTCTTAAGAGGGAGGTCAAATTTTGTTCGTCACGCAAGCTCAGTTCAACAATTGCCTTAGGAAAGCCTCTCACTCCCAATCTCAGCCTTCCCATCTGCAATAATAGTAGTTAATATGTTGTAAGGATTACTGATATATACTGCTTTAAACTATATTACAGGAATGCCTGTTTTTATTTTTGTATAATTCTGGGAGAGATACAGGTTGAG
Source organism: Lerista edwardsae (assembly GCA_029204185.1). Taxonomy (NCBI): domain Eukaryota; kingdom Metazoa; phylum Chordata; class Lepidosauria; order Squamata; family Scincidae; genus Lerista; species Lerista edwardsae. The sequence goes on from JAJKFI010000037.1 coordinate 3,128,656, forward strand.
TATCCCTTATCTGGACTTGCTTGGGAAAGGAAGGTGTCTGGATTTCAGATTTGTCCGTGTTTCAGAATAATTGCATAAAATATAATGAGAAATGCTTCCTCTTGTTCACTGTTGCCCATTTAGGTGTCTGCTGGCTTCTTTGTATTTTTCAACAATGGCACCCACCACAGAGCAGAGAATAGAATATACAGCCTGTACATGGGAATGAGAAGCTCTTGTGCTAGTGTTCACACTACAGAAAGTTTTTTTTAAGTCTTGGACAACAATGTCTGAATTTTGGAATAGTTTAGATTTTGGATATCCGGATAAGGGATCATCTACCTCTACATATTTAAAGAATTTGTGTTTGATGTAGTTCTGTTTATATTAGGCATTTCAAATTACACGTGTGTGTACATGTGTCCCAGTTGTAACTGTGCTTTTGTTGCCATTTTCTTAGGGTGCATTCAAATAAGACTGTGGCTCTTAAACAAACGTGCTCACTGCAAAAGTTGAGCCATATGCTACTTTCACTTTGGCTGTGCTTTCTCAGCAAACAGCTGTTCTGGTTGGTAGACGGATGCATTCACCATTCTTGTAGTGACAGAAGAATTAGAGGGCCTGTTGGGCTGAAGAGGCTGTTTTCCACATTTCTTTGAAAAGGCAGGTAGCTTCAGTTGCAGCAGCAGTGAAAATCCCTGTTGTGTTTTAATGAATAAAATGGCAAAAACATATCATGGAGACTCTCAAACTATAAATTCAAACTCATTTAATTACATTAATGGTACAAAAATAAACCAGAGGGGGAATAATGCTGGTCTTAGAGGAAAACTAACAGAATCTTATGGTGTCATGGAAAATAATATTTATTGTGGGATCAGCCTTTGTCAGCCAGAACCCGCTCTTGTGAGATCCTAAATTGACAAGTATGGAGTAAAGAGGAAAAAAATATTTATAAACAGTGGGATTAAACTGCTGTGGAAAAGGTGTAGTTAGCAGCATGTCTGTCATATTTATGTGCAGAGGCTTCTTGGCTAATTATTTTCTTCTTTAGTATTCCCATTCCTAACAAGGCTTGAAATATGAAATAACAATCCTAGTAGCCATCCCAATTTTATGTTTCTTGCACAGCATGCCTTCCTCTGCAATTGAATACTTCCTCTGTAACTTGGTGCCACTTCCTTAATGGACAGATATTTTCCCTGTTCTATCTCTGATTCATGTAATTCATCTGATTCTATCTCTGGATGTGAAAGGGCTTCTTAATCCTTCTCTTTTCCTTGCCTCTGAAACTTTTGAGTAGCATTTCAGGAGGCAATTTAGCCCTTGGTTCTTCCCTCAGGAGCAGTTAGTGAGGATAGTCCTATCTTCAGCCAATATTGCTATGGTTGCATAGTCAGTGGCACCCAAACTTTTTTGTCTGTGGAGCCCTTTTCACTTCTCAGGGAGCACCAGAACTAACATGGAGTAGTGCAGTGCTGAACCTAACTTTAAATAACATCTAAGGGCTGGAGGAAAATGTAGGAGAACCACAAGCAGGGGAGGTGGGTGGGACAGACAAGCAAATTTGGCAGGGGGCAAGTGGTGGCCATTTATGGTGTGCTTGTTGAGCCCCAGAAGGAGTTTCAGGGAGCAGTTGGCTCTTGTTTGCACAGCACAGTTGGCTCTTGCTTTTTCAGCACTTTTATGCCTGTGCAAAAGCACCACAGTAGAAGAACTTCAGTTTTGCCAAGTGCCAGCACAGCCATCCATAACTCGGGCACCTTTACCACCTTTACCACCCATTTACCTTTACCACCCATCATGGCCTGTAGCCTGCGATTGACTTTTTCTCCAGAAATCTTTCCAATCTGCTTTTAAAGGCTCCTAGGCTGGATGCCATCACCACCTCCTGTTGCAAGGAGTTCCACAGATTAATTACCTGCTGGGTGGAAAAAAAAATCATTTTTATCTGTTCTAATGCTTCCAATACCGAATTTTAGAGGCTGTCCCCTGGTCCTGGTGTTGTGAGAGAGGGAAAAGAGCATCCACTCTATCCATCCCATGCATAATTTTGTACTCCTCAATCATGTCCCCCCTCAAGCACCTTTTTTCTAGCCTGAAGAGCCTCAAACGCTATATCCTTTCCTCATAAAGGCAGTTCTCAAACCCAGTAATCATTTTGGTTGCTCCCTTCTGTACCTTTTCTAGTTCCACTATGTCCTTTTTATTTTGAGATTGAGCAACCAGAATCCTTGCCAAGTGCCATGGGAGCCGCCATTGCCTATAGAGTCTATGCCTCCTGCAGAAGCCACCATCGAGATGTATGTCATCTCCATCTCGATGTCAGGGTGTTTCCTTCAGTAGTACCAGTTAGAGTGCCACGATCTACAATCATGACATGGGCAATAACATCATCAGTGTCTACATCACTGGTTCGGTTGCTCCGGATGACCATGTCAACCTTACCTCTTTTCCCATCAATGCCAACAGCTTTCATCCACCCAAATCACTGGCAGAACAAGACTTGGAATTTTAGGCATCCTCCTGTATTGTATCCTCAAAGCACCCCCCCCCCGCACTCTAGGTGGGGACAAGGATGTGCCCACAGAGTGCCTAAAAGGTCATCAACAGGATGACATCTACTCTCAGCTGAAAGTACCAGAGTGATCAGGAGTATATAGTTGGTCCAGTATATATAACTTAGTGCAGGCAGATATCTCCATACTGATGGCCTTACCAGTCCTCAAATGGTGGTGATCTTCTCTACTCTGTGCCAGGTGTCTTAACTGTGAGCCAGAAGCCAAGGAAGCCTCACCCATGGGGTAACAGAGACACAGAAGCTGGCCCTTTGGCTGCTGCTTATCTGAGGCACTCCAGCATTCCTAAGAAATTTATTAGGAAGAAAAAGGCAAATTCTGCTTTCGTTGAACCTTCTTAAACCTGGCATCTGCAAGTGACAACTCGATTTGCTGTGGCTCTGTTCTTAGAGAAGCAGTCTTAATGTCTGAGCAGAATTTCCTAGCTGGAGCGGAATATCCTAGTCAACTTTTTTAATTTTTTAAATACATAACTCCTGTCATCTACTGTAGGCGGGTTCATGCAATACTTTAAATGTTGCTTGTTTGCAACATTTTGGGGAACTTCCAAGAAGAGAAATATATTTTTGAAAAAAAAAATTCAAGGTGTTTCCATGTACCTGAAACGGCAATGATTGAAATGCGCATCTAATGTAAGCTAAATCCAGTCTGTTTTTTGGAACTGTCCATAGTACTAACCTATAGATCCTTTTCTAAATCATACACAAATCCTCACTTTTCTTTTTTACTGAGAATAGAGGCCTAGCTCTTCCAGATCTTGTAAAGAGGATGTTCCTCTTTGACAGAGGTCAAACTGCCCTGCAAACATTGGCTTACAACAGTGGCATAACTGCAGGGGGCTGCATTGTCCCAGGTACAATATCCTAATTTGAGAAACCTGTACAGTGCTGGAAATATATATCGCAGGCTGTAATTCTATGCACACTTACCTCAGAGTAAGCCGTAGTCAACTCAATGGGACTTACTTTTGAGTAGGCATGACTAGGATTGTGTTTCAGAGTGATATGTGAATAAACCCAGAAGCATTCCCCCCCCCAAAAAAAATGTGAGAAAGTCATGCAAAGTGAATGAATATTTCACTATTCAAAGTATTGGAAAATTTATATTTGGTGCCTTAGAGCATCATTGTGTTCTACAGCTGATTACCTGTAACTGAGGGGCAAACAACTCCAGTGCCTAAATTTCCCTGAAACACCAATCTTTGGCCTCCTAGTCAGAGACGGACGAAGCCCCAAACGCACCCGGGGCAGGGTGACTTAACCGCGCCCCCAGCATGTCGCCCCACCCCGTGCATTGCCCTGCCACACCTCCCTGTGCCCGGAATAGCTCCATAACGGAGCGAAACAGAAGCGAGGAAGGGCAGGCGGGCCAAAAAGTGCGCGGGTTCTTCTGCGCAATGGCACCTCGCCAATGCCAGTGTCCATGGCTCCCGCTACACCCTTTCTCCACCCCTGCTCCTAGTGCATAAGAGTGGACCCTAAAACTCTGGGGGGAAATGCAGAGAAATCCTTTTATTGCTCCACTTTCCACAGAAAAAAAATTTCAGGAAAATTAGTGCGGGTTTTTGTTTGTTTTGGTATCCATCTTATTACCAATGGTGCTCTATCGCACTAATGGTAGATTATTAATAACGTAGTGGCTTGAAATGCCCCACCTTCAGGGAATCTTTTCCATATCAGTTTCTTTGTCATAGAACCCCCTGTGTATTGCAATGAGCATTCCAGGGTGTACATGTAGTTTGTGAGGTCTTGACAGGTGAGGAGGGGATTTTCAACAAGGAAAGGGCTAACCTCCCCCAGCCAGCTGCTTTTAGTTAATGGCCCTTACAGTTATAAGCACACCTCTTATTGAAGTGAATTAGCTCCATATTTAGTTTGACTCTTAATTGAGCTTTTTTTGTTCATATTTTTGTTTTGTTTTTCATTTGGGAGAAAGTTTGAGGCATTTGTTAAAATACTTGGGGGGGGTGGGTTCAAGATCAGATTTGAAGTCTTTCTGGTGCACCAATCCCATTCCACTTCATTTCTAGTTTTTTTAAAAAATGTTTTTGGAATTTAACTTGTGGACTTAGTAAGGCTTTTTAAGGCTTTTTATGTTCTGATTTTTCTGTAAGTGAATCAAAATTGGAGTTTGGCACAATAATACAGTAAATCCAATCTAAGCTCTCTCAGAGCTAGCTGAGGGAGTTAGTGCTGTTCCCTGATTTAACACTGATGTGCCAATTTTCAGCTGATGAATAATTGTATGCTGATAGCTTGTGGGAGTCAAGTGGAGTCTGGTAGTACTGTGCAAATGGCAGGCTTGGTTTCTACAGTCCAGAGTGTCCAATCTTATTATTTTCATTTCAGTCAGTAAACTTGTCAATTAGCTGGCTTTCCACTAATCAGAAAAAAAACATTTTTCAATCAGTAAACATGGAGTCTTGGCTTTGATTGCCATGCTGATTACATAAGTTGTCACTTGAGTTACTAGTGGAGAGGGCAGCTTAAATTGCTGCATCGTTCCAGGAATTGCTTACATTTTCAAGACCAATGAAATAGTCACTGTCACTTCTCTCATGGGTCTGTACCTTTTTTGAAGTTCTCTCTCTCTCTCTCTCTCTCTCTCTCTCTCTCTCTCTCTCTCTCTCTTCCTTTCTAATCATATTCTTTCAGAGCCATAATAATGAATGGTTAAAAGTTGATGTTGACCTCTTTCCGTTATTATTTAGTTCTGTCTGCTTGTAATAATATCCAAAGCTATTTATGTTCCTTGTATACAATCTTCAACACTGTCTCTGGAAGGATTTTGTGTCTTGTATAGGCGTTGGGACAATAGTCTCACCTATTAGGCTGTTTTTTCCCCCCAATAATTTAGGATATCCTAGAATCAATATTTTATTTTAGGATCAATATTAGGTTTATTTTCCAGTAATTGTATGAGAAGGTGGCACAGTCCAAAGTGCATCATTTGACTTGTTTTAATGAAATAGTTCAGTAACTGGCCCACAAACATGGAAATCAGACAAGTTTAAAAAGCAATCTGCAGTTTTACTCAGGCTGTTCCTGATCATACAAAAATAAATCCCAGATTTTTTTTATAGCTAACACGCTTGCATTCCTTGCCCATACCTTCTGAATGACAGTCAAGATTTATCATTCAGCAGACGATTCCCAGAAGCACAAAAAATGGGTGCAAGAAAAAACAATTCAGGTCTATTACTCATACTGTCATTCTGTTTATAAAGTGTTACATCCTCTCACCAGAAAAGTCAGTTGAACCTCCTGATGTTAGTGGGACAGGATTAGTGCTTCATAGAACAAAGAAGCAAAGAGTTAGATCCCTTTCTCTCCTCACCCAAAGAAAATAACTCCACCATGTCGATAAAAGTGAAAAGGGAGCCCTGTTCTACTTTATGGACTTTCTGCTAGTGTCCAGTAAAGAGATAAGCTTGTTTTGTTTGGGACACCGCAACACAGGAAATGTTGCTGGGTCCCTCTTATATACGTAATGTTCCTTTTTCAGAATAGGCTGAAAAGCCAATATCAAAATGATTCTAGTAATGCCTTAATTGGCTCCAGTTTTATTCTTTGCTTGAATAAAGGCTTTGAAGGTGGGAGTGGACCATCTTTGAATTCCAGATATTAAATGACCAGTGTAATAGTAGATGCTTTCAATACTAAAAATCCACAAGGCTTTATACTCTCTAGATGTAATTAGTTCTGGTGACACTGCCATTAGTGTGTAAAAAATCATAACTCTGTGTGTGATGCTTGAGTATCAAACTGCTTCAAATCTCTGTAAGAGTTTATTTCATATGTTATAGTTCAGATAGAGATATCACCAGTTTAATTTGATCTCTAATGTACATGGTTCACGAAGCTTTGTGTAACTAAATTGTTCCAATCAAATGATAGCCAAAGCAGGAATTGCCAAAGTGTTGCAAATTGGGTTAGATTTCCTCTAGCAAAGAAAGCTGTGTTGGTGTCAAACAGGCCTGCCTGCTCCGTACTCTCAGGTTTCCACATAAAAGGTTTTTATTCAGATCAGACCATTAAAACATAGGCTGTCCAGTCTGTTAGTGTCTGGATTGGGACTTGGGTTTCCTTTTAGTCATTTTTGTTTTGTTTTGGGGATAACGTTTCTGTTGACTAAGGCAATGTAATATTCAAGTAATTTCTAGGCCTCAGTGTCCTTGAATATTAACAACTTAACAGGGCATTGCTTGCCTGTGCTATAGCATATCCATTAGAGAACTCCTGAAACCAGCTGTTACAATTAGGTTGCACTTAAACACTGTTGAAGATGTCACTGAAACTGAAGCCTTTTATTGACACACGATTTAAGTGTTTTGAACTGGCCAGGGAGCTATTGATTAGATGTTTCTTTCATTCTATTTATTTAGAACAGAAGCCATTTAATTACATGGCTTGTTAAAGTGATGTTGTTGCTGGTCCCCATCTTTGTAGTATGTTGTACTTTGGTACTAAGAAAAAACTTAAGTGGGTGATCTTTCAGTGGTATTAGATGACTACAAGGCTTTATGTCCTCAGCCACAGTTCACCAAATATATTTCTTTATCCAGAAACTATAAAGGCTAGAAATCCAAATGTGTTTCACCCTTTTTGAAAGGCTCACACCAACCAACCCCCTTTCCTCAGGGAGAAAACAGATAAAATGTTCTCACATTAAACCATCTTTGAAATGTCCTGTCCTTTTACTGAATTAACCCTAAACCTCTGTATGAGCCCAAGGGCTGCTCCTTTTCCCTTGGGCCATTTGGGGAAGTGGGAAGGAGACTTTGGAAATGTCTGTGTGGCAGTTTCAGCTGCCATTGCCATTCCATCAGACATATGTATCAATGGGAGGGTTAAAAGCTTTAATCAGCAAATATTTTAGTTGCATAGTTCATGGGAGCCAATGTTAATAAGAGGCGCTATGGTTAATATGATGGATTTTTGTTTGGCGTCTTGCATTGGTGGTCAAGCGATTATCTTGCATTGGTGAGGTTTTTATAAGGGGGATGAAAATGAAACTATATTACAGATATCCTGTCCCTCTGATAATGGATAATGACTTGTGTGTGTTTAAATAGAAAGTTACCTCATGTTTTAATTTTTTTAAGGCCACCTAAGATTTTTATAATTGTCTATTTTGTATTTAAATTGAATTGATTAACTTACAAGCATATAATTAATGAAAACAAAGTGATAAAGTACTCTCACTGATGCCGTTCGAGAATCTGTCCATTTAATTTTGGAAGTTAAGCTACTTTTACACATAGTAGAGAAACAATAGAACTTGCTTTCCTTCTGTCCCTCAAAATTTACCAAGTAATTATTGAGTTTTTGTTTGTATATTTGTTTTGAAATTCTAGAAACTTCATGCCTATATTCATCCATCACTCTATTACTTTTTGTTTTTAATTTATAGATATTCGGCCTCAAGATAACTGGCAAGGGCCTACACCACTGTTTCAACAGCCACCACAGAGATTTGACAGGTAGAGCAAATGACACTTCCTAAAAATATATCTTTGATCTTTTAAAGTGTGTGTGTGTGTGTGTGTGTGTGTGTGTGTGTGTGTGTGTGTGTG
>JAJKFI010000037.1:3162528-3174245 GCA_029204185.1 Lerista edwardsae
TAATAATAATAATAATAATAATAATAATAATAATAATAATAATAATACATTGCCAGAAAGTTCTGCAGCGCAAGGCATCGCCTCCCCCTCTGAACTGTTGAATAGGAGTCCCACAATAGCGCTATCCATCTGCGAAGGCCCTTTGCCTTTCTGCGGGGCTTGCGCAGGAGCGCTTCCAGCAGAGTTTGCACGTACAGATTTCGCTGCATTCTGGGCCGCCAGGTTAGATAGGCGTGAGAAGGCAGCTGCGTGCACGGACTAGATATTTACAGTATTGCCATACAGCCTTCATGGAGAGGAAAGCGCCAGGAAACCGAATTGCTCTGCAGACCTCTCTCTCTCTCTCTCTCTCTCTCTCTCTCTCTCTCTCTCTCTCTCACACACACACACACACACACACACACACACACACACACACACATCAGCCAAGTGGAAATAATCGGGGAAGTGCACGGAGTTCAGGCCAATCGCACCCCTCCCTCGGGCTCCCTCTGTGAGATCCGCCGGCGACTCTTCTCAACAGGAAGGTCCAGAACAGTTTGCCCGACGGGGTTCGTTTGGGCAAGGTTCTGCGCGCGACCATTTTCACGGACAAAAAGTCCTCATGCTCCCGGCCTCTATCTGCCCGAATCTGGCCCGCTTCACGCGTGCAGGTACATCGCTTGATGAATCCAGCTTCAAGAGGCGGTCTGCACGTCTGAATGCATCGCGGCAGAGCAAGCAGTGGAGACCAAACTTCCATTGCCGCCTCAGCCCAGAATACTTCTGTGGAGCGAGGGTCCACACGAGGTTGAGCGAGTTCTAATGATTCGAATCCAAAGCGGGTTTACAAAGAAGTAGTAGTACTGGGTTCAGTGGGTCTTTTTTTCAGCTCAGTATGAAATACGCAATATGAAATACGCAATACAGTAGAATTGCCGCCCAGGGGAAGTTTCATGCAAGGGTGAGAACCGTCAATTTTAATTTAATAAAATAAATCTTAACCAAGTTTACTTGGGAGTAAGTACCCCTGATAACATTAAACTTGCAATGCAATCTTATGGGATTACTTGTACGTCGGTCCCACCATATTCAAGAGGGCTTACTCGAACGCAGGTGCGCAAGGTGAGGAACTACTTTCTAGTTCAGCCACACCCGCAATTAATTTTCTACCTCGAAAACTAATCCGATAGAATGTTTCTCCCCCCCCCACACACACACACACATCTTACTTAGATATCATCTCACACGCCTTCACCTTTCAAAATTCCTTGTCCCAGTTAATTTTATTTCTTATTCAGCCTTTTCAGGGGTGGGGTGGGAAGCCTTCAAAACCATAAGAAAACAATCGAAAGCAGTTGAGTTGCTCCTAAAAAAATATTTGAAGACACGAAAAACGAAATTGGTATTTCTAAAAGGTTAAAATAAGTTTTGTCCAAACGTTTATTTAAGATATTAAATACAGTAACGCAGGAAGTTGGGGTGGGGGGAGGAGGAGAGGACTGTAGCTTTTCATACAGCCCGATCCTTGCACAAGTGGAAATACTTATATTGAGATCCTATCCATGTTGACTAGAAGTCCCATTTAATTACTCCCAAGTAATTGCGACTGTGCATAAGGTTGCAATCCCAGATCCTTACAGTTGAGCGAGCTCTAAATGTGTTTCATCAGAAACAGGGCTGCCATTTTTGACCGGCAACCTTCAAAAACCTGCTGTCCGAATTTCAAACACACCCATTCACTCACTAACCAGCCATAGGCAAGAGTCTTTCAAGAGCATTTCTGAGTCTCCAACTTCTCTCTCTTTCTCTCTGTATCTCCGCCCTCCCCTGGAGCTCTGCTCGGAGGTAAATTCTACAATGAACTTCACATTCTCGTAAGTACAGAACGGCTTGGATCTGTTTTTGTTTAAAACCGGATCTCCAACATCTACAGATCCCGTCCCAGAGAACATTAGCCTGTTTCCATTGCAATCAGTGGGGAAAGTCAGTCGTCACTAACTCTTAAACCTACTGATTTCAGTGAGAGTTTTGTGTGACTCAGAATTTCCGCGCGCACTTAAGCGGATGGAAATCCTGCTGAGTTCGACATGTTTTATTTTTGCCCAACTTGGCAGCCTGATTTTCTCTGAATGAGGGCGATCGGGCCAGCCAGACTGGTTGTAAATGAGAGCGATTTAAACACGCATCTCCCACTGAAAGTTGAACTTTACCCCTGCAATCCTATAAACGCATATCCTGGAATGCGCCACTTATTACAGTGGCTTACTTGTGAGTATGCAAGCAGAGAATTGGGCTGCAAACGCGTCTAACTGGCTGAATCGTGCCCTTTTAACTCAAAGTGTAATTGAAGTACAGGGTTCAAACTTCTAAAGACTAAACGTTACCCTGGAAGAGAACAATCCATTTATTTTAATGGCACTCAATCCTAATCATATTTTCTTGGAAGCAAATGTCAATCTGCGGAATCCAGAGAAACTGAGGGCATCAGAGATTCTAAACCTTCGACTGCAATCCTATGACTGAGTAGGAGTAAGTCCCATTGAGTTTGATACTTACTTCCGAATAAACTTGCATAGGATTGCGTTGCGCATGCATCTTGCGTCTGAGAGCACTGGGATAGATTATTTCCAAAAATGGGGTTAATTGAAATTAATGACCTACAGCGCATCCTAAGGGGTGGTTTCCTGTGCTCACCTCAATGAAATCTTGTGGAACCTACTCACAGAGAAAGCCCATTAACATCCACGTGAAATACTTGGGATTATTGGAGGGTACCAATTAGGTAAATTAATGGCAAGAGGCACAATTCACCTGGAGGTTCTCCTGAGCAAGTTCCATGAAAATACATTGGTGTCCCTGTTCTTCCGTGGCTCTCATTTATGTGAATGGGACTGCCTAGGAGAATTTCCAGGTACATTGTGCCTTGTTTAAAGCAAATAAAATAAATTACATAAATTAACTTTGTGCAGTAAAAAAAAATCTGCAATTTTCTGTTCATTGGCTTATAAAGTTTTGTGGATGTGTTTTTAATAAAGATGGCATACCATAAATGGACTTTTCCAGCAGTTGCAAACCAGATTAAGGCCAGATTCTGACTGCGTTGTGTTTTCAGGTTGTAAACTGTAGGGCTTCTCATTTGCATGAATTGAACAGCACTGAAGTTCGGGCTTCATTTTATTCAGCTACTTTCAGTAGGAAATTTTCAAAGCGGACATCAAAACCTCATATGGTTTGATAGTAGATACTAGGTAATAAAATGTACCCAATAAATTGGCACCCTTATGGACAAGCCAATCTCATCCTACCGCAATAACAAATGGCGACACATCCAACTTCGTGAAAAAGAACTTTGTTTTTCATGAAAAAAAAAGAATAATGATAGACTGAGTGAAAATAAAGACTAAAATGGATGCATTAGGAAGTAAAACTCTCATTCTTAAAATAAAATAAAAATAACCAACTAACCAACCAACCACGCAAACCAACACCGACCCCAAGCCTGTAAAACACTTGAACTTCCAACATTTTGTAGGTGCGCTTTTCTTGACCCCCCCCCCAAGAGACTGCGATAGGCTTCACCCGCGGTCTTGCTGCTTAAATCCTATTTATTTCAATGGGATTTAAACCAGTGGACTGTTCGCAAGATTTCAGCCTTTTCATTTTTAAAAGGATTTTGTTTTTTAAATAAGCTCATTCTTTTGCCCCCAGTTAAAAGGGCAGAGGAATGCTACCGTGTAAAGGCTCAGAATTTGGCACCTGTGACACCGTGAACACGTTGTTTCGCTCCTTGGAGAGTGCGACCAGGTTATCTGGGTTTGGTCCTTGGAGAGTGCGACCAGGCGGTCGGCCTACATCCTTCCCATATAATAGGAAAGGACGGTCAAAGGACATGAGGGCACAATCGAGAAGGGAAACGATTCCAAACTGTCCCGCAGCGCCCATTCATTTCAGCGAGGCTCGCCCAGGATCAATTCCTGCGAAACGGTGTCTTGCGTGGTCGCCCAGGATGTTCACAGGTGGCCCCTGGCTTGGGTTATTTTGGTTTGTTGCAATCGGTGGCTCTGTTCGGGGTTTTGCCATTAATACATTCGAGTACATACTAAATCAGACTGAATGAAAACGTTTCTTGTCCTTCCTTTTTAAATTTGAGAGTCAAAATTCCAAAGGGGGGGGAATCTTAAAAATATCCTTATTGGGTATCACAATACAAAGAGTCTCCTGCTCCCACCACCTTCCATCCGCGGGGTTGTCCCTCTACTTTTCGAAAATGGCGCATCGCGTTGCCCGTCGACCTTTACCATGCAGTCCGCTCTCGGTCGTTCCTAGTGAAATTGCACTTCAGAGGCTCCCTTATAAAATAACTACTATGAGTTACGGTTTGTTTTTGTTTTTTCCCCCTGTTTTCCGGAGGTACGTTGCCCTTCAAAGGACGAGGGTCGACCTTCTTCCGTGGGCTTTGACAGCTATGTACACACGACTCCGATCCAGCCCAGTCCTGGGGTTACCCTCAGGCAGTTTAGGGACCATCTTGAGGAGCGTCCTTAGCGCCAGCCTCGGCCGGATCTTGTCCCCCACACCGGAGCGCGCGGCCAGACGGAAAAAACCCGACGACTGTACCCTCGACTAATCCCAGACAGAAGCGGCTCCTTCAGCCCCCGCGCTGTGTTTCGACTAGGCCTGGGGAGGAGGAAGTCTGGAGCCTCAGCACTGCCCAGCAGCCGGCCGGCGGCACCCAGCAAAAAGGGGGAGAGGGCGCCGCGGTCCCCGGAGCAGGCGGTTCTGGTGGGGCGCTCGGCCTGGGGCCTCCATTACCAAGTCCGCCCGTAGAGCAGGCTGGCGTTGACCATGCCGCCGTTGTAGTCGACGGCGGCGGCGTCCATCTGCGCCAGAGCGCCCACTTGGCTGTGCAGCGGCGGACTCGGGGAGAGCTCCTCCAGGTCGGGCGCCTGGCTGAGGGCGGTCACCTGCTGCTGCTGCTGCTGCTGCTGCTGCTGGGGGTGCGGGTGCTGGGCCGCGCTGCCGCCCGCCCCGCCACCGTTGGCACTGGGCGCCTGTCCGGCCGGCGGGCCGCTCGCGCTGTGCGGGCAGGGCTTGCCGTCCTTCACCAAGACGGGCACCGCCACGCGCCTGGGCGACGCCGCCTGGGGCTGCTGCGGCTGCTGGCACAGGCTGGCGCCCTCAGGCTGCTGCTGCAACTGCTGCGCGGCCTTATCCTTGGCTTGCCGCTTCATCTTGTAGCGGTGGTTCTGGAACCAGATCTTCACCTGGGTGGGCGTGAGGTGGATCAGACTCGCCAGGTGCTCCCTCTCGGGCGCCGACAAGTACTTCTGCTGCTTGAAGCGCCTCTCCAGCTCGTAGACTTGCGCCTGCGAGAAAAGCACGCGCCTCTTCCTCCGGGGCGCGGCGTGAAGCCCGGGGGCGAGGGACTTGGTTGCCTCGGCGATGCCCGACAGAGCGCCCATGCTGGCCACGTTCATGCCCCCCGAAGGGCCCATCAGCCTGGAAACTGAACACACACAACGGGGTTAAGAGAGGCTCGCAACAGGGCCGGGGCGGCGGAGGTGGCAACCGCGGAGACGGTGGACGGGGGCGGAAATTACGACCGTTGTCAGCAAGTTTGAATTATCAGGACTTACCAGATGCTCAGGGATACTGCAGGCAACCCTCCCTCCTCTGGACGTCAACAGTGCTTCTGAGCACGTCCAAAGTGTCTTCCCTTCCTACCCCAGAGTTTCCATTCAGGGATAAAGGCGAGGCGGGTTGGGGAGACAGAAAGGACGGGACTCGCTGCAGCCTCCCGAAAAGCAGCCCGAACTCCAGCCCAGCACTCGCCCCCCTTCCCAGGACCTCCTCACTTACTGGAAGGGTAGCGAGGATCCGCGTTGGCTCCGTACCATCCGGAGGCGGCTGCGCTGCTGCGCACGCTGTCTGGATAGGGCGCCAGGTCGCCCACGTTGCCCAGCCCGCCATTGCAGTAGCCCGCCACGGGGCCGTGGGCGAACTGGGAGACCCCCGCGTGCGCCATGGGGTGATAGGCGGTGGCGTTGTGGCTCGCCATGGGGTGCTGCTGCTGAGGCTGGAGGGCCGCGCTTTGGGGCTGCCTGTAGGCGGCGGCGCCCACCCCCACCCCCAGCGGGGCGCCCAGGCTGCCCTCCATGGCGCCGAACTTCTTGTAGGTCTCCTCCATGGGGCTGAGGATGTCGGAGACGGAGAAGGGCGTCGTGTGTTTGGGGCTGAGCGACATGGCTCGCCGGGCGGCCCCTTGGCTTTCTCTTTGCTCGCCCGGAGGACGTGGCTGCTGAGTCCAGAGAATACGGGGGCTACGCGCCGCTGTAGCCGCCGCCGCCGCCGCCGCCGCGCGGGAACCCGGCCAAGAGGAGGAGGAGGAGGAGGAGGAGGAAGAGAAGGGGGGAGGCGGCGGCGGCGCGCCAGCCCTCCCTCAGCTTTCTCCTTAGCTGGGGTTTATTTTAGTCCCGCAGCGCCAGGTTTACGACAGACACCGGCGGGGGCGGAGCCACAACAAATCCCCCCCCCCGCAGTCTGTCGCTCCCTCAACCTTGAGGCCACCCAGCCCACCCCGCCGCCTCTTCGGCTGGAGCTCCCGCCAGTGGGGAAGAGAAAAGGGGATCCCCAAAGCGCGCCACTCGCAGGACTCCTTTCCTCTGCGCCAAGGCCTGAGAGCCCCTCCGAACGGTCCAGCACCTCCAGTCCCAACCGTGACTTCCGGCAGCCGGGGGCTCCTCACCCACTGCCCAAACCTCCCCAGGGGAGACCCCCCCTCCCGCGCTTCAACAAATCACCCCTCTGGGCGCGAGCAGCCGAGCCAGGCCCCGCAGCCTCAGTGCCCTCCTGAAAGCTGGTCCAGGCAGGGGGTCCCAAAGCCCCCGCGTAGCGCGATCCTGGCCCTGCCTCCAGGAAGAGGCCCTCCGAGGCTCTGGATGACCCCAGGTCGGTGCCTCCAGGCTCTCCTTCTGTTTGCCTCTGTTAGCGCTCAAGTTCGCCTCTGCCGCTGGCCCTTGGAGCGTTCCAGCCGGCCTCTCACACCCACCTGGCGCCAGCCTTGGTGCGGAGGCAACAAAAGGGGGCCCCAAAATAGCCCCAGGGTGAAACGGGAACTCGCGCGCGCGAGAGGGCAGCCCCTGATTGCCGGCAAGGCATCCAGCGCCCGCGGCTCGACGGGAGGGACGTGGACGAAGCGCTTTGAACACTTCAGCAGCGCCCAATAAATGTTAAGGTGCCTCTCTGGGCCAGGACTTAGTTCAGCCAGCCAGCTGGAAGTGACCTGGAGGTGAGCCAGACCCCTGCCCACATTTGGGACGGGGAAAAGGTGCTGCGGAAACCGTGGCAAGGAAAGGGGCGCGGGCGACCGGCCTCTGCGAGCGGGGCAGTGGCTGGGGGCAGGTGGATTCTCTGCAATGGCGGCGTCGAGTGCTCCGGACCAGCCCGAAATCTCCGCGACTGGAACCCGTGAGATCGCAGCAGCGATGGACCAGGAGCCGCGACCTTTGGGGAGCCAATTCCGCGGCAGCCGAGGACGCTCGGCGCTGCAGGTGACACGACGTCCGCCTTCTTGGAGGAGTTTCCCGTCTCTCTGGCCTTCCGCGCAACCCAACCTAGGCAGACGGCTCCCAAGTTGGGTATTAGCTGGAGCCACGAGGTGAAAGGGGGAGGTTTTGCGTTTACGCGGAAAACAAATCGATCCCCAGCGCAGGCCGGACTCGGGGAAGTGGGAAGATGCCGGGGAGAAGAGCCTGAGCGGGATCGTGCGAACGTGCGGGCTCTGAACGCGCATCTGAGCTGCCCGAGCCCCTCTGTCTTCTCCAGCCCGCTCCCGGTACTGGGGCGCCCAGTGCTGCCGGCCGAGTCCCTGCTCAGGAGGAGTCACCGCTTGCACGACGGCTGCCGTCCGACCGGAGCGCATAGCCCACGGCTGGTCTCCGCGACTCCCAGCCATGGCCTCCTCCTGTGGCCAGAGACGGAGCCAGCCCAGCCCAGCCCAGCCCAGCCCAAGGGGGCCTTTTTGGAAGCGGGACCTGTGGCTTGGAAGTTCCCAGCAGAGTGCTTCCTTGTAAGAGACGGCCTCCCCCACGTCGGATCCCGCAGACTCCGCGCTTTCTGGTTCTCATGGGCTGGGGGAGAACTTTCTGGTTCTCATGGGCTCGTGTTGCTCTGCATTTCCGCCCGTAAAGGTGGAGAAGGAGACCCGTCTGTTGCTCCTTTTTGAGCAGATTTCAAGCTCCCGGATTTCAAGCGCCGAATGGGCACAGCTTGGGCTCGGGAGCGAGAGAATGGGCCAGCCGCGGGGTCTACTGGCAGTATGGGGGGGGGGGAGGAATTGGAGGTGGAGGACCAGCATCAACCCGAAGCGCGAAACTTTACAGTCAGTCAAATTGCACACCGCCAAGGCAAGGAGGTGGCAGAATAATGCGTAATTCGTAAAAAAGAGGGGCGCGGGGGCGGAGAACCCTGCATTTAATGTTTGGAGCCGGGACAGTCGCAGGGTGGGGAGTGAGAACCGGCATTCAGTACTGTATAAGCCTCGGAAGTACTTGTCTAGGTTATGTCACTTTCCTTTCTGAATTACTGGTCTTCTGTATGTTTGAATTAGTCCTAGGGGAGCATTCCATCAAGGACATCACCTGAAATCCAGGCCTTACGTCTAGGCCAGTTCTTAAGTCTAAACAATATCCATGGTTTAGCAAGACATATAGGTGCATCAACGTTTCTGGGGTTTGCACAATATTTTCTGAGATTCTTGTGAGATTATTAGAGCTCAGTCCTAACCTGGAGTTAGGCCAGCACAGTTAGGCCAGCAAAGCTTGGCCGGCACAATGGCCAGCGTAAAATATGTCTGGACCACTCTTGGAGTCAGAGAGGCCAACACACAGATGTGCGCCATGCTCCCTGCTTCCGAGAATGGAACGCAAACACGCGTTGCGGTGGCCCTTGTGCTGCCAAACTTTGCTGAACTAACTGTGCCGGGTTAGGATTGCACCCTATAAGGCAAGACCAGATCCAAAAATGTGAAAAACCATCTTGAGTCACAGCCATATCAATGGAAATTAAGCCTAAATCTCTCCCACATTTATTTTGACTGGATGTGACCTCTATTTCCCGTTGAGTTGGAGCAAATAGTGTCGAAGGACGCCTGCAGTACTTACTATTTTGCCCCCCTTTAGCTACGCTTCTGAATGGGGCGGGGAAGAGAAGCAGCAGCGAGGCGGGTTTGCTTTCAGAAATGCACGCGTTTGATTAGCAAGGAGGTTTTGTGTGCCTTAACTGTATCAAGAGAAAAGAACAGACGAAAGGCATTGTTTCTCGGTTGGGGACCCCTTACGAAAGCAGGTACCAAGAGCAGCTGAGAAGGCCAAGAGCCATTCTCCATTCCCTGCCTCTCAACCCTGTTACTGGAAACCATCCCCTTTGGTAAGAATGCGTCTGCCTTGAAGACCTCAGCCTTCGTACCAGCGGAAGACAGGCCTGGACTACACCTGCCGCAGAAGGAGCTGTCAGAATCCTGAGGAGGCAGAGAGGACTGTACCACTCCAGACAGCGTGTGAGGGGGGGCCCATCTTGGAGTACCGCTTTCCGCGCGCCCCCATCTTCCTGCCAATAAACATGTCAGAGCTCGGCTCATTCAAAGACTTCACCCCCGCCCTTCCCATCTGAAATGATACAGTCCGTGCTGCCGCCTCCGTCCGCTGCGCGCGTCGGCCAGGCCTGAAGTCTACCGACCTTCTGCCGCAGCAAGACTGCGAATTGTTTTATTTCTGTTGTAAAACGTACCAGTCGCCTTTCCGAAAAGGGGTACCGTTTCAAAGCCCTGACAAGCTGTTCTTACTGTCTGCCACCGCCGATTCTGCGATCTGATTCTGGAATCAGGCTACTGATTCGGATCGGCGGAGGGGAACAACACTCTTCTGAAGCAGGTTCAGTGTCTACAGTCCTGACCTTCAAATCCCTAAAGGAGGCAAAAGCTCCAGGCCCGTCTTCCGCTACATCAGTCCGCCCAAATTGGAACTGCTTCGTGGGAGGCCCGCCTCCAGATGTCCCCTTTACGCCCCCTGTAACCGCGCTTATTCCTCTTGAGCCCTTCTTGCGGCTGGTTTTAATTTAATGGGTGTTTTCCTGTTGGGCTCAGCTTGACAGACTTCCTCGCTGCTCCCACGGTTTCTAAAGGGACAATCCTAAACTGGAGTTAGGCCTGCACAGTTTGGCTAGCAAAGTTTGACTGGCACAAGGGACACCGTAAAGCCTGGTTAGACGGACCGCTCTCCGAGTCAGAGAGGCCAGCACACAGACGTGCGCCATCCTCCCTGACTCCGAGAGTGGTCCAAACGGGCTTTACGGGGTTCTTTCTGCCGGCCAAACTTTGCTGGCCTAACTGTGCCGGCCTAACTCCAGGTTAGGATTCTGCTCTAAATGGTTGTCTTTCAGTCCTCACCCTTCCTTTCAAGTTCACGCCTCTGGTGATGCTGATTACAAGCCACAGGGAAGTTGTCCTGCGCAAAACCTCCCTGGAATGAAGGGGAAAGTGCGCAATAGAACGCTGCGGTGGCGCAGCCCCTTTTCTATCCCGCGCCGCTGTGCTTTTTGACACCTTGGAATTTCGAGTTTACTCCACCATCGGCTGTGGGTTTTGGGTTACTGGCAATCCCCTTCCCTCTTCCTAACCTCACCTTGAGCAGGAGCTGGCCAAAGTCAAGCACCTGTGAATATCCCACTGCTTTCAAAGTGCGATTTGAGCACCCCTGTGCCTAAATGTCCCTCCCACCGAAATCAATGGGGCTCAGAAGTGCTTCGCTTTTGCTGGGCAGAGACTGTGATGGCGGTCATATGATCACTGCGGGGATTTCCTGGGAGCCGGCTCGGAAAATTACGGAGCGGGGAGTCGACAATGAAGCACCCAATAGGTTGTCGTCTGGGGCATCTTGAAAACCGTTTCCGGTGCCATCTCGTTGAATCTTACAGCTGTAATTCCCCACACAGTTACTTGCGGGAAGGAAGCCGAACCCTGACCGAAGCCACTTCGCACGTGTCGGCATCCGTCAATTGGAAGGAGCAAGAAAAAGGCGAAAAGCAGCTCCCGCCTCGCCCCAGTAACATTTTGAAGCCGAGGCAACTTACTTCCGAGGAAACACGTCTAAAATCACGGGTGCCAATTCCATCTTTCCAAGGCAAGCGACTAAACAATATCATAAAGATATTTGCCCATTCAGGAATCTCAATGCAGTCATTCCACTCGCCGAGGGAAATTCCACGGGAGCGGGAGACCCTTGTAGCAGTGTATTTTCTCTGTGTGTGTGGGAATTGTCTTCCTGCCCCCTCCCTTTAACAGCCGTGCCGGGGTGAGGAAGAGAACAGATCCCAGGCTCAAATGTGTGCCGGAATCGGGGCGAGGACCGAAAAGAGAAACGCCAGTACAGGAGAGTTTTCAGGCTTAGCTGTGGAGTTGTGGGACAAAAAAATTTGATAGGGGAATCCACAGGCGGCTGGTGAGAACGTGCAGTGGCCAGAAGCCTATTCGCAGTACACATGCCTCACTCTGACACGAATCTCGTATGCACAGAACGCCAAAGAGAGGCTCATGGCATTTAAAGCCACAGTCTTGAAGAAGTGAACAGCAGCGCCTGTAGCTCCACCAGCCATCGGGAGCCCTTAGAGACCTTTAGTGAGAAGGCAGGGTATACAAACAAACAAACAAACAAACAAACAAACAAACAAACAAACAAACA
>JAJKFI010000037.1:3174255-3185906 GCA_029204185.1 Lerista edwardsae
ACAAACAAACAAACAAACAAACAAACAAACAAACAAACAAACAAACAAACAAACAACCCCCCCCCCCAGCCATCACCTCCACAGAATGCGGAATTCCCCTATGATAACTATAATTGGTGTCATTTTGATATATATTCCACTCTATTTTGGGGGTTCATAGTGGCTTACGGTACTTTTTCTGCATGTTAGTAGTCCTGTCCCCAAGGAATAACACTCTTAAGAGTTTTTTTAAAGACTTTTAACCCACCATGACTAGCCTAAAAGAAGACGCTTGGCCCCCTCCTTTGACTTCTGGCCCCCCTTCTGGCCCCAAAAAACCATATTGGGTGGTGGGATGGTGTGGGGGTTGGGACCAGCAGCGACTTTTGCCAAAAATGCCTGGTAAAGTGTAGCAGAAACTTATTTCATTCTGACCTTACAAACTTTACTTACAGATTGTATAGAATGCCTAGGGGTTTTATAGAATGCCTACCCTTCTTTTTGACAAAGTATGAAATAACCTTATTTCATTCTAACCTAACATACTTTACCTAGGGATTTTATTGAATGGTAATCTTTTTTTTTTTTGCAGGGGGAGGGGGGAAGCACAATAGAATACACCAGTGAATCTGAAATGTTTTCGCACGGGTACCCACTTTTTAGAATGACCATCTGTCCGGGACCCACTGGAAGTGATATCATGGCTGGAAGTGCCATCATTGTGATGCCAGAGCCTGCTGATTTCTTGAGAATGCAGCAATAAATTGGGTTATTTCTCAGCATTTTCCATTAGCAAAGTGAATCAGAGGGGGAAGCCTATTTACAACCTTGACACAAGCAAAATAACCACGTAGCCTTGTCATTGTTCTATCTTCCCATATTTTCAAAGATGGCTGCCCTAGGTGCTGCATGACCCATCTGAAGTTTGCTCATGACCCACCTAGTGAGTCCTGACCCACAGTTTGAGAAATACTGATAGAATAAATACCAGGGAGGATAGAATGCCTACCTTTTTTTGGTGGCAAAGTATGAAATATATGTATTTTGATCTAACTTTACATTAACGTAAGATTTACTTTAAAGTAAACCTAAAATAAGATGTCTGTCTTTTTGGGAGGGACAAAGCATAATAAAGGAGATAACAGGGAGGACACTTTATTAACAAATCGAAACCTAAAACTGGCCATAGTTTCAGATTGTCCACAAGGTAAGCCTTGTCATAGCCAAAGTAGAGGGAGTGTGGAACTTGCAAATCAGGATGTAGGAAACATGCTCAGAACATGGATGGATGTAGGATGCAGTCACTGGGGTGTTAATCTATAGTTCATCCAAGGTCTATCATGGTGGAATCAAGGTGAGTGAAACATGAGTTACAAAACATGAGTGAGAAAGAATTGCAAGAGATTGTTGAAACGGTTCAAGAACCTCACACATGTGACCAAGAGGAGGAAGTATACGGAACTGTAACACCCGCACCACCTCAAACACTTACCAATCCCATGTCTACACAACCTCAAGCATCTCCAGTTGTCACATCTATTCCAGCTGAAGTACCTACAGGCCAAACATCCTCCTCAAAAGATTTCCAGTGTTGTGTGTGCTCCCAAGCTACAAGTGGAGCTCTGCTGTGATACTCTCACAGTATCAAAACTGTGAGAGTTATATCCATGTCATCTGTGGCCATGGTTCTAATGAAGAGGTATATAGTGCTCATGTTTTGTGCTCAGTGTGTTTCAACAGGAAAAAAAGTTCTCAGTAATGCCAAACGTAATCTTGAACTACAAGCAATTAATAGCACAATTCAAGAGGCTCTTAGGTGTCATAGGTGTCACAAGGCGCTGGGCCAATCCTGGCAGCAGTGTCGGCCTTGCTGCGCTGAAGGTAAACCATCCCCATGCTGGCTGAGTTTGGCCAGCGGCGGCGGCGGGGGGGGGGCTTTTCTGGGCAGGTGGGAGAGAGGAATGGGGCAGGGTGGTCCTGCAGGCAGGGCAGCCCATGGAAGGGAAAGGAGCTGGATATGACAGTTATGCTGGATCCAACTCCCCATCCCCGGGCCAAGGGGTCCTGATTCAGGCCTGGACTTGCACCTGCTAAATAGTGGGTGCCGGTCCAACCAGCCCTATAGGGGTGGCTGGCGCTTACCCCGAGGTAAGGGGACAAATATCCCCTTTCCTCATGGAAGCTCCAGTGGCCTCCCAACCTGTTCTGGATACAGCGTAGGTCTGCAGGCCTGCCTGTTCCAGCGCAGGTTAGGATTGCGCACTAAATGAAGAAAATTCTGACAGTATGTGCCTGCCAACTGAATGCAGCGCTACAAATGCAGATTTGCATTCCTGAGAATGACAAAGGAGATGCTCCCAATATTTTGGCCATCATTATGGGATGGGTGTCTAGGTTGATGTCTATCGGTTGGGCGCAACACAAGGGGTATTAAAACAGCTTTGTCCCCCCAAAAGATAGACATTCTATAGAATACCTAGGCATTCTATACAATCCCTCGGTAAAGTATATAACAAAATAAATGCATTTCATACTTTGCCAAAAAGGACAGGCATTCTACAGAATCTCTAGGTAAAGTTTGTCTGAATGAAATAAGCCTCTTTCATACATCACCAGGCATTCTATAGAATGACTGAATTTCACACAATGCCTGTAACGCATATACAGAATGCTAATAGTATTCCAGTTTGCAAATGCTGCAGTGCTTCCCAAGCCTTTTAGCACTAGGACCCACTTTAAAGCAAAACAAAACAAAACAAAGCAAAAACATCCATGTGACCCATGAGACAAAAAAAGATCTAGAAAGAAACGAGTGTTTATTTATTTAATTCTTCTTCTTCATCATCATCATCATCATCATCATCATCATCATCATCATCATCATCATCATCGAGTCGTACGCTCCTGAGGCTCCTAGAGGCCTTAAATATAGTATGTGTAGGCATTTGCCTAGATTCTTCTTACAATTGGAGTTTAAGGCTTGTTTCTTCAAATCTTTACAGTCATTCCAGGTATCCAGAAAGACATCCAGGTAAAATGGACATGCTGTTAGGGAATTCCAGGCCAGACAAAAGGCTGGAACTGGGTTCATATGTAATCTACTGCATGCCAATTAGTAGAGAAAATTGGAAAATGTGACATTTTAATGTGGGATTATAAAAATTAAAGGTTAGCGTTCTAGCGGATGATTTTATTCTGCAAACTGGGCAAGAGGTAATTGCAAAGTTTGTTGTTTTTAATGTTTCAAAAACTTTTCATGACCCACCAAAAATTGGCTTGCAAACTGCTGGTGAGTTCCGAGCTACAGTTTGGAAAACACTGGTTTAGACTCTGATAGTTGATTTTTGTGTAAGTCAACCAAAATTCTTAGTTTTCTAGGGTTTTGCTCTACCAGTCAATGAAAGATCTCAGCACAGACTGCACACTGTTGAGAATTCTTAGTTTCTGTGCATGAATTCTAGGGAAAGGGCAGGAGCATAAGAAATCAATTATACATTGGAAGAGTGAGTGGTAAGGAAAGATGTGTATCCCTGGCAGGTGGCATGTTTTGGGCATTGCCAGCATCAAATAATGCCCAAATAATGCCCAGATATGAGATCAATTGCAAAGATAATGATCCACTTGGAAGGGAAAAAGACACATGCGCAGTAGACACAAAAGGATGTGGAAACACTTTTACAAGAGGGAAAGACTGGTAGGAGCATGCATAAAAGTTTACATTTTTTCCAGCTCATCCATTTTTCCATTTTATCAAAATTGTCTGATAACAGACAAGGTTAACTGGATGGAACTGTTTGATTCAGCAGCACAGGTAATTGGTGGAAGGATATAGAATGATTGCCAATTTAGTAGGAAGCCTTTTAGAGGTGCTGGCAGCTTCTAGATTTCTGGTAACTAGGGACACTGCTGCAAATCATACTGAACGCAAGCATAAGCTTGTGAAATTGGAAGAGCAATTGAGGGCTCAAAGAGGCATAGATGCTGCTGTGAGAATAACCAAAGAGGACTATTTCTTCTCTCAATGGAGCAGGAATGATTTTTCACATGCCCCCATGGAAGCCTCTAGAACTGTTCCTCAGCCCAAATAGACCTGGTCAACAAACAGACCCAGTGGGACATTGATGGACAAGGAACACCAGCAAAGATGTTTGGTGGTCCGCTGAGATCCACAGCCCCCTGAGGAACCTTTTTCACAAGTGGCATGGCCGACCGCCTCATTCAAGTTCCATGGCAGAGAGCAAAGTAGCAGATGTCAGTGAAATCTACAGATTGGGCTTCGAGGTGCGTCTCAGCTTTTAACAAGTTGCGGATTGCTGCTGTAGCCTACAAGACTGTCAGGAACTACCTGGAAGATACAATATTAGGTTGTATCAGTGAGGTTGCTGCCATTGGTTAGTGTAAACAGCAGGCTGACAGCTAAAATTTTAGCTAATTAAAATTGGCCACATCAATGACAGCAACAACAAATGGATCAGGGATTCAAGGTGTGCTTATTTGGTTTTTTTGAGGCAATTTTGTTTGTGTGTGTATGTGTGATTTAATGTTCCTAAAAGGAACATTAAAGACACTCTTCTCTTCTTGCAATAAATTTTATCTATTAAATTGTGAGATGTCACAGCCTTCCAGTGTCTCCAAAAGGCATCTGCCTTGAGGTTTTAACATGTTTGAAATCCTATGCTGAGAAAGCCAAAACATGAATGTTGTTCAATCCAGTGCCAGATATTCCTTTCAAAAATATGTATTATGAATATGTATCATGAATAGAAAAATTACTACATAAAAATGTGTTTATGTTCCAGATTAGTTTTCTCCCAACTTACTTATATGTGGTAGTATGGTAGCATCTGAGTTTTTTCATCTCCCCTGCTTTGTAGTAGAGCTTTGCAGCATACTTTCTGTAATGATTCCGCTTGTGTAAAATCTCAGGTGAAGGTGAGTGTTACTAATTAGAAACAGGAGGAGTCTTCATTAGGGGGAGGATAAAATCCTCAGAGAAAGTAGCATTCTTGGTTTCCTCTTTTAGGTTATTCTGGGGAAGACTTAAACAACTTCTGGAATTGTGAGTTGGAGGTGATAAGGCCCTGTTCTTGAGTTTGATTAGTCAAAGGATAGTTTGAGTTGGTAAGAGATTTTTTTAAAGGCATTTAATTTTGTCTGTGTTTTAAAGTTTTATTAAACCAAGAAGTTTGTAAGGCTTAAACCCCTTTTAATAACTGTATTTTTATTTCCAGCCTATTAAAATCTGGGGGGAAAACATTTTTTCCTCCTTATTTAACTTTATGTAGTTTGATTAAATTTTCTGGTTATATATCCTTTTGTCTTGGTTTATTCTTAATTTTTTTTTGGATTGGTGGAATTGTCAACTACTTGTTTTGCTAAAATATTTGTGGAGAGGAGGTTTGTCCTGGGACCGCCTCTAACATTTTTTTTGCTTCCTCTTCTGGTGGCAGCAGAATTATCATTGGGAGAAGTCCACCCCACTTGGCCATGACAGCACATTTGCTTATTCATGAGTCAATGCAACCATGTCACTTTGTTTGGTTTTCCATGGGGCTCAATACATTTGCTAGCTTGGAGGAGGGGGACTTGCTTCTTGAGTATTTTTTGGAGTCCGCGTTTATCAGATTGGCACCGTTCTGGTGGTGGTGTATTTCTCTCGGCCTGCCCTTCAAAATGAAGTGAGGCATATTTGCCTAAAGGTAAAGGTTTCCCCATGACCGAATGGTCTAGTTGTGACCGACTGTAGGGGGCGGTGCTCATCTCCATTTCAAAGCCTGTAGAGCCAGCGTTTTGTCCTAGGACAAGCTTCTGTGGTCATGTGGCCGGCATGACTCTACACCGTAGCGCACGGAACGCTGTTCCCAGTGGTGTCATCCAAATGATTTAGGAACAGGTACTCACTTTTGATTGGCACTTGTTGGGGTCTGCCCACCGGAAGTGACGTCTTAAGCTGGAAGTGATGTCGTGGCAGGAAGTGAGGTCATAGCCGGAAGTGATGTCATGATTGTTGCCATGGATGTGATCATGTTTGTAATAACTTCAGCTTGTGGTTAGTGTTGGTTTAACTTCTATTGCTTTGCTTTCTAGAGATGTGTATATACACAGTTTGCTTCAACTGTTCTCCGGTTAAATAGCAGCCTAGACTGTACTAGATTGTGATCCCTTTTGGGACAGGGAGCCATTTAACTTTAATGTTAAATGCAAGGAGCTAGCAAGGAGCAGGAGGGGGAACGGGAGACCAAAAAAAGACTGCGTGGGGATTGGGGCTGAGGGGAGGCTGCAGGAGGAACCGAGACGCTGGATCTGTGTGGCTGGAGGGAGCAGAAGCCTACCTTCTCACGCTTGCTGCCTTATTCCCGGGTCTCCCTCGCTGCTGCTGCTGCTGCTGTCGCTGCCGCCTCCAGTCCTCTCGCTCCGCTGCTGCCGCTGCTGCCACCACCACCACGCTGCCTGCCTCCTCACAGAAAGTGCAGGCAACGGCTGCGGGCGTGCAGTACGCATGCGCAGCTGCTGAGCCAATCAGCCGACGGGGCCAGCTTCGAGTGGGCGGGGCCAGCTCAACTTCTAGGAAGCGGTACTTGTGTAGTGGTGCGTAGTGGGTGCATGACATCACTGGCTGTTCCCTTCCCACCAAAGTGGTCCCTATTTATCTACTTGCATTTAGGTGCTTTCGAACTGCTAGGTTGGCAGGAGCTGGGACAAGCAACGGGAGCTCACTCCTTTGCATGAACTCCCAACCTTCCGGTCAGAAAGCCCAGCAGCAGCGGTTTAACCCGCTGCACCACCACGTCCCATGTTTGCCTACTCTTGAGTAAATGCGCAGTGTGGCTCAGTTTCACTTTCCATGCGTTTTCCTTGGCAGCTTCTAAGCATGCTCAGAAGACTACATCCAATTAGGAGAAAGCAACCAAGCTATGTGTGGAATTAGGGGCTTAAAACATAGTCAGACGCACTCAGAACAGTTCACAGATGGTCCACAGCTATTTTCATAAATGCCAGTGTTATTTCATTAATTGAGCATGGTATTGCATTTTATCCTTTAGTAAGCCCAACTTACTTATGTGGTGGCGCAGCAAGTTAAACCGCTGCTGCTGGGCTTTCCTACTGGAAGGTTGGGAGTTCAAGACTGCGCAACGGAGTGAGCTCCCCGTTGCTTGTCCCAGCTCCTGCCAACCTAGCAGTTCAAAAGCATCTAAATGCAAGTAGATAAATAGGGACCACTTCGGTGGGAAGGTAATGGCGTTCTGTGCGCTACAGCGTATAGTCATGCCGGCCACATGACCACAGAAGCTTGTCCTCGGACAAACGCCCGCTCTACAGGCTTAGAAATGGAGATGAGCACCACCCCCTACAGTCGGTCACGACTAGACCATTCAGTCATGGGGAAACCTTTACCTTTTTAAGCCCAACTTTAGTGTTTCATTTTTACCATATTTCATTTTTACCATTTTAGACTGCCCCTGTTTATTATGTTCCCTAACAGTATTTCGGAAAGAATGGATAAACAATAGTGTTGGTAGAATGCTTGTGTATGTCTTGTGCCATAGATTGGATGGTGCCTTTGATTTCAAAGAGGGAGTTGGAAGTTGGAAGAGAGCCATGGAGCTGCCCATAACCGTAAAGTTCCTTTTGAGGCAGTGATCTCTCACCTTTTCCACATAGGTCCCCCTTCTAAGCTTTCAGACTCCCACAATATAAAATTTAAGAATCTCAGCATAGTGCAATCCTAAGTAAAATAAGTAAGTTTAACTGCATTCAGTGGAGCTAATTTGCAGAGACATGTATGTATAGCACACCACAGCAGCGGTGTATGAAGAGGATGGCTGGGGGTGCCTCTGTCCCTGGGAGTCAGACTGCCCCAAGATATTTAAATTTCCTTTTCAAGAAAGGAACTTATTTCTCTTAAACTTATTTTTCAATTGCTTATGATTGTATGCATAAAGTTACAAAGTTGCATATTAATATACAAATAAGTTACCTAATCTCTCTTTCGTACACGCACATGCACACTCACAGAGTTCAATAAAAGAATATGTTTACTGCCTGCTCTACTTCTCTGGTCATTTCATGTCTTGAATATTACTGAAGATAGATTTGTCATGGAGGATGCTAAAATGTATGGTCCCTGGGTGCTAAATGGCCTTGGTACACCACTGCACCTTGATATAACAATTGAGGGTACTTTTAGAAGTGCTCCTTATTGTATTAGCCAGTTATTCCCCCCCTTGTAGCTGCATGCAGAACTGCAGCATTCTTTCCACATCATAGGAAATACAGTGAGGTTTTCTTTTTTTGGGTTGGGTTTTTTTTTGACTTTCTACTTTTACCCTTCTGTTTCTGATGTGGCTTTTAGGATCTTGGTGCGCACGGCTCCAACAGGACCACTTGCTGCCGCCCCAGTGGCCACTTCTGGGGAGAGCCAGACAAGAAGACAGTGAATGTACTGTCTGACCTGGCTGTCCTGACTTTTGTAGAAGGGGCGGGGGGGGGGCAGGACTGTAAGACTCCAAAAACAGGCAAAAAATAGAGCTACTCAAGTCAAGTCAAGAACCTTTATTGGCATAACAAGAAAATACATTACATCAACAGCCGTGACTATTAAATTAAAGGGTTAAAGTTAGATTCATTATCTCACTAAGAAAATTGGCTACAGCATTAGTAATCAGGGGATAACAGTCGCTGAGGAAAATAAGTAAAAGATTAGGAAAAAGAAAGGATAAAGAAGATATCCACGGTTCCAGGTACAGTTGGCGTCGGAGGGTGTGAACTGAACAACTAAACAAAATGTGATCTAGAGAGTCAACAGAAGTATGACAGAAAAGGCATAATCTATCAACAGATGGGATATTAGCAAAACAACCATAGTGAAGGGCAGAAGGAAATATGTTTAATCGGGCCAACATAAAAGCTCTTCGTATACTTGGTTTGGTTAATAAAGTAAAATAATTGAAAGGCTTAGCTAACACAGGAGATAAACCAAAAAAACTCGGAGAACAAGTGGGGTTAAGAAGAGTATGAAAGTGGTCGAATTCAAACTGAAACAATTTAGTTTTAATAATAGAAAAAGCTTCGGAAAATTTAGTGTCCACCAAGGCCTCAAGAGTAAGACCTATTGATGATAATTTGGCTTCAATAATATTTAACCAAGGAGAATGAAATGAATCTTTTAGTAAATCAGAAAGAAGAGAGTCAGAATGATCAACTAAAAATAAACGGAGCCAATACTTAAAAGTCTGCAGCCAAGCTAGAGTAATTGGGGAATGTATCCCCAGCTCTAGCAACATAGTGGCCGGACGGATAGAATTAGGTACTCCTAATATCCGTCTAAGAAAAGATGCAACAAATTGGTCGAGATGGAAGGAGACTGCTGAGATCCATATGGGGGCTCCATATAATAGTTGTGAAATAATCTTGGCATGAAAAATACGGAGCGCCGCGGGGATATATTGATTACCTGTAGAATAAAAGAATTTTGAAATAGCTTGACTATGAAGGGTGAAAGAGATAAGGCAGACTTTCTATGCGGTATCCATGAAACTTTGTATTGGAAAAGAAGTCCTAAATATTTATAAGTTGGGGTCAATTGATATTTCTGGGGACCAATGGTCCAAGAAGAAGGGCACCAAGAATTAGAGAAAATCACTATCTTAGTTTTGTCTGGGTTAATGGATAACTCATTAGATGAGCAGTATGATTGGAGTCTGGTTAAGGAACACCGTAACCCAGATTTAGTGAGGGGTAAAAGAATCATATCATCTGCAAACAATAAAATAGTGAGGGGAGAACCATTAACTGAAGGGGGGGAATAGAGCTACTCACCACAACTGATTTGATAATGTAAGTGCTGGAAAAAAATAGAATAGCAACAGGTAAACAATGTTATGTGAATCAGCGGCATCACTAGGGTTGGTGTCACAGGGATGATGTCATCCCATGGACCTCCTCAGAAATGTAACAAATAATGTAGTAATAATAAATAACAATATATTTTATTCATTATTCACCCAACATGGGCGGCTGTGTTCTGCACTAACTGCAGTTTCCAGATCAACCTCCAGGGCGGCCCCACACAGAGTATGGGACAATCAAGGCTTGATGTCACCAGTGTATGTACCACTGCGGTCAGGCACGATTCATACCTGATTGATTCAGGCAGGGTCACAGTTGGTGCACCAGCTGAAGCTGGGCAAATGCCCTCTTAGCCATTGCTGCCACCTGCTTATGCTGGAACAATGAAGTTTGAAGTCCCTCCCCAGAATTACATTGATTGGAAGAGGCAGGAATTGAAGCGCCAACTTGCAGTTTGCATTCAACTTCTGTGTGCCTCACTGACACCTCTGAGCTGACCTCCGCCTCCTCCCCTTAACTGCTTGGAAGCCACCTTTATAGGTATTTAAAAAAAGCCTCCAGGTAGTCAGAGATGGAGACAAAGAAAAACAGGGAGAGAAGTGCTCAGCAAAGCAGCCATCCATCCAAATATAGTTCAAATGCCTGTTAGTCAGTTCTGAGTGCTTGTTAGGAACCCTGCCATGTTTAGGGCTCTCTCCAAAGTGGTTCCAAAGCAGGTGATGTGTTTTGAAATGTGACTCTTTCAAGCAGAAACAAATGCCCTCTCCTACTGCTTTGTACCATACAAATGGCCTTACTTTTTCCATCCAGTGCAATCCATACAAGCAGACTGCTCATTTCAGGAGAGGCTTCCTTTTCTGTCTTATGTATCAGGCAACCAGAGGCCATCCTTCTCTTTCCGACTCCTCATCTTGCGACCATGCAAGTTGTTACTGTGCACCATTCAGTCCTAATGCTCTTCACCTTCCATCAATTGCTGGCATTCCATGCTCAGACTCCTCCTCCTCCTTTAGTGAATTGTTTTCTTTAGTGAATTTAGTGCATCCTTGCACACTTCCCTCCATTCTGTGCAAGGAGACCCCATTCATCTTCCTCTACACCTTCTTTCCCGCAAAATTCAAATATTCTCTGTCCTCTTTTCACCATCAGAAATCACCCTTCCCCTTTGTGAAAAGGCGTTGCATGTTGTTGTGCTATACGCTCTGTGTTTGGTGGGGTTGTGAGTGAAAACAGGGCCTGCAGGCAGAGAGATACTGGCACAGGTTTACCAGAGTTACAATGTAGAGGTGCAATGAGGGTGGAGCCTGAGGGGCACCTGCCCCATGTGCTTCACCAAGGGGGGGAGCCATTTTTAAAATGTGTTGGCTTCTGCCCAGCTGTGGCAGACCTCTACCACCTTGCACTTGGAGGCCTGCAGTGGCTGGGCAGAAGCTGAGAATTGGCCAGAGCTTCTCAGTTGATGTTTGTATTCTGCCAAGCCACAGTAGACCTCCCAGTGCAGCTGTGCTTGGAGGTCTGCTGCAGCTTGTCAGAAGACGAAAGTCAGCCAGGAAGCTGCTATAGAGCTTCACACTGTGCCGCCCTCCTCTGAACTGGGTAGTGATGTCAGTGCCACCATGATGACATAGCCCCAGATGCCACTGCTCTTGGTTATGCCTCTGCATAGAAGTAAGTCCTCTTTAACTCAATGGGTCTGCCCCTCATGTGCATAGAATTGTAGACTAGCAGCCAGGATAGGTCAGTAAAGAAAAATTTACCTCTCTATCTGCTCTGTTGTCCCATATGGGCCTACATAGATTTATGCCAGCTCTTTTACCAAAGGG
>JAJKFI010000037.1:3192217-3287839 GCA_029204185.1 Lerista edwardsae
TATTATTATTATTATTATTATTATTATTATTATTATTATTATTATTATTATTATTATTATTAACGTGAATCAATTCCTTCTCACAGACCACACAGCTGTAGGTGTTATAAATATATTAAGATAGAAGAAATATTTGGGTAATATAGAACTCAAATGTACTTAAATAGGTTTACATGTTACAGGCCTAAGCATTTGCAACAAATAAAACAATAAAGCTAACTCCTAAGTCTTACACTATATACCTGCAGTGTTCTCACCCCATGACTCCTTGCGCTCCGGGGGGAGGACATGCTCGCCAGTGATCATGCTGCCCCTATTCCCTGCTTCCATAGTGTATGTGGGCAGTGGCGTGGGACAGGAGGGGTAGCATACAGACTGCCAAGCTGGCTGGTGCCAGTGGGGAAGCAAAGGACATGGGATGGGTATGGAGGTGACTAGCTGGGAAGGCTGCTGCAAGAGGCATGCTTACTGGCCCATTTAGCATTACTGGCCCATGCAGTGCTCCCTCTGATAGGGCCATGTGCTGCACCTCCCAGCCAGCTGTGCCTATTTGCAGTGGTACAAGGTGTTCAAGGCCAGATAAGGTGCATGTTGCTTGTCTTCTGCTATGGCTGGGTGGTCAGAGAGCAGCTTTGTGGAGTATCCCGTGTGAGTTCTAGACCTGCTTCCATCTCTGATTTTGTTCTTGCCATGGGTGTTTCCATCCAGGCAGGCCAAAGGCGAGTACCTTGCTGGTTAGGGGTCGGATTTTAGCTGGGCTCCAACCTATCTCACTTGGCTCCCAGCCTGCATCTTGATGCAGAGAACTTCTAGGACTCTGCTTTGCCCGAGTGCTGTTGAGGCTCCCCTTGTGACCTGTCCCAGGGCGCAATCTAAACTGGAGTTAGGCTGGCACAGTTAGGCCAGCAAAGTTTGGCCAGCACAAGGGACACCATAAAGTATGTTTGGACCACCCTTGCAATCAGAGAGGCCAGTACAGAGGCGTGCCCCATCCTCCCTGACTTTGAGAGTAGTCCAAACTTTGGCTTTACTTTGGCCTTTGTGCCAGCCAAACTTTGCTGGCTTAACTGTGCCAGCTTAACTCCAGGTTAGGATTGCTCCACCAGTCCCTCCCCTGGCATAAAGGCTCATTCCAGGTGGCAGATGCCCCCTAGGAACTTGAAGCCTCACTGCAAAGAGACTTCTGTGTTTGTTGGACAAGGCTGTCCTCCTCCAAGGCAGCTGTCTGTCCTTTTTTGTGGCGTGGTCAAAAAACGGGTCTGTTTTTGGTGTGTGTGAACAAGGTGTGTGTGGGAACAAGGGGACGCAACCTGGCTGCAAGGATTCCTGGTAGATATTTGCTTTTGACCCTTCTTTGCAATATGGCTGCTGTCAGGGGGTGAAGGTGGCATGGCATCCTTGTGTCATGTCGTGTGTGTGTGTGTGTGTGTGTGTGTGGTGTCCTGTTGCTGTGCTGATCATTCTTGGTGGCCAGCAAGGGGTGTCCCCCCCACTGTTGGCCACACATTGCCCTGCACATAACTCCCCCCCTGGTCCATCACCCTGCCAGTACTTCTCCAGCCTCCAGCATTGCTGCTGGGCAGATGTGGAGATTGGCTCCATGGATATCAGATTGATGACAAATGGACATTGCGCTGACATTGTATGGGGGATGTGTCAATTCCAGGACCCTGCTCTGTGATGATGCGCTGTGTCAGCCTTTCCCATTGACACTGTTGGCATTGCTGGGAAGGGCTGTGCCAGTCTGATGTGGGCTGTGCTGGCATGGCATTGCCTGGATGAGTTTAGTATATCACTTATGGTCTGCGGGTGTTCATGTGATGTCAGTGTGGTGATTGGATAGGATAGGGGCTGACATAGATGATCATGACATCATGTATGTAGTCAATTTTGTTTAATGTGGTCTTTGGGAGGGGGGGTCCATCTGCTTTTTTAGTCCTTAGGTAACACTTAGGTGGGGAGCAGGTAGTTCTCTCAGCCAATATGCTGCTGTAGGTACCGCTGGAGTCCATGTGTCATTCATAATATGTGTCAACCCTTGGGAGCCTTAGTGTTTGTTAGCGATATTTCCAGCTTCCTTGATGGTCAATTGTTGGCTCTGGAGATGGGAGTCATCAGATTTGTTGTATATAAATGGGGTCTGTAATTTTAAATACTCATGTCTCCAGTGAATCAAAAGTAGGAAGTAGGAAATGTGATGGGTGGAAAGACATGGAGGATAGTCAGGCATACACTGCCCCATACTGAAGTCCTGGACACAATATGCCCCCTTCCCTCACATTCAAGTAAGCTTGGATGCTGCACTTGGATCATCTGTCATCTGCATTGCTTGAATATATGGAACAACTCATTTGTGTTCACTCTAGCATGAAACTTTTAATTTATCATGACATTTGTACTGTTCGTCTTTTGCTTTAAATCTGAAAGGTGGTTAATGAGCTTTCTCCAAGGACAAAAAATGAGAATATTGGGAAATTGTAATCTTGTCTTTTCAAAAAGGTCTTCTGTGTTGGTTGGCTTAAAGCCTCTCCAAGTGGCATTTTCTCAGAGGCCAGTCCAGTGAAAGGCTATACATGTTCGGGATATCAGTTGGAAGGGGGAACATAAGGGCATTCATGGGCCCCTTCCAATATTGCATTTGAAAGTATCCTGCAAGCCTATACTGTACATACATTTGGCTTAGACAGGGCTGGGATTGGGAGCCTCACAAGTGTCCTTGGAGGAATACTTATGGAGGACCAGTTCCTCCACTGCAGGAGCAACAGTCTTCCTCCAAGTCCCCCCTCCACATGTCTCCGTTCCTCAGCACCCATGTGTGCTCCTCATTTGTCCACAAAAGCTTAAGAGTCTGGCTCAGGCCTTACCTAGATTCTGGCCTTGCTTGTCCCTGCCAACCAGCCTGTCAATCTCTTTTCTGTTCCTGCCCACTCTGTGAGCAACCTCCTCCAATCTTCATTCTAGGCCCCATTAGGTTGGGCTTTGTGAGTTGGATTCTGGCTTCCAACTGCCCCTGCCTTCACAGTGAGCCTGGATTTGCCTCAGTGCTACCTGACTCTGGACCTGGTGCTGCCAAAACTTGCACTGAGTCTCCACGTATGCTTGGTTTAGACGGTGACATGGCTAACCAGCTCTCATGAAGAGAACTCCTGTGCCCTGACAGCCTTTTAATGGAAGATGCCAGGGATTGCATTCAGTGAACATGGTGGAACTACCGACCAGGTCTGCCTCTATCTTGTAGGCCAGGTTATTTTAAAGCAGCTGTGAAAAAGGAGTCATTCGGAGACTGAGACTGGCCAAGCTTGGAAACCTGATAAGGAATTCCAAGTTATGCTGGTACCAAGGTCTCTCATTAGAGTAACATGAGGCAGCTGTGAATCTCCAGTTGGGAGGGGGTAAGACTGATTGCCTGGCATTGCACCAGCCCATGAGGTCACCTTCCAGAAGCTTTGGCTGGTCTGAGTTTCTGTCTGGGCAAAAGTTACCTTCAAGGTATAAAAAAAGCCATGGCTAGGGTGGGAGGGGGCTGCTCCACTTCATTCAGTGATGTCATTCAGGGGGAATGGACCAGAACGGGCGTTCCGGATCCTAACGGGCTCCGTGGCTGGTTCTGGGTTCCCGACAAGGGCCAATCAAAAGTGAGTTCCTGTTCCTAAATAATTTGAATTATACCACTGACTTCATTCCATCATGGACGTCTGTCCATATCACCATTGGTACAACAGGTGGAAGAGTTGTCCTGTGTCTGTGCTCAGGAGCTAGAAAGCCCAGGTGAGCATTAGGAATAAATACATCTTGGAGCTTAGCTTTATTGTTTTAACATTGTGTGTGTGTATAAAGTAGATATAATCCATAGATTTCAATAACTGTGGATTTTTATATCTGAGGGACCCCTGGACCTCTCTATATTCCTAGAACCCCTCAGATAGAAAAATCCACAGGTATTGAAACCTATGGATTTGGGCAGTGGTGTCATTCAAATGATTTAGGAACAGGAACTCACTTTTGATTGGCACTTGTCGGGAACCCGGAACCAGCCGCAGAGCCCGTTAGGATCCGGAATGCCCGTTCTGGTCCGTTCCCCCTGAATGACATCACTGGATTTGGGGCCCAGACCCTCTGCAGGCCTCAGAATGGCCCTTTCAGTCAAGAAAAAGGGACTTCCAGTTTCACAGAGGAATCCAGAAGTGACTTTTTATGCTTTATAACACCAGTCGCCAAATTCTGACTTGTAGGCCAGATCTGGTGTCCCCCTGATCCTTCCCCAGCATGAATGGCTCTTACCGTTCTGCCTGGGATGCATCCAAAGACCCCGACTGCAGTGTCCGGGGTCTTCACCGCCAGCTGTTTCTGCGTGGAAGTCCACATGTGAGTCACACTGGGGTAGTAGACCCTGGATGCAGCTAACTGCAAAGACCCCTGAGGGCTGTAGTCAGGGTCTTTTGCAGCGTCCCCAGTGGAACGGAAAGTGCTGTTTGTGCTGGGGATGCTTTTCTCTCGTGCAGCAGTCTCCAGTTTGGTTCTCAAACTTTTTAGACCGGGACCCACTTTTTAGAATGCCACTCATGTCAGGACCCACTGGAAGTGATGTCAATAACCTGGAAGTGACATTATAGTCTGAAATGACATCATCAAGCAGGAAGTGCCAAAATTGTGACATAATAAAATGACAATCCTGAAATGCAGACTGGCATTCTTGTGAAACAGCCTTGACAGAAAGCAAGATTAGGACAAAATATTATGTAAAAGAACTGAATCAAAAACAAAATAAAAAAGTCACTTGAAAATTGAACTTTTTCATGAAAGGAATATAGCAAGAGTAACGTCTGCAGCTTCCAAGATGGCTGCTCCCAACTTTCCATGACCCACTGGACATCAAGTCGCAACCCACCAAGTGGGTCTTGACTCTCAGTTTGAGAAACATAAGGCATTCTAAGGCCTGGGAAGCCCTGCACATTGAAAGTAAATATAAATATTACACACGCGCACACCACACACTCCCCCAATAATTTTTGATAAGATTTTGGAAGGAAAAAAACCTACAACCCAATCCTACCCAAATCCACCCTACCCAATGCAGCCACACCAAAGGAGCACATGGGTTGGGGGCTATTAGAAAGGTCACCTCAGGGTAAGTTAACTGTATCCTCAATTACCTTAGGTAAATTCCTCCACCACCATGGGACTCCTTGAATCTTTACCTAATGTTTAGCAGGTGTAAGTCTGAAACAGGTGACAGTAGCAGTCAGGGAAACAGATAGGGTTAGGATATTGCCACTGTTGCATCAACCTTTGTAGGTCCAGCTGCAGGCCACCTGCTCTGTTGTCCAGAGCAGCAGCACACCTAAAATGGCTGCCACTGGAGGCCATTTTATGACAACAGAATTGTGTTCCATTGTCATAAAATCCTTCGCACGCTGGCCAAAACCATGATAGGATTGGGCCACTAATCTATTTTTTAAGGTCATGATAGAATAAATAACAAAAAAGAAACTTAATAGGAAAAATGTCTAGAGCATTGTCCCCTCTCCCTATTTATTTCTTTTGATAAACTGAAGTGAATGTTTTGTTTGTTACACTGAAAAGGCTTATGATTATAGGCATGATACTGCAGTAATGGAGTTGACACACCAGTAATAGAGTTGACATTTTATTGAAAGAAAGAAAAAAATTAGAGGGTTTTTCCTTAATATCTTTCCGTCATCAGTTACAACATCTTTGAATAGTGTTTCATGTTGCCAACACAATAAACACTCATATAACAGTAAATGCTTCAGGAATGTTAGCAGGAATAAAGAAATCAGCTGTATACTTGAACTTTATTCAGAAATCAAGGCAACAGCTTCTTCTGTATTAAATAAGAGCAAATCTAAGCAATTTTCCTTGATCAGGCATGCTCTTGATGGAGAGAAAGGCAAGATGTAAATAATTTAAGCAAATAAAGAAATAACTGCTAGCAGAAGCCAGGATAGCTGCACACAGATTTATCATAATGCATAGTGATGTCGCCATCTCAGGTAATAGATTTTGGATGCCATTAAGTAGTTCTGAATCCAGATTCCATTAACATGGATAGAAAGACCACATCCATTCATTTCAATTGGCCTTGAGCAAGAGAATTTCTTGGCAATATGTCCCATGTTAATTAGTATATATGCAGGGTACAATTCAGATTGTCAAACCCTGGCTTCATATCTGTAAGCAAAGTTCTTCCAGTGAACTGTTTCGACTAAATACTGGGGTAACCTACAGGGAAACCACTAGCTGAGATGGTTGTCTATGTGGTGCACAAATGGCCTTCCACCTTGGGTAAAAGCTTGCAGAAATGAGAGGTCAATGCATCACAATCATGTGAGAGAGCAAACCTCTCTGCTCTTTCTTGGGGGAAAAAAACCACAGACCAGAAAATTGAGCCAAAGCCTGTTATCCGTTGAAAGCACTGGCACCTTTGGACAGGTTATGTAACATGAAATATACAGAACAAGTGGTTATGTGTGTCCTTTGGATGAATTATGTACTTCATACATATTCAAAGACATTATTTTGTTGCCTTCCAGGGATACCCCTAGATTGCTGACGTCCAAGAGAAGGAGCCCTGCCTGCATTTCAGACCTTGGCATCCATCCACTAGAAAGCCAGTCTCTGTTCAATGAATCCCTAGTGGAGTGAGATGTCGTCATATGACCATTGTGGCTGTGGCCTGGATATATTGAGGAGGAGTATTTCAGCAGGATAGCTCAGGATTCAAAAGAACTCAGTGTCTGGCGTATTCGGGCCACCCAAATGCCACAGTTTGGGTGCTGCTGCTGAAAAGGCCCAGCCACTCCTCCCTGCCAATTGCACCTCACTAAGGACCCAATCCTATGGGCATTGTGTTACCAGAGCTACTGTTCTGGTGGTGCCTGGTGCTTTTGGGGGGTTGTAAAAGGCAACATGCCATTCAGTGCAGCAGGGATGCTGTTGCAAGTGGCAAACCGCCACAGTCATGCACCGGCAGCCTCAGGAAAAGCCCCAGCACCAGTAAGTCGGCATGAGGGGCAGGAGTGGGCGGAATGGGGAGGGGAGAAGAGGGGGAGAAACAGGGAAAAGACCAGGGAAGGGAGGGATTGTGTCGAAGCAGGGAAGGGAGCGGTATCAGCAGCAGTTGCCATCAATATCCTGTCCCCCTCCCCTGTCTCAATTTACCTTCTTGGGTCAATTTAGTCTTGCACCAGCAAAACTGCTGCCACACATGTGAATTTGGGTGGGGGAGGCTTACCCTTAGGCAAGGCAACAAATGTTCCCTTACCTGGACAAGACCTCTGGGGCTGCCCTTCCTCCAAAGAGCTCAGGGTGGTAGAAGTGGTTCCTTCCCATTTTCTGTCCTCACAACAACACTGTGAGGTAGGTGAGGCTGATCGTTTTGGTCCAAAGTCACCCAGAAAGCTTTGTGGCCAAGCAGGGATTTGAATCTGGA
The DNA here is from genome assembly GCA_029204185.1 of Lerista edwardsae. Taxonomy (NCBI): domain Eukaryota; kingdom Metazoa; phylum Chordata; class Lepidosauria; order Squamata; family Scincidae; genus Lerista; species Lerista edwardsae. The sequence goes on from JAJKFI010000037.1 coordinate 3,199,671, forward strand.
TCTTCCAGGCCTAAGTCCCACTCCTGAACCACTGCACCATCCTGGTTCCTAGTTAGTGTGTCCCAAACCCACACCAAGTCCCCTTTCCCCAACCTTAGATCCCAGAGATCTAAGTTTGCCAGTGGACATTGCTCAAGTAGACAGACACTCTTTGCATGCTCAAATCCTGCACTCTTTGCAGGACTAAATCCTGACATAGGAAGTGGGTTCTGCAGTGAAAGTCCCATAGGCAAAAGCCAGAGACACATCGGAGATTGGGATGCTGCTGGAGTGCTTATGGAGAAACCAAGGCTGGTCCATCCATGGAGGCAATTGAAGTAACTGACTCAGGCAACACAGATAGTCAAGGATCCCCTATGGCCTGTCTACTTATGTGACATCAGTCAGCATTCCACACACTCCTGCTCCCAGAGTTGAAAAGGAAGTGGGATCACTCTCTCTCCTCCACATTTCTTCTTCTGCATTGGTCCTTGGTTCTTTTTTGGAATCCAGGGAATGGGATATGCCGGGCCCTGTGGGAAACTTACTAGTGGCCATGCCAGGAATGCATATAAAAGTCATGCATATTTGCAACAAGAGTGACCTTAGTAGGGGCAAACTGGACCTGGAGGATGAACTAAACCTGGAGCACTTGATTGGGACTCATAATTAGGGCTGGTCTTTATTGCTGAAAGTAGAGCAGCTACTTTCATCACCTCCCAAATCTGAGCGAGCAAGTTTGTGTCTCACATGGACACTGAGCTGGCTTTCCTTCGTGAACAACAGGCACGCTGTGAGGGCCACATTACAGGCCTTTCTGATTTTTTTAATTCCAGACCCTCTTCCCGGGACTGATCCCAGTGCAACCAGCTTTACACCAGCTACGGAGCTGGCATAGGTCTGAGTTGCTAACCCACAGCAGCTGCTGGGGCTTACCCTGGAGCAAGGGGACAAATGCACTCTTACCCTGATGAGATCTCCAGCAGTTGAAAATCCCCCATGGGACACAGTGGTGGCTGCGCTGGTGCTGTGGGGATTTAGGTAGTATTGGGCCATAAGTGTGGATTGCAGAGGTTAAGCATGTCTGTGTCATTTCCATGCAAAATTTCCCCCTCCTAATAGCGACCATCCACTTGCCTTTTTAACATGCAGCTACTGTTGCATGCATGCAAAATGTATTTATTATAATATTTCAGCCTCACCTTTAGCTATAAAATGGCTTCAACAGTGTTTAAAATCACATGTAGTTGAATCCTCAAGGACTAAACAGAAACAAAAGGAAGTGTCACGAATCTATTCATATTCATTCATTGCATAAATGGCAGTGACCTTTGCAACCTGTTCTTCCTCTTCTTATGCATGAGAATTCCTTCCTGCATGCAAGCTGGTGCAAACAGTTTTTGGTGGCGCTGACATCTCTGAGTTTGCGATGCCTGTCACCATTTTCACAGATGAAAAATAGAGCCACGTTTGCTACTTCTCTGTTCTTAAACCAGAGACCATTTTGCAAGCCCCACATCCAAACATTTATATACCAGCATGCCCCAGCATCCATTGATTCAGTATCAGTTATCCACGGATACCATGGACACTGGGATGCCTATTAAAAAAAATAGAGGAACATTAAATAAATCTCTCTTTTTTACCTAGTGGCAGCAAAATCCCTGATGGTTCCCCTTTAAAAAGGTGTCCCCAGTATCCAAGAACCCCAGAACGGAACCCCAGCAGATTCCTGGAAATGCCTGTACTGTTAAACACCTGCCTGCCTGTTTTATGTTCCCTAACATCAAACCTGAGGATCACTTTTTATTTGCTTAGAGAAATATAGGGAAAAAAAAAAACATTGTCTTATAAACAATATGGTGTCAACAATCAAAACTATACCACCACACCAGCTGCCGTGCATGCAATAGCTGGAAATAGCTGCATGGTGCCTTGCATTTCACATGCCTGCATTTCCTTGTACATGCACTAGGCAGAATATCCCTTCCTCACTAAGGCTGCCATACTGTGTACATTTATTAAAGGTAAAGATTTCCCCACGACCGAATGGTCTAGTTGTGACCGACTGTAGGGGGTGGTGCTCATCTCCGTTTCTAAGCCTGCAGAGCCGGTGTTTTGTCCAAGGACAAGCTTCCGTGGTCATGTGGCCGGCATGACTCTGCGCCGTAGCGCACATAATGCCGTTACCTTCCCACCGAAGTGGTCCCTATTTATCTACTTGCATTGAGGTGCTTTTGAACTGCTAGGTTGGCAGGAGCTGGGACAAGCAACGGGAGCTCACTCCGTTGCACAGTCTTGAACTCCCAACCTTCCAGTCGGAAAGCCCAGCAGCAGCGGTTTAACCCGCTGCACCACCACGTCCCGTACATTTATTAAATGGTAGTAAATCTTGGTAGTAAAAAGGACAAATCCTGAAGCTGAAGCTCAAGTACTTTGGCCACCTCATGAGAAGAGAGGACTCTTTAGAAAAGACCCTCATGCTGGGAAAGATGGAAGGCAAAAGGAGAAGGGGGTGGCAGAGGATGAGATGGTTAGATAGTGTCACCGAAGCGATGAACATGAAATTGGGCGAACTCCGGAAGCTAGTGGAGGACAGGGAGGCCTGGCGTGCTGTGGTCCATGGGGTCGTGAAGAGTCGGACATGACTTAGCGACTGAACAACAAGTAAATCTTGGTAGTAAATGTTCTTCATGAACATTGTCGGAGGCTAAAATTCCAGAGGCTGGAGCCTGGGAGCTGAGCCACATATACCACTTCCACCAACAACACAGGAACAATGTTTCAACAAGACATTCTCAAGAGGCAAAGGTGGGGGTGGGAAGCAAGAAGGTTTCCTAGGAAGAGGAATGAGCAAATAGGAACAATCTCTTGTCCGTCGTGACAGTTGGCTACGTGCCCTGATACTTTTGCAAACAAAAAATACCACCAAAGGAGTTACTAAACAGGATGCAAACTTTCTCTGTCCACTTCTAGCACATAAATATGCATTTTTCTCAAACCCTGGACTTTTGGGATTGTGTGTGGGGGGGGGGGTCGGGTTTGGGAGCAGTAAGAAAGAGTGGCTTTGGGATCAGGATGATGGTAGGATTCAAATGTAGGACTACAAGCAGGGAGGGAAATGTGGGGTCTGCTTTACTGTCTTACCTCAAGCCATGAATGCTTGGACCACTTTGCAAAGCACATGTAATATTTCTCTTCAAAATGTGCCCAAGTGATCCGATTGCTGTTTCCTCTCAGCCTTCTGCAGTGATGATGGGGAGCAATGGCAGTGATGATGACAGAGAATGCAACACCTGTGTTAGATTTTCTCATTGCTGATATTTCCTTTAATTTGAACAACATATCTTCCACCTTCACATGCATCAGCCCATTGACATTTATATTTCTAATATAATACTCAAATACTAAAACACAGAGATTAACTTTGGATCAACACATTCAGGCCTTAAACCCTGAAAGTAATTATCTTTTCCACACCATGAAATGAATATATCATCATACTAACCGTTAGCAAATGTATTGTCAGAAAAATCAAGTTGTTTCACGATTTCCAACTTCATATACTTTTGAAAGTTGTTCATAATATAACCCTTTTCAGAAACACAAACCTTCTCTTTCCTTCAGCTTATGGCATACAGTATCTTATGAGTTTTGACTTAATTATGATTAGAGCAGGACCAAATATTCACAAATACTTAAACATTTGCAGTCAAGGACAATTTCACCATTTGAATTTTGAATGCAAAATTTTGGAGCTGCAATTCAAATTGGGAATGAAATCTTCTCACAAAAATGGAATGTTTTAAATTGCTTGACTGTTGTAATTTGGACAGGGATACGATCAACCATGAGCTCCCATTAGCTGTCAACTATCAAATAATGTGAAATACTAAGGGTGCAATTCTAACCTGGAGTTAGGCCGGCTCAGTTTGGCTGGTACAAAGGCCACCGTAAAGCGTGTTTGGGCCACTCTCGGAGTCAGGGAGGATGGTGCACATCTGTGTGCTGGCCTCTCTGACTCCAAGAGTGGTTCAAATATACTACTTTCACGTGGACACTGAGCTGGCTTTCCTTCGTGGACAACAGGCACGCTGTGAGGGCCACATTACAGGCCTTTTTGATTTTTTAGTTCCAGAATCTGCTGGCCTAACTGTGCCGTCCTCACCCCAGGTTAGGATTGTGTTCGAAATACCTTTGCATATACATTAACACATTGATAGGTTAGCTATCAAATATTGCCAAGTACCACCTACTAAATATTGAGATGAAAGACAAATATAAAACATTGAAATGGAATTTCATTGTTAAGATAAGACCCTGTAAATGTGCTGAGTCAAGATGCTGAGAGAAAGGCTCTAGCAGCACCTAGGTTCCAGAAATAACCAGAACCACTATTCAATAGTGTTGCCAAATCTCATCCTGGCTATACTGACCCAGAAGGATAACGTGGTTGACGGTATCAAAAGCTCCTGAGAGATCTAGCACAGCCAACAGTGGTGCACCCTCCCAGTTTTCAGTGTAGGTGGTCCACAAGGGTAATTTGTCTCCAGGTCCAATCCTATGCTATAATTATAGCAGGGGAATTTGCCTTTCACTGCCATAAATGCAGTAGCACTGCTGCAATTGGGCTGCCTCTGCTGGGCAATTTGAAGCTGCTGATGGAACAAGTCAGCAGTTCCAAGCTGCAACTATGTGGAGCCTGGCCCATACTGACCCAGGCATGTCAGCAGAAGGGGAATTTCATGGGGGAGGGAAGGGGGACGTTTGGGGGGAGGGCACAGGGCAGTTCAGAGGAGGGATGGGGTGGATCCTGGTGGCAGCGACTTGTGTCAGGATCCTATCCCTGATTTCTCAGCTGTATTGGCAGGTTGTTGAAGACCTGGGTATGTCAAGGAGTTACTTGTCTGCTCAAGTTCTTCCTGATGGTCAGTCTGTTCCACCACAATTGGATTAATCTTCGGATAAAAGTGCTGAGTCACACTTCTATTTTGCACCTGTTAGTAAGGATGCCCCTTTTGCCTTATCGTAATGGAAGATATTGTGGGCATCAGGCAATTTCAGGGGATTACATCAGACATTTTTTGTCCTCATTAAGATATATAAAATAGTGTCAGTGCAGGTGGCAGTAGACATGCTACACGCCCTCATAGGAAAAGGCACCACTTTTATTTGGCATTATGTAAGACACTGTATTTTATTCTGTCTGGGGGATTGTTGTTTGTGCCAAACTAATGAATCCGATTTCTGCCTTTCTCCCAGTGGTCTGTTCCATTGCTTCCATATCCCAAAAAGCCCCTTGCCTTTTGGCAATACACCAGCCTATTCTATGCCCTTTTGTCCTCAGACTTACACCAGTGACATAGCTGGTTTAGACCCAGGGGGATCCATAGGCCACCAGAAGACCTACTGAGAGGCAAGTATAAAATAATAATAATACTAATAATAATAATACTTGGATTTATATACCGCCTTTCTTAGGTCACCAGATTTCTCTGATGACTATAACTCAAGGCGGTTTACATGGGCAGACTTTATTCAGAAACCCAAAGGTTTTTACAATTTATACAGAAATGTTCTATCTTTCAAGAACTACACACATACAGATGGATCTTTCTGGATTTAGTCCTTCTTTCTGGCCACCCATTTGTCTTCTTGCTGGCTGATAAACGGCTTCCCTGCTCCCACCAGAGAAGTGGCTGAACTTCAGCACAACTCCCCCTCACACAAGGCAGCCGAAGCTCAGCTGTTAATCAGCCGCAATTAACGAGGTCTGCCGCTCACAGAGACTTCCGGCTGTCCCGAACTGGCGACCTTCAGATCTTCAGCTCTTATCTTCAGGCAAACGGAGGCATTAACCCTCTCGACTAAATCTTCTGCATTTTTCCTTCCCCCTTGTTGGCACTCTGTTGGCAACGGCGCAGCTACATGGTATAGCAGGGATAGGATTAGGCTGTCAGACCCTAACGTGAGATGGAAACCAGACTGAAATGGATCTAGATAAGTAGATGGCTGGAGCTGGGTCACTGCCACAGACATCAACCCCTTTCTCCAAAATGGAAGCTTGGAGAGAGGCCCCAAATTATCCAGTTTGATGGATCCCAAATAAGGGCTATTTTCCCCACCAGAGCTTTTACTGTAGCAGCCTTTAAGCTTGCTTATATAGTTTCCCCTTTAAAGAAGCACTGATCATCCTACCTGATAATGACCTGTCTATGACAAAGGAAATATGTATGTCAAGGGCCTCTACCCCTAAATCACAAGGCTTCCACCCAGTAGAAAAAAAACAGACCCTGGGACATCTAAGGGGAGTCCGATGACCTCCCAAAATCTGGAGGTGTCTTTGCATCCCCATCCAGAAGCAGTTGAAAATACCTGTAGATGGGCAGCACTCACCTTCTCAACATAATCACGCCTTTTCTAGGTAGGGTAGCCCACTGCAAAACTTGTTTTGTTTCCAAAGCATGATGTTGGCATTCAGCACCCAAGAATTCCATTCCTCGCATTGAAACATTCACTGCAGCGAAGTCGCACCCTCTCATCAATTGCTTCACCTCTCCATTCATTCTTTACACAATGGCTCTTCTATATGACAACACCATTTGCCCTTTTTACATTTTCTTTACAAATGTAGAGTATATATTGTGCATTAATTCCACATATAGGAAAAAAAGTCTTCTTATTTCACAGAATCTCAAAAGTATATGCCACATAACAGCATAAACATAATTACCATGATGGAAAGGACGTCTTTTGCGTTTGGAAGGCCCTGACTTTTTACAGTTGAAGGATTTCAGGTAGAAATCAGGGAAAGGACCTCTAAAATTTAGGACACTTGTTCTCAGTCAAACAGTACTGAGCTGAAAAGAACAGTAGTCTGAGGGCCACATTAGACATGTACACAAATGTGCTTTTAAAAGGCAGACTTCCAATTGAATGTGCCTTTTCTTCTTCTTTCAAAACAAACAAACAAACAAACAAACAAACAAACAAACAAACAAACAAACAAACAAACAAAAAACCTCCAACAGCTATGGGAGATCCAATCCTGACTAGGACTGTGGCAGAAGGGGAGGTGAACCTCACACACCGTTTTCTCACTGAAAAACTCCAGAATCTGTTCTTTTGCTCTGATACAGGTAGATGCAGCAAAGAATCTTTCTGTGAGTAACAGTTTCCAGGAGCAATGCAATTGGCCTCTTAAAAGTGCATTTTGTATACCTGTAGCAGAAGCCCCATTCAGAAGCTGCTGTCTGCACAGCAGTAGTTTTGGACAATTGTGCCCTGGGTTACCTCAGTTCCTTCAAAAGAAAGCCAAGTTTGTCCTTGCCACTGAAAGCCAAGACAAACCACAATGACTTCATCCCATGTAGACAGGCCCAGACCAAACAAGCAAAAACCTATGTGGAAATGGATATTTGGATGCACAACTCATGTGGGTTTCCTTATCCATGAGACATCCATGAGTTTCTTGTGGCAGAACATCCAAGCACCTCTTTCCCACTTTTTCACTTCTTAATCCTTGAGCTTGGAGCCTTCTGGGTGGGTTTTTGAATGCATGGTTGTAAATCACAGGTGGTTTTCAATATTTGTAAGTTGAAGGTGAGAACACTGCCCTATACTGGCCTCAAGCAGAGCTCTCTATCACAGCTTGCCTCCCCTTGCTTTCAGCTGTAAAGGGCAGCCATCTTGGCTATAAAGGGCGGGTTGTCTTGGGCCTGGTTCTGTTTTAACATCTTCATCAATGGCTTGGATGAAGGAATACAAGGGGCTCATAAAATTTGTGGATAACACCAAGCTGGGAGGAATAGCAATCACAATAGAATACAGTAGAAGTTTTCAGGAAAAACTTGACAGAATGGACTTCTGGGCTGAAATGAATAAGATGAAGTTCAACAGGACAAGTGCTGTGTTGATCAGACTTCACCTAGAGTACTGTGTCCAATTTTGCATCTGTTGACAGATGCAGCCAAACTAGAACGGGTTCTGAGAAGATTGACAAGAAAGTTCAGAGGGCTGGATAACAAGCCCAATGACAGTGATTCCCAAACTGTGGGTCCAGGACCCATCAGTGGGTCATGACACAATTTTTGGTTGGTTGTGAAACTAACCTTTTCAGGGAGAGGTTTGCATGACGTGATTGGATAATGCCTTTTCTAGACTGTGTAATGCTCTCCATTGGTCTCTTACATCTCCTTCAAAACTGTACAAATGTTCCCCTTAAAGCTGCAGAATTTGGCTGGTTTCCCTCATGTCTGATGCCTTATCCAAGTTGTACAAGACTTCAGCATTTGAAAAGGTGAGTATATAACCACAGTCAATAGACCTAGAGTGCAATCCTCATCTGGAGTTAGGCCGGCACAGTTAGTCCAGAAAAGTTTGGCTGGCACAAGGGCCACAGTAAAGCATGTTTCGACCACTCTCAGAGTTAGGGAGGATGGTGCATGTCTGTGTGCTGGCCTCTCTGACTCCTGGAGTGGTCCTAACATATGTTAAGGTGTCCTTTGTGCCAACCAAACTTTGCTGGCCTAACTGCGCTGGCTTAACTCCAAGTTAGGATTGCACTCCCAGATGTGTGCTTGTCACAGAGGAGATAGTGGATTGATTAGGTTTGTGGAGTTTGAGAGCAAGAAAGGCAAATAGGACAGCTCTTTGTGAAGTTGGGAAAGCCACAAGCCTCAAGTGAACTACAAGTTATTATTACTCATTATAAAATGTATGTGATGCTTTTCAGCAAAATTGATCTCAAACTAAAGTGCACAGCAAATGAAATTAAAAAGAAATCGTCCTTTGCTGCTGTTGAAACCTTCCTTTGGTTCCCTGGAATGGGTCTATGGCAAGGTGAAGTATTGAGGAACTGGTGTCAAAACAAGTGAGAGGTTCTACAGCAGTGAGGCTCCCATTGAATCTCTTCTCCTGTCCCTGGCATCTTCTGGGCTTGGGATGGGTCATGCTGCGCTTCCCAGAGTAAGGCAAGCAACAATTTAAGAGGCGCTTGCTTGCAGTTTGGATCAGTGGAGTCCTGATTGCCAGTGGATGACAAATGGAAACTCACTTCTAGCATGGGGAGCAGCAGGGCTCACCTGGACCTGGAACACCTGTTGGTTTCAGACTCCCTCTTAAACAAAGGGCACAATCCTGACTCGTAAACAGGACTCATAAACAGGGACTATATGCCTATACCTGCCCTGACTATTCGAAACAACTTGGAGGAAAGAAAACTGAACTCCACTTGAATTCGACATAGTACTTGTGCATAAAACCAACAAATGGCTTGTTTTTGTAGTCTGTTGTGACCTTGGATGAAGAATGCCTAGCAAAACCTAAATTTAAGCATCTCTTAGAAATGTGAACAAAAGGCATTGATTTATATGACCACTTTTCATGAATAGAAGATGAACAAGAACCTCTTCAAATGCTCAATGACTTCTCTGCTCTATTATTTTGAATCTAGTGGGTCACAAAAAGTCACCACCGAAAGAACTTTTTCCTTCTGTGAATCATCTGACATAGTGAATTTGCATCCAGATATTTTTTTTAAAAAAAAACTCATTCTAATCAGGCTTGCGGTTTTGAAGGGTGTATCATCTTTGACCTGGCCACTATACGCAAGCAAAACATCACTGTCTTTGAAGAGTTGTATTTAATGCATGAATGAGCTTTTGTGAAGAATCATGTGAAGAACGTTTCTACTTATCCTCAACAGAAGTGGAGTCAGGGGCCCATGGCCATATCTGGGCAAAGAAGCTTCACTGGTGCTATGACTTCCCATTGCTTCCCAGTAAGCCAGGATCATGGGGATGCTTAATGGTCAACAGCGATGAAGCAGAAAGATAAGCGGACCAACTTCTTCACCCAGTGTCATTTTACAATTCCAGATGTCCTGCCTCCTGATGAGGGATGGTGCATCTGGGTCTAGTTTCATTGGCTGCACAGAATGACATTTTGTCCAGGTAAGGGGAGAGAGAGAGAGAGAGAGAAACAAGGGGAGTAGCACCTACTTATTAGCACTCAGGCACCCTGTTCCCCAATTTCCCTTTTACTGGGCCATCAGCTGGTAGGGGAAGGAAACTGGTACTTTCCACCACCATCCCAGACTATTAAGAACCAGGTAGATGCAGGGGTGTAGCTAATAAAAGTGTAGCCCAATGCAGAGGGCAAAATGTTGCCCTGGAAGTGCAACAGGAAGTGACATCACAGTGATATTTTCATTTTCTCTGGTTTTTTGGCCATAGCTTTTGAAAGAGTCAAGATATTACACTCTGGTTTGTGTCACTGTATTCTGCATTAAATTACCTTTCCAATCATATATAACATGATGGTATTATTCATACATACCAAGGTTTTCACAATTTTGGCCATTAATGTCAAGCTTAGCTTGTTGCCTTCGAAAGCTTGTTGCCTGGTGTAATTGCACCCGCCTGCACTTTTTTTAGCTATGCTAAATGGGAAACCTGAGAACCAGGAAAACACCCTTCTTAGGAGAGCACTGAAGTTCACATGAGTTCATTGCTTAGGATGCATCTCTTTCTAAGGCTGCACTGCTTAGGATGGTGAGGAATAGAATTGGGGCATAAGTACTCAATTTATGTCCTAGTTCTCTTCCAGAGTTTTGTCTGGAAGTCAAAACTGGTGCGGTCAGAACAACTAGTTCTTTCTGGCTCGGTACTATGACCAGAAAGCACTAGAACAGATGAGCAGTGCCTGCATGGAAGCACTGATATGGCCATAACTGGAACAACAGTCATAAGTTACTTATCCATTACTTGGGGACCTAGTGTACATTATTTTTAAAAAATCCAAACCAAGGTGAAATTAACAAAATGGGGATAAAGAGGAGTTTTGAAAAGTGCAAGCAGGCTGATGGAAATGCTCAAACCTGTCTGGATGAAAACATAGCAAAAACTTAACTAAGCCAATGCAATAACCAGTAATGTCTAGCAGATGGAGCTGGGATGCTGTTCAAGAACAAAACATAAAAGACCCGCCCCTTTGTATTGCATCGTTAAACTGATAAAATTTCCAACCTGGCTTGGAGTGGGGGAAAAAGCAAACAAAAGAAAAATGAATTTCCTGAAGCATCTGGCTAAAATTGCAGTCGCTATCTACCCCCATTGTCCTGCACTTACTGCACCAACTTAGGCTGGTGTCTTCCAAATTCTATAGATCAGGCAAGAACACAAAGACCTTATTGTACTTGGGCTTAAGTAAAGTTACTTACTTAATGTTACTTAGGTTTGATGATGTCTTAAAGTTATCTGACTTGAAGAATGGAACCTACCTGGCATCTCCACCATCCCCTTTACCTAGAGACAGACAGATTTGGCTGCCCATTTGCTAAGCACATGCCAATCTCTGTACTCCAGGTAGGGAGTAATCTGAACCTGAAAATGCACATCGCTGGGATATAACAGAGCTTCAAACAAAGAACAAGATGCTGCAGGAGGATATTCCGGCATTTCTAAAACAGTTGAATCTGCACAGGCACTTCTGGGGATTAGATGTTTCTAAAACTAAGGAAAAATAGGTCAATTGGAGTTTTTATAATTAATGTTCTATGAGAACTTATGGAATTCCTCATTCCAGATGTCTTCCCTTGTAGAATTGCTTCTTCCAGGAACAGCCACAAATCAGCTGGGTGTTTTTAATTCCTGGCAGCTAAACTCCACATTCTTCCATTTTGTGGCAACTTATCACAATGGCACCTTCGCCCTCTCACAGCCCAGGATCAGGTACAACAGCGACTCCTCATGGCTCTGTAGTCTCACTACAGCTCATCAGCTGCATTGGTCTCCCTTCCAAGCCTTGGCCAAGTCTTGGTCTTGGCCTCCTACTTAGCTTCTTTGGGCTGGCAGCAGCTTAACCTCCAGACCACACCTCCTGCCCTATTATGACATCTTGTGACAGCAAATTCCTTCAATTAAGTAGGTGCTCCTGAAGAAGTACTTTGTCCTGAATATCTTGCCAGACAAACAGAGTGACTTTTTTTTCTTTTGCATACAACACACAATGAATTGAGGAACACATCTTTTTTTCAATTTTCTTGCATGATCAGGTCTGCAAGTGGCCAAAGGGAAAGACCAGAGCCAAATCTATATACCGTATTTCCCCGAAAATAAGACTGGGTCTTATATTAATTTTTGCTCCAAAAGATTCATTAGGGCTTATTTTCAAGGGATGTCTTATTTTTTCATGTACAGCAATTGTGTCTGTACTCCGATTGGTCATTCGGCAATAAGTCTCGAGTTCATCTGTCCATTGGCTAACAAGTGTGCACATTATTCATGCGTTGTCTGTAATCTGATTGATCATTCCTCAATAAGTTCATCTGCTTACATAGACGTTTACCTCTAGTTCAAAGGTTCCCACTTGGGTATTTAAAAATAATTATAATTTATATTGTCATTTATTTCAAGTATTAATGTAAATATTTATTAATTATATATTAATATTATTTTATAATTCAATGCATCGTCATGTGTTGCAATGAATGTACTACGTAAATGTGTCCATCTGGCTGTCCATCTTACCTGGGGCTTATTTTTAGGCTTATTTTATAGCATTCTGAACAGTCACGCTAGGGCTTATTTTCTGTTCAAGTCAGACTGCAGTCAAGGTCCAGATCCGAACAGTCAGAGGCAGGTGTCTAGTCAAGGCCAGGCAGGTGGTCAGGGTCCAAAAAGCAGCAGTTCAGGTCAAGGCAGCCACAGCAGGTGAAGCACAATCAGGGGCGTATCTAGACAAAATTGCACCCGTGGCACACAATGAAATTGCGCTTCCCCCGCACGCAACATCATGACGTTGCGGGGTGTGGCTTCTGCTGCCATGTGTCTGCAGAGCCAACACACACACACACACACACACACCAGACCCAGCCAGGGAAATGCAGCCAGCTCTGCCAGCCGTCCTGTCCCGCCTTACCTCTTGAAATCCTGCATGAGGCACCTCCGGGCCGTCGTGGACATGGCGGGCTTGTGGTTATAAATAAATAACTCATATACCAGGAGGCCCAGGGGAAGGGGAGGGAGGCGAGGTGTCAGGGCAAAAGCGGCAGCTGGGTGGCGAGTGAGGCGCTGAGGAGGCGGCAGCGGCGGCTCCCCGAGCGACGGTGGCCTCTACCACTCACTCGCGCCTCAGAGAAGGGGGGATACAGGAGGAGGAGGCCATGAGGGGTGGGGAGAGGAGGCGGCACCAACCACATAATTGAAGGCGACAGTGCGCCTTAAAGTGGCCTTAAAGGGCCAGCGCCATGGCAGCCAGGAAAAGCCAGCAACTTTAAGGCCACTTTAAGGCACCCCCGCGGTTTGCAGAGCCGGGGGGCATGGTGGTGGCTTCCTTCCTCGGGGCTGCCCCTCGGGCACTTTAAGTACTCGAGCGGCAGCCTGCGCACCTCCCGGCTCAGAGCATAAGGGGTCGCAAATTTGTGGGCGGGGGTCGGGGCACCATGCCAACGGCGCCCCCCACCTTATGGAGCCCCAGGGCTTGTGCCCTCTGCTGCCATACCCTAGTTACGCCTCTGAGCACAATGCAGAGCAGTCTGTGTAGCTGCTCTTAGCACTAAGCTGCTCAGGCTGAGCCAAGCCTATACAGGGCCAGGCAGAAACCCCTAGCACTCAAGGTGGAAGGCCAAATGCTGCCCTCCTTATCTGGCCATCATCACCTCTCCCCCCCCCCGAACTCCTTGGACTGGAAAATCAAGAGAGGACCAGAGTGGGAAAGAATGTGTGGAGAAGAGGAGGGTGGTGCTCTCCTTTTCAAAACAGGAGATGGGGGATGAGGACCAGTGCATGTGGGTGTGCAGACAGAGATGGGGACCTGTGCACCAATCTATTATCTGAGTGGTGCTACAGTGCAGAAAACTATCAGGTCAATAGCAGCTCCTTTTGCCTGGGAGTTGCCTTAGTGATGCACAGATGAGTGGACCATGTTGAGTCCCTGCTGCCTTATACCAGGGCACCTAAAAGACCATGTCTGCCTGCATTATGCAGGCCATCCACTGAGATAGGCTGCATCCCAGAACCCTGAGGGAGATGGTTGATGGAATGTGGGAAATGACCTCTGTGGTAGTGGCCACACCCATCTTGAGTCTCTCCTTATCAGTCTTCTGTTGCTGGTTGAAGATCTTTTTGTTTGGACGGCAGGCCATTAATTTGATTCCTACGACTATTCCTCCCTCCTGATTGTGTTTGGTAAAGTTGCATTTTCCCTTTTACTGTGCTACTCCAGGGACACTGTGCTATGTTTCATCATGCTGTGTTTTCTTGAGGTAATTGCTAATAATAATAATAATAATAATAATAATAATAATAAATAAATAAATAAATAAATAAATAAATAAAACCCTCCAAGGTTATTTGAAATGGAAAGATGATATGAAATCATACCATGAACAAGCAAGCAAAAAAGGCAACAATAATTGACCACAAGCAACGCATTACTATTTTACAACGCATATTATTTAGGACTTAGTATTCCTTTCATCTAGTGAGAACTTTCAGTTCAATTTTTTTGGGAGGTTGGAGGCAAAATAAGGGTGCAAAGCTTGTCTCTTGTATCCCTTAGTTAAGCTCTCCACCACTGTTGCATATTTCATAGTGGCCGTACTCCTCCTGATGCCTGCTGGCTGGTATCACAATTTCCCCTTGGATTGGCTCTTGTGAACGATGCTGTATCATGTAGCTTCATTTCAGGGGGGTGCAATCTTTGGGGGAAAATGTGGCAAGCTGCAGGGAGAAACATCACCACTACCACTGGTAACCTGTTCCTATTCCCCTAGACCTAAATTGCAATATTTAACTCAGAAAAAAAAAATGGTGAGGGGGAATGACTGGGTGAAATCTCTTGGTTTCCTGGGGTGAAATGGTCAGGTACTTTCTACAGAGAAATGACCACTTGGGTTGCCTAGCTGGCTTGCCACTTGAGTCACTGTGAAAGTGATGCGAGCTTCAGGCCCACTAAGTATACTTCAGACAGTCCCTGATACAGAGACACTGAAAATGGTGATAAAGGCATTGAGGGTATCTGAAGAGGAATATTAACTGCCGAACGACTCTGAAAAGAGCTTATTAAAGCACTTCATCCAGAAAGAGCTGCAGTTTTCTGTAGCTCAAAGTACTAAATCAAGAAGTACAGATCTAGAGATATGAAGGGGAAAAATGTCTGGAGCAATTAAGATCCATTCTAGGTAGGAACTCATTTTATTTTGTGTCTTTCCCTGCTAAGATGCCTGATTAAGGTCGGGTATATAAACTGTGTAACTATAATAATGCAGAGATCTTTTTCTTATGGACCAGCTATCCAGATAGGGAAATCACTTTTTCTATGCTAATGTATTCACTTGCTTGTTGTATAGTTCAATCCGTCATTGCTTGTTTCCAACAATAAAGAAATGTCCAATTGGAAGAACATGCACATTCTTCTGCACAATTAATACATAATGTATAGCAGAACCTTCTAGCGAGTGTCCTCACAAGCAGTGAGTGCTGTCCTGCGACGAAGTGCCTGGTGAGACAAGCGAGTTACGCATCTGCGCAAGTTAAACAGGACGAAGAAGCCAGGGCCCCAGACTCTGCCCTTTCTCTGAGAAGCAGGGCAGCTCATTCCCAAACAAATATGGAGCCAGTCAGCCAGCATTTGGGTGCGGGCTATCCAGTGTTTTGCACAGAGTGCCACATGTATGACTATATGCCTCATGGGTGTGTCCTTGGTGCAAGGAGCTCCAGGGACTCAGGGATTGCGTCTGCTTCCTAGAGGCATTGGTTGCGGACCTGGAGAAGCAGAGGCAGGCAGAGAGGGACCATGATGGGACTTCAGGGGACTTGCAGGCTTCATCCCATCCTCAGAGAGGAAGCCCATCAGCTGATAAGGTAAGAAGTCCCAGGGCTGGAGGACGTTAGCCTGGAGCAGAGGGAATAAATCCCCCAGGGGGGACCCCTTCTTCCAGTGATGAGCCCACATCCAGTCACACTAAGGATACTCCTTAGCAGGAGGGGTGGTGGTCTCCTTGTAGTGGGTGATTCTATAGTTAGGAATATAGAGAGGGGGGTCTGTGAGGGATGTGAGGACTGCATGGTGACTTGCCTGCCTGGTGCGAAGGTTGTGGACATCACGTCTTGTTTAGTCTGGTAAGGAGTGCTGGGGAGGAGGTAGCTGTTGTGCATGTTGGCACCAATGACATGGGGAAATGTAGCCGGGAGGTGCTAGAAGCCAAATTTAAGTTGATAGGCAGGAAGCTGAAGGCCAGGACCCCCAAGGTAGCCTTCTCAGAAGTGCTACCCATTCCACGCACAGGGCCAGCTAGGCAGGCAGAGCTCAGGGGTTTCAATGTGTGGATGAGACGGTGGTGTCAGGAGGAGGGGTTTAGATTCGTTAGGCACTGGGGAACATTATGGGACAAGCCAGGCCTGTGCAAGAGGGATGGGCTTCACTTGAACCAGAATGGAACCAGGCTGCTGGCGCATAACATTAAAAAGGTGACAGAGCAGCTTTTAAACTGACCCCTGGGGGGAAACCGACAGGAGCTGAGCAGCGTCCGGTTTGGAACTCCTCATCCCTATGGGGGAGGAGGGGGGGAGGAGTACCACAGAGTAATGGCGAAGTAGGAAATAGAACTTCAAGCGTGAGTGTAAGTGACAGTTGATGCAGTAGAAAGAGAGACGGGGGGGGAAGGGATCAAATAAAAGTCCCTCCTTAGAGAACCCTGTATATAGGTGTTATTATGCAAATGCTCAAAGTCTCAGAGCAAAGATGGGGGAACCGGAATGTTTGGTGGCTAGAGAAAACATTGATATAGTAGGCATAACGGAAACCTGGTGGAATGCAGAGAAACAGTGGGATACTGCAATCCCAGGTTATAAACTCTATAGGAGGAAGGGTGTGTTGGTGGTGGGGTGGCCATCTATATCAAAGAAGGGATAGAATCCAGCAGAGTAGAAACTGAAGATGGGCCAGACTCCACCATAGAGTCACTGTGGGTTAAACTACCAGGCCAAAAGAGCGATGTAATAGTGTGTGTGTGTGTGTGTGGGTGCTATCATCCTCCAGATCAAAAACTTGAAGGGGACCTTGAAATGAGGAAACATACGGGTGCTCTGATCAAGAAAGAGAGACCGGATTCCTTGATGTGCTGAATGACTGTGCCTTAGAGCAGCTAGTCATGGAGCCCATCAGAGGACAGGCGACTCTGGATTTACCATTGTGTGGTACTTGGGACCTAGTTAGGGATGTAAGTGTTACTGAGCCATTGGGGAACAGTGACCATGCCATGCAAAAGACATGTAAGAGGGTGATACAGGAGGCCAAGAAAGAGTTTGAAGAACGCATGGCCAGCAACATAAAGGGGAAAAATAAAAGCTTCTTCAAATATGTTAGAAGCAGGAAACCTGCCAGAGAGGCGGTCGGCCCGCTGGATGGTGAGGGAGGGAAAGAGGAGATAAAAGGGGACTTGGAGATTGCAGAGAAATTAAATGAATTCTTTGCGTCCGTCTTCACGGCTGAAGACCTTGGGCAGATGCTGCAGCCCGAACAGCCCTTCTTGACTAAGGAATTAAGTCAGATAATGGTTACTAAAGAAGATGTTTTAGATCAAATTGATAAATTAAATATAAATATGTCACCAGGCCCAGATGGTATACACCCAAGAGTTATTAAGGAACTAAAGAACGAAGTTGCTGACCTCTTAACTAGAGTATGCAACTTGTCCCTTCAAACAGCCACAGCGCCAGAGGATTGGAGGATAGCCAATGTCACGCCAATCTTTTAAAAAGGGAGGAGGGGGGACCCTGGAAATTACAGGCTGGTCAGCTTGTTCCAGGTAAGATGATGGAAAGCCTCATCAAAGATAAAATCCTAAAACACATAGAGGAACAAGTGTTGCTGAAGGAAAGTCAGCATGGCTTCTGTAAGGGTAAGTCTTGCCTCACAAACCTTTTGGAATTCTTTGAAAAGGTCAACAGGCACATGGATGTGGGTGAACCTGTGGATATCATATACCTGGATTTTCAGAAGGCGTTTGACATGGTCCCCCACCAAAGGCTGCTGAAGAAACTTCACAGTCAGGGAATAAGAGGGCAGGTCCTCTTATGGATCCAGAATTGGTTGGGGGCCAGGAAACAGAGAGTGGGGGTCAATGGGAAATTTTCACAATGGAGAGAGGTGAAAGGCGGAGTGCCCTAGGGATCTGTCTTGGGGCTGCTGCTTTTCAACTTGTTCATAAATGACCTGGAGACAGGGATAAGCAGCGAGGTAGCAACATTTGCAGATGACACAAAACTTTTCTGGGTGGTGAAAACCAGAAGGGATTGTGAAGAGCTCCAGAAGGATCTCTCCAAGTTGGGGGAATGGGCAGCAAAATGGCAGATGCATTTCAATGTAGACAAATGTAAAGTGATGCACATTGGGGCAAAAAAAAAATCAAAGCTTCACCTATAGGCTTATGGGTTCTGAGCTGTCTGTGACAGCTCAAGAGAGATATCTTGGGGTGCTGGTGGACAACTCGATGAAGGTGTCGACCCAGTGTGCAGCAGCAATTAAGAAGGCCAATTCCATGCTTGGGGTAATTAAAAAAGGGGTTGAGAATAAAACAGCCAACATTATCATGCCATTAACCCCTGCTAACTGGACAAGAGGCACTTTTTCCAGTGGTGTTCCTCTTATATTTAGCAGGGGGAGAGTAACTGTCCCTCTTCACCCCTGCGCAGTCTTTCTAGTGGCTGTTGCTGGCGGTCTGCCTTTTTTTAAATTTTGAGCCCTTTTGGGACAGGGAGCCATTTAACTTTATTATTACTATTTGCCTGTAAACCGCTTTGTGAACTTTGTGTTGAAAAGCGGTATATAAGTACCTGTTGATTGACTGATTGATTGATTGATTGATTGATTGATTGATTGATTGTACAAATCGATGGTAAGGCCACATCTGGAGTATTGTGTACAGTTCTGGTCACTGCATCTCAAAAAGGACATAGTGGGGCTGGAAAAGGTGCAGAAGAGAGCGACAAAAATGATTACGGGGCTGGGGCATCTGCCTTATGAAGAAAGACTGTAGTGTTCAGGGCTCTTCAGTCTAGAAAAAAGGTGCCTGAGGGGGGACATGATTAAGACATACAAAATTATGCACAGAAGGGATAGAGTCAATAGAGGGATGTTCTTTTCCCTCTCTCACCACATCAGAACCAGAGAACATCTGCTAAAATTGAGTGTTGGGAGAGTTAAAAGGAAATACTTTTTTACCCAGCGTGTAATTAATTTGTGGAACTCTTTGCCACAGGAGGTGGTGATGGCATCTGGCTTTTATGCCTTTAAAAGGGGATTGGACAGATTTCTGGAAGAAAAGTCCATTGTGGGCTATAGGCCATGATGGGTTGTGCAACCTCCTTACATTATTAACAGGCTACTTCAGAGTGCTGGATGCAAGGGAGTGGCAAAAGGATACAAGCATCTTGTTGTCTCGTGTGCTCCCTGGGGCACCTGGTGGGACACTGTGAGATACAGGAAGCTGGACTAGATGGGCCTTTGGCCTGATCCAGCAAGGCTCTTCTTATGTTCTGATTGCATATTTATATGTTGCCAGAGGAATGTCAATTACCTCTGACTTTTTGGAGGATAGATCTACCCACAGCCATTAACCATGATAGTTAAATTAAACCGCCATGTACTGAAATGATGTACCTCAGAGCGCAATCCCAACTTGGAGTTAGGCCAGCAGAGTTAGGCCAGCAAAGTTTGGTTGGCCCAAGAACATAAGAACATAAGAAGAGCCCTGCTGGATCAGGCCAAAGGCCCATCTAGTCCAGCTTCCTGTATCTCACAGCGGCCCACCAGGTGCCCCAGGGAGGCATGTAACAACAAGATGCTTACATCCTGTTGCCACTCCCTTGCACCCGGTACCAGTAGCCCACCACCTTTGTAAGGAGGTTGCACAATCCATCATTGCCTATAGCCCACGATGGACCTTTCCTCCAGAAATCTGTCCAATCCCCTCTTAAAGGCATCCAGACCAGATGCCATCACCACCTCCTGTGGCAAGGAGTTCCACAGATTAACTACCCGCTGGGTAAAAAAGTACTTCCTTTTATCTGTTTTAACTCTCCCAACCCTCAGCTTTAGTGGATGCCCCCTGGTTCTGGTGTTTTGAGAGAGGGAAAAGAACATCCCTCTATCGACTTTATCCCTTCCATGCATAATTTTGTATGTCTCAATCATGTCCCCCCTCAGGCGCCTTTTTTCTAGACTGAAGAGCCCCAAACGCTGCAGTCTTTCTTCATAAGGGAGGTGCCCCAGCCCCGTAATCATTTTTGTCGCTCTCCTTTGCACCTTTTCCAACTCCACTATGTCCTTTTTGAGATGCGGCGACCAGAACTGGACACAATATTCCAGGTGTGGCCTTACCATTGATTTGTACAATGGCATGATAATATTGGCTGTTTTATTCTCAACCCCTTTTTTAATGACCCCAAGCATGGAATTGGCCTTCTTAATTGCTGACGCACACTGGGTCGATACCTTCATTGAATTGTCCACCAGCACCCCAAGATCTCTCTCCTGAGCTGTCACAGACAGCTCAGAACCCATTAGCCTATAGGTAAAGTTTTGGTTTTTTGCCCCAACGTGCATCACTTTACATTTGTCTATGTTGAAACGCATCTGCCATTTGGCTGCCCATTCCCCCAACTGGGAGAGATCCTTCTGGAGCTCTTCACAATCGTCTCTGGTTTTTACCACCCGGAAAAGTTTTGTGTCATCCGCAAACTTGGCCACCTCACTGCTTATCCCTGTCTCCAGGTCATTTATGAATAAGTTGAAAAGCACGGGCCCCAAGACAGATCCCTGGGGCACTCCGCTTTTCACCTCTCTCCATTCTGAAAATTTCCCATTGACCCCCACTCTCTGTTTCCTGGCCCTCAACCAATTCTGGATCCATAAGAGGACCTGCCCTCTTATTCCCGAACTGTGAAGTTTCTTCAGCAGCCTTTGGTGGGGGACCGTGTCAAATGCCTTCTGAAAATCCAGGTATATGATATCCACAGGTTCACCCACATCCACGTGCCTATTGACCTTTTCAAAGAATTCCAAAAGGTTTGTGAGGCAAGACTTACCCTTACAGAAGCCATGCTGACTTTCCTTTAGCAGTACTTGTTCCTCTACATGTTTTAGGATTTTATCTTTGATGAGGCTTTCCACCATCTTACCCGGAACAGACGTTAGGCTGACAGGCCTGTAGTTTCCAGGGTACCCCCTTCTCCCTTTTTTAAAGATTGGCGTGACATTGGCTATCCTCCAATCCTCTGGTACCGTGGCCGTTTGAAGGGACAAGTTGCATACTCTAGTTAAGAGGTCAGCAACTTCGTTCTTTAGTTCCTTAATTACTCTTGGGTGTATACCATCTGGGCCTGGTGACTTATTTATATGTAGTTTATCAATTTGATCTAAAACATCTTCTTTATTAACCAGTATCTGATTTAATTCCTTCGTTAGGAAGGGCTGTTCAGGCTGTGGTATCTGCCCAAGTTCTTCTGCTGTGAAGACGGACGCAAAGAATTCATTTAATTTCTCTGCAATCTCCAAGTCCCCTTTTATCTCATCTTTCCCTCTCTCACCATCCAACGGGCCAACCGCCTCTCTGGCAGGTTTCCTGCTTCTAACATATTTGAAGAAGCTTTTATTATTCCCCTTTATGTTGCTAGCCATGCGTTCCTCAAACGCTTTCTTGGCCTCCCGTATCACCTTCTTACTTGTCTTTTGCCAGAGTTTATGTTCTTTTTTATTCTCCTCACTGGGGCAAGACTTCCATTTACGGAAGGAAGCTTCTTTGCTCTTTACAGCTTCTCTAACTTTGTTTGTCAGCCATGCAGGCACCCTCCTGGACCTTGTCGAACCCTTCTTTCTTTGCGGTATACACTCCCGCTGGGCGTCTACTACTGTCACTTTAAACAGCCTCCACGCAGCCTGGAGGGATTGGACTCTTTTTACCTTCCCTTTCAATTTCTGTCTAACTAGTCTCCTCATCTGAGGGAAATCTGCCCTTCGAAAGTCAAGGGTTCTTGTGTCAGATTTGCTCTGCACTCTTTCCTGGACATGCATGGCAAAACCAATCGCAGCATGGTCACTGTTCCCCAATGGCTCAGTAACACTTACATCCCTAACTAGGTCCCGAGTACCACACAATATTAAATCCAGAGTCGCCTGTCCTCTGGTCGGCTCCATGACTAGCTGCTCTAAGGCACAGTCATTCAACACATCAAGGAATCCGGTCTCTCTTTCTTGACCAGAGCAGCAGTTGACCCAGTCAATATGAGGATAATTGAAGTCCCCCATGATTACAATCCTGCCTCTCTTGGTCACTGCCCTGATTTGTTTCCTCATTTCAAGGTCACCTTCAAGTTTTTGATCGGAAGGACGATAGCACACCCCCACTATTACATTGCTCTTACGGCCTGATAGTTTAACCCATAGTGACTCCATGGTGGAGTCCAGCCCACCTTCAGTTTCTACTCTGCTGGATTCTATCCCTTCTTTGATATAGATGGCCACCCCTCCGCCAACACGCCCTTCCCTGTCCCTCCTATAGAGTTTATAGCCTGGGATTACAGTATCCCACTGGTTCTCTGCATTCCACCAGGTTTCCGTTATGCCTACTATATCAATCTTTTCCCTAGCCACCAAACATTCCAATTCCCCCATCTTTGCTCGGAGACTTCGAGCATTCGCATAATAACACCTATATACGGGGTTCTCTAAAGAGGGACTGTTTTTTGATCCCTTTCCCCCTCCTCTCCTTTTACTGGACAAACTGTCACTTACACTCAGCTTAGAAGTTCTATTTCCTACTCCTCCATTACTCTTTGGTACTCCTCCATCCTCCTCCCCCATAGGGATAAGGAGTTCCGAACCAGACGCCACTCGGCTCCTGTCGGCTTTCCCCCAGGGATCAGTTTAAAAGCTGCTCTGCCACCTTTTTAATATTAAGCGCCAGCAGCCTGGTTCCGTAAAGGGTCACCGTAAAGTGCGTTTGGACCACTCTCGGAGTCAGAGAGGATGGCACACATTTTTGCCAAGAGCAGTAGTGGGATCTAAATGATTTAGCAAGGGGAACTCATTTTTGATTGGCACTTGTGTCAGGACCCGCCCACCGGAAGTGACGTCATAGCCGGAAGTGATGTTGTGGCAGGAAGTGAGGTTATAGCCGGAAGTAGTGATGTGGCAGGAAGTGACATCGTCAAGCAGGAAGTGCTGTCATTGTAACACAATAAAATGACATGAACTGTAAATTGGCACCCAAAAAACTAGACCAATCACTCCACAACAGTTTCAGCAGGCATCTGTGCATTTTTAGGTGGGCTAGCAAGCCCAAAAAACTAGACCAACCATTCCACAACATTCTTCTTTCATACTGCTGCGGGAGGGAGGGGGAACGGGGAGAAGGCAGGCCATGCCGCAGAGGGAGCCCAGGTCTACCTGCTGCCGTTTCCCGCCACTGCCGCCACTGCCGGGCCACCGCCGCTGCCGGTCTCCCGCCGCATCCAGTTTAAATGTTGCAGAACTGGGTTGCAGAATGCACACAACTGAAGAAAAACAATGTAAAAAAAAACACGGAGAAAAAAATAGCCAGAAGCCAGCCGACATCAGCGAGTGGGAGGAGCCAGCCAACATTCCAACAAGTGGAACTCCGTTCCCCCGCATTCCCCCTCAATCCCACCACTGGCCAAGAGTGGCCTAAACATACTTTATGATGTCCCTTGTGCTGGTCAAACTTTGCTGGCCTAACTATGCCAGCCTAACTCCAGGTTAGGATTGTGCTCTCAGATGCAGACCCTGGATACTGACAAAAAGAAAGTAAGTTTGAACCACTCTCTGAGTCAGAGAGTATAGCACACAGACATGTGTCATCCTCCCTGACTCCGAGAGTAGTCCAAACATGCTTTACAGTGGCCCTTATGCCAGCCAAACTTTGCTGGCCTAGCTGTGCCAGCCTAATTCTAGGTTAGGATTGTGCCCTAAGAACATCAGCTGTCAACTCTGATTCCTTACTCGCCACGCAGTAACATTCTTCAGGGCTGGTACCATGCATTACTTAGGGCGCAATCCCACATGCCACGGGGCCAATGCATCTCACTTGTGTCAGCCCATGGCTGTTGCAAATGTGCCATAAGGCGCTGGGTTGGTGTAGGCAGTTGCACTGACACAGGAATGCTGCGGAGCTGGCCAGGTAAGCCTCCCCTGGGCTGGCCAAGTTCGGCTAGCACGAGGTACTCCATGAAGGTGGGGGGAAAGTAGGAGGGGTGGAACAGAGCAGGAGTGGGTGGCCCCATGGGCAGGAAGAGGATGGAGCGTGGATCTGGCACTTGGACCAGATCCTAACCCCCATCCCTGGGCCGCATAGGCCCAATCCTGAAGCTTGGATTTGCACCAGCAATTTCAATGGCACAGACTCAAGCAGCCCCATAGGGGTGGCTGGGGCTAATTCTGGGGGAAGTGGACAAATGATTCCTTGCCCTGAGGTGAGTTCCAGTAGCAACCAAACCTGCACTGGATACAGCACAGGCCGGCCAGCCAGGCTGCCTGCTCCAACGCAGGTTAGGATTGGGCTGTTTATTCTCAGTCTTTTCTTGTTCAAATTCTTTTGGTGCTCGCACATTTCTATTGCCTCTCTCTAAGTAATGCATGGTTACCTGGGAAAAAAACCTGCAGCCTCCGAGGAAGCCCAGCAAACTAGTGGGTGAAACCTCATTTTGTCTGGTTGGGGATTGAGGGCATATTATATAGTGGCTCCAATCATTCTTGGAGGATTGGACCCAGAAGGTTTTGCCCTACCCTTACAGGGCATGTGCTCTATCTCTGTAAGGGGTCATGGGATCTGATGCCACCATTCCCCCACGGTGGCAATAGTTGTACATGCACAGGCACATAACAGGTATGTAATATATAAATGTGCACATGTCATGCTGAGCCTAAGTGCACCTCCTCCATAATTGCAAAACCTATGTATATACTGTAGGGTGGCAACTTTATTGTGGTACCTGACCATATAGGGGGGATCTATTTACAGTATACAGTCAAAACTGTGCTTCTAACCCTCATATCATTGTCTAGAGAGGAGTATCCCCAAGAGTGCATAAGAAGTTCACTCCCGGTTTAGAGTATGAAAGAGCAGGGGGGGAAACCAAAGAGGAGTAGAGTTTTGAAACTGATGGCGGGTGATGGGAATAATTTAGCCACTGAGAATGACTCTAAAGGGTGATGGGCTGGAGCTCTTCCTTGTCTTTTGGAGGAGGCAGGCGAGAAGAAGGGTGACTGATGCCAACTTTCTAATGCTGCTCCCGGCACAGGAGACTAGAATAAGAAGTGAGGGCATTTGCACAGAACACCTCAGCCAAGGATGCACAAGTGCTCCTGAAGTTGATTAAGGGGGCAGTCCTAACCAACTTTCCATAGCTGTGCCAGTGGGGCATGGTCTGCATTCCCCAGTGCAGTAGGAGTCACAGAGGCCTCCTCAAGGTGAGGGAATGTTTGCTCCCTTATCTTGAAACTGCATTGCTCTTACCCCGATGCTGGAAAGTTGGTTAGGACTAGAGATGCAAAATTTCTGGAAATGTTGAAGCTCAGAAAAAACCCTGTTTTTTCCAGGTTTTTTTTTGGGGGGGGGGGGGAATGGAAATTTTTGGAAAAATTGAAAAAAAAATGCTACATTTGCACCTTTTTTTCCTTTTCCAGATTGAAAGTCATTCTGTTATTTTAGGAACATAAAATATGACTATGGACAATTTGACTTGGCATAAAATTATCACAACTAGCATATTAAAAATATAGTGTATCCAAACAATTACTATAAAGAGAATTTACTTTTTTATATTTCTTTGTAATTGAAACAAATGGAGCAACAATCTCCTGAACTGTTTACTAATTTATGTGGAAAAGACAAAAAACCTCCACCAAACAATTTTTAAAAATCCAGAAGTAACAATTATTCATATTTCCTCTCCACAGTATTAAATAAAAATAAAAAAAACCATTCTCATAAAAAGAATTGAAGAGGGGGGAAGTGTATAGAAAGGAGTGGGACTAAGGTTCAATGAATGGGCATGAAATTGAATCAGAATCATTTTGAGCTAAAATTATCAGTTTCAGTCTTTGCTTCTGCAGCTACTCTGTTGTGTCTGTCATTATCATAGTTATTATGGACTTCTAAAAACTGAATATTTGTCCGGATTGAAACAAGCTTCTCTACCCTTTCACATGTCAGTTTATTTCTTGATTTAGTGTGTTTCCAAACATAAACCAGATTCTTTCACATGCTGCGGAGGATGGAGGAGTCTGAAGAAGGCAAGAAGCAAGAGGAGTCAGAGGCTGTGTTAGAGATGTAAAATTTCCGGAAATTTTGAAGTGTGGGAAAAAACCTGTTTTTGCATTGGAGGGTTCAGTTTGTAACCTAGGACTTGCTTGTCCTCAGCACCCAGAAATTAGAATAATCTGATACCATGAATATTTTTTAGAAATTATTTGGAAAATATTTGAGCACCTTGTCTTAAAATATTTTATTCATCATGTTAAAATAAAATATTCCATAATCAATTTTTTTTCTTTTTTCAATTTTTTGGAAAAAACACAAAAATGCCTCAGGAAAAAACTGGGAAAAACCCATTTTTTTTCCTGAATTTTTCCAGTTTTTTTTTTCCCAGGCCTTCACATCTCTAGTTAGGACTGCACCTTAAAAACCATTCTAGCTTTGCAAAATTTTAGCTTTATTGAGGAGGGAAAATGTCTATGAAACTTGGGGTTGCCTTGTAATATAGCGGATGGGGTGACTTTGAAATCTATTTGTTATAAAAATGATAGTTCTACTGATACTACTATTGTGTGTTCAGTACTGGTGTGTGTATGAGTAAAAATTACTGGATGCTTCCTTTTTCTTTAATGTTGGTTCCTTTTCTCTGTCACAGTCTGCGTATAATAGCAGTAAACGTACTTTTTATTTTATGCTATGTATGAATACACTGGCAAATAGTTAACTATAGTTTTAATATAGGAACATTTAACACATTATTAAATTATTCAGGATATTTAACTTAATGGAATCTTGGGTTATCCAAAATTATTTGTTTATTTTCACATTCTTATATGATTCTCTCTGCAAGGAGCTCAGGGTGGTGTGCATAGTTCCTCTTCTCCTTTTGTCCTCACAACAACCCTATGAAGTAGGCTGGGGCTGTAAGATAGTAATTGGCCAAAGGTCATTCAGGAAGCTCTGTGGCTGATTGGAGATTTTAACCTGGCTCTTCTAGGTCTAACTCCCAAACCACCACATCATCCTGACTCTCAAATCAAATCAATCAATTACGCTCAGAGAGTATATTGATATGAGTGCTGAATAACAGTTCACTTGTTACAAACATAAGAATAACCTTACTGGATCAGAACAAAGGCCCAGCTAGCCTGGTATGCTGTTTCCCATAATGATGTCAGGCAGATGTCTCTGGAAAGCCTACAAGCAGGGCTTGAAGGATATACAATAATCTTTTCCTGCTGATGTTCCCCTACGACTTGTATTCAGTGGCATCCTGGTTTGGAAACTGGAAGTAGCATGTTGCCATCATGACTAGTAACTGTCGATACATGTATAAAGAACGTGTTTCAACCCTCTGATCATTTTGGTTGCCCACTTCTGCACCTTTTCCAGTTTTACAGTAACCTTCTGGGGACATGGTAACCAGAATCAAACATAGTACAGGCATGCTCTGGTATCTGCTGGGGTTCAGTTCTGGACCCCCCCCCACCCTGTGTTAAATAAAGATTTTAATGTTCCCCTATCTCTTTAAAAGGCATCCCTGTATCCATGGTAACCATGGATGATTGAAACTGTGGATACTGAATCAGTGGATACCAGGGCATGCCTGTATTCCTAATGTGGACGCACCATAGGTTTCTATAAGATTACAGATAACGATTTGTTAGGGAGATTCCTTGTTGGCAGCCCAGGGTTGATAGCGCACAATCCTAACCTGGGGTTAGGCCTGCTTAGTTAGGCCAGCAAAGTTTGGCCGGCACAAGGACCACTGTAATATAAAGTATGTTTGGACCACTCTCGGAGTCAGGGGGGATGGTGCACATCTATATGCTGGCCTCTCTGACTCCAGAAATGGTCCAAACATACTTTACCATGTCCCCTGTGCCAGCCAAACTTTGCTGGCCTAACTCCAGGTTAGGATTGCGCCCATAGTCAGTTGATAGGAATGGATTCCTAGAAGACAGTTGTTCATTTCAATAAGTGAGAAGGCCCCCAGGACTCAGTGAAAGTGACACACATCATTCTCTGCAGCTGAGTCTGGGCCTGGTGTGTGAAGAAACAGCAAGTAACAATTTGGATCAGTGGGAAGCACAGACAGAAGCAGGGATGTATAGAACCGAGAGTTATCTTAAAGCTGAAGCGGGATATTTCTCAGGGAATCTGTTGAGGAGGGACATGTGCTGCTTGCCTCCATGAATACTTTTTGTATATAATTTTAAATAAAGAAAATATTGCTAAAATATTGCTAGGATGCTGCTCCTGGAACGTCTTGCTGCTTGAGGAAGTTGGGAGCACAGAACAATATTGCTCATGACAGATCAGTGCAGCCCTTGGGCAAATATAGTGGTACTAAACATGAATACTTGGGTGTATAGAAGAATATTTTTTAATGAATGTTTTTCAATGTTTTTATCAGATTCCAAAATGTATATAGACTGCTTATATTAAAAGTATATATAAAACATATCTATACGCTGGTAATGTTTTTCTCAGTGCAATCAACAATAGCCAATCCCAATCCCAGAACCCAGAGGCTGCCCTCCAATCTTTCCTGACGTAGGATTCTAAGAGTGCTGACAGTATGTGTGTGAGTGTATACACATAAATACATACCATAAAATAAATTCTGTGTATAATGATTTAAAGGCAAAATTGTAAGATTGTTTAAACAATGTTCAGAAGAGGCTTGTTTTCCAAAAGTTCTCTTGCCTTCTTTTCTCTTGTCCTTCTTTTCCGTCTACTATCATCACTGTATTGATGATAGGTACATTGCAGCTAGCAAGCTACAGTGCTACGAAGGTCACTTGTGGTAAATGGAAATGCCTTTCCATATTTGGCCTCGTCTCCTGCCCAGCGCATGCCAAAGTGGCCTTTCCAAGATGCCAGGTGAGATGGCTGCCTCAGGTGACATGAAACTGTGCGAGGTGAGGACCATTAGTGGCAGCTGAACAGAAGACAGCTACACCTAACATTCACGTGTTCTTCTGCTTAAAGTCTGTTGAATTAACCCAGAGCAGCATCCTCATCCTCATCATTATTTCTTTAATTATTATCTATTAGAATTACCATCATATAGTTAATAACTCATGTGAGAGTGCAATACGGAGAAGGATCATTGTGACAATGTGTTTATTAGTGGGAATGTTATGTGGCGATAACACCAGTGATAGCTTGATAGAATAAATACATTCCTTCACATATGCAGATCTTTGTGTGCTTCTTTATGTTTCTGAAAGCAGCAAAACTCTTAATTTGAAACCAACAACAACAAAATAAACAGAAAAGTGAGGTCCACAGAATTCACAAACGTAATTATAACTTTACATAAGAAATGCACCTATACGATCAAATAGGTGGAACCAATGGGTTTTTCTTTCATTCTTCCTTTTCTTTTGCTCATATTTTTTCCCAAATGGAAAGGGATGTGGAGATAGTTTGATGCTTTGTTTGATGTATCACTTAAGGGTGGGGTGGTGGGTAGGAGAAAAGTATGGAATTTGGTTTTATGTCTGACTGAAACATTGTTCATATTTGTCATCATTTAATGCTGAAAACCAATAAAATTATTATCATTAGTATTGCTAACAACCACAACAATCTTGAATATACATCTACAAAGTTATTCCAGGGTGTCATATTTGGGACTTATATCTGTGAGAAAAAGAACTTTCAAATAATACCCAGCTTTCTGGGGATCCGATTGGCCCCTTCAGGGGCATATAAAATATTTTTTTTGGGGGGGGGAAGTGGGGAGCAAAGAGATTCATTGGGGAGGGCAAGACTGTCAGAAAGGTTTACAGGCCCACTCTTGGATATAGTCAAGATTAAATTGCAACAAACAAATAGGGTTTAGGAGCATTTGCTGTTATTTTTTTCCAGTCTCATAAGAACTATAGCAAAATTATAAATGCAAATCAAATACTATTGTAAGTGAAGGGAATTATGCCTCTGACATGCATACCTTACATAGGCTGATTTTTTTTTTAAACTGTGTATCAGTGTCTCAGACATGTAGGTGCTCCTATGCAATACTCACACCTGATCTGAAATATAGGGGCAGTGGAGTTTCTTACATGGTTGGCTTGGTACTCGAGCATATAATCAGAAGTTTAGACAGTATACCTTAGAAGTGCAGATATCCCCCCCCCTTGGGACAATTCTGCATCAGACAGTCAGCTGCTCAGATTACTCAACAATTACTAGCATACTGCCCCAGAATATCTTCCCTATGGATAGTCTGTTTCCGACACGTGTGTGTCTGAATGGACTGTGTGGATTGGGTGCCAATCCCCAACATCAACACCATGAAGATACATCCTTAGAGATAAAGGTTGGAATGAGTAAGAAATATGCTGACAGAAAAGGCCTCTGGCTTCCATAACACTGCTTTGCTTAAAAGAAGATCCAGATAACAAGTTGCATGACAATCTCTCCCAGATCAAATGCTGCACTGCTTTTGATGCCCTCTTCTTAGCCAATGGTGCCTCCCGGTGGTTGGTCTCAGCATTACTCATTTTTCTGTTTTTCAGATCATTACCTTGACAGAAAGGAATAAAACCACAGGCTTAAACATTAGGTTCAGCAGCTCAGAACAAGAAGTGAGGGCCCAATCCTGTCCAACTTTCCAGTGCTGATGCAACTACAATACAGATCCAAGGTAAAGGAACAACTGTTCCTTTGCTGTGACAAAGCCTTTGTGATTGCCCTTCCCTCACCTCAGGATGCAGCTCCTGCCCAATTAGCACAAGTGCATCAGTGCTGGAAAGTTGGATAGGATTGGGCCCTATGCCAGGCAGAGGCGTTTCCACAGGGAGGGGAAAGCTCTAAGTTTTGCAAGAAACCTTACCCTGTCATGTAAATCCCTCCTCTCCCTTGCTGCTGTAGCCAGTAAGCAATGCCAAGATGTTGCTGTTCCCTGTGAGGATTGGCTAAAACGGTGCAGGAGAGGAGTGATTTCCACTGCAAGGTGAGGCTTCTTGCAAGCCTTAGAGCTTTGCCCTCCCTGTAGAAACGCCACTGATGCCAGGTCCAAAAGTGGCAGGGGGGAAGGGCAATTCCAACATACCTAGAGATCTAAAATCCAACCACGACATGCTTGCAGTTGGAATAAGAGCCTGTTCTAAGTATTTCAAAGCATTTTGCAGACATAATCCTGTAGTAATCTGTAGAACAACCTTCCAAGGTAGGCAGGCCGGCCAACATTAATGCATATTGGGGAGCTGAGAGAAGACTGCCTTGTTCCAAGGACACTTGAAGCACTCACCGATGAGGTGAGATGTATACCAGTGGTTTTTTTTTTACACATTGTTCTATGCACCCTCACTTTAATACTATGTATACTTTCTTTGAATGCCAGAATTATTCATCTTACAACATTCCCACATTAGCCACAGTCACTAAAGGCTAATGGCAACTTGAAACAGAGCAAAAATAATGCCCTGGTTTTTTGTGTTCTCTGCTGGAAGAACGAACACTTGTCCTAGTTGGATTGTTAATCTTAATTTGGATTTAGAAGCAATCTCAAGGTGGGAAACATTTGCTCTTTGCCATTTGAGAATTGCTCTCCCATCAGTTGAACATCATGTGAAGCAATTCCTACGGAGCTAACAAAAGGTGCTCTTATTGTGCGGTCACACTCACTGCAAACATCACCCAGAAATGGTTCCCTCTCTTTGTAGGCTCCAGATGAAAAAGGACTCCATGTCCAAGAACAATTCAAAGTGCTGCTTTTTACCTTTCAGCCCTAAATTACTTGGTACCTGGGTGCCTAAAGGAATACATTCTCCTGCATGAAACTTCCTGAGAGTATTCGAGGGTTGTCCTCAGAGACCCTCAGAGCGATGATGACTAGAGGCAGGGTCTTGTGGTGCCTCACCTTTCGAATTCCCTTCACAGGGAGGCTTGTCTGGTAGTCACTTTGCATTATTTTGATACCAGTTGATGCCCTTTCTGGTCCGCTTAGGCCTTTTAGATAGATCAGTTTTAAACTTAAACATGGATTTGTGTTTATTATACTTGATTGATTGATTGATTGATTGATTGATTGATTGTTAATGTTTTATTTGTTTTAACTTAAATGTTATAGGCCACCTTGGGTGCTCTTTTTCAAATGTGAAAAGCAGGGACTCAATGTTTTAAAATAACCAAATGATTTGTTTTGTTTGATTCACTGTATTTGCATTTTTAACTTTATGTAAGCTCCTCTTAGGGACGTGGTGGTGCAGCGGGTTAATCTGCTGTTGCTGGGCTTTCCAACCGGAAGGTTGGGAGTTCAAGGCTGCACGATGGAGGGAGTTCCCGTTGTTTGTCCCAGCTCCTGCCAACCTAGCAGTTCGAAAGCACCTAAATGCAAGTAGATAAATAGGGACCACTTCAGTGGGAAGGGAACGGCGTTCCATACGCTATGGCGTATAGTCATGCCGGCCACATGACCACAGAAGCTTGTCCTTGGACAAAATGCCGGCTCTACAGGCTTAGAAACGGAGATGAGCACCACCCCCTACAGTCGGTCACGACTGGACCGTTCAGTCTTGGGGAAACCTTTGCCTTTTTAAGCTCCTCTTGCAGACTGATTAGCCTGGTATAATAAGTACCCTAAATAAATTACATATAGTATTCAGAAGAAAAAGCTAGATAGGGGTAGTAGAATTCTGGATTGTAATTTTCAGACTGGTGTGTGTGTGTGTGTGTGTGTGTGTGTGTGTGTGTGTGTGTGTGTGTGTGTGTGTTTTCTTTCAAGTTCTTTGAATGCAGTATATCAAAGCATTAGGGGGAGAGCAATAGAAAACCCCTTTCTCCCTGGTATGCTTGCTTTCTACATTCAGTATGGTTAAAAACAAGTACAAACATGGAGTGAGCATTAAAAAATATAACCCCACCTGTGAGTGATACAGCCCAGTATTCTACCACCTCAAGCCTACTGCATTGTTCTTCACACTGACCCCACACCTGCACCATCCTCAAGATCATACATCATTCACACAATGCATATTTAATGTAGGGAATTTACTGCCACTGACGCTAAGATGTCTTTAAAAGGGGATAAGATGTATGGAGCATAGGTCTAGCACAGTGACAATGGCTGTATGGGCAGAAGCATCACCACCATCAACAAACAGTATTTCAACAATCATCATTTCAACAATCATCAAACAGCTTTTCAACACAAAATTCACAAAGCGGTTATTGTATTGCACTGTACCTATGAATACCAATTGCTGAAGGGAGAGACAGCAGTGGAGAGTTATTGCCTTAATACCCTATTTGTGGGATTCTCAGAAGCATCTGGTTGACCTTTGTGAGAAACAGAATGCTAGACTTGGTTTTTGGCCTGATCCAGCAAAGGATCTTCTTATGTTTTTGTGTAGAATGGCTGTAGCCTGTAACCATCCCATATGCATGCTGTGTGCACCTGTTTTTCCAGTCCTTGTTGTCTGTAATCTGGCAAGGGAGATCCTTGCTTGCAGGTGCTTTACAGGCAGGCCCCGATATCCACTGATTCGGTATCCACGGTTTCAGTTATCCAAAGCTACTGTACCATGGATACTGGTACACCTAGTAAAACGATAGGGAAACATTAAACAAATCTTTTTTTTTAACCTGGTTGTAGCACAACCACTGATGTTCCTCCATCTTTAAAAAGGTGTTCTCAGTATCTACGGTTTCAGGTATCCATGGGGAGGGGGGATTCAGAACCGAACCCCAGCAGATACTGAGGCATGACTGTATATGCCCATTACACCTTAAAATGCTCATCTGATTCCCCACTGAAATCAATGTATTCAAATTTGATCCCCACCCAGGGTTAATAAGCCCACAAAGCATGATTAGGGACCTGGTGATTTGAGTTGGGTCTCTAGAATGAAATCCCTAAGAAATCCTTTGCTTTTCCTTTATGATGCCTCATGAACCTTGAAGTGAAATCTCTAAACCAGCTTCTGATATCCATGCACAGCACTCTGATTGCTTCTAAACTCAAATAATAAGGAACATACAGTGCCCACATAGAAGGTAGTACTCAGAGGCATTTCTACAGGGATGGCAAAGCTCTAAGTGCTGCAAGAAGCCTTACCCTGTCATGTAAATCCCTCCTCTCCCTTGCTGCTGTAGCCAGTAAGCAACGCCAAGATGTTGCTGTTCCCTGTGAGGATTGGCTAAAACGGTGCAGGAGAGGAGTGATTTCCACTGCAAGGTAAGGCTTCTTGCAAAACTTAGAGCTTTGCCATCCCTGTAGAAACGCCACTGGACGTACTAATAAGTAATGTTTGAATTTGCAGGTTCTTCCACACCAGTGACCACTGTCTGTGTGCAGAACATCTTCTGGATCACTTGTCACCCCCCTTGGTATGCCTAACAGACCTTGTTATATACACAAACATACAGTGACCCAGGTTTTATGTTCCGCTTTCTGAATCCTACTTTACATTCAGCCTTAAGAACGTCTTTTATATTCACACCTCTGTTAATTGTGTTGGAGATCCATGTCTACTTAAAGTCCCACAAGAACACTTTGGGATTTCTCTCAAGCATAGATTGAACATAAAGGTACTGTATTGGTGAATTGGCCCCGATGAGCACCAATGCTTGGTATGAGTATCATGGATTCTGCCAAAGCTAATTCATACAATCATTCAATACTGCTAAGGTTGTGGTGAACAGATCGTCTGAAAACTGCAGACGCTACAATCTTGCTTCCTATACTATCCTTTTATGTTTTTAAAGTTTAGGGTGATTCCGCACAAGCACAGATAGCATCTGAATTGACCCTGAATTGACATTTGAATTGAATATTTCTTTACCCAGCATGTAATTAGTATGTGGAACTACTTGCCGCGAGATGTGGTGATGGCATTGGGCCTGGATGCCTTTAAAAGGGGATTGGATAGATTTATGGAGGAAAACTCCATCACAAGTTACAAGCTATGATGGGTATGTCCAGTCTGAGATTAGCTGGTTGCTCATCATGAGGGCTGGGTAGGAATTTTTTTCTGTAATCCAAATTGGCAATGGATGGCAATTTTTTTTGCCTACCCCAGAGGGAGGGATGGGTCACATGATTTACATTTGTGTTTAATAAAGTTAAACCTCAACCCCATTCTAGTGTCTTCCTTGGGGGTGATGCAAGGGTAATAGGCTATTTTAAAATGCCAGATGCAGGGGAGTGGCAGCGGGATGCCAGTATCTGGTTGTCTTGCCTGCTTCCTGAGGCATCTGGTGGGCCACTGTGAGATACAGGAAACTGGATTAGATGGGCCTTTGGCCTGATCCAGCAAGGCTTTTTCTATGTTCTTATGTTCTTATGACACTTATAAAATCCACATATCTAATTGTCCCCAAATTGGCTCATGGGAAGAGTCACATCACTGAATCCTGAATACAATGCATGTGTTCAGAAAGGCCTGAAAGAGTTATGGGGTGCATGCATGCTGTATTGGAAAAGGCAGGAGATACCCCAAGGAGACAGGGAATGGCAATGGCCCCTTGTTCCAGATAAGCCAGGGATTATAGGGTTAACCCCCAAGGTCTTTGCAAGCCTCGGGAGCACAGCTGTAGGCTGATGAGGCCCCTGGCTATGAAGGGAGGCCAGCACAGGTGCAGATGGGTGTGGCTGAGGGTAAAGCCTGCCCACTGATTGGCTGGCCTCAGTATAAAGTTGGAGGCAAGAGCTGCAGTAGTGCACCTGGGAAGGTGCTGGAGGAAGGCACCTAGGTAGATGCTGAAGGAGGGCACCAGGTAGGTGCTGTTTGGCTTAATAAAGGAAGGGTGGATTAGCACCAGGCAGATGCTGGAGGAGAAGCACCAGGCAGGTGGTGGACGGACGGACGGATGGCTGGATAGATGGAGTGCTGGCTGGACTGCCTGCCTGTTGGACAGACTGATGAACTGGCTGAAAGACTGGCTAAGGTAAGCTCACTGTTGGGAATTGTTGTATGTCTGCCACACCCCTGAAGCCACCAAGTGGAGGAGGCAGTTGTGGCTTGGGCAAGCTGACTGCCTATTGTTTGTTGGTGGGGTTTGTTGGTGCTAGAATTAAGGTAGTTTGAGCTAAGCCGGTGATGAGGGCAGTCTGGAAGAGTCTGGACAGGTGGAGATTCCAAGCGAAGCTGCTGGAAGAGAGGAGGCCAGTGGGTGACTGAACCCCCTCCCTCTTGCCTATCTCTGAGGCTGCTCTGGAGGGGAAACTAGGTAGCCTAGTGTGGGCATCAGGGCCCTTGGGGAGGCCCAGAAGGGAATTTGGCAGAACACATGTGCATGCACACATGTGCGCACAACCCTCCCTTAGGATGCAGTCATGTACTCACTTTCTAAGGCACATAAAACTAATGCACAATCTCTCTTCATAGATAGCAGCTTGTCTTGTCCTGCCTGTTTCTAAAAGCCACTACCATTCTAAACAGAGCCAATACTTTGGGGTGGTTTTTTTTTTAACATCCATATTTTGTCCCTTAAGAGCCTATTCACAGAACAGCACAAAACAAAAACAAATCTTGCTTTGGATACTCAACATGCATTACCATATGCAGAGTGGTCCAAGCATACTTTACAGTGCCCCATGTGCCACCCATTTGCTGGCCTAACTGGGCCAGCCTAACTGACCCAGTTAGGATTGCCCTCTCACTCACAAACAAACTGGCCCTGGAGACAGAGCTGTCAGTCCACTCTTTGCCAGGCAGTCAGTCAGCACATGCTGAACTCTCTTCACCTCCAGGGCTGACTGTTAGTCATGTGAGGTGACCAAAGACTTTTTGTTGCAGGGAGAGAAAAAGTCCTTCCTATGAGAGGAATGATGGATAGGCATGTTTATTTTTTTGCTGAAAATGCATAACAATGCAAAACACTTTTTTTGGTGTGATAGTATCTGAATAAAAACAAAAAAAATATTGCATTTTGGTATTTAAGATATTTAAGATATAGTCTGAAGTTAAGATGTTTAAGATATTTTCCAAAAACTAAAATAGATTACTTTTCCACTTAGAAATAATACTGTGGCTGCATCTGCTAACACTATCGCCTATATTATCTACCTAGTACACTTTTAAAGCATTTAAAATTACTTAAAATGAGAACTTGAAATGAGAATTTAGACTAAAGACCATATAACATCGTTTGCTGTCTTTCAAATCATAAAATATGTGAAAAACACCGTTTTCAAACACCCCCAACTACAGCAAATGAAACGACGATAACAACCGTCCCTCTCAATTTAACAGCAAAAAAAAGAACAGAAAAATGACGATTTATGTCTGGCCACACAGTTACCCAATTTAGATAGAAGGTGGATTCGCTCATGGGCGCATCGATGCCTTTAAACGCGTTATCTTTCATGGTACACAACATTTAAAATTATATATCGTGATTCCGAACTGGATTTCGAACCTATTTCTTCGAGCAGGCCGGAAGGAAATTCAACTGGGCAGAAAGAAAGGACTCTGGTGACCCCTTGTGGTCAGAAAGTGGCATTAAAAGGAGAGACGGGCTGGCGCAGACTTGACGCTTGTTTCCACCGCGTCTCCCCCCCCCTCCCTCCCGCAACCGCGCTGCTTCCATTGCTGGCGATTAAAGCTCGCCTAGCTAGCTTTATTAATAACAACGCTTATAATCGAAGAAGCCTTCCAAGGGGAAGAGGGGGAGAAGAGAAATAAAGCAATAAAACCAAATTGTTTTCTTTTGATGGGGGAGATCAGAGAGAGTTTATTTGCAGATGTTGGGATAAAGCGAGTTGATTTATCGACAGAGCGAGAGTGTCGCTCTCAGGACGCCACAAGTACATATTTCCTGAAATATTGCTCAATACAATATCTAATACGCACCAGCACTTCATGCGTATCTCCTGCCACATCGCTCCGCAGGGGCGCTGCTCGCGTGTGGGCCCTGCGCAGGAGGTGTGCGGGCGGCAGAGGAGAGCGTGCGAGGGCCCAACCTGCCGCCTCCAACCTCACGCTTGTTTTCCTTCCCTCTTTCCTGCTTCCCCCTCCCCTCCTCCAAGTAATCGCACAGTCATCGGGCCCTTCATAAATACAATTGAGAATTGTCCTTATACTTTGTAAATATTGGATTAGCTTTCCATTGACCAGAGCTCTTGAAAGGACCCCGTTTAAAAAAAAAAAAAACCCCCACACCGGGTCTAAACTAAGCCCAACAGTCAATAGGTAATGAAAGTAGGTTATTTCCCAAGCTTAAAGGGTTTTCAGCTCATTATCAGGTTAGCTGATTCCCCCTAAATAGCTACTCCAGCGACGGGTTTCGCAATACGGAAGGCAACCAGAGAGGGTAGGGTGGGGAGCAGAAGGTGGATCAGAAAGACGGACTTTAGAGTAATTTCCGCTAATTAGGAAAAGTGAGAATAATGCACTTGGGAGGAGGGCACTTTTCCATCCTCAGTCGTCTGCCTTTTGTGGGCAGTGCTGTTTGAAGACAAAACACAACCGATGTCTCCCAACATTATATAAACACGCGTGCCACACACACACACACACACACACACACCCCTGAGAAACCTCCCCTCCCTTGTCAAATCCACTAAAATTCTATCGCTATCGTTTTCCCCCTCCCACCCGTAACCTTTTCTCTGTACCACTTTCCATTGTCTACCAAATACCTCGGCCTGCGGAGTGTCTGAGCAACCTCAGGGGATACGGAAGGAACCGCGTAGCAGATTTTGAGAGCGTGTTTCTGTTGACATGTCCAAACGCAACTTTCCATGGCGAGGCCGGCCTCACTGGACACCGTCCAGCCACAACGAAGTTAATCGCGCGCGCAACACGCCCTCGGGGCTGCGATCGGGCAGGTTCGCGCGCCCTTCTCTTGTTTTCGTGCTTTGCAGGCTGGCCTTCTGAAGAAGGTGGTTGTTCAAGGCTGTCATTATGATGACTATTCCTATTGTTTGCTGCAATGATTTTAATGGGAGAAGTAAACGTGGTTTACTCTCCCACTGAAAGAAATGGGGCAGACGGTCAGAACCGAGGCTAGCCAAGTTCACTTGGGATTTATGAGGCCTGCTCGTTTCAACGGGACTTCTTCGACAGGAGTGGGGCGGCGGCCTTAAAGGGCTCAATTTTGCGGGGTCGTGTCCACCATTTGACTTTCCCTTCAGAAGCTTCAGCGCGTTCTTGAATCGATGTAAGTTCCACTCACACGGACAGGGCGGCAGCCTTCAGGTGGTTGCGACATTTATCTGGGAATCAGCCCCATTGACTATAGTGGCACTTACTTCCGAGTAGGCATGCATAGGATTGGGTTCAAAAAGAACTTCAGGTCTCTCTGGAATAATAAACTATCTGTATTTATTTGAAACACGCATGTACTTTGTGAATGCAATTCTATGATTGGTCTACTCTGCTACCTGATTTTGTTTTCCTAGCATCATACCAGGCTCTCGAAATACACTGATGGAGATCAATGATACATTAACGGAAAGTAGCACTGAAACGTTGTAGTTTTCCTTTATTGAATAATTCCTTTTGTTCCGTTTGCCCGCGGGCGCACGCGCACGCACACGCTCCAGGTATTACTAGTAATACTCAGTAATACTACTGGTAATACTCAGGTGGCTAATGGCAATAATGGTTGCAGATATCTTGCAGTGCGGAACAAACTTCACAATGATCGGCCACGTTCTGCCACGATCGGCCACATTGCCTGAACTGAGTAATTGACGTTAAAAAGGAAGGAGCTCGATCCAGTGAAAGTTTACCATTTAATCTCATGGATTTAGCTCGACCGATATAAGCAAGGCCGTAACTCCCCCAATAAATCAGTGGGACTTGTTATAAGAGCTTAATTTTGGGCGGATCTGACCCTCAAATTTGCCCCTGGAAAACCTGATGGGATGATTCTCCTGTAGTCAGAGACTATGTCTGACCAGCAACTCTGCAGCCTGATCCAGTGGTGAACTGAGCAGCCACTGCATAACATTACATCGCCTCGTGAATGATGCCTTGTTCTCTGCCCAGCGCAGCTAAACAGTTAGACAAACAGGCAGCCTGCGGAACTACAATTATCATGGCGAGGGGAGGGGAACGAGGGGGCGCAGAACTGACATTAAAAAAAATTCATTTTCACGAGGAAGATTTTGTTTTAGGCTGCGCACAGATGCAAGAATCTAATTTCCTGTGAAATCAGAGACAAAATTTCAGCAGGGCCTGGAAAAAAAAGAGGCCCTGTTTGTCTTCAAAAGGAGGGAGGGGATGGGTTCCCCTCCTTGCTCGCTTTCTTTCTTTCTTTTTCTTTTTTTTTCCAGAATAGATATAGCACGAATTTTTAATTCGTCTTCCTTTCACAGACAACAATACTGGTTTTGAAAGGCGGATACAATTTGGGTTTTGTGAAGGTCTCTTTCTGCCCTCTCCCGGCCCAGCTGTCCATATGGAATACAGCATGTACAACGTGGCTCACAATGGCACCAACTGACAGGCGGAACAAAACCCGAGGTTCTTCCCCCTGACTCGGGGATGCTCTGCTCAGTCCAGATACACCAACTGATGAATTGCATTTTTAAAAAAATAAAGGAAGAGGAGGAGGAGGAGGGGAGTGCGAGGAGGCAAATCTCTCTTTCTTTCTCTCTATCTCTCTCTCTTCACCCTAACCCTCTCTGTCCCTTCTGTGCTGTTTCCTTTCTCTC
Organism: Lerista edwardsae; assembly: GCA_029204185.1. Lineage (NCBI taxonomy): Eukaryota > Metazoa > Chordata > Lepidosauria > Squamata > Scincidae > Lerista > Lerista edwardsae. The sequence continues at coordinate 3,240,548 of JAJKFI010000037.1, forward strand.
CGCAACTTAATATGCACGCCTCTAACATCCTCAACTCCCAGCCTTCCCTATTGTGCCGTTTTGTGATGAGTACTGTATATTGTGCAAAGATAGACTACCCCAAACTCCTGCGCCATCATCGGCGTGTGAAATGGAAGGCCACTGGGGGTTCGGGCCACACAAGACTCCACCGGCTTGATAGACTTAATAGGGACCTAAGAGACCGTGGCTTCTCCACTCCCCCCCCCCACTTCCAGGGACGGAGGGCTGGCACAAAAAGGAGCCGCAGCTGCGTGGATAGGAGATGGCACAATACCTGAACCTCTGTCTCGCTTCTGCCGCGCTGCCAGGGGGTCGAGTGCCCTGCCCTGCAGGATGGGCGCAAGGAGGGCTTGGGACGGGCTGGCGAGCTGTGTTCAAGCCAGGCGGCCCGGAGAATTAGGTTGCGGGCTAAAGGACATCTCTCAGGATGGAAGAGGCTCCTCGCTGTGTCCCCCTGTAAAACTAATAAGGCCTGAAGGTCGCCGCGAACTAGAGAGGTTGCCGTCGGGAGTCCTCAGCTTTAGGTTGGAGTTCCGCTGCTAACACGCCCCCCCCCCTTAACCGCTCCACAGAAAAGGCTGACTGCAGCTGCACCACCGCGAGACTGCTCTTTTGGAGGGCCAAGGGGCCTGGCGGAGAAACTTCCACCGAGAAGGAGGCTCGTTTCCAACCACGGTTGGCTGCAGCCTTCGGGGCGAGATAATGGAACGCCCAGTCCCGGGCCCTCTCTGGCCTAGCGGGACGGAGCCGGCTAGCGCGTTCCTTACCAGCACAGACCTCTGCTGCTGATAATCCTGTTTGCTTTAGATATTGAGTTGAAATCTGGCCAGAAAGAGCTCTGTCGGGAGCTCCGCTGGGGTGGCTTTCTGCGTCCAGCTTCAGCGGATCCAACTGTTTGCTGAGTTTCCGAAAAGGGCTACAGTTTCCGGAATGGGGCAGAATGAAAACGTGACAGTGTTTGAAACGAGACCGGTTTGAAATAAGATTCTACACGCAAGACGTACAACTGGAGCCCGCGATCACCTGTCAGTTACTCAGGCTGTATTTAGCTCGAGTTCCGAACTGAGCCCCCATCTCATCTTTCATTAACTGAGGAACCAACAGTTTCTTCTTAGGGAGATCTTGGGTTCGTGTAAACACACACACACACACACACACACACACACACACACACACACACACACTTACTTTTCATTAACTATCAACGGTTCCCTTCCTGTTCCCACGGGCTGTCCCGCGTGGAGCCAATCTCTAAAGTGTATTTCAGGAGAGAGCCCAGCAACCATATCTCACGTAGGGTGCCCAAAAGGATGCCGAGGAAGCCAGCAGTTTCGTACGTATGGACATTTGAGCGATTGGTCTCCCTTGCCAGAGTCCGATAAACGCAGCAAGGAATCCCAGAAGGCATTTATATTATACCGCGCAGGACTTCCACTCTCGAACCAGGCACCTCAATTTCAACCCAGCTAAGACCGGAAAAGCCACTGACTCGCTGCTCCTGAGAATCAAAACCTTCTCAGCTTGAAGGAGCACCTTGCGTTTAAATGGGGGGCGATAATTTTCATTTCCACCTGTCACTTTATCTCATTAGTATCTCAAATACATAAACTTGAGGGGTTAGAAGATGGAGAGAACTGCTCAAGAATATAGTTAGGGGGTTGAAGGAAAGTCCCCTCCTGTCCTTATGGGCTACCTCAGAACTTTGTGGTAGCGGGGTCCTCTGGATACAGAGTCCAGGCCCAGCGCAAACCTCGTCTGGAAGATAAAGACATCCTTCCAGCATCACGCAAACCTGAGAACGACACCTTTCCCTTTCTACTGATTCCGAGCAGGCCCCCCTCGCTAACACTTCTTCCAGTCTGCCCAGACGTATTGCTACTGCTAAAAAAGAAACAAACAAAAGAAACAAAACATGCTAGCTTACACTTCAACAGCAAAAACTTTCTGTTAATGTTTTTAAAAACGCACAGCATTTTTATTAAATGTCTTACAAAAATCCACAATGTCCTAAACAACGTGCTTCCCTCTGGTTTTATACCTGTACACTTCTTTGGAGGTGACCAAGAGACGTGTACAGACACACACATACAAACGCGTGGGTGCGTGCTCATATTCTACATTTGCTTTTGTAGTTTTTTGGGGGAAATTTTTGCATCCTATCAACAAACCCAAAAATAAAGTCTGCCTGGAATTTATGGTAGCAATCACAACAAATGTTTACAAAAAGAAGCGCTAATAGTTGTCTAGAATGGTATACAGGCAGAGTAATAAATATTTAGAGTTTCATATATAAAAAAAGAAATAACGTTCGTTCTATTTTTTTAAGATATTGCCTCCTTGGATTAAATATCTCTGACAACAGCTATTATGGCACAAAAACATACTTTACAAAAATCACAAGAGCATAAGTTTTTATTCGTTTTTATTATTATTTTTTAAAACTTTTAGCTGTAGGTAAACAGGACCACTGGCAATGGCGCAATTTTTTTTCTTGTAAACATGGCGCACAAAACACCCCAAAAGAATGAAAACTGACACCCCCCAAGAAGGAAAAACAGGAGAGAACCCCCCTCCCCACCCCAGCATCAGAATCTCAGTCTTGTCCCACCCACCCCTTCCCCGAGTAGGGTTGATTTTGAATCCTCCTCCGAGTCTCTGTGGCTCTAGAGAGTTCACCAAGTCCATTGCTGGGCTTGTACCAAGTGGTGCGCTGAGGGGTACTGGGGGTTGCTGGCGGAGCTGTACTGGGCATTATATTGCATGTGCTGGAGAGACTGGGCGCTGTACGCTGAGAAGGGGATCCCCGCCTGGAAGGTGGCGGCAGCCAAGTCCTGTGCCTTGAGCGTGTGACACGGCTTCCCATCCCTGACTAAGACAGGCACGGCTACCCGGCGCGGGGAGGGGAGAGGAGTCACTTCCATACCTTTCTCGGCCCGGGCGCGCTTCATCTTGTAGCGGTGGTTCTGGAACCAGATCTTCACCTGCGTCGGAGTGAGGCGGATCAGACTCGCCAGGTGCTCCCTTTCCGGGGCCGAGAGGTACCGCTGTTGCCTGAAGCGCCTCTCCAGCTCGTAAGTCTGCGCCTTGGAGAAAAGCACCCGTCTTTTCCGCTTCTTCCCCGAGTCGCTGTTGCTGGAAGTTTCCTTGTCGTTGTCCGGAGACTCGTCAGCCGAAGGCTCTGGAGATTTGGACGCGGAATCCTGTTGGGAGTTGCTGGATGCCAAACCGTGCACTGAGGGAAAAGCCACAAAGGAAGCAAATCAGAAGGAAGGTGGGTGGGCGGCGGGCGGGCGGGCAGGCGAGTAGGACACAGACCCCCACACACACCATTGTGTCCCGCCGGGCTCGGCTCATTCTCAACTCGCTGCCTGCCTTCCCAACTCAGAGAAAGAAAGGGGATGGGGCGCATACGAGTCCCTTCAGTAAGAAATGCATCTCTTGCTAACTAAGAGGAAACCGGAGTTGAACCAAGACCAAGCAAACCCCAACAATTATAGGATAACGGAAATACCACTTCCTATATGAGTGGCTGTTAAAGATGTTACATACGCTTGAATTACGTGTGTGTTCCTAGCATCGACTACATCGACGAATGTTTAACGTAGTCACACATTTCCCCTCCCCCTCTATGTGAGGTATAAATAAAAGTTTTCCAGGTCCCTCTATCATATAGGTACAATACACAGGAAAAATTATAAAAAAGTAACAAGCGCACAAGCAAGATACCGCTGAATATGCACATATAATACTCACATCATATCATAGTTTCCTATACAAACTGCTTTGGAACTTTTTTGGTTGAAAAGCGGTGTATAAATAAAAATAATAATGCCAAATATGCAACCACATTAATAAGTGTTTTGGGAAAGTATCGGAATTGTCAGAGATATTGATCTCACATCTGTAGATAGGGAGAACACCGTTTTTATTATGGTAATTTAGGAAACAATCCATAATGTTCTTGTGCAGCTCCCCATTCATTGCATTGGAAGCTTGCGCACGAGAACTTCCCGCTGAATTATGCCCTTTTAAAAACAAACAAACAAAAACCGCGTTTGGACTTTTGGCTCTTCCTTAAAACAACAACAAAAAAAACCCACCCAAAACGGATTTCTTCTTTCTGGGTTACGTGGATTGATTTTAAAGGATAATTCAACAAGCAAGCCTTTTATCCCGTGGAGCCAATGGGACGATGTACAAACGTCTAAGGCAAAGCCATCCAAAATTTTCTCACAAAGCAGGCTCTGTTAGTTAGCAAAGTAGAAAGAGTGCAGCAGGGAGAGGAAAAAGGGTTGGTTGGTTGGCTGTTTGGGGAATTCTGGCTGTTACATTTTAAAATGGTTTCAGAGTGTACAGTCTCTCTCTCTCTCTCTCTCTCTCTCTCTCTCTCTCTCTCTCTCTCTCTCTCTCTCCATAAAGAAATAAAAGAACTACCGACCAAGATAACTAAAGAATCTTGCTTTGCAGTTTGGCATTTCCGAGGACCCCTTCCTCCCCCCTTTCTAAAAGCAGCAACAAAAGTAAGGAGCAATTTCGGGGAGAAAGAGAGAGAGAGAGAGAGAGAGAGAGAGAGAGAGAGAGAGAGAGAGCAGTAGAAGCAATCCGGGCTCCTGGGGGTGTCACAGTTAAAAGGTAGCCCCAGGGTAAGTTTGGCTACTTACAGGAATACTGGATGCTCTCGGTGGTGGCGAGCCAACGCGTGTAGGGATTATCAGTATTGTCATAAAAGGGGTTCTTCAAAGGCAGAGTCTGAACAGCGTCCAATGAGGTTGTCCCCAAAATTCCAGGCTTTTTGGGGGGTTCTGATCCCTCTGTCTCCTCGTCCCCCCCGTCCACGATGGATCCGTCTTCATCATTGGTGTCAGGCAAGTCCAAGATGTCCTTTACAGAAAAGCCGGTCTTTGTGTTGGTCAGAGACATATTCTGGCCAAATTTTATGCAGGAAACTTTGAAGGACCAGTTTGTCAATCCTCTTGGTTCGCCAAACATACACCGAGAAAAGGGGGGGGGTTGAGAAGAAGGGAAGGGGGGTTGGGGAGTGCAATAAAAGAAGGAATGGAAAGACTGGAAGGGGTGGTGGTGCAGAAGGAGGGGGGGGGACAAAAATCAGCCGAGATCTTTAGTCATATAATATCTGTTGTTTCAGGCTTGGGCTGCTGCGAAGCAGAGAGCCGCGGAGCGCGAGGGGGGCGTCTGGGGCTTCCGCAAGACTTTGTAACTCCAGGAAAAATGCCAACGTGCGTTTACTTGAGGGTCTGCTTTAAGCACAGCGCGCTGACGGTGCCTCCTTGAAAAAAACAAGCCATTGCTGAGACGGGCAGTCCATATAAGGTTGGTCTCCGCACATGAACCTGCCGAGAGGAGGGGGGGGGAAATACATTAAAAACGCAAAAGGTTGGCCACGTGTGGGCGGGTCTTAGGAGTCAAGTGGATGAAGACAGTGTTTGCAGATGTGAAATTGCGGGGTTTGGGGGGGGGTGCAAGCCTCCACCATTGGTGCTATAGCACATGATGAGTGGTATAACGTGTCAATTAATTACAAAGATGGGGAGGGCCTTTTCCACACAATATTTACATACAAAGGAGCTCCAAGTAGCCAGATATTCCACATACTTGAAAGTACATTTTAACAAATTGCCACTGGAATGAAAAGAAAAAAAACCCCTTACCCAACACCACCAACCCGGTTTTGCATTCATTTTCGATTCTCACTAGTGACGTAAAGCTGCATTTTTTCTCTGCAAGCAAGGTAGAAAATTGACTATTTTGTGGAGGTTCGAGCTAAACCTTCTACCTTTAGGAGACGAAGGCGTGGGGAGAATGGAAATCTATTCAAATTATTGGTTGTTACCTAAACAAGATGTTGTTCGGATGGCAAGGGCCCAACTTATGTAAACTCCTAGGTAAATATTTTGGTTGAGGCTTAAGGATAAGTGTTAGAAATTAAACAGCAAGTAATTGATTCTAGTTTGCTCCGAAATCAGCTAAACTGGCAGTAAAGGGGATCATTCAGCTCCTTGATAGAGTCCAACGATTTTTGGTGGGGTTTTTATTTGCACACGACTAATTTATTTCACTCTTCTGCTTTCCAGAGAGATTACTTGTTCTTTTAATAGCGCATGCAGCTATAATAGGTAGAACTGGCCGATTTTTTAAATTAACCGAGAATTTGAGGAAACACACACACACACACACACACACCAATCTCATACCCTTTTGAATTACGCAAAAAAAAAAAAATCAGCTTAAGTAATGGGCTCAGAGATGTACAGAATGAAATACCAGATATCATTAAATAGCGTTTCAACTGAGCAATAGGGGTACGTAACCGAAAGGACGATAAACCTTAGGGAAGGGAAAATTCCCCAGCATGTTAGGTCTTCACTTGAACTAAACTTTCTTTTTTGGTGGTTTGCCTCTGCCTTCGCTCTCCCCCCTCCCTCCAAGTTTGATTCCCCAGAGGTTCGTGGCTAGTAGCCTTAGGACTCTCCCAGCTCGGTCTCTGCTCTCTCCCCACGTTTTTTCTTTCTTTCTTTCTACAACAGTGAACTCTCCGGCGGTCCCTTCTTACTCTATGGGCTGGAGAAGGAATACAGCAGCATTGTTTATCTCCGAGGGAATCGGGGTGGGGTTGCGGTGTGTGTGTGTATGTGTGAGTGAAAGAGGCTGGTGGCAGTGGTGGTGCTGACTGCAATATTTAGGGCAGGACAGAACAGGATGGAAGGAATCCAGCTGGGGTCTTCAAAGCCGGCTTTGGGGAGGGTTTTTTTTTTTTCAAAAGGGGAGTCAAATGGGATTGCCTTCGTCTTCCCTGCAAACTCCCACCTCCACAAAGCCCCCTTAACACTTTCTGAGACTATCGAGTTGCTGCAGTTGTCTGACAATTGGGGTGGGGTGGGGTGGGGTGGGGTGGGGTGGGGGGTTTGAAGAATGACGGTGGTTGAGTGGGGGGGGGAGTCTGAGAAGATGTAGCAAAGCAATTAATGATTGTTGATCAGTTTATTTCGCTGTGTGTCCCCCACCCCTCCTCCCTATGCCTCCCATCTAGTATGTGATGTGGATGACAATGCTTGGTGTTTTTTTTTTTTTTTTAAAGCAAGTCCCTGAGCGCATCCTGGGTGGTCGGACCGGGGCAAACACAAATACAAACCGATTGCTAAGCTGCGGACAATGGGCGAAATGTAGACAAATGTCCGGCTTCTGTTGGAAGCCTTTGTCCTAGACCAGGTTTTGCATTTATTTCACTGGCGAAATAATACATGATTGACGCCCTCTTTCAATGTGTTCTAACTGTTTGGAATAAATCTGAGGTTGTTCCTAGTTGTCATGGCATTCAACGTCTTTCAATGGACTATCTCTTCATTCATTTCGGAATCTTGCCACAATATTAAGGAAAAACCCCTTCATGTGGATGCTCCCTAGATGGTATCCTTTTTACTTGGTTAAAAAAAAAAACTTCACAAATTTTGTTTTGTTTTGTCGGGATTGTGGATGGGAAGAGGAGGGAAAACCGATTCAGTGCAGGACCAATTTTTAAACTGCTATGAATCAGTTGCACATATTGAAAATCAAGCAAAAAAGCCGACTTAAGTCAGAATTTCACAGCCAGGAGGGAATTAAGTTAATAATATACAGTCTGTAAAGTGAGATTCAGTGTGGGGGGCAGAACTCTCAGGTTTTAAAATAGATGGGCTAACTCCAGACAATGCGCTGAAATAATAAGGCAGAGAGACAACCCAGAGGTCGTGAGGGAATGCCTAAATCGTAGAAAAGTTAGAAGAATTAAGTAACAACAGTCAATCTTAGAAAGCACTGAGGTGTAGAAAACATTCATGGCTCTTCTGCGTCGTAATGTAATTTCTAGAGCGGAAGACCCCTCCTTTCTCTCTGGATTCACGCCAAGGCTACACGACCCACAATTAAAGTACAAGACTGCAGGAAACGCTGGTAGCAGCTCACAGATACAAACACCAGCAACAAACCGCAAAACAAACAAATCGCCCCTTCGTCTGGGTATCCTCTTTAAACCCAAGCTTGAGGGGGCAGAGAAACCAATGACGAGCGGGGAACGGAAATTGCAGGGGATTGCTGGAGAGGAGGGCATCATTCTTACAGGCCGCTTTCTGCATCTCGGGAAAGAATTTTTTTTGGGGGGGAGAGAGACGTGTGGAACTGCTCACCTGAACGCTTGGTGCTTGACCAATAGAAATAATAAACAATTCTTTAAAATAATGGGGTGGGGGGAGAGTCTCACTTGTTGAACTGTATCAATAAGGGCCTTCTGATGGAGTTACACTCTGGAGCACACGCTCCCCATGTGATGGGCCCTGGTAGATTCGCTCCCTCCGGCCACCTGATAAGCAAATATTTTCCTAAGGGAAAATCAGGGCTCCTAGAGAACATTAATCAGCCGCCCTTCGAATGGCAGTGACAATGGGCCATTGAGAAGCACACACACCGACTGAGCGACACAGCTGGACTGTGACCAGCTATTCTCCTCTGTACACAAAAGACCTGCAATAAGTCATAATTTGGCTCCCCATTGCCACCACCTCTCTCCCTCTCCCCAGATCAATCTATAGGGCTTACACACAAGTTTGCCATACATACGAAGTTCCCACAACCAAAAGGTAATGGCTTGGTGTGGAAATACAACCTCTCTCCTCTTTCTCGTGATACAGGGCATTTAAGAAAGATCACACACCCCTCTTTCTCCCCCATGTGTGTGTGTGTGTCTCTCTCTCTCTCTCTGTGTGTGTGTGTGCATTGTGTGTATGTGCATGTGTATTTGGTCTTTCACAGTATTACTCAATGTAGTAGGCAAAGATTTGGTATCCTGTTTGCAGCACTTCATAGTCCCAGTGATGGAAATGGAACATGAAGGAAAGGAACTCAGTGGGTTTAAGCCCAGGTTGATGAAATTTGCAAAGATGTTTCATCCCTACCACAGTTTGATAGATCTGCTGTTTGCTGCTGGAAACAGAGATGAAATGCTACATTCCAGCTTAGCTAGATGAAAATGCACCATGTCTCTGGACTCACAGAGACTTCTGTCTAGTGGGTAGCGGGAAATGCCTGATTAGGGTGGCCTGGTGCCGATTTTAGGAAGGACTGGTCACTGCCAAGCTATCAGACTGAAGAAAATCTACCTTGAGTTGGGTATATATCTTGAGTAAAGATTTTCTGAACTGAATGAAGATAGGGGAAGGGGACAAGAAGATGTTCTGGGGTGTATTTCTAAACATGCCTCTTGCATTTTAAAACTGGACCTTGGCCTTTCACCTCTGTTCCATTTTAAGGGCCAAATTGGCCCTAGTTAGGCAGAGAATTCTCTCCAACCTACAGGATCATTTCCATCTGCCCACGTGACCCTGCCTTCCTTGATTTTTCTTTCATAGGGTGGTTTGTTCCACAAACTGACATCTCAATTTATTGACTGGGAGTAGAATGAAGGGAATTTAGGTAGAATGAAGGGAATTTAGGGGGACAGAAATAATGTCACAAAGGGCTTGCCGCGAGGGAATCTCAAGGTGGAACTTTACAACATCTAGCTTCTTTCCCACAGGTTTCTTTCTTTGACTTTTCTGGCCATCACTCATGAGTGACGTCTAATGAACTTGGCTGTCATAGAATTTATGGTGACAGAATTGTGATTCCAGCAGAAAGCCACATCCCTAAAGAGTATCAGGCTTAGGATCTTTGTCCCTTCTTGGTTGCCCCTGTATATATTTGATGGCTAAAATCTGACTGGAGTATTTGTTCTTCCTTGGCTAGTCAATTGGGATCTAATGGAACAGAGAATTTCAAATGTATCTCCTCTCTTTTTAAAAAAATAAAAAAATAAAACAAAACTTTAAAAAGGAATAAAAAAGTCACAAATCTGACAAAAGACCAGAGGCATTCAGTGGGTTATGGTTTCCTGCGATCCAAGCTGAAGCTGGCAAGAATTCCAGCCTTCCATCTGTTTAAAAATCCTGGAATGCTCCTCCACCAAGAGCCTGAGGAACCTAAGCCCTGGAATTAAAGGATGGAGGGGGGTTATTTGAACAATTGAACAAGAGGCTGAAAAGGAGAGGTGCATGTACACAGTGTAAGTGCTTGTACTTCAGCACAAGTGCCCTCTAGAAGCAGGGAAGTGTTTACCTGTTTACTTTTACAGGTAGCTCAAACACTAGACAATCAACAGTCGCCTCTTTACTGATTTCAGCAAATGTCTTTACTATCCTTCAAGCTTCCACCAATGCCTCCTGGCCAAAACAGGGGTACTGTGTGCACCTCTCTCCCTCTCTCTCTCTCTCTCCCTCCCTCCCTCTCTCTCTCCCTCCCTCTCTCTCTCTCTCCCTCCCTCTCTCTCTCTCTCTCTCTCTCTCTCTCTCTCTCTCTGTGTGTGTGTGTGTGTGTGTGTGTGTGTGTGTGTGTGTGAGAGAGAGAGAGAGAGAGAGAGAGAGAGAGAGCGCACACACATTTTGAAAAAGGCTGTTTGTGTGTGTACAATACACAACCTTTTAAAGGACAATTTTTAAAGATAAGGGCAGGGAAAGAGACCCTCTCAGCCACTAAACCCATGTAGATTAGTGCTGCACTTCTACTATAGGTAAAGGAGGGATTTCTGGAGGTAGCACCTCGAACACCTAAACATCTGGAGAACAGAAGGTCCCTTAGGACTGAGAGAGGCATTTATTAGTTCTCAAGCAGAATTTAAAAGTGGGTGGTACTGTTTACTAGTCAAGCAAGGAGAATAAAGACTGGGAATATGTAACCATCTTGAAAGAGCTCTGTCCTAATGGTGTAGCCCTCAGTGAACACGATACTGTATGGTCAGGCCTTATTCAATATTTATTACAACATCAACAGCCTGTTATTTGGTACACTTGAATGCAATGATTACAATAAAATATCAGGTAGGCTTCATTTTGCCATCTAGTAAGCCTCAGACACTGCAGGATGTAAGTAAAAGATGCAGGCAGCTAGTCCAAACGCCCACTTGGCCTTGATGATAGACAGGCAAGGGCATTATTCTCTCTTGCTAGTGGACAGAAGCACTCCTGGTCATTAGAAAGTACAAGGTCTTTCCATTCATCTTTGGAACACCTTTTTGTTGGTTTGTGTGCCTGAACCTAGAAGAACCCCCTCTGCATGTGTGTGCATGTATGTGCGTGCGTGCAATATATAGGCCTGATCTCTCACCCATCACAACATTCCCATCTCAGATAACAACCTTCAAGTGGATTAGTTTATTGTTTGATTAGAGCAAAGGTGCAAGCAAATTGTTTCCATTCACTCTGCTCAAACAAAAACTGCGTTGCATCTTTAATGCTTCTGGTAAGCATTACTTGGAACACAAAGCATTGGTTGTGGGGATGGTGTATTTTATCTTGGGTTTGATACTCTCGTGAAAGAGTACACTTGAAGTTGAAAGGAGGAGACAATACATTGGCCAGAGCTATTTCTGATTATTGTCTTGGGGAGAATCACCTTCATAAGACACCATGAGAACAATGAGGGCAAGCCATGCAAGTCTTTGTTTTAAAGGGTGTGGAGTGGGGGAAGAGCTTTATCATTAAGAGGTGCCATATTTCGTGGCTGAAAATAAAGCATCATTTGAAAATGTAACATGCAAGAACTCTGGTCTTGTGTATAGACAACTTAAAATTGCATTTGACCACAGATCCTCCAGCCTTATTATACCCACTTTATGTATGATACTGACAGCACAATCCTATGCATGTCTACTCAGAAGTAAATCCCATTGTGTTCAATGGTGCTTACTCCCAGGAAAGTGGGCATAGGATTGCAGTCACAATCACCTGGCATTTTAAAAGGAGCTTCATTACTAGACTCACACCAAATTCTTCTGGTTTTGTCTGCCAAAAAAGAGAGGAGCAAGAATTATTGGCGGTAAGAAAGATAACAATAAGGAACGCCAGCACATCACCAGTAAAGGTCCACCCCATCTTAAAAAGCTCAGCCAGAATTGGCTTGATAGGCTATACGAAATTTTTGGATGAAGCAAAATTGAAAACCTTTTGCTTCTTTAAAAACAGACGTCCATTAACCAACATAGTGGTTATTTTAACTGCGGTTGAGAAGGCATGGAGCTGCAAATGGCCTGGGTGTACTTTTTTTTCCTTTGCGTTCCTGGAAGAACCGAAAAGACAAAGATTCCCACCGTACTAGGAAGGCAGAACAAGCACGAGTAATCAGGACTGTATAAGTACTATATCAGGCGCTGACAGGAGTGGCTCTCCCCACCCATTCAGCCTCCTGGAAACGCAATCGGTTCCTTGTCACTCTCACAGTGAAAATAAATAAATAAATAGTCCTCAGAATCTGTACATCTAAATGAGCTTTTTATTAGGACGAGTATTATGAATTTTTCGTCCCCTCCAGCTCTTGCTTTGATAACAAGCTTTCCCCGGTTCTTTCGGGAAAAATCTCCTGAGGTCATAAATTGTAATAGACGTCACGGGTTTTTTCTGCAGGCTAATCGGTTATTTACGGGCCGTGCCAAAGGCAGAGGACACGTGTTAGGATTTTGATAAATAGGCTTTAATGAGATTTTCGCAAATATACCAGAATAAAATAAAATGAGAATAAGATATTAGGTTATTCGGCCAACTGCAGAGGCAGCCAAAGCAAACTCTTGGCGTTACCACGCAGGCTCTGAAAATCGGAACTCCTTCTCTGATGAATGCATTATTTTCTGCACAGGCTAAGTCTAGCCTCCGGGCATCCTTTCGGTTCCAGTCTATTATGACCGTTTTATTTGTAAACTAAATGCTTCCTTCCCTGCAGCCAATCCTTCAGCTTTATTCGTTGCCCTCTCTCTAATGATTAAACGTGCCTCAATGAGATTAAACATTGTCAGCTCGCCTTCAGAAATGTTATTCTCTGCAAAGAAAAGACCCAGCCCTTTTTCTTGTTTTGATAAGGACAATTTGAATAGAAGAGATTTTTGCTTCTTTATGAAACACGGAGCTTTTAAGAAACCACTTTATATTATTATCGGAATTAACTTCACTATATTTCCTATAACTTAAATAAGAGGAAAAGGGAGGGTGGGACCCAACTTCCCGTATCCACTAATATTTCAAATGATTTTAAGACCTACTTTCTTTTTATACGTGTTCAGCAAATCTTCCTACTTCTCTGAGGAAGAGCTTATATTACGTACAGGCAAGGTTAAAAACGATAATGAACAGATTGATCAGACAGGCAGGGGAGTGGGATTGAAAGCTGAGGAACTCTGAGACCATCAGTTTGCTGCTCATTCCTCAAGAAGGGAAACGAGTGAAAAGAAAGGAGATTTCTTTTTCTATACCACAAACTGAAGAAATAAAACTAAAGAGAGCTGCAGAAATATGCCAAGCTTTGGAGTCTAAGGGCTTGATTTTGAACCATTCCTGATCTTATGGCGAACTCTGCCGACACCAGCGAGAAGTGCCTGTGTGGTTCACAGCTGCTTTTCTTTTCTTGGGGGGGGGGGTGTCCTGGCAAGACACAGTGTCGTTCTTGAGAAAGAGAGCAAGAGATCTGTCCCAGGGCGCTTCCTTCGCCGTCTCTCCCATGGAGGAGAAATTCCATGGGTCAACAGAGCTTTGGGACAACCTGGAGGCGTGTGGCACAACTGCGCAGTAGGTGCCCACGAAGACGACTAGAGGGAAGACTTCGAGACGATCCCGAGCGACCTGAACTGCGCCCCAACGTGCCCAGGAGGCGGGCTGCGCTGCGGAGGGCGCTGGCGGGACGTCCGCAGGAGCGCGTGCATCCCAGGCAGGCAGGTAGACGTGCGCGCCCGTTTCCCCCGAGGCAGCTCGAAGGCGGGGGAAAGGCGAGGCTGCGGAGGCTCCGGCAGGCGCGGCGGTGGTGGAGACTCCCTGGTCCTTGGGCACGCGCCTGCCTTCTTGGGCAGGCCAGCCCGCTGCCGGCGCAGACTGGGCTGGAAGAGCCGCCCGAGGACTCCTCGCAGGCTGCCGGCTTCTCTCCTCCCCCGGGGCAGGCGCCTTCTTGCGTCCTTCCCCCTCTTCCCGTCCACACGAGCGCTGCTGGGCAGCCCCTCCGCACCTGGCCAGGTGAAGAAGGCTGCGTGGTGGCCAAAGCACTTCTGGCCGCTCTTCTGACCGGGTGCTTTTGGGCACGGGGTAGTAGGGAATGGTGGCCGGGAAGCCGGGGGCAGCGCCGAGGAGGAACAAGCTGCCCAGGCTGAGAGAGCGGTCACTCCCTGCCCTGCGCCTCAAAGGAGCCTCCGCTCCACACACCCCGCTCTTTTTTGGGCGCCAAACAGCCGCAGCCCTCAGACGGAGCCTCCACGCGCTCTCCCAGCCGCATCCGGCTCCCTCCCCCCGCACGCTCCGTCCGCTTTCCTCCTCAGAGGCACCCGCAGCGCGACAGGGCGTTACACGTTCGGCGCCAAAGTTGTTACCTCGTTAGGCTGGCGTGGTGGTGCACTTCCTCGTCCGCCCGCCCGCCCCGAAACACGCGGGCGGACAGGCGCCTCAGTCAGTCTCTCCCTTCCCCAGCCCCGACTTGACTGGTCCGCTCCCCAGAGGCTGTGCCGGACAGACCCGCGTTTTGAGAAAGTGAAGCGGCTCACCTGGTGGGGCGGGGGCTGCGCCGCCCTGCCGTGCTCGCCTCTGCCTCTCGGGCTCCCCGCGCTGCTTGCCAGCCCGTCCGCGGGACTGGGGGAGTGGGCGGGAGAGGCTCGGGTCAGGCGCGGCTTGGCTGGCCCCCCACAGCGCCGGGCGGAGAGACTCTCCTGGCGGTTCTGGCGCGCGGGTGGAATGCCTGAGAGTAGACGAGAGTGCGCGCGCGCGCAAGGGGACGCTGGCTGCTGGTGGGCTTTATATAGACACCCCAGAAGCCTGGGCTGCTGCCTCCCTCTGCGCTCCCTCACATTGTCTCAAACCAAGCAGCCACTCTTGACGAGCCAGGCTGGCCAAGGGGGTGGCGGGCGTGTGCGCCATTCTCTCTCTCTCTCTGCCTCCCTCCCTCTCTCAGCGACGGGTCTTGTTTGTTTTGCTTCCCGCTCGATGACGTGGGACAAAATATTGGCCATATGTTCGCCGGTAATAAATTGGTTCGAAGCGCAAACACGCTTGTTCCTGGATGGCTCTCTCTCAGCTGCCACCACCACGGCTCTGCTCCTCCTGAGCAGATGGACCGGCAACCCCTCCCCCTCCTGCCACACTTGCCCGGCCAGATCCTGTCGGATCGGTGGGTCTCTCGCCGACTCGGTCGCTTTCTCTGCTCCCCCCCCCTCACCCCCAGCACCGCAGCCGGCGTCTAACTTGTACGTTTTTCAGGCTTATCCCCTGCGACGCCCCAATTCCCCCCCCCTTCCATTTTTTACAAGTTCACCTTCCCATGAATCGTTCGGTAGCTAGGGCACTATAAAACCCCCAAGGGCCAGATGTGGCACGTTATTTATGTGTGAAAGCTCGTTTACATTAGATATGCTGATCCAAGCTTTGATAGCGCGCTTTGCAAGAGATTAAGGCTGGTTTTCCATCGATGGTTCCAGCTGCAGCTTTTTGTGCGTGTCTCCCCTTTTGTGGTGGTTGGTGTGTGTGTTGTGGGGAGAGGAGCTAAGGCAAGGAAAGAAGTGAGGGTCCCGGTTTTTCGGTGCTCAGAGAGTTGGCACTTTCTCCCACTCTCTGGATGCCCAGGTGGAAGCTATGAAGAGCCAGTTTTGGCCAATAAGGGTGCCCCCAGTTCACGATTCCCTCATCTCTTCAGTTCGTGGATTTAGCAAGTTCCTGTGAGACTTCTGGACTTCTGGAGAAACAACGCTGCTTTGTTTTAACATAAATCGTTTTATTCCGCATCTACTATATCGAAGGAGAGCAAAAGAGCAGTACCACCACCACACACAAACTCATGCTCTGGACTTCGTGTCAGGTGTCACTTAATCTGGAGGAACATCCCTGGTAACATCACCACGAAAGCCCATTTGCGCTCCCACGTCAGCCACAGGCACGTGTCCGAAGGGTAGAAGGAAGCCCTTTTTTTCAACAACTCCTTCGCCATCGTAGTTGCAAAACCCCGCAGGTTGCTAGCAGGGTAACTGATGATCCGTGTTAAGTGGTTTTGACATGCAGTCCTGCCAAGCGTCGTGAGCATGCGACGCCAAGCGTTACCCCGAGAACGTATCTTTAAGTCCAAAGATCGAGACTTGGGTAAACAAGCTTATAAAAACCACCCTCATCCCATTTAATAAACATTGGAGGCTCTATATACGGCCTATATACGTACATACACAAACGCATAGGCTGATGGAATCAGAATCACCTAGGAATAAGACCTTAGGGTGCGATGAAAAGTTTATTAAACGATTAAAAGAATGTTGTTCACAGTACATCGCTGCACCTGGGGGCGGGAGGATGGGATATCTCAGACTTGGAAAAAGTACGCAGAAGGGCAAATGAAAGGGTCCAGGCATTTCCATGTAGCTTCTCTACAAGGAAAGGCTAAAACATTTGGGACGTTTAGCCTTAAAACAAAGGTGAATGCTGCAGGAGTAGAACGAGGCAACAGAGACTAATGAAATTATGAAAGCGATGAAGTGAACAGAGCGGAATTTTTCGTCCCCTCTCCAAATCTTGGGGTAATTCAACGAAGTTGAGGATTCTTAAGCGACTGAAAGGAAACGTTTCTTCAGTTAAAAACCGCGGTATATTTACTGCTGAAGATGAGTATTTTAGGTGTCTAAATTGGACAATTCATGGAGGTCTTTCAACGAGTACTGACCACGACAGCGAAATGGTTCATCCATGCAAACACCTGCTGGAAACAAGTAAGAGAGGAAAGCCATTACACCTTGGTGTCCTGCTCGCCAGTTTCCAGAGGTATCACAGGCAGCAGCTGAAAACGAAAGGATGAAGTAGTCATGCGTAGCAGCGACCCCTGGTGCGGCTGTAGCAGGTGAGGCAGAACTGTCCTACCGCAGTTCTTTGAAAAGTGCTGCCACTGCTGTGATCACACAAACACAACCCACGGGCTTTGAACAGCTGAAGCCCATGGGTTGTAAGTGCTTGCAGGATCACAGCCATAGCAGCAGCAGTCAAAGAAGGACGGTAGTGCAATTCTGCCTCATCTGCTACACCCTCACTGCACGTCCCTGGTACGTAGGACTAATCCGGCAGAGAACCCATACCTTTCCGTGGCCTCCCTAAGAGAACTTTTATATTCACTTGCGCATTTGAAAAGTACCTGTCGCCTGGGTCGCCTGCCCCCCCCTCTCTCTCTCTCTCACACACACACACAGTGGCGTTTCTACAGGGATGGCAAAGCTCTAAGTTTTGCAAGAAGCCTTACCTTGCAGTGGAGATTACTCCTCTCCTGCACCGTTTTAGCCAATCTTGGCGTTGCTTACTGGCTACAGCAGCAAGGGAGAGGAGGGATTTACACGACAGGGTAAGGCTTCTTGCAAAACTTAGAGCTTTGCCATCCCTGTAGAAACGCCTCTGCACACACCCCAGTTATAAAAATTCTTCCGACCCTGATGACATTAGCAGCATGGACGTCTCCAAGATATGGAAGCTGCTTCTCTTCGTCAGCCACTGCAAGAGGGGAAAATGTATTTATTGAATAGCTGCAGTTAGGTAACATTTAGAAGCGGGAGAAGATGCGTTTAAATGTGGGAAAGAGACAATCCAGCAGGTGCAACGAGAGCTATAAAAGGCACCTTTTAACCTGAAGTGCTGAACACCAACAATAGCTCTTTAACCGAGAGTTACCTCCAGGCTCTTCACAGGGCTCCAAGAAACCTTTAATTACTGTTGTAAAATCTCAAGCCACGCTATGCCTAACTGTGGCTGCTGTTGATCTTGATGTGGTTACTACTGCACGTCACACTTCCTCGCGGAAATTAAGCCTTTATCTATGGTCAAAAACAGGCTATACGGTTTTATCGAAGGGTTTATTTTGTAGGTGGGCAGAGTTTGAAAAGCGCGTTTAGGCACTCTTTACGGAAACGTCATGCCTATAAGAGGAAAGACTGGATTCGGATTCCTCTTCTGGATGAGGTAGACTTTGCTTTACATGACGTTCCATGAAGGTGTGTACCTTGATGCTCACCAGCACTTATAACCGAGTGGCATGCTGGGAGTATCCCTGGTGCACGTAGGTGCGCGCCCAGAGGGAGATGTGAGCCTTATCCTTGGATATTATTGAACTATTAGCAGCGCCGTTAGGTACCTCTGCATAAGATTTCAAGCTTTGCTTTTGACATCAGTTTTGAGGTGGAGTTCAGATTTTGGAGTGCACCCTAAGTAGGAGACAGAATGCTTTGATGTGAAACCTGAACGTGCACGTTCTACTGGCAGAGGTGGCAGTTTGCAACCAAAGTTAAGCATGTTTATATTCCATTAATTCCAATAGGAAACCCAAGGCATTTTTGAGATTCAGGGCCCAATCCTACCCAACTTTCTAGCACCGATGCAGCTGCAATTCTGCCCTGAAGTAAGGGGACAAATGTGACTACCCCACCCCTTGCAAGATGCAGCATGTGTCCATTGGCCTGGCTGTATCAGTGCTGGAAAGTTGGACAGGATTTGGATATCAGTTATACAGTATATTTCCTCTAATTAGATGATGAATAATTCTCAGAAATTATGTGTAATATTCAGAGTTTGTCTTTTTTAACACAACTTTTTTTACCATTATGCAGGAGTTTCAATAAGCTATTATGAAGGTGAGGAGGAGGAAATACTTGCTATGTACTCAAAAATTCTGAACTGGCATGTTAAAATCTATATCACAAAATCTAAGTCTTCAACTTTCAAAATTTTCCAGATTGTGATCAATTATGAAGGATTGTTTCAGGATGGGTTCCCCCTAAAGTTCAGGCTTGTTATATTTTAATAAGGTTCTATAATGCACCAATTTAATTATTTCTGGTGAATATGAAGACACTCTCCCAGGATATAGACTGACAGCACTCATTTTCAAACTATACGTTTACACCAAGTTTCATGTCTTAATTTGTTTTACTGATTTACCTACAGTATTAACATTAAGTATACAGGTTACTTCAGTGTACAATATGATGCAGTTTATGCCAGCCTCAATGTTCATTAACAAACACTAGAGGTGTTTGTTTCTGTTAAGTAAGACAGGATTACATCCCAAGTCTTACTGAACACAATGGGCTTCTTTCTGAGTAAAATGAATACCACTGTTTTCAAACACCTCTAATTATAATTGTTAAATCAATTCATCTGAGAACAAGCTTTTGATAATTTAAAGAATACAAGAAATACATATATGGTACTTTGAAGGATTGTGTAGATATCTGAGTATGCCTTACCTTAGCACTGTAAGGTAATTCAGTATCATTATTCCCTGTATTTCAAATGCTGATATTCAAAGACTGATGCTTCAATCATAACTAACCCTTGCCCCCCCCAGTGCATATGCATCCTATAGCCAGGGGGGAGGGATCTGAGGTTCTCTCACCTTGGGGAAAGCAAGTGCTACCCCTATAGGAAGAGTAGAGCAGAACTATGGCATTTGCTGATACAGGAGTGTACAGTACAGGCTTGCTCTGGTATCCACTGGGGTTCCATTCTGGACCCCACCATGGATCCCTGAAACCGTGGATACTGGGGATGCTTTTTTAAAGACAGGGGAACACCAATGGTTTTCCTGCAACAAGGTAAAAAAAGATTTGTTTAATGTTCCCCCATGTTTTTAATAGGTGTCCCAGGATCCGTGGTATCTGTGGTGCATGCCTGTAATGATGGCGGAATGGGATAGGATCCAGTTGCATGTGAGTGTTGCAAATCCCATCCCCATTTGCTTCCATCCCTACCCCCTCCCCAACTAGAAACTCTCTCATTCCTTCCCCAGCCTCCTATGTCTCTCCCACCACCTGGACCCCCACTATTGCCTCACCTCATGCTGGTAGATAGTGTCTTCACCACTGGTGAGTCAGTATACACATTGCTATTGCTAGTAGCATTGGTGAGCATAACAATGCTGCACATTATGCACAGGATCCAGGCACTTCCACCTGGATCCTGCCGCCACCACCAATAGAACTTGCATTCCATTAGCGGAGCTCATAAGATTGAGCTGTGAAGCTGGTATAGGCAATAAATTCTAGTATAATGAATGTGCTGTTTTCCCTTATCTTCCCCCCTTCCCCCCTATTTTCCCACTTTCGTAGACATTTCCAGTCCCTTTGAGCCTTTTCGGATCCTGTAGCCTCCCACAAAGACTTTCTGGCATCCTAGATGAAAGAGCCACTAGCCTAGGATACATCTCTGAGGTTCTTGGTTTGAAATGCCACACCTAAAAAAAAACATCCCCACATGTAAAAGATGTGGATTGGTTTTTCTTAATGTCTGGGCTTCTCTGAAGACAATATCTTCTTGTCAACCTTCTGGCTGATACGGGCATATGTCCACTGATTGAACATTGAAGCACCACCACTGATTGAACACCACCACCACCACCACCATCAGGTACTACTCCTATTAGTCAACCTCTGATTTCTCTGACACCTGGTTCCCATGAAATCAAACTAAAATAATATATGTTTGTGTCTGTGTAAATAGGTGGAGTAGAATAGCTAGATGGTTTTCCCTTACCCAGTTGGGTAAGTCCATGACAAATTCTGCAGTAGGTTTTGCTAGCTGGCCATTGAGACAAGTAACCATATAGTAACATTCTGCTAACACCTAGGAGAGTAGGTTTACCCCAGATGCTTCCTCCACTGCCCAGTTTCCTTAGCCTATGGATCAATGGTGGCAGTGGATATTGACTATTTCTTCTCTCCACCACCCATTGAACCACTGATTCAGTACATTAGTGAAGCAGAAAGCTAGAAGGAGTGCTAGTGATTAGAAATGATCAAATTTGGAGAGACATCCTGCTGCAATGGCTCCATGGTCCTCCTGACATCCACCTGGCACTCGGAATGCATCCCACTGGCATGGAAAAAAGCCATCTTGCCAATCCTGAAGACAGCCAAGAATGCAAGAACTACTGCAGCATCAGCCTCCTTTCAATCAGCAGCAAGGTGTTTATGAAGATTATACATTGCCACACAAGCTTCTCTAGTGAAAGTGACCTCCTTACAAGAGAGTTCAATGGGCAGCACCAAACATGGCTCGAACACATTGAGGAAGATTAAAGGAACCAGCAATTGACCATCAAGGAGGCTAGAAATATCACCAACAATTGCAAATGTCATGAATGACATACGGATCCCAGTGGCACCTACAGCAGTGAGTGGTTGAGAGGATATTCTGCTCCCTAAGGACTAAAGAACCACCACCACCACCACCACCATCATCATCAGGTACTACTCCTATTAGTCAACCTCTGATTTCCCTGACATCTGGTTCCCATGAAATCAAACTAAAATAATATATGTTTGTGTCTGTGACCAGTCATTCCTTTGTCAAAGAAGTCTCGAATGAATCAGGCCAAAGGCTCACCTGGACCAGCATTCTTTTTCCTATGGTTGCCAACTAAATGCCTTTGGGATAGCCATAAATGGGAAATAGTGTACCTCCAATGTTGCTCCTCTGTAACTGGTATTCAAAAGTATATTGCCTCCAAATTTTGAGGAAGCAGGTAGCCATCATGGCTAGAAGCCATTGCTAAACCATTACTTCATGCAGGTACCTA
The DNA here is from genome assembly GCA_029204185.1 of Lerista edwardsae. Lineage (NCBI taxonomy): Eukaryota > Metazoa > Chordata > Lepidosauria > Squamata > Scincidae > Lerista > Lerista edwardsae. Next base: position 3,262,205 of record JAJKFI010000037.1, read on the forward strand.
ATGCAGAGGTTTATAGAGGCCCTTGAGGTTCTTGCCTGATTTATAGATGCCAAGGCTATAATGATCTCCCTCCTGCGAAAGAGAAACTTGTTTAATGCATGTAGCCTAATCTTCCCTGTCAGTTTCGTGAACCACCAGTTTGGGAACAGCTCATCTATTCCCCTCCTACAGACATGTAAACTAGTGGTCATTACTACAACTTATGGTTGTAGTATGCGCTAATTATGCACTGTGTGAAGTGCATCCTACATGTCCCACTAATCAGTTTCATGGGATGACACCTGGTTCTCATGTTGCAAGATAGGGGAAAGAACTTCTCTCCCTCCACTCTTTCAACACCAGGTGTAATTTTATAAGCCTCAACAGTGTCACCTTGTTTTTAAGATGAAAATCTCTAAATGTTGTAGACTTTCCTCATAAGAAAGGTGCTCCTGCTCCAGAGGTGGATCTAAGGGGGGGGGGAAATCTGTAAGTTTTGCAAGATGCCTTACCTTGCAGTGGAAAACACTCCTCTCCTGCACTGTTCTAGCCAATCCTCACAGGGAACAGCAACATCTTGGCGTTGCTTACTGGCTACAGCAGCAAGGGAGAGGAGGGATTTACATGACAGGGTAAGGCTTCTTGCAAAACTTACAGATTTGCCCCCCCCCTTAGATCCACCTCTGTCCTGCTCCCAAACATTTTGTTGTCTGTCTTCTGTACCTTTTCCAGCTCTACAATAGCCTTCTTGAGATGTTTTTGAGATGTTGAAAATGATGCATTTTTGAGATGCATTTTGGAATTGTGGCATCAGTGGCACAAGACAAATAAATAGTCACCATGCACCACGTGTTGGAGCTGTATTAGCTGGTTTAGCTAATCTCCTTGCAGGTGCTCTGCTATTAGTTGAGACAGATGTAGCCCATATTCCACTCACTTAAGTGTTTTGCCTTATCATTACTGCATCCAGGGACAATGAGCCATTGCATATTAATCATCAGAGACAGAACTTTCGTATCACCCATGCCAGGCCATGCTCAATTCTTTTTGATGGAAATGGTTTGCAGAATTTACTTGACAACTTGTGACATGCAAAGCCAAACACAACCCACCAGCCATCTACTGAATTCTGCCAGCTAATCTCCATTTCTGTTGACTGCCAGTGACTGCAAAAATGGGGTGGGGACTGTCAAGTACCTGAAAGGTCACAGAACCGCGTTTGGCATGGGGGGGTTCATGTTGTGCAAGCCTGGCTGGGTAAGTCCAGTTTAGACTCCTACAGAATCCTTAGCAACGTGCCTTCTTACATTAATTAAGCCAGGATGTTCCCTAATATTTATAAGTATCATAAACTAGTTCTGATGAAAACTCTTTTCTGCTCCCACTTATATCAATGGCAATGATGCTTGTGAAGCATCTTTGTGTAATACTTCAAAACAGATAATCCCTTCACCTTTGCTTTCATGTTAGCTTGGGCTGCCTTTCTATTTGGGCTATCAAGATTAAGCCTACCTCATCTAACACATACACACCTGTGATTAACAGATGGTCATTGCCTATGACGCCTTTAAAACGCATACATAACAATCTGGCAACAGCACACTGAAATTAGTTTCATATTTAACACTTCCTAGTTTATTATGACTCTGTTGTTACGATAGCTACAAATGTAGCTCTTCCTTCATCATAAAGTCCCTTTCTACTTTGCACATAAAGTATATTTTGGGTAAGATCTTTAAGAATAGATGCTTTTCAGTTGGTTTAGGGGCCAATGTTGATAGATGATAGATAGTGGCTATTAAGTAAATCCTGTAAAGTTGGGCATTGTCATCAGAGTAATAAACACTGCCATCACATCCTTTCCTATGCAACTTTTGAAAATAAGACAGTTCTCGCAGGGTCATCACTACAGAAATATGTTCCAAAAGACTGCAAGGTCAGGTGGCAGGAAAGTTTTGCATTTGGAAGTCACTGCCTTAATTAACATCAATGCAGGTGTGCCTGAGAAGGAAGCACAAGAAATACGGTGTGCCTCAAACATTTTTTCTAGCCTTGAAATTCCTCAGACTGTTTTTTAAACAAAATAAAATTCATTTTTGCCTAGGGCAGCAAAACAATGTTTATACTTTCACTTTTACAATGCATGCTGTCATATTTGTGGGGCAGTTGTGATTAGGAAAATATTTTTAAAAGTAGTTAAGAATAAATCTTTCTTGAGATGCAATGAGAGACACTCACATTCTCTCTCTCTCTCTCTCTCTCTCTCTTTGTGATATCAACCTTGGATATAGGGTACTAGTTTGCTTAAGTTAGACATTCAAGTGCAAACAGCATATGGTCCCCAAAGGGGCAACATGTGCTCAAGTCAAATAAAACACAGAAAGAACTAACACAAAAAACAAATAAGAGCTTTGTAGGATACAAATGCTTTTGCTTTTTATGTTAGCATAGTCCCATGTGAGGCTGGATCATGTTAGTGGTGTTTACTCTGTTGTCAAATTACACAAGAGATGCTTGCAAAACACTTTTGTCATGGAGTTTCCATGCAAATCACAGCTGATCAGCAGAAAACACACATACCCTAAAAGGGGTATGAATTTCATTCATATTGTTTCTAGTAGCCTGACAGTTGGGGTAGGACACAGAAATGGTGAGAGGAGGCTGAGAGTTAGTGAAAGAGAATGCCCAAGCCTATTCAATGAGTTCCTGGAGGATCAGAGATTTGCAAGTCTCACCAGTGGCAAATACACTGCTGAACTCTACTAAGGATGCAATACAATCCACGTTAGGACGCACCCAAGGCCTCATCCCCAGGCCGCGTGGCCCCAATTTGGACCATGCGGCTTCCTCGGTTCTGCACTCGCAATTTTGTGGGTGCAGATCCGAGAAGCACATTGGGGAGAAGCACATTGTGCCCTTGCACTGGGGAGGCTCCAGTCCCCTCGGAAGCTGTGTTGGATGCAGCGCAAGCCTGCCTGCCTGCCTGCTCCAGCGCAATTTAGGATTGGGCTGTCCCAAAAAGATGGAACGGAACAAAGTAGTTTTCAAGCCCTGCCATGGCATTAGCAGAGATGGGGGCAGCCTAAGTTCAAGGAGAAGGGAGTTCCGGTGGCAGTCCTACAATTGTTGAGGGGGAGGCAAATGCCCTGAGTGCTGTGCTGGTGGAGTGGGGGGGGGGTAGTGAGGCGGCGGCAGCTCACTTTTCACAGAGGCAAGCTGCCAGAGTGGGGTTTGGCTCTCTTGCCTGCCCTCACTTTCAAACAGCTCAAACAATGGAGCCTGTGGTGATGTGGAGGTGGTGCAGGGGTGGCACAGGGGGTGAGAGCCGGTGCCGGGGATGGCATGTCGAACCTTGTCCCTGGTGGAGACTTGGCTGGGTCCACTACTGGGGAGTTCCACATTTGTGGTGCTGCAAGGCAGATGTCAGTCCCCTGTGCTGCTGCCAAATGAACTTCTGGTGGCGTCTGTAGGAGGTGCACCCCCAGCTGACTTTGGTCCCAATTCGATTTGTCCACAAACTTACCCTGCATTACAATTTTTTTTGAAGTGAGTGATTCTGATTACAGATGTCCTGTGTAATTCTCACGTCATGAGTACTTTGGCTCTGTGAAGGACTGATCAGGGTTTTTTGTGTGTTTTTTTGTTTTTTTTGTTTTGCAAAACAAAACAAAAGTTGAGTTTTGGGGTTAGTTTTGCTAAAAGTCTTTTGTGAAGGTTTTTTCTTTACCCATTCTTCAGCAAGTACCTGCTGGTTTAAAACATTCAACAATGTTACAGCCTAACCCTATTCTCCGCCATCCTGTGCAATGCAGTGGCACTGATGGCATGCATGCTGCATGCTAAGGTGGTGGGCAGCCAGATGGCCCAGGAGAGGTAAGTAAAATTTTTTATTTACCTCTCTGTAAGCTGCCTGGCCACCAATGAGTCTCCTCAGACCCTTTTAGCTGGCATGAGTCTGAGGAGTCTCGGGGCACAATCCTAAACAGCACTGGATTAGCAAGGCCGGCCAGCCAGCTAGTGCCAAATCCAACTCTGTTTAGGAGAGGCTCCAGCCTCCCCTATGCTGTCCTTGGATTGGTGCCTGCTAAATAGTGGGCGCAGATCCGAGGGGACCGTTTAGCCTGAATTGGGGCCGTGCAGCCTCCCAAGCGGGCTGTATGGCTGCTTCCCGTGCCCACCCATGTCCTGCCCCAACTTCCTCTCCCCTACCATTCCCTTCCCGGAACCGGACGGTTCCTCCCTCGCACCGACCGGCTTCGGTCAGCACGAGGAAGGCTCCCCATTGGTGCTCTGAAGCCGGCACTATGAGTGGCATCAGCTTCAGAGTGTTAGCACTGATGCGGAGGTGCTGCTTGGTGCCCCCGCGTCAGCGCCAACGATGTAGCGCTGATGCAATGACATTGCATCAACACTACGTTCAGTATAGGATGGCGCTGTCAAGGAGAAAAGAGATAGGACCTTGGTGTTGCCACTGCCACTGAAATTCTCTGTCTCACATCCCTGAACCATCCCAGTTCAGCCAGCTCCCTGTCGCAATCCTCCCCTGAACTGCCTCTCCTTCCACCTTGTCACCTGGATGAGCTGATGGTGCATGTGTGGGCTCTCCGGCTTTTGCAGCGCCCGACCAGGACTGCAAGATGTGCTGCTGTAAGCCCAGCATATTTCTTCAGGTAGGAGGAAATCTGTGAACTCCTCATGGTGCTCCATACCGCAATAGTGCCAATGCTCCCTCCAGCTCCCAGAGAAGTATCATAATATAGGTTTTCTTTGAAAGATAAAAGATTGCAATCATGTGGGTTGATTTTAAGAGCTTTGAGGGAGGATTGCCCTCTACAACCATGGCAGGTGTTGGTGAGCTCTGCAGCCAGGATGATAAACTACCGCTGATTTACTATCCCTAATCTATAGATGGATAGGTGGGAGGATGAGAGATGCTGGAATGCCTAGGGCTTCTAATGAGCTCATGGTTGAAGCATGAATTGAACCAGGGCCATCTTGGCTCACAGTTGGCACTTGTACAGCGCACCTCTGTGCATGACTGCAATCCCATACCCATTTACCTGGGGGTATGTTCATTGAACTCAGTGGGATGTGCTTGAGCGGGATGTACTTGCATGAGGATGCATGTCTACTCAGGACATGCATATGAGTGGACTGTTGACCACTGCCCAAGGAACCAGAAAAATGACTTTGTTGAGTGAGTGATGCTTGTACTCAATCGCTGGTACTCAATCTGTATGGGAGAGTTGGATATTAAAAATTATAGGAACAGAAAGTGTATGTGAACCTGGTATCAGAAAGGCCAAACCAAAAGAGAAGGAAAACCTCTAAATCATCCATTTGCCCATAAAGAAGAATTTGTGCATAGCTTTCATCTATTTTAGTAGCATTCTCCAGTTCCTCCATGTCTCAGATTAGTGGCCAAATCCTAAACAGCAGTGGACTTCAACCTTTATCATTGGTATGATAAAGTATGAGTCTATGGTGACTCACTGGTGTTCCTGCCCCCTCCCAGGACCCTACCCTACCTGCCCTGCTTTCCCCTACCTGTGAGGTAGCAGCCTGAGCAGGGCTGGCCTTAGGAGCTGCAGGGCAAGACAGCAAGAGCAGATTGTGCAGGATTATAGCAAGAACTCAGTTTTGATAAGGCCATTATTGGATTGGAACCAAGCCCTCTCTTGCACAGGCTTTGAAAGGTTGCTGTGAACCCCCCCCCCATGATGCTTTACAACTCCATTGGGATCATGGCCCACAGGTTGAAGAACACTGCTTGAAAGTGAAATAGGAAGTGATTTTCTTGATCTCCACTCATGCAAAACATTTGAGGGGTTTTCATAAGGATCACAACATTTCGGGGGGTGGGGGTTGCACATCCTTGCTTATGAAGTCAGCTGTATGTCTGGAAAAATGCAGACTACCAATTAGTCCTTTGAAGGCAAAAAAAGAATGGCCACCTAGTATGATGAAGAGCATAAATAAGCTATAAAAATAGTTCAAGATGCTGAAATTGTGATTTAGCAGCAAGGCTGTAAATAGTGTTGAAGTACTGCAGAACTGGGAGCGTCATTGTCTGAATGTTGATGGCAGCCTGCAGGAATGATAACAAAAGGTGCAGAGCAAGTGTGAGGACAGCAACTATAGTGAGATCTAAGCCATTAATGCAAGTGAATTTCATTACTGGAAGGTTAACAAATGTCAGGGAGAGCAGGAGGAAATAGCAGAGAGTAACTATGCTCCACACAAAGCAAAAGAGATTGTGTCTCTCTTCTGCCTGAGAGAGGCAGATAGCCAAGAGAGTCACATCTCTAGGTAACAGTTATCTGAAAATATAAAATGTGATCATTGTTCTGGGTGTTGTAAACAAAAGACTTTTTTTTTTTTATTGAATTCCACCCCATGATGAAGGAAACGCTGCTGAGTGTTCTTGGGCAACTGCTAAGTTCTAGAGCCCCCAGAGAATAATTTGGTGCATATTGATTATATTTGCTGTAATAATATATCTTTGGTCTATTTAACTCAGGGCTCTATTCCCTGTTTTAGGCTCTACAAAATCTCAGGAAGAGGTCTTTCCCTGCTCTGTTACGTTGAAAAGAAGTGAATGAACTTGAGATATAATCCAGGTATATACAAGGTAGTATGGCAGGCAGCCCAATCCTATCGTATTTACCGCTTGCATTGTAACCTTACCGCCAGCTCTGGGTGTTGTAAGAGATGCTATAAGGAGCTTGGGTGCCAGTGGTGAGGATGCTAGGCTAGTGCTGAGGCAAGTGCTAGTTCGCGCTGGACATCAGTGCCAAAAAGACACCCAATGGGAGCACCAAGAGGTAAGTATCACAGCCAGTCAGTGGTGAGGCTTTTCAGGACAGGGGGGAGACAAGGAGGGGCAGAGCTGGGTGGATGGAGAGCAGGCAGAGCGGAGGATTGGAACTGGGAGGGGGACTGGGATGATTTGCAGCTGCTTTCCTGGCTCCACAGCATATAGCAGCGGCTATTTCGGCACAGCTGTTCCTCTGGGCACCCGGAAAGGTTAGGATTCAGCCCAAAGTTGGGACGGTGTGTATCTAGTGCAGGGGTGTCAAACATAAGGCCAGTGGGCTCAATGCACCTCCTGGAAGCTCTATATGCATCCCTCAAGCTCTCCCAGAACCACCATCAGCTGCTGAGCTGTGATGTATCATTGCTGAAAGGGCAGTCTGCCTGATAATTGAGCTATCCCATATCTTGAAAATATTATCAAGATTTGCATATTTTCTCTTCTGTCATTTTCAGCTAATGAGTTCCTAAGTGAGAAAAAGTGCTTATTTCTGGTCATGACCTGCCTAATGACATCACTTCCTGCTTTATGACATCTCTTCTGGCCCACCGCAGGCATCATGAATGCTATTTGGAAACAAGTTTGACACCCCTGATCTAGCATGTTCCCCAACTCAAGGTCTCTAAAGTGAGCAACTTGAGTTAGAAGAATATATTAATGCATTGATTTAATAAAGACAGAAAGTGAGGCTCCTAAGGTTTATGCCAGACTTGGCAAATCCATAGGCTTCATACTGCTTGCCAATCGAAGGAATTGATCTTGCAATACTTCTTCCACAAACCTTCCTTGCTTGAAGGCATTTCTTAAGAAGTTTCTGAAGAACACATATGGTCCCAGCAACCTTACTAGGCCAGAACTCATCTCAAATTTGATGTTCCTCAGTGGTTTCTCAGAGTACCTGATAATTGGTTCCTACCATTCTGGAAGGTAATCTGTCCTTCCTCTGCCTCACCCCCCCCCGAACGAACACACACACACACACACACACACACACACACACACACACACACACACACACACAAGTGTGTGTCATAAAAATTTTGTATAACATTTTCCAGTATTTGGGATTGTGTGAGAAAACTGAGAGAGAGAGAGAGATGGCATCTGCCGACACAATCCTCTCTCCCAACTCTCTTTTTGTTATATCATATATGAATTATGGTATCAATATCAACCAAATACTGTTGAATTACAGATTGGGACTCGTCACCACAGATTTTTAATCTACAGATTTGACTCCACGCAGGTCATTCAACCTGCATTGAGGCCTGACCTATAGCAAGGAGGGAGTGCTGGCTCTGTGCCAGCTGGTACTGGTCCTCAGCACCAGCAAGATGCTGCCATGGAACCATTGGTGTTATCACCGCCAGGCTGCGGTAAGCATTTTTGGGACAGAGGAAGGCAGGGAGGGGGGTAGAACTGGGTGGAGGGAGGGGGCATTGGGCTGGGAGGTGGCGGGGATGGCAGCAGCAAGATGCTGCCATATTCTATCCCCCCTCCAGGGCTAGGCAGCCTCCAAGGAGACCCATTGGTGCCAGAGCAGCGTTACCCTGAGGAGACCGCCGGCAGTGTCCTGCCACCCCTAGGATTCAATGGTAGCCATTTTGGAACCACTGGGGCACTGGGAACCACGGGCTGCCTGGAATTATTGAAATTCTTAGAGTGTAGGCCTCTTAAAACTTTATTCTTAGAATGAGTGTAGTAAAATTACTTTATATAAAATAAATCTGCAGTTGTCCTGTTTCTGAATCTGCTTGTGTAAAAGCTATAAAAAAATCTTTAAAAAAACTTTCAATAGTAGGTCAGATTATTGTATGCAAATCTCTAAGTAGTATTAATATTAATCAAGATGCTAAATACTACCTGTAAAACGAAGTTCTGCATCAAAGTGAAAGATCTAAGGAAACAGCAGAGCCAAGTAATGAAGATCAGGAGGGTTCCACATTTTAAAGACATGAAAACCTTGATTCTGGTTACGATAAAAGCTTTTGCTTGGGAGAAAAAAAGGACAAACCCCACACATTTATGACCCTTATCTCCATGAGTAGGTTTTACAATAATCACTGTTCTTACCCTGTTTTGCTTTGGCACTGCATACATGATTTCATTCTTTAACTACTGTCAGGTCAATTGTTCAGCAGAATTTGAACAGTTCCCAATTAAATGGTACGTATGCAAAAGAGAGCTTGTGCATTTCCCCATTCATTGGTGGTAATGGTTTGGGAGTTGGATTCAGGCCATTGAAGATACAGGTTCAAATCTCCACTCGGCCATGAAGGAAGCTTCATGATCTTCGGCCAGAGCTTGGGATTCGGCGGCGAAGGTCGCTGCTGGTCTCACCCCCACTCTACCCCTCACCATCCCATGAACGCCCTCCTGCCCCACCCGAAAAGCCCACAGTGCTGGCGACCGGTGAACTCACTGTTTGTCGGCTTGCTTTGCCGCCTCCATGTGGTGTGGGGCTGGCATTAGTCCAGTGCCGGTGGTAACAGTTTACCGCCGACAAAAGCACGCATGGGGGGGTTCAAGAGTACTGCCCACACTAAGGACCATAGGATGGGGCCCTTACAGAGCAATCCCAACCTCCTCTAATCTGGCCCAAGTCCCTTGTGCTGTCTCCCCAAGTGCTGTGGATATGTTGTAAAATCCATTCATGCTACTCAGCAGTGCCATATCTGCACCGGGAAAGGGTGAGTTTGTGCTGGCCTGGACAAGCTGGTGCAAGGGGTTGGAGAAGGTGGCGGGAGAACAGCGTAGAGGCATTTTGGGGCAGTCTCAGAAGTGAATTGAGCCCAGAAGGGGGTGGGATTGGCCTGGGTGATGTAAGCAGCTGAATCCTATCCCCCATCCCTGGCCTGACTAGCGTTACACAGGCCGCTTGGATTTGTGCCAACGAAATCATGGGTGCAGATCTGAGTAGCGCTATAAGTCTGGCTGGCACATGATAAAGGGTAAGGGGAACGAAATCCCCTTACTCTGAGTTGCGCCCCAGCCTGCTCCTAACCTGCGCTGAATACAGTGCAGGCCAATTGGCCTGCCAGTGCAGGTTAGGATTGTGCCCTGGGTAAAGCATGATAGATATAGGAGGGAATGTTAAGAAGTTCTTATTATTGCAAGGAACCCTCTCCCCATAGGCTCACTGTCAGGACAGGACAGAACACCCAAGGTCAGCAGCGAAATGTCGGGGTTGCCTCTACCTCTGTGAAGTACCTGGCGTGAATTGGTTTCTGTATGCACATATAGAGAGTAAATTATAAGTAATGAGTAAAAATCTATACTAAAAAATATTTAATCGTATGTCTGTTATGTGCTTGAGAGCTTTTAGATGGCTCTCAAAAAATCATGCAGTAGAATGAAGCCAAATGAGCCCCCGGGAAATATTTCTGCATTTCTCTCTGTAATCTCTATGTTTATTTAAATGTTTTTGTTGTAGTTATTTTCTGAAACTCATTTTTATTTGCAACATCTCCTGGCAAATAACCCTCCTTACACTATAATTTCAGGATCAACAATAATGTTGACAATAGAGGGAAAAAAAATCACATCTGAGAGAAAAGGAGAGAACTATATCCACACACTCACTTTTATTCTGACATGCAGGGAAAGAATCACTTATCTAAATATAGTTGTTGAAAATTAAATTGATAACACATTTTTACTTTTGGACCACTTTTGCAGAAAAGTACTAAAGTACATTATCTCTGTTAAGTATCATACAAATTAATATTAAAGTTGTAAGTCAGCACACCAGTAATTGGAGCTCTTCAGGGATAAGAAGCTTGAGTCATGTGGTCTGATTTATTGAAAACGTACTGCTATAGAGTCATTTTTGTTTTTAAATCTAATGTGTTGTATGTGTTGTGGCTGGATTTGGGATTGGGCTGCTAAGAGAGCTGGTGCAGTCCAAGGAGACGCATTGAAGAGGCGGAAGCTTACTGAGGGGTAAGGGGAAATAATTCGCCTTTCCCATCTGAAGCCTCCCCATTTGCTCCCCTTCTGCTGGATACAATGTGCTCATTTAGGGTGTGGCTGCATGGGGGGGGGGCGGAGAGGATTTGGCCCTTAGGGCGCAATCCTAACCAACTTTCCAGCACTGACATAGCTGTGCCAATGGGGCCTGTTCTGCATTCTGCGGTGGAGTAGTAGTCACGGAGGCCTCCTCAAGGTAATGGAGTCCTTGTTCCCTTACCTCAGAGCTGCACTGCCCTTATCCTGGTGCTGAAAAGTTGGTTAGGATTGCGTCCTTAGACTTACAGTGTGGTGTAGTCCGTGGATCAATGGTTGAGCTGAGCTCAAATGCCTGCTCAGCCATGATAGGCACTGAGCTGATTTTGGACAGGTTCAGTCTCTGACCTGACTTGCGTTGCCTTGTTGCAGCCACCATGTATCTTTGTATTGTGTTGCTCAGAGGAGTTGAAGTATACAAATACTGTATATGACAAAATTTTCTCAAATGAAGCATCTCAGAATTCTTGGAGAGCTTCCCTAGGAAGGAGGGAGCAAGGAAGGTAAGTCATAAGATTACCGAGAGGCAGAAGATTTAGCCGAGAGGGTTAATGCCTCCGTTTGCCCGAAGATAACACCTGAAGATCTCAAGGTCGTGAGCTCGGGACTGCAGGAAGTCTCTGAGAGGCAGACCTTGCAGCTGTGGCTGATTAGAAGCTGAGCTTCAGCTGCCTCGTGGGAGGAGGAGTGTGCTGAAGGTCAGCTGCGTCTCTGGTGTGAGCAGGGAAGCATCAGCCAGCAGAAGACAGACGGGTGGCTAAAGAAAGAAGGCTAAATCCAGAAAGGAAGATCTGAATGTGTGTAGTTCTTGAAAGACAGAACATTTCTGTAAATTGTAAAAACCTTCGGGTTTATGAAAAGTCTGCCTATGTAAACCGCCTTGAGTTGTAATCACTAGAGAAATCTAGTGATCTTAAGAAAGGCGGTATATAAATACATGTATTATTATTATTATTATTATTATTATTATTATTATTATTATTATTATTATTATTATTATTATTATATGAGTACTGTACTTCTGCTACCCTGGGACTAATCTATTGATTTCAGTGGAAGAATTAAGGATATGCCAGAATCAATGGGCCTTAAAAATTCAGATGGCTGAATGATAATGATAATAATATGCTTGCTGAAAATTAAAACATCTTCAAAATGGTAGGTTCCTATATTAATTGTGCATCTCTAATACATTTTTCACAGTATTTTAAATGCCTTTGCTACATGTTAAAAACAACTGTTGGAGAAGGATGAGGACATTCCACTATATACAGTGGAGGTCTAAGAGAATGCAGAGATTCTTGAAATGTGGCATCCATAGTGAATGAATTACTTGAGCATGGGATTCAAAATCACCCATTTATATCTGTTAGGATCAGTACTATCCTACAGTCAAAAATTTGGTTTTGATCATTACTCAGATTATTTTGACCAGAATAGTTGTTTGTAGGTATGTGGTGGCTGGCTCTGGAACATTGGGCACAAAATATTCGTTATAAGATATTGGCACATAATGCTCATGAATAATTACTTTCTTCTCAGCAGAGCAAAACAATGCAGCAATACCTTGCTCTCTCATCTGGTTAGGGACCAGAGCATGGATGAAATTTAAACAAATGTCAAAGTATAGCTTTATTTAACATGACTATTTATTTTGGTCAGTGGAAAATGTCAATAGCGAACTATATACACGTGTGAAACTGAAACAGAAATAAGAGATAAATCTATAAGAACATTGATGAACATCATGGAAGGTTAGATGAAATCAGATGAAAGAAGATTTGAAATGTAGTTATAATTGAAAGTGGTTGAAAGAGCAACACAATGAAAGTCAAGGTCTGCCTGTATGTTGGTGTAACCTTTATGTCAGTGAAAGACCACCAGTGCAAGATGGGTGAGCAGGAAGAGCCCTCGGGCATGGAAGGGGAGGAGTGGAACTTAGTTAGATGCTATATTTGCTTCCAGGTTGGGCCAGATCTCTGCATAAGCTTAATACTGTGCCATCAAATGAGCAAGAAACACATGTGTAAATAAATGTGCGAGTTTTAACTTCAGTCAACCTATCCTTAATACTAAGGATTAATAATGATAATATAGTCTTCTATTGCATTTTAAAGGAGGGATGAATCCTGCCTTTTACTATGCCTTACATTCATTAATAAAAGAGAATCCTGTAGCAAAAGCACATAGGCAAGAACAAGACAGCTCATTAAAACAATGTTTTTTAAACAAATTTTTAAAAAACACATTCCACACATTTTTTTTAAATGTGTTGACAGGGTGATTATTCTATAATAACCCTTGTTTGGTTTTTGTATCCGGTCTCTTGCTTTGGATAAGGTTGCTTGGGAGTGGGCAGCCCAATCCTATGTAAATTCCCCACACCAATGCTGTGGTGCCAGCATGGCTTCTTCTGAATCCTGTGGGGGAATTTCCTCTGCTGGAGGTCTCCTAAGAAGACATTCGTCCCCCTGCCCTGAGGTAAGCCCCAGCAAACACAATAGGGCAACTTGGGCCTGCGCAAGCCCGTGTTGCCCTGTGTTGGCAGATTAGGCCCTGGAAGGCCCTCCAATTAACTTCCATTGGAGTTAATGGATGGCTTCAAACAACTGCTCCCATCGTCTCTCTTTTCATCCTGCAGTTACATCAGAGGCAGGATTCCAACCAACTTAACAGCCAATCATTGCACGAAACCAGGTATATGTGAGCTTCAGAAAGGGAAAATTATATAACAATGTCCGATCTCTTTGGATTATATTGTGGAGAACTCAGTGAAAGGGCACACTGCACCAGGGGCATATCTAGGGGGTGGCAGGGGGTGGCAAGAGCCATGGGCGCCACCTTGCAGGGGGCGCCGTTCGCATGGCGCCCCCCAAAAATGGTGCCCACGGCCCGCCCGCTCCCGCCCAGGCCCTGCGCAGCATTCTCCTCGCTCCGGCTGGCCTTAAAGAGCCAGCCGGAGCAAGGAGAATGCGCTGCCACCCGGCGCCCCCTCCTGCTTCTCAAGGGGGGCAGGGCGTGGGGCACCGCCATGTTCTGTTCGCTCCTGCTGGCTCTTTAAGGCCGGCACGAGCAAACAGAAAGAACGCGGCTGGGGCGCCACGTTCTTTTCGCTCCTGCCGGCTCTTTAAGGCCGGCATGAGCAAACGAAAAGAACGTGGCTGGGGCGCCGCGTTCTGTTCACTGCCGCCGGCCCTTTAAGGCCAATGGCAGTGAACAGAACATGGCGCCCTGGCCGCGTTCTGTTCGCTGCCGCTGGCCTTAAAGGGCTGGCGGCAGCGAACAGAACACGCCTCTTCGAAGGGGCGGGGCGCTATGTCATGACGTCACGATGTGACATCATGACATTGCGTGCCCCTAGGGGCGCATTTTCATTGGGCGCCATGGGCGCCCTTTCAAATAGATTCGCCCCTGCACTGCACAATCAGCAAACTGCCCAGTCTTACAACAAAATGGAAGGGCAGCTGGATACCTGGATTTTTTAAATTCTCAGATACCTTTACAGGTACATGGTTTCAAGGCTTAAAAAAGCAAACACCTCTCAATAAGCTTGACACCATTATGGGAATTCTGAATGCCAGGTCAAGGCATTCCATTCAGACAAGCAACCAAGTTGGGTCAACCCAGTGGAGGGATATACCTCAAAGCAGGACTGTTTGTCCTTCGTGTCAAGGTGAGCAGAACATTCAGTCACCCCGGTCACTAGTTTCTCTTTGCCCTGCAATATAGAGGAAATATACTGTACTGGCTCAACAATTCTAACTCAACTGGTTTTAGCAGTATGTCTTCCAAACAGGACATAAATATGTGGTCGGCATTAAGAGAAGCCTTGTTGGCTATGAACTGCCAAGCCCCAGTGAGCTCTTAGCATGCATTTGGGAAGACGCAACTACTTTTACTGGCAGGTACAAAGACTTTCCACTTTACTTACTTACTTAAAATGTTAACACCCTGCCTCTCCTCCCTTCCCACCCCGACAGCTTATTGCTAGGGCTGGCCAAATGTTGATGATGTAATCTCTCCTGATGGAGCGAGGTAGCAGAATAAACGATAAGCATCTCCTGCTCTGAATGGGCACTTGCCTTCATGGGAACATTGTTGTTGTCCCCGAATTGGTAAATTTAAAACATTATGGGAGCATCACATTAGAGCCCACACAAACTGGGAGAACAGAGATACTGTGTGAGTCATGCAAAATGAAAACCGGCATTGTGGTTGAGTGTGCAAGTTGCTGGCAGAGTTGCCAGACTTGCTGGGGTGGGGGATGACTCTTGGGGTCTGTCCGTTCATTATTTATGCTTCTTCCATTTTCATGTGTCCTAGTCTGTTGCAGAATCATGACTGCATTGCTGGCTCAAAAGCTGACATAGGGTCTGCCAGTGTAGCAGGACCATTAGATCAGCCTGCTGCATCATTAGCATTGTTACTAGCACACAATGACAACCATGCAGTTTATTGGTGTATGCACACAATGGAAGAAAGGAAAACTTGAGAAAGAGCCTTTGCTGGTTTGCTTGTGTCCTGTCACCTTGGATATTTTCCTTGAACTTCCTTCTGCCATTCAAAACCCCTACATTATTTTCTGAAGGCCATCAGAGGTCATTTTTATTCATAACAAATAAACCCTAACAAATAAGTTCTGTGAATGTCTATAAAATAATACAGGGAGAGAGTGAGGATGCTGGATGAATATGCAATGTGTAACAAAACTGCAGCGTTCCACCTAACACACAACATCTGGGGTTGGGGTTTTTATAAACAGGAGCTTCAACATGTATTCATACACTCTTTTGATAAGCACAGAAATACAAACTACTACATAAATGAAGTGGTAAATGTCAAGGGATCAAACATTTAAAAAATTTTGTTACGTGAAATGCCAGCGCACAAAGCAGCATGCCAAGGTTTTATAATGATATGCCAGTTTCCTGTGCATTGTGCAATGGGCCCTGTCGAGTGAATAGAAGAAATATCGAGTGGTAGAATTGTCAGTGCACCACATTTCAGAGACTGCTATACATTCATGCTGAGCACACTGCAATCAAGGTTACGCATAATGAAATATCGCTAAGCAGAATCTATTCTTATTCTGGCTATGCTTGTTGCTTTCCACTAAAGCTGAATTGAATTTTCACTCCCTATCCCCAGTTCTCCTACTTTGTGCGTTTTGATACCAAATATTCTTCAGACATCGATATTTCAAAAATATCCATATTTGCTGCTCATTTATATTTTATTTCTTCATTCGATAGCTGATATCTGACAGTATTTCATAGTTGTCACACAACGGTGCTTAGCATTTGACAGTACTGAAATCTGCAATGGAATACCTCCAGGGTTTTCAGCATTCTGTTAGGGATGACTGTTAGGGATCTCTCTCCCTATTTTATTTTGCCAAGGAGACCTCACTCTTCTCTGCCTTTGCTTCTAGGGTGATTAAAGGTAGCTCAGCCCAAGAAGAAGGGAGTTGGAGAACACACAACCAGGCAACTGCTGTTCTGGACCTGTGCTTACCTGACGCTGAATAGCACCTGATTTCAGAGCCTCTTCAAGCTGTAAAGCAGAAAGCCCTGCTTTGCTGCCCTTTCCTTTCGAGGTCTCTCGTACTCCCACAGTGCCCACATACATACTCCCCCAGAACGTGATGGTGATATTGGTCCTCTTCTTTTGACATTCTGACCGTTCCAAAACTGGGCCCCTCACCCTCATCCCACTGCCTTACATCTGAGGTGTATTTGTTTTGACTCCTTTCCCCTTTGCACCTTTGAATTGCTATTCTTTAGTGCTCCCTGGCCACTATTCCTTGATGCCTCACTCACTTTTTCTCTCTGACATTGTATGTACCCACTTCACTATTCAACAATTTCAACATTCATGTTGACAATCCATCTGATCCAGCTGCTTCCCCTCTCCTCATCCTTACCTCCTTGTTCAATCTCCAGGTTTGAATGGACTTCCTCATGCAGTGCTTGGAGCATTCTCTCGATCTTGTCTTCACCATGAGCTATACTGGTTCTGATCTCTCTGCTGTCAGATTCCCTCTGTTTGATCCTCTCCTAATCAGCTTATGTTGCTCATAGCCCACCCTCTGAACATTCTGCCTCCTTCTCCTTTGATGACCTCCTGTCCATTGATCATCAATCTCTATCTCTACCTCTTTTGTCATATCTATCTACTCCTTCGACTCATCATTTTTCACCTTCAGCTCCATCCTCAATTGCCTCTTACCTCTCATGATCAATACTTTCCTCTCACGCCCCATTTTAGTTAACTTTGATACTTCTACTCATATTTGCCTGCAGGTGAATGTCTCTGAAGGACAATGAAATTGATCTCACCAACTATGGATTCGTTTCTCCTCCCTTTCATCTCCCTGCCTAAGCAGTACCGCTAAACCTCTAAAGTCCACTACTACTGTATACCATCTCTCAGAATCTCCAGTGCTAGTGAGAGCATTGATCAGCTGTACAGGAAAGGTAGTATGATGGAAGTGAATTTACTCTGTGATGTGAAAATTATTGTGTAAAGTAGACAGTGAGCCCAATCCAATGCAGGTCTACTCAGAAGCGAGTCACATTATAGTCCATTGGGCTTACTCCCAAGGTAAGTGGGGATAGGATTGCAGTTTGAGTCTTAAGATAGCTAAGATATTTATTTCTGTATTGATATACCACCTTCCTCTTCATTTCGACTCAGATATTACTCAGAGTGCAATCCTAAACTGGAGTTAGGCCGGCATAAGCAAAGCCAGAAAAGTTTGGCCAGCCCAAGGGCCACCATAAAGCGTGTTTGGACCACTCTCGGAGTCAGGGAGGATGGCTCATGTCTGTGTGTTGGCCTCTCTGACTCCGAGAGTGGTCCAAACATACTTTATGGTGTCCCTTGTGCTGGCCAAACTTGGCTGGTTTAGCTTATGCCGGCCTAACTCAGTTTAGGATTGCGCCCTCAAGGCAGTTCACATATGCAGGCGGTCCTAGACCTGATGAGGGTCTTTACAGTATTGTTCTATATATAGACCCCTTTGGTCTCTAGATGTTTTCCTTTCATGGTGTGGTCATCTCTCTAGCTGCAAGCCCTTGCCTCAAGCTTCTGTAGACAGCCACAAACCACACTAAGCAAGGGATATCCGGTTTTATTGTGCTTTGCTGACGTTTCCAACATTCCAATTTGCCCTCTCACCGCAGCATGCACACTAGCGACTCCTCTCTCTCACTGAGGGTCATGACAGCTTCTCAGCACTTCTGGTCATCTCCCTTCTAGGCATGAATCGAGGCTGCTCCCACTTAGCTTCAGGCGGCCTTCAAGCAGTTTAACCTCTGGACCACACCGCCCGCCCTGTGAGGCTAAACAAGATCCAGAAGAATTGTGATACAAGTAAAGCCAAGTCATAAAAGGGAGGGGTTAAAAAGTTTGAAAGAATTCTGGAATAAGGTTTCCAACTTTTCAAATGACCTCTTAACAATAGCTTGATTTACAGCAATTAGCAAGTGAGGCTTTTCAGGGCATGGAGATAAATGCTATCACCTAATTGCTGCAGATTGAGCCATTGTTCAAAGCACAGCTACAGAGTTTCCTTTTATTAAATCCAAGGCCAGGCAGAATTGAGTCCATGAGTGTGTGTATGCGTGGGCACAAAGCAAAAGGACTCTTAAGGAATATCTACACAATTGAATGGGTTTCTACCTTCTCCTTGGGGCACCTTAGGAGCTGGAGTTCTGCGAAGGAGGCTGGGGATTTCTCATGTGGTTCTTGACACCCTCATTAAATGAAAGTTCCCAGAAAACTTGGAATGGAGGAGAAGTCATGACACTGTAAAAGAGATAAAGGCGATACACATTTGTACTGGAATGATTATGCAGTTCTGAATTGACATTTGTGCTGAGCTACTAAATTCAGCATTATGGGGACCAGATAAAAGGGCGGCTCTATGTCAGGCTTGACAGCCGCATAAACTTTACGCAGAGATGAACTCTTATGCCCAGTTTCTGCTTTACAAGAGAAATACAGTCTATCAGGAGTGGGATCAAGTGGCCCCTACCGCCTCTTCCAGCAATACCATTGCAAATTGGTGGGAGGTGTGGTGGCAGCAGGGGTGGTTTGGGGAGGATCATGGGTAGAATGGGGCAGGGGAGTGGATGGGGCAGGAGCAGTCTGAGGGGAGATGGGTGGGGAAATCTCAGCTGCAGTGGTGCATGCTAAGAGCCTACCCCTCTCTCTCCAGCCTGATATCCCCCCTGAGGTTCCTGGGCTGTCTGATTACTGAGCATGCCACTCTTCAGGAAAATGGATGATAGAAGAGCTGTGGTGAAGTAGAAGCCCATTGTGCTGAAGAAGTACAAAACCTTGGTACCAGATGGTGTTCCGTGTGCAGCCTGAGTAGGCGTGGAGCCACAGGCTGGCTGAGAATACACAATTCACTCTTGATGAGGGATGTATTAGAGGCCCACCTTGTACCCCATGGCCAGGAACCACTATGAAAGTCAGATCAGGATCTTTCTCTAGTGCCCAATCATCATCATCTGGGTCTAGAACAAACTTGTAACACACCTCATTTATTTGTTTTAAACTGGATGATTATTTAAGCACATCACGTTCTTGTCTGCCTGGTGTGTATTTGTAACCGGACCTGGTTCTATGGCATCTATGTATATTCATAGTTTTAATCCTGCTTCTGATTTGTTCCAGCAAATGTCATAGCACCCTATATAGATCTGAACACCCTATATAGATCCAGGGAAATAGGTTTGCATATACATCTTCAAACCTCTTCCCCCCCCCCCCGGTGTGGTATTGGACTTGCTGCACAGATCAGAGCTTCGAGGGATGGGGGCAGCCCCGCCATGAGGCCTGCTGGGGCAGCTGCTCTGAGCAGGGCTGAGGGAGGCTGTGCTTTGCTGGGGATAACCTGCCTGCCACCTCTGCCAGCCAGCCAGCGGCTTCACTGTACCCTCTAATTCTCTTCTCATTTGCTGAGAGTGGGAAGATATCTGGAGCAGCAGTGACTCATTCTTCCTACAATACCACTGCTGGAGGTAGTGGCTGCTGTGACCCTGTTCTGATAAGAACAGGATTGTGCTGCCACCACCTCCAGGCTGGGTGCTTGCCTTGGCCCTTTTCTTTGCTGGGCCCAGTTTTTTTTGGGGGGGAGGGGGGAGAGAGCACCCAGACCCAGCTGCCTCTTCCTCCTCCCTGCAGGAAGTGTATGGAGGGGAGGTTGTGGATTAGATTACAGCATTTCTAGGGATGCTCTCAGCCAGGACCTCCTCTCATTATTTGCCTAGCCTGTTTACCTGAGCTTTTCAAACTGGGAAGCAGGGAGGGTGGAGGAGAATGATGAAGGAGGAAAAAGATGTGTGGCACCCAGAGGGGATGGAAAGAAGGAATAGGGACATGAGCAGTGGTGTCATCTAAATGATTTAAGAACAGGTACTCACTTTTGATTGGCATGTGTCGGGACCCGCCCACCAGAAGTGATGTCATAAGCTGGAAGTGAGGTCGTGGCAGGAAGTGACATGAAAAAAGCCCTTTTTGAGGCCTCAGACAATTTTAAACTGACCCAACAGTTGCAACAGTATTCCACAGCACCCCCAGAACATGTTAAGGAGGCCTGGCATCATGTTAAAGTGACCCAACAGTTCCCAAACCCCAGAACAGCTCATTTTTCAGTGGCAAGGCAAGGCAAGGCAAGGCTCCGCTCGCTGCCTGCCTGGCTCTGAGAACGTGCAGGCAACTCAAACATGCAGGAAATTCAAACGTTGCAGGGGGCGGAGTCGACGAGTGGGCAGGCGAATGGGCGGGGCCAGCCATAATCCTAGAAACCGGTACTCGCGTACCCCCGCGTACCCCCTGCATGACATCACTGGACATGAGTGATAGTATGCAGTGTGAGTGCAAGATGTCGGTGGGGGGAGGGCTTGATGATGTGCAACGGCAGGGGCTCATGATGGTGAGGGGCAGAATTTGTTGCCATTTAAAGGCCCACTTGGGCTGAGCAGCTGCTTGCCCTGAGAACATGGTAGAGAAGGCCAATTAAAAGAATCCCAGGGAGAAGTGTCTGGAAAGGATGGACAGAACTGATACAAGTTCTCTCTCGTTCTCTCTGCTGTCAGAGGTCTTGGTTCTGCATGATGGAAAACGAGGTTACTATGAGCAATCAGCAGAGCCACGGAACTGGGATAGTAAGAGAATACCGGAGCTGCTGCACTGGGAAAATCCAGTGTCTGTGGAGGGCCCAGTAGCTGTGAATTGAGGTTACTGTTCACCCGCTGTGGAGAAATGTCAGAACACCTTCCTCATCTGCTACTCTTCCTTCCAGGTACAGCTCATCCTGCTCCCTATGAAAGGGGAAAGGCCACTTTTGAGAATTTTGCTGCCAATGGAAAGGGAAGGGAGGAGAGAGATCCCTAGTATTCCCAGTCATGTTGGGGTGAGTTGGAAACTAGGGCTTTATACTCAAGGGGTATTGAACGTGTCAATGCCTGGATTAGGGAAAAATTAAAGGCTGAGGGGTAGATGACAGAACATGCCCTCTGGGAATGTGTGTGAATGGAAGGTGCAGAAGAGAGCAAACAAAATGATTAGTGAGATGGGACACCTTCCATTGGAGGAAAGGCCACAATGTTTGGGGCTCTTCAGTCTAGAAAGGAGGTGTCTGAAGAGTGACATGATGGGCAGGCCAATCCTATACTATGCCGGCCTAGTAAGGCCAACACAGCAGGGTTATATCCTAAAGCCCGTTAGGAGGCAGCAGCAGCAATGTGCAGGACAAGGGGAGGTTTTCCCCTTGCACTCGCGTATGCCTCGGTCACCCCTTTGGGTCTGCTCAGAGCTGCACTGGCAAAATAGCAGGTGCAGAGGAACGAGGACAGGAGCAGCCTGAATCAGGGCCACCCAGGACAGGGATGGGGTTTAGGATTTGGCACTATGGCCGTCCTGCATCACAACCCCCATTTCCGCCCACTGCGCTGCCCAGTTACGCCCCCGGAATACCTCTGGAACACCCTGTGGAGGCCCTGTGCCAATCAAGCGCCACCGACACTTGACTGGCACACAGCTGGCGCTGCCAACAGTCGTAGCTGTGCCCGAGCATTGGCACTGCTGCTTGCACTAGTCCAGCACCATAGTGCGGCAACGGACACATTTTACGGCACATTTGCGACAGTGTTCGGCTGGTGCAAGAGCGCGGTGCCAGCGCAAAGTGGGTATAGGATTGTGCTCTAAGGCATATAAAATTATGCATGGGATGAATAGGGTGGATCGAGGGAAGCTCCTTTCCCTCTCACTCAACACCAGAACCAGTGGACATCCACTGAAACTGAAAGATGGGAGAGCGAACAGACAGAAGGAAATATTTTTTCCCTTAGTGCATAATTTATCTATGGAACTCCTTGGCATAGGATGTTGCAATGGCAACTGGACTAGCTGCTGTCAAAAGGTGATCAGATATATTTATGCAGGAAATGTCCATCCTAAGTCACAAGCCATGATGACTCTATAACCTCGGGTGTTAGAGGTAGTCTTCCTCAGAATGCCAGGTGCAAGGGAATGGCAACAGGATCAGGCCTCTTGTTGTCTCGTGTGCTCCCTGAGGCATCTGGTGGGCTGCTGTAAGATACAGGAAGCTGGACTAGATGCTCCCTTGGCCTGATCCAGCAGGGCTCTTCTTATGTTCTTACATTAAGTATTAACATAGAAGTTCATATATTTGCATTTATGTTCATCTTCACTTGTGAATTTAGAATTCTGATGTATACTAAGGACAATCTTTCCAGTTAAGTGTCTGTTCAACTTTTCCATAACAGTTACCTGGATCCTGCTACCGCCAACACCCTTTAATTATTCTGCAATTAAATATTTTTGAGCGGCTTGTTGCCAGAACAACAACAGGGACCTGTCAGAGCCATTATGCCAGAAGAAAAACATTCGCTCAATTGTGTTGCAACGTGTCTCAAGCAGCATTACATTCTGGGCAAGACATTCACATAAGACCTCCATTTTTATTCTTGAGTCTCTTGTGTTTATTTAACTGAATCAGTCTTCTGCTGCTTAGAGCAGTGGCACTCAACCTTTCGCGGCCCAAGAGCCACTTCATCACTAAGCAGATGCAGAGAGGTGGAGAGCTGTGTGCAAACTCCCAGAAGTATTCAGTGCGCCGAACACCAAGAGACACGGAGCAACTTCACAGTGCATTAATAATTCATGGCCACGTCAAGCCAGCTCGGGAAAGGTGGCGCTTGGCAAGGCGCTCGTCAGAGTGCAGGGAGAACCAGAACCAGAGGCAGCCTTTCTTTGCATGGCGGGGGCGAACATGCCAACCAGCACATTTAGAACAAACCTAAGGGCATACCTTAACTGCAGCATAAATGTATCTTTTTGTGTTTTAACTATACATGAGGGCTTCGTGGCAGGGGAGAAGGTGGCATACACACGGCTAAATAAATAAACAAACATGCTTATATGTGTGCATCATGGTCATTTATCTCTTCTTCTTCTTCTTCTTCTTCTTTTTTTAAGGAGAATATGAAATGTCACAACGTCCCAAGAGTCTGCACTGGGGCCTGTGTTTAAGATGCTCAGCAGTAGCCATAGAAAGGATGTGAGGGTGGAAGCAGTGGAAGGCCTAAATTTTTAGTTGCCATAAAGCAATTCAATGTGTCGTAACTGAACTGTGAAATAGTGTGGAACAACATCATAATTCTGGGAGAGCAGGCAGATACAGTTTGATGTAAGCACCATTGGAAATATGACCCTATGGATATAATGGTGAGCTCTTGTTATTTTTTCCCAGTCAGATCATGGGTATTTTATTTGGGCAGCGCAATCCTATACCCCCCTTGCGCCGGTGCTAGGCTCTTGCACGGGCTGAACGCTGTCACAAACGTGCCATAAAGTGTGTCTGCGACGGCACTGTGGTGCTGGACCGGCATGAGCAGCAGTAGTGCCAGCACTTGGGTGCCGCCATGACCGTTGGGAATGCTGGCCATGTGCCAGTCAAGCGTCGGCGTCACTCGGTTGGTGCAGGGCTGCCATGAAGGCGTTCCAGAGGCGTTCCGGGGGCGTAACTGGGTGGCGCAGTAGGCGGAGACGGAGGTTGTGACGCAGGATGGCCGTAGTGTCAATCCCAATGTCTGGCCATGGCGGCCCCAATTCAGGTTGCTCTTGTGCATGTTTCTCTGCGCCTGCAAAGCAGCAGGTGCAGATCCGAGCAGGTGCATAGGGGCGACCGGGGCTTATGTGGGTGCAAGGGGAAAACCTCCCCTTGTCCTGGATGTTGCTGCCGCCTCCTCCTCCTAATGGGCTTTAGGATACAGCCCTGCTATGTCAGCCTTACTAGGCCGGCTTAGTATAGGATTACACTCTAAGTGTGATACACACAAGGAATTCCTGTTTCATGTGTGTGTCCCTATTCATGTCAAAGGAGGGAGTAGTAGCCTCTTACTGGAAATCCAGAAAGGCAGAGTAGCTCATGTTCAGATCTCCCTCTGTCTGATGTGAGCGCACGTGCACGCACGCACACACACGCACAGAGAGAGAGAGAGAGAGAGAGAGAGAGAGAGAGAGAGAGAGAGAGAGTGTTCCCAACAACAGTGATGGCCCAAAACTTCCTGATGCTCACAGCAGCATGCCAGGTGCTTCCCTCTTTGCCTTTGCTCCTCCCACTCTTCAATGTTCTAGCTCAGCACCCTCCTCCCCTCCACATTTCCTCTTCCTTTCTGTCCCCCTCTTCTACTTTCCAATCCTGGAAAGAGAAGGAGGAGCAGTGAAGACAAGCAGGTTGACAGAGATGGGCAACTCCCACCAATCTGCTGCCTGACCACTTTAATTGGCCTAATATAATGAATGGGCTGGTGCTGCATCCCAATCACTTTGCCTGTAAGAGAGCTCCTCACTGCAGTATTGTGCTATATTACTGATTCTGATGCATTATCCAGGAATTGTCCCACTGATCACAGTAGGATGTACTTTTTTTGGAATGGTAGCTCATATGATTGGGAATTCCAATTCAAGTACAAGATCTCTGGTGGTGTTACAGAAGAGCTGGGAATTATGCCCAGCGTCCATCAGCTCTTGGTTCCTGCCCTCTGCCTCTATGATGGTATGAAATGATAAAATGGGTACTTAGCACAAACTGGGGCAGGGCTCCCCTAGTCTCTGTCTTCCCTTTCAGAAGAACCATCGCTGTCAAAAATACATATGTGGACAGTAAGGAAGCTGTGTGAATGCAAGGAAAACAGGACACAATCTTTTGCTGGATTAACTTCCAAAATGTTGCATCAAGTTCTTGCTCCAACACCATGGTGAACATCAGCATTTATGCCACCACTGCCACTAGATTTAATCTGTAGGATTGAGATGCTTGAAAAGCCATGTCTAGAGTTGAAACAAAGAACAAAGGTATATCTAGGAAAAAGTGGACAGGCAAAGAGCTTAAAATACATCAGAGGTTGGCCCTCTTCAGATGCCCTCTTCAAAAGTGATGTAATGATGGATGTGGTTACAACATGAGTAGATGCATATTAGCAAACCCCACTGCCGATACACTTCATAGTTCTACCCATTGCTTTCTCTGGTGAAAGTAAAAGTGTTTGTCTGACAAAGGCACCCGACAAAGAGGTACGCCCTGGGTTCAGAGGCATAATGCATTGCCCCAGTGCCTGGGGGCAGTGATATCACAACATCGTGTGACACTTGACATCACTTCCAGGTTCTCCCCAAAAGAGGGGGCACTTGTGGCAGCACCCCCTGTTCCTTCTCCTTCAAAGGGAGCCTCCTCAGGAGAAGGAACAGGGAGTACCAATCTGTCAATGCGTCTAACATAATTAGGGTGGAGTCTGGGG
>JAJKFI010000037.1:3294727-3363909 GCA_029204185.1 Lerista edwardsae
GCGGCGCAGGGAGCGAGCGGGCCGTGGGCGCCATTTTGGGGGGGCGGGCGCCATGCGAATGGCGCCCCCTGCAAGATGGCGCCCATGGCTCATGCCACCCCCTGCCACACCCTAGTTACGCCCCTGTCCACGACCCACTTGATATCAGTTCACTACCCACCAAGTGGGTCCCGACCCACAGTTTGAATAACACTGGTATACAGTATTCTCAATTTGGTAAAATGGGGGGTGGGGTGGGGAGGGCGAGCCTGTCTCAGATCTGTGCAAAAGATGATGCTGGAGGTTTACTCCAAATGTCTCCAGATTTGAGACAGGGCAACTGATGAGAGGCAGTGAGCAGGAAGGAAGTGAGGAAAAGCTTACAGAGAACCAAGGTATGTGAAGAGTTACGTAATGTTGATGGAGGTAACCCCTCCCTAACCCCAGTCCCAGGCTTGAAAGCCCTACATGGCTACTCAGTTCTGCACCAGTGATTGAACTGTTGTAGCTCTGAGTAGACCCATAGAAGCTGCAGGGGCTCACCATGAGTAAGGGAGCAAATGTTTCCTTACCTCGAGGAGACTTCTGATTGCCTCTCTGTCGGTGCAGGATATATTAGTGGCTATTTTGGTGCTTCTGTATCATATTCAGTTGCGGATCCAGGGGGGTGCACGGATGGCAAGCTGCATGGGCGCCGGAGGGAGCATGGGCGCCGTCCCTCCCTCGTGCCTGGAATGCTCAGAAATGGAGCTCTTCTGGGTGCAGAGAGGCGTGGCGGGGGAACGCCCAGGGGGTGGCCTTGCCATGGGGCGCGCTCCCGGCCCGGGCCACCTCTGATCATATTGCAGACAGCCCAGTTGTTGTGGCTGCTGCTGTTGTGCACATTGTCTAGAACAGGTGTGGCCAATTTTTCAACTTTAGGGCTCCTGGACCCTTAATAATTGTGTAGCAGTAGGAATTTCAGCAGGTGCAGCTTGTCGTGTGTGATGACAAGATGCACCTGCTGAAATTCTGCCTTCTGCACAATTGTTAAAGGTCCAGGAGCCCTAAAGTTGAAAGGTTGGCCACCCCTGGACTAGAACCTACTTTTTGTAGATATGTAAAGGGTTCCCCATGACCAAATGGTCTAGTCGTGACTGACTGTAGGGGGCAGTGCTCATCTCCATTTCTAAGCCTGTAGAGCTGGCGTGTGTCCAAGGACAACCTTCCATGGTCATGTGGCCGGCATGACTATACACAGTATGGAATGCCGTTACCTTCCCACCAAAGTGGTTCCTATTTATCCACTCACATTTTTACGTGCTTTTGAACTGCTAGGTTGGCAGGAGCTGGGACAAGCAACGGGAGCTCACGCCATCGCATGGTCTCGAACTCCCAACCTCCTGGTCAAAAAGCCCAGCAGCAGTGGTTTAACCCGCAGTACCACCAAGTTCATATATATATATATATATATATATATATATATATATATATATATATATTGTATACACACACACACACACACACACACACACACACACACACAACTATATGAAGCTTGATGATGTGAATGAGAGTTTCTTCTCTCCTTCAGTGACACAATTCAGACACAATTCATCTCTTTTATGGGCTTGAAGATTTTTTTCAGATACATATCAAAGACCTTTCCATGCCTCTAACATGAATAATAGGATTCTAGTGCAGCTTATAATAAATCATCTTGGTTCCCCATTTGGCTGTGAGCAAACATGGCTATTTTCAGCACAGCAATCAGAATTCCACTTTGCCATTTCAAAATTGTTCTACCTGCCTTATGGTGCCTCTGATACAACCCTTCCAAGGTCAGAAAGAAGTGATAGGCTCAAGGATACAATGTCTGGGGAGTCAAACTTCCTTTTGCCTGCACAAGGAGGACAGATGTGATGTTGGATTTCTATGGACCAGTCTCTAAAATGGATATGGCTACTTCATTGTTTAAAGATGTAGAAGTGAAGCCCATGATTTGGGATCCTGAACCATGTTACAGATGACACTGTACCCTAAAGTCGTTTACTCAGAAGTAAGGGCCTCTTCACACATGCACGGCTATTACTCATTGGGCCGGTTCACTTATTCACTTATACACACTTTTCAGCAAGTAAGCCCTACTGAACTCAATGGAACTTTCTTCTGAATAGACATGCATAGGATCCTTTTTTATTGTTATTATGTCTGGCTTCATTCTCTGATTATGTTTTAGTACTTTGTATACTCTTGACATGTGATGTCCAGGGTCTGCATTTGACACGTGAAGATTTTGCCATGGAGGCTGACATTGCTATGCAGTGGCAATCAGTTTTTGACAATATGTGGTAAGTAGCATATACACAGTTGTGTAGCTGTGGGGGAGGGTCACAGGGGTCTTAGGAGCCCCGCTGGCACTCTTCCAGGAGCAGTAATGTCACCTAGTCACCACTGTCCTGCCTCCCTCAGTCCTGCCCCCCTCAGTCACACCTCACTTGCACTGGAAGTGACAATCTTTGGCCCTCAGAACACTTTCTGGATGCGGCTGTAGCTCAGCTCCAGAGGGGTAAGGGGCCTGTCATGAACAAGTGAATGGTTAGGCCTAGGTCTGTCTCCATTTTCTATGGGCAGGTTCAGCTACCGGACTGCAGAACCTGCCTCTTCACAGCTGGTGGGAATCAAACTCATTAAGGGCACTCAGGAATGTGTTATCTGGTTCTCAGTGGGCAGGGGAGCCAGGTAACCTGGAGTAGAACACTTTGCTGGCCAAGGTCACATGTTAGGGGAAGATTTGCTGCAGTTGTGAACCTCTGGTTGGGAGGGGATCGGAGGACTGACTGAAAGTAGCTTCATGCCGCAGTTCAACTTCTGGAAGATTTGAACCATTGGAAGGACTAATTAGCTGGAGCAGGTTCTAGTGCCATGGTAACCAAAAGGGGATAAAAGAGGAGGGAGGTGTTCATGGGGTATTTGGAGGCAGATGCTCTGTTGGAGTCTAGTCAGCACGGAGCCTCATAATGGGTACCTGGTCTCAGAGAGCTGCATAGCCTTCTCTGCTGGGTGAAGTACCAGGTGAGAGATAGGGAAAGTTAGCTTAGGCAGTTAGCTTTATTGTTTTGCACTGTGTTCTTTTAGGTCTTCCCAAGCTTTGTTCTTGGGCCTTACTAGTAGTTGTGCAACCAAGAATCTTAGTAAACCTAATTCTATTCAATTGACTGGTGTGGTTTTGTGTGCTGGGACCGGGCTCAGCTATCAGGCCTGGCTGCTGGGTCTAGCTACCAGACGGAAGTACAGCCAGGCCAGTTCCTTGAAGTCTGGATCCCTGGGGTGATGGGGCATCAGGACTTGTAAGGGCTAGTGGTGAACCTGGGTCAGGGAGGTGGCTGTTCCCCCTGAGGCAGTGTTGTACCATTTGGTCTAACTGGCGAAGAACTGTGCCTTGAAGTCTCAAGGTATGTTTTATGCTCCCTTTGACACCCCTTTCCAAGATTGGTGGCCAGGTCATGCAAGCTGAGACTCAGTCCCCTTGAGTGACTGGGTCACATAGAAACCTAACTGGCCATGTAGAGGAGCTCTTGGGCCACTGGACGTTGACAGTGGGATCAGGAGTGGCAATTAAACCACACAGGCTCCTTTGGGTTGGAGTGCCTGGGTTCGGATATGACCTGAGGGACCTGTGTATGATGGGCAACCTTGGAAGGTGCCCTGGGGAGTACGTCTTCTAGCTACACCACTGCTTATACACACATGGAATGGCTTTGTATAAAGGTATGGTACTGTATATTTAGACCAGAACTTTGACTTTCAGTGGCTCTCCAGGCTCTCAGGCAGGGCCCAGGGGTCTTTCCCATTGTGGTAGACCTACATTTTGGGAGCTCTGAAGCTTGAGCGGTTATGGGGGGGGGGCTTCATCACAACCAGAAACGAGGTCTGGATAACCACTATTGTCTTATTCCATGAGATTGTTCAACCACAGATCTACATCACAGATTTTGACTCAAATTAAATTGCTGTACTCTATCATCTCACATTTCAGAGTCACTGGTGTGAATAAAAATGTCCTATACCTTTATAGTTGAATTATGGGGGATGAAAATTAGGGAAATGTTATATGTTTGTGCTACAAACTTTGGGACTGTTGAAATATATGCAACAAAAATTAATCAATCTGAGTCATGCAACGATTACACTATACAGTTGGCCCACATTATCTGCAAGTGTTCAGTTCCAGGAACCCCTGCAGATAAGTAGACCTGCAGATACTGATCTGTGAGTTTTGGGCCCTCCCTTAAAGCCTTCCTGAGCCCAACTCCCCCTTCCCCCCACCGTTCCCCTGTCCCTGCAGTGTACGACGCCAGGCATCTGCTTCATTGAGTGTAGCTCTGTGTGCCAACACCAATGGGAAGGCTATTACGGGATTCCTTCTGGTGCTGCAAATAGGTGTGCCATTGCAGTGCTTTATGGCACTTTTTTTGATGGCTTGCACCAGTAGTAGTAACAGATAGGATTGGGCCATAAATGGCTGAGGCCTGATCCACACAAACAGACGGATGAGGAGCAAATGTAGTGGTACAGTCCTGAGACTATAGAATGAATTCTACCACTCTGAGTTGCACACTTGTAGTGGGAGGTTGCATTTTTCAGTACTCACCCCCTTCCCCCATCCTTTCAAATAGAGAACTGGCATAGCAGGTGCTGGGAACTTTCCCCCTGATGTACTAGTCTTGATTTCCCCCCATGGGCCAGCATTACAAAATGTTGTGTTACCCCTTCAGCTTCCCCATCTACCACCTCATTCTGCTGCTTGTGTACCAGGCCTGAGCTTCTAGTATTCCATTCCTGTGGATAGTTGCCTTTCCCCCCTTCCTATTACTTATGTTCAGTGAGAGAATTATGAGTACTAAAGGGCTCTTCAGTTTCACAAGTATTTGGTTTATGCATTAAGATACTGTAATTTGAGATGTTCAAAAGATTGGCTAGATATATATTTTCAGCATATGTGATGTGACAGTATTTTAACGCAATTACTTGGAGTTAAAAATTAGAATTTATTGAGTGCATTCTTAAAATATATAACCCAGTGTGCTATAGCCAGTATATCTGTTGATTTAAAGATTTTTTTTTTAATTTCACCTTGGCATGTCTTTTATCAGGAATCATTCTGAAACTTTTTAATTTATGGGCTTTTATTGCAATCCTCAATTCATCCTGAGTAGTCTATTATTAAGTGTTCTAGAGGCTCTTATTGTTCTTTATCGAAGGATTGTATCTCCCTGCAATTCATCTGTAGTCATTCTTCATACAGAAAATCTTTCATATTAGGATCCTTTCATCATTCGATGACAACTCTTGAATGCATCATTATTCAGCAATGGGTTTAGAAATTATAATCATTAGGCAATTTTTCATATAATCTGATTTTATAAACTGTTTCTTTTTATTATCTTTTGATGGAAAACAGTAAATGCATCTGTCTGTTTTGATCCTCCCTGATAACTGTAATAGAAAAACTAAGTAAGAACATCTTATTGAGGAAACAGCCAGACTGGATTTTTCATATGCATGGACTGAAAGGTTATTTAATGTGAAGGAAAACTCCCTCTTCTACTTAATGAGACATTCTCAGCGCAAATATCCAAACATTAGTACTTTACTCCTTATGCATGCCTGTCAAGGTTCAATTGACTTTGTACTCCAGAGAGGGTTATTGTGTCGCATAAAATGTACAATTAAAAGCAAAACAGGGAGGGGGTGGGGGTGGAATGCATCATTTCATACATATTTCGGTCCCACTTCTCAGTTACTTTATCAGGTCTTTTATCCCTTTAAGGATCTCTATAGAAACCTTAAAGGAGAAAGTCATGGTAGTAAAATGGATAAAGGCACTCAGTTTGTATTGCTGAGATACAGGTTCAAATCCTTTTCAGTCATTAGCTCTGAATATTAATATTAAGGGAATATTATGGCTAATCCAAAAGTTTCCTCATGATCATAGTTCAAGGAAGGTGCTGAAAAACTTTCTCTTGGGAGGAGTCTTGCCTCTCAGAACTAAACTTCCCAAAAGACCCTGGAGAGAGGCAACAATTGCTAAATCAGTATACCTCTGTAGTGAAGAGCACAGTCCTATGCATGTCTACTCGGTAGTAAGTCCATAGTGTCCAGTGGGGCTTACAAGTAAGCGTGCATAGGATTGCAATGCAAGTCAGTAGCCCTCCCTGTACTGCATAAATGTGGGGAAAGGAGAGCAGGGTTGTTGTAACTGACCCCCCATGCCTGAAGCAAGTGAGAACCAGAGCCAGTCTAGCTTGGAGATGGCTGGTAACCAGTGGTGGGATTCAGGGGGTTCGCCCAGGTTCTATAGAACTGGTTGTTAAATGGCCGGGCCCCGCCCACTCGCTTACCTCTGCTGGCTTCGGGGTTTTTTTTTGTTCCAGCTATGACGTCATAGAACCGGTTGTTAATTCATTTGAATCCCACCACTGCTGGTAACCACTTGTGAATCGCAAATTCTGTCTCAAAGGCTTCTCAGATTTGGTGTAGGCAGAACCCTTGATATGGACTATCCTCAGTCCTTGACCCCCTTTCCAGGGATTGGTGCTGAAAAGCTGGGAAGTCATGGTGATGCCCAAGGGTAAAGTTGCATACTAACTCCTCCAGGGTAGGTACCCATGCTCTGGGTGGGGTAGAGTGGGGATAGCTGGTATAGCTAGGACAGCTGCAGGCTCATATTTGAGTAAAGGTAAAGATTTCCCCACGACCCAATGGTCTAGTCATGACTGACTGTAGGGGGCGGTGTTCATCTCCGTTTCAAAGCCTGTAGAGCTGGCGTTTTGTCCGAGGACAAGCTTCCATGGTCATGTGGCCGGCATGACTCTATGCCATAGCGCATGGAACGTTGTTACCTTCCCACCGAAGTGGTCCCTATTTATCTACTTGCATTTAGGTACTTTCAAACTGCTAGGCTGGCAGGAGCTGGGACAAGCAATGGGAGCTCACTCCGTCACACAGTCTTGAACTCCCAACCTTACGGTCGGAAAGCCCAGCAACAGCAAATTAACCCACTGCGCCACCACGTCCCTTATCATATTTGAGTGGTTTGTTGTAAATCAAGACACGTAACCCATTTTACTCTGCAATATTAGCAATTTAGTGGGTGCAGATTCGACTGGACCCAGGAAGGTGGATCAAGGCTGGTAAGAGGGATAGGATATTGGTGGTGCCATTGTTGCTGATATTGTCTACTTTCTGGCCTCAATTTGCCTCCTGCCCTACTTATTGGCACCAGGGGTCATTGGGAGGCTGCTGCAGCATGGCCTTTTGCAGCAGTTTACCAGCAGCCCCCATATGGCATGCTGCCATTTGAGACAGCCATAAAACACCTTCTGCCTCTGGAAGTCTAGCACTGGTAGCACATGGCCACAGTAGGATTGGAGCAGGGGCCTCCAAACTCTGGCCTGCTGGCTGGATCTGATGCATCCAACGATCACAACACAGCATGACAGTGTTGATGTTGAAGCTTTACTATTCCAGCACGAAACAACCCATTTTCATGCTGTGAATTTGCAGAGCCTTGCACAGGGGAGACGATTGCACTATGAAATCAGGGCATGGGGTCTCCTGGGGTGAGTGGCAGTGGAATCATTTCCCTGGCACAAGATTCTGCAAATTCATAGCATGAAAATGGGTTGCTTTGTGCTGGACTAGTAAGGCTTTGTGCCAGAATGGTAAGGCTTTAGCACTACCATGCCAGGACGGGATTGTTGGGTGCACCACAGGCCACAGTTTGGAGACAGCTGCTCTAGAACACTTTTCCTCCCTGTGGATGCCTTTGCTAACTACCTGTTGGCAACATATGCTAAAAAATTCCCATGGTAAGGCATAGGCATGGGCCGCATCATACAAACAGCCGAAAAAGCAGACTGATTTATGGCGCAATCCTAACCTGCACTGAAATAGGCAGGCCAACAGACCTGCCCTTGGCAAGCTTGGGCACAACTTACCCTGAAATTGGGCCCACTGAAATTGGGCACAATTTCAGTCCCCTTACCCTATGCCATGCACCAGCCAAACCAGTTTGGAGACTGCTACTCTAATACCAGCTCTCAAGAATGATTAAACCCTGTGACTAGTCCAATTCCCTGAGTAATTTACAATGATTGCATTATGTCCTGTTGGAAAAAGCTATGGGTGTAAATTAGGCAATTATTAAGTGATAACCAAGTCATGTGATGGAAAATCCCTTATATGATAATTCCCACCCCCCACCCCACTAGTTTGCTACAAACAAGGTGGGAGTAGAGGCAGTAAAAGAGTTCAAAGAAAACACCTAAATTTCTAAAAACAACAACAGGTACTTCTCTGTGGGTAGTATGGATCCTAGTCTTTGGACTAGGGAATCTTAAACCTACCCCTTTTGCATGGGAGTGTGAGAGCTCAGGACACAAGACAACCACCTACTGTATGGTTAGGAGATCTCCATGGCTGTGGGAGGCACACACAGAAAAGTAGCAAGGAAACAAGGATTGGGACATACCTCTGCAAGTCACAGCGGACAAAAGTTAAGGTCTGGGTTGTGGCCTCTGAATCATCTGCACGGGGAACAATGCAGTGCCTCCCAGGGTCTTGCAGACAGTGTTGTACCCATTTTCTAACATGTCTACACAAAAGGAAGTCCCCTTAGGTTAAACCGAGCACCAGAGGGTATGAACATAAGAACATAAGAAGAGCCCTGCTGGATCAGGCCAAAGTCCAGCTTCCTGTATTATATCTCACAGCAGCCCACCAGGTGCCCCAGGGAGGCATGAGACAACAAGATGCTTGGATCCTGTTGTCACTCCCTTGCACCCTGTACTCTGAAGTAGCCTACTACTAACGTAAGGGGGTTGCACATTCCATCATTGCCTATAGCCCACGATGGACTTTTCTTCCAGAATTCCGTCCAATCCCCTCTTAAAGGCATCTAGACCAGATGCCATTACCACAGAGTTCCACAGATTAACTACCCGCATAAAACAATGGCACTGAGCTGAAAATAAAAACTGGCGAATACTGTACTTGCTATAATTGGGATACTACTAGTTTGGAACTTGTAGTGTGCGATATGTGCACAAACATGTGTGATAAGCACACAAAGACTTGGAGCTCAATCCTAACTAACTTTCCAGCACTGGGGTAAGAGCAATGCAGCTCCAAGGTGAGGGAACTAACATTCTCTTATTTTGTGGAGGCCTCCGATTACTATTCCACTGAATGCAGCGCATGCCCCATTGGCACAGTTGTGTCAGTGCTGGAAAGTTGGTTAGGATTGTGCTCTCAGACAGTTTGGGGATATTATTTTGAAATAGGTACAGTCAAGTGAAGCCCAAACATAGAAGGAAGCGAAGCAACTGCATGGGGTGTCCACATTCTAAGGGCACCAGATTTGCATATGGACATTTCAAGGAGAAAGACCTGCTGCCTGCAGTTCTGGATTATCCACTGTTGCAACATGAGCTTCTGGGTAAAAATGGAATTCTAATCTATGATGTATTAGTAACGGTGCCCGGGAATCTGGGATGATTAATTGGCTAGGCAGAGCACAACATTACCATTAAGTTATTGAAATTGAAAATAAGAATATAGTATCCTGATAAATACATGATGATTGAATGTGCATAGTATGTGATAGGGCAAGGGAAGGGTGGTGGGAAAACTTTAATTTGTGTGGGTCAGCAAAAATTGTGGGCTAATCCAATGTGTTTACTTAGTACATTTTTATTGATGTAAAAATATTCATGCTTTTGGTCTGGACAAAATACTTCCCGGTGAAGATTCATATACAGAAAGGTAATCCAATGAAAGATCTTATCTGACCACATTTGTATTTCCGAGACTTACATGTGTAGGAAATAATGTGCACGTGGATCATTGGGAATAAAATTTAAATGGATTGAATTTGGTTTCAGAGAAAGTGAAAAATAAAACTTGATTCCAGTGTGTGTGTAAAAAAAAAAAAAAGTTGAAGCAGAGCTCAAAGATTTGCTTTTTTCATTGAAAATGCAGGAGGCAGCAGGTGACAGCCAAACCTCCCTGCTGTTCAAATAGAAGCAAAAACAAACACGCAGTTTTATCACTTCCTCTGCTTACAGACTGTGAGCATTGCCTGAGATTCTTGCAGTTGGGGGATGGGCTCTATCCCCCTGTGATGCCATGCCTCTTCCCATTTTGTTTTGAAATGATGGATCATTTTTATATCTGGGGGGACAGATGAGGACAAGAAGCTGAGAAAATGTATGAACAGGGATCTCATGCCTTGAAAAGGTATCTAACTCCCAGTTCCTCCTAATTCACTGACTATGAGTGAGGATCAAAACTGAAAATTGGCCATTATGCAGAACTTAGAACTTGTGCACCACAATCATCAGTGTGCGTATGTGGAAGGAATTCCCATTGTGTTTAGTGGGCCTTTTATTCCCACGTAAATTTGACTTGAATTGCAGCCTTAGATGGCTTTGTTCCCAAGGTTTCATGGGGGAAGGACTGCCAAACAGCCAGTTTCAGTGGCCTGATCAATAACATTATATTCTGACAGGTAACCAACATGGGGGGGTCTGAGAATTCAGTAAGCCTCAAATTTTGGCAGGCTATATCCCCACATTGCCAGGTGCTTCCTGTTCTGACCTTCCAGATCCATTGGATGGATTCTGTCAAACCATCAGATTTTGCCCTTGCTTTGCCTGCTCTGACTTTATCACCTTGAGCCAGCCTTGCAGGACTGTAATTTTGAAATTGACCATTTGCTACCCTAAATTTTGGGGGGAATGTTGCAATGGAAGGAAAAGTATACTTTTCCTTGGAATGCAATACTTGGAATGCAACATCCAAACCTATCTATAGAGGTATTTATTTCCAGTAAGATAGGAGTACAGTCTACAATTGAACACAGTGCATTTGCTCTTGCATGGGAAAGGTGGGATATAAATTCATCAAACACAGAAAGTTAATAACACTATTTTCAAACACCTCTGCTTATCTGTTATTCATAATTTAGCTTTCTGCATATTCTGGTTCTCTTCCAACCCCTGAAAACTAGTAAAAACAACAACAAAAACCCACCAACCATCATCCAAGGGCTTGATTGCTTTAGTTCTAAGTTAAGGGCATCAATGCAGTGCTTCTAGTCTTGTACTCCCAGTCAAGTGAATCTGAGTGCAAGGGAAAAAAATGCCCACAAAATAAAGTATGATATGGAATGGAACTTCACATGATGTAGAACTATGCTAACTACATTTGACATGGAATACTGCAAGCATCTGAAGTTCACCAAAATCTAGTATTTCACCACTCACAACGTGCATGTGAACTTCAAGATCACTATATATAGGCTATCAAACATTGGAGTTAATTTTTTTGGGGGGGGAAAATTGCCTGCATGGTGTTTTTTTTTGTCACTATACATTTGTGTTGTAATTTCAGTATGTACATGGTTTTTGTTTGTAAGTAATAAAAAAGGCCACTATGTCTAAAACCAAACTCATCTATCCTCCCATGCCCCTTCCATGCACTGTCTTATTGTCCACAGACACGATCACCAGCCACCCCAGGGCGCAATCCTACACGCGCCTTTGGGTTGACGCTAACCACTTGCATCGGCCCAATGTCTCTAGCGCTGATGTGGGGGTGCCAACTGGCACCTCTGCATTGGTGTGGGTGCCATTGGGCTGATGCCAGCAGCAATGTCAGCCCAAGGGTGCTGGCCCAAGGCCATGCTGCTCGTTCATCAGCCAAACATGGCTGCCACAAGAGCAGTTCTGGGCAGGGGAGGATGGGCAGGAGGGAGGAACTGGTTGGGTGTGGGCGGGCTGGAAGGCATGCCAGCATGGGGGTGGGGCCGGGATGTGTCTGTTAGGCTAATCCAAGCCTCCGTTCCCAGGCCACGCGGCCCCGTTTGGGCCAGACAGCATCCTCGGCTCTGTGCCTACTATACAGCAGGCGCAGATCCAAGGAATCCATAAGGGAAGCTGGAGTCTTCTCTGGGATAAGGGTGCAAATGTGCCCTTGCCCCTGGGAGACTACAGAATGCTGCAAAGCTGCACTGGATAAAGTGCAGGCCCACCAGCCTAGTTGTTCCAGCGCAGTTTAGGATTGTGCTCTAAAGCTATTACCTTTGACACCTCTCTCCCTTATCTGTTGTATTCAGCAAATTTAGTCTGTTGCTTAGTTGCGCTGTTTCTACTTTGACAGTATTGCAAGAATCCAAGTCTTTCTTCCTGCTTCTTGGGCAAAAACTATAGTTTATACCCTTGATTGCTGCTGCTGCCTCATCCTTGCTGGTTTTCCTTTGACTCACCTTGGTCCCATCATCTCCATTCGGGACTCTGCTGCCAAAAAAATCAATGCTCTCATTGTTGTGACCACATGACACCCCTTTAGGCAATATAAGGATGATAATACTGTCCTACCTACGGGGTTATTGTAGGGACCATGGACAGAAAATGTATCTGAAGAATCTTGATCATTACTGTAGTGCTTTGTATGTGATGCATTTTCACTAGCTCTATGTGGATATATCCTTTGCAGGATTAGATTGTAAAAACTCAAGTTTAATAGTCTTGTTTATTTCCATTAAATAAAAGCAATAATAATAATGTGTGTATTTATATAAGTTGATATTAGATATGTTCACTATGCATTGAATTTTATCACTAGGCTGATCATTTACATTTCAAATCCTCCATTTTTCCTCCAAATCCTAATAACGTGTAGAAAACAGTTTTGAAAAGCATGTCCTGCTTACCAAAGGAACTTCCTCTTCATTTCCTTCTCCTAGCCCTGCTAAAGCTGTTAGGCCCATTATTTAATTTAATCTATAAGGGTGTGTGTGTGTGTGTGTGTGTGTGTGTGTGTGTGTGTGTGTGTTCCAGCATAGCTCTGGAACGCCTGGAGCGATTGACACCAAACCTGGTACACATATGCCTTGTGATCTGGAAAGAAATACTGCGGGGGTAAGACACCCCTAGCACCCCTGGGGGTGGGGGCGCGAAGGGGGTGCCATGTAAAAATGATTGAAAACAGCCGATATTGGTGTTGAATACATAGTTTCTGGGGTCGCCGAGATGAATAGTGATGCTCCCGACGCCGTTTACATCCATGTTCAGCCCCCATCAGCATGGGGGGGGGGTGAGAAGGGGTGCAAAATAAAATGTCTGAAATGACCGACATTGGTGTCAAATCCATAGTTTTTGGGGTCGCTGAGCTGATTGGTGACAGTCCCGATTACATTTAAGCCCAAGTTTAGTCGAATAGTAGCACCACTGGAGGTGGGAAGGGGGTGACATGTAAAAATAATTGAAAATGACTGATATTAGTGTCAAATCCATAGTTTTCGGGGTCGCTGAGATGAACGGTGACTCTCCCGATGCTGTTTAAGTCCGAGTTTGGCCCCCATCGGCATGGCAGATGAGAAGGGGTGCAAAATAAATGACTGACAGTGTCAAATCCATAGTTTTCGGGGTCGCTGAGCTGATTGGTGACAGTCCCAATGACATTTAAGCCCAAGTGTAGTCGAATAGGACGAGTAGAATTCTGTAGAACCTTCTGGAAATTTGTAGAAATCATTATGCCCCGGACTTGGACTCCAATCAAATACTTGCCATGTTACCAGGTGTAGTCACTGAATACAAGTCTATTGATACTCGTCACTTTCCCATCAGACTTCCTAAACTCACTTGATCTGGCTGGATTGCCACCACATCTTTTACTTACAGCGGGATCTCCAATTATTTTACTAAGGGCCCTCAACCCGCCAAAACTTTGCAATGGCACAAGGCTGTGTGTCAAGATGCTGGGTACTGTAATTGAAGCAACTATCTTAACAAGAAAGGGAGAGGGTGAAACAGTTTTTATCCCACGGATAACACTCATTCCAACGGATCTCCCTTTTCACTTTAAGAGATTGCTATTTCTAGTGAGACTTGCATTCTCGATTACGATCAACAAGTCACAAGGGTAGTCTATTAATTACTACGGAGTAGATTTGAGATCGCCATGTTTCTCCCACAGGCAATTTTATGTTGCTTGCTCAAGGGTGGGTTCACCCAATAATTTATGTATTCTTGCTCCTGGAGGTGAAACTAAAAATGTTGTTTAAAATCAAGTTTTCTGTTAAATTAATATTATAGTAAATTTGTAAAAGATTTTACTTTATAATTTTCATACTGTACTTATACTTTTAATTACCTGTACATAAAATTACTGCGATTTTACACTATAGATAGAATTTATTCCTTTTCCTGTCTAATAGAAGCTTGAGATAAATAAATACCCGGGCAACGCCAGGTAAGGACAAGCTAGTTAAATAAATTTTAAAGCTACGTCTTTGTTCAGAGTTTAAGGCATTCTATGCAGCTTTTTTTTCCAAGGTGAAATCCACAAATTCACTGAAACACAAGGTGTAGGTGATGTGCATGCTTTTAATTGTATTATGTTTGCCATTGACCTGGCTTTTCCTTGGTCTTCTAAACATTTATGAAACACACCGAATAGCTCCAACGCTGAATAATGTAGGTGAACTGTCACTTAAGGAAATCTCTTAAGGAAATGTCACTTAAGGAAAGTTTGCTGGATGGTTTTACAAAGTTAACATTGTGTTAGCTCTCTGACCCTTAGCAATGTGCAGATCCCACTGATCTATATAATACATGCTGTAATCATACTAACTGCCATAGATGTTTTGTACACACTCCTTTGCACAATGTGGAACCTTCAAATCTATGTGGATATTGAATGACAACCTTACTTAATGAGGCATCATCCTTTGTGTCAATAATAATGCACTTATAATGGTGCAAAGGTGAGGACAGAGCAATTGGGCAGGGAAGAAGTGTTACAGGTGACTAATTTGTTTTTCCTAAGAATCACCGTAAACAAGCCTTGGCACAATAAGTGGTTGTGAATAGGTATGTACGCATGTTTGCAAGTTCCATTCTTCTAACCCATGACTATGAAAATTCATGTATTCACATTTCAGCCAGACTGAGAACACAATCCTAACCTGGGCTAAGTTTGGCCAGCACAAGAGCCACCATAAAGCAAATTTGGACCACTCTCGGAGTCAGAGAGGCCAGCACATAGATGTATGCCGTCCTCCCTGACTCTGAGAGTGGTCCAAACATACTTTACAGTGTCCTTTCTGCCTGCCAAACTTTGCTGGCCGAACTGTGCTGGCCTAACTGCAGGTTAGGATTGTGCCCTCATTTGAACAGTCATTCTTGGCTCTCCTAGATGGTTTTGATCTTGCTTGTTTCATTTGTGGTTGCACTGCCTCATTGGTTTTGTGATCTCAAATCTATGAATGATTGTGAATCTATATTTTCAGGGTTGAGGATGGAAGGTGGTTTGGTGTGAGAGGAGTAAAATATCTTGCAAGTACAGATTTTTATAAACTATGTATTGCCATTTAATAGTTGTTTTCAAGGTGGTTTACAATATAATTCTTAAAAACAATTAAACATTAAAGTAGGAAATAGCAATGCAATCAGCAGCACAAACAGTGGCAGTAGCAGCAGCATTGATACAGTAGATAAAATTGGAAGATGGTCATTTGCCTCTGAAAGTGGCATGCCCAAAGCAATGGATCAGAGTCGGACCAGGAGGAGGAGGCAGGAATCAGGAAACTGTTTAAAAGAAGCAGTTCCAGGCCTAGAGACCAGTCTCAAACTAGGGCCTGTTTGGCAAGATGCTCCAGAGCTGGAGAACCCGGTGCCAAAGACTCTATCTCCCACTGAGCTGGAAGCCAAGCCCTTCTAAGAACATAAGAGCCCCACTAGATCAGGCCAAAGGACCATCTAGTCCAGCTTCCTGTATATCTCAGTGGCCCATCTGGTGCCTCAGGGAGCACACAAGACAACTAGATACCTGCAGCTCCATGTCACTCCCCTGCATCTGGCATTCTGAGGCTTCTAGGACTAAACCTCACTTTGCACCACACATCAGCATTGACAATGGGCCAGGAAGAATGCAGTGGGATAAAGGAGTAGTGCAAGACTCTTGGTCTGAAGACTGCCCCTTTGAAGCTCTCTGCTCTCCAAACAGGGAGGCAGAGTTTGGAAGCTGGGAGTTTTGGCCTGGAGTTATTTAAAACCTCATCCTTAGGCATTTGCTGGAGCAAATTGCTCAGAGCTCTCCAGGGTACTGTAACCCCGCCTTGCTCACTCTGCCCTGGAAAACAGGCCAAAAATTATGCAAGGAATGAATTTAGGTGAGCTACCTAGAGAGGGTTTTCCTATATCAGCCGGGCTATCACTGAAAAGGCCCTGCTGCTGCTGCTGCTTATGGATGTACAATAAAAAATGGCAGTTTTTGTGGGGCTTCATAGGCTGATTGTGAAGGATCATATGAAAAAGGCATATCCTGAGATTCTCAGAACGCAAACATTATAGGCCAAAACCAGTGGAAATGTTATGTAGCCACCTCCCTGGTTTCTGTAACCTTACTATGCACACTTTCGAGCATAGCTTTAGAATCACAATGACTGGAAACAACTTGCCTTAAAAAAAAAAAAAAGATTCTCAGGAAGTTGTAAGTACTGCCTTCTTCATTGTTTAGTGCTTGGCAGAATCTTGGTATTCAGGTTCCTCTGGCTATGTGTTCCTTCTGGCCCAGAAGCAGACAGTCAAAAGACTGGCCATGGGATAGGCCGAATAGAATGGAGAAACTATTTCCTAAGGAGTCACAGTTCTCTTGGGAGAAAGAGAAGATAAGACTGAAAGCGGCTGTCAAACGTCTGAGGAGTATGATTCTGACAAGATGTCAATTTTCCCAGCTTGTAACATTCAGCAATATCCTAAACTGGCAGCACAATCCTGCCCCACACGAGTGGCACCCCCATGTTGGCCTGAGAGGGGAGCCTCCCTAGCCGAAACTTGCCAAAGGGGGAGCCTCCCTAGCCAAAACTTGGCTAGCGCAAGGGCGGTTCTGGGAGGAGGGGGGGCGGGAAATGGGTGGTTCCGGGCAGGGGGGGGTGGGCAGGCAGGCGTGCCAGCCTGGGGAGGAGTTGGGGTCAGGATGCGGCCATTAGGCCGCATCCTAGGCCTCCCCAGGAGGCCTCACCAATTCAGGCCGCATGGCTTCCTCAGTTCTGCACCTGCTAAATAGCAGGCACAGATCCAAGGAAGCCCATGGGGTGGCCGTAGCCTCCCCTGGGGCAAGGGGACGAACATGACCTTGCCCCGGGGAGGCTCCCCAGCGCACCACAGGCGCATTGGATTTGGCGCAGACCCGCCAACCTTGCCAATCCAGAGCACTTTAGAATTGTGCTCTGAGTTATATCAGCCCTAGAGTTCTACTCTAACTCAGGCAAAACTTTGTGATCTTGTCCGTTTCCTCCCTCCCACTCTGCCAGTTTCTTGGGCTGGTGGCTGTTGCTGCTGCAACAACAGGAGAGAGGGAAGGCCTCAGGCCTCTGCCCTTCAGTCCTTCTTGCCCCTTGCTCCATCCTTCTCTATGGTACCTGGAAAATTTGCATCTCAGGCATTGAAAAGGGAGGGGGGTGCTCTCAGACCACTGTCTTCAAAGCCTCCACTCTCATGTTGCTGCTTCTACAATACTAGATTAGATCCATTCCTAGGCGTGTCTACTCTGATGTAAGTCTGAGGTCATTGGGACTTACTCATGTGTTAGTCAACATAGGATTGTAGCTTTTCCATAGGGGAAAGGATGGGTAATTTTTTTTGGGGGGGGGCGCTCATGGGGGTGGAGGCTCATGGGTGTTGTCCGAAATCCTGTTGCATTCTTAATGGTCATCAAGAGTGCAATATGATTTCTAACAGCCCAATCCTTTTTTCCCCTGCTGATGGCTTCCGCTGCATCCTGTGCATGTGGGGGAATTGTGGCAGTTTTCTCTGGGTAAGGGAACATTTGTTTCCTAACCGGGGAGTAAGCCTCGGCAGTGTGGAAGGGGTCTACTTGGACTTGCACTCGCAGATTTTCTGTCGCAGGTCCACATGATCCCACACAGACCCACATGGATTGGGTCTAGGAAGGGGACTAGGAGTTGGTATTCTGAC
This sequence comes from Lerista edwardsae, assembly GCA_029204185.1. NCBI lineage: Eukaryota > Metazoa > Chordata > Lepidosauria > Squamata > Scincidae > Lerista > Lerista edwardsae. Next base: position 3,312,733 of record JAJKFI010000037.1, read on the forward strand.
CTCCCCCACCACATCCTACCGTCCCCGCCACATTACCTGTATTAGCAGGTCACTGGTAATCACCTGATGGCTGCAGGAAGTCTTCAGCCTTCTCAGTGGCACTTCTGCAGTGTGCTACTATGTGCACTGCTCGAGTAATTGTTACAACTGCCGTAAGGCAGTCACCAGCCGAACATTGGTTCTGCTGGCACCTGGGCCAATAGGGTTGGGCTGTAAACTCAGGATTCACCTAATGGAAAGAATTGTTCTTTTATTTTTTGAGAAAATACTTTTAGTTTATATTACCAATCTTGGATTGAGATCAAGGGAGGGGGGTGTTGTCCGTCACTAACAAGGCATCTTCAATCTTGAAATAAATGGATGGCCCAGTCCTGAGCATTCCTTTTTCAATAAATTTTACTTAGCGTGACTTAGAATTCCTGAATAAGCTGTGGCAAAGTCTGTTCCCCACTTATGCTGTGCAACAGAGCAGACCCTCAAAGCATTTACAGCAAAGAGGATGACTTGATGTCTTACTCAGCTCGTTTGTGCTCAGCCTTCAGTGACATGAACCAATAAAGCATTGTTTATTCACAGCTTAGAGGGGCTCATCACAACTCTAATCCCTCTACAGATAGCAAACAGATAACACAGACAATCACATTTTCCCTACATCAGAGAATATGCTGAGGAATATAATACACGTGCTGCAAGGTAAAATCATCATTGTGTTTAATACGACAGCAGTCATTTGCAAATGATAAAAGGTGTTGCTCAATGGCCAATTTGTGTAATGGATAAAAATTGTGTTTTGTTAGGAGTTAAGATTGCTGTGCAGACAATTTTTCAACATTCAAATGCACAAAAGCAAGTTAGTCCATCAAATACGATTTGTGTGAAAATTGATTGGGCATTATAGACACCATAGTACCATTGGCTGCTGAGCAAACAATGTAAGCATATTCCTTTGCCAGCCTATGCTGGTGGGGAATCTTTTTTTGTTTTTTTGAGGCCTGAAAAGAATAAAGTTACAGTGTTCAGAACTTTGACCAGATTACAAAAAGGATAGTAGAATCCTCGGAGACAGTACACAGGTTCTTACATCATGCATGTTTACCACTTGTTTCTGCAAATGAGCTGTGCTTGACATACATTTTCTCCACCGAATTCCCTCTCCGTTTGACATTTTGATGACAAATATTCTCCAGATATTCCCTGAATACTCAAATATTTGATCTGATATGTATTTGACAGTCTATGATATGGGATTGCAATATTTTGCCTGACAGTATTTGTCAGTGAGCATGACAGTTAAGAGCTTGGACTGAATGCTGGTTGGAGATGGGAGAGCAGGCCCAGTTTTGTACACCTTCAGGGTATCGGAGGAGAATGGTGGTGATGGTTGAATACGGGACCTTTAGTGCTCTCACATACGGATTCTGGGATGCAGTTGGACCTCTCAGCAGCGTTCAGCGTGGCTGACATTGAGAGTGCAATCCTATCCCCCTGTTGCACTGGGGCTAAGTTCTTGCACTAGCCAAACGCTGTCGCAAAAGTGCCATCAAGTGCGTCCGTATTGGCGCTATGGCGCTGGACCGGCACAAGCAACAGTGAGGTGTTCCAGGAGCGTAAGTGGGCGGTGCAGTGGGCGGAGACGGGGGTTGTGACGCAGCCTCCAAGTAAGGCTGTGCCGCATCCGTCCCTGCTTCACCCCTCCCTCCCCAGAACACCTTCCCGCTCCACCCCAAAAGGCCTCATCACCAGTGACTGGTCAACTCTTTGCTCGCCGGCAACCAGTGCTCCCTCCGGGGTTCACACGGCCGGTGTGGCCATGGCTCTGCCCCAGCACCAGCGGCAATAGCTTATAGCTGGCATTGGAGGTGTTTTATGGTGCCGTTTGCCACAGAGACGTGGGTAGTGTGGGTGTACCACCCACATTGGGTTCCTTAGGATTGGGCCCTAAAACGTTTTGTCCCAACTTACATTTTGCAAGCTCTATTGACTGTTTTCAGCTATGATGTATTTTTATTTTTAATAGTATTGTCATTCCGTGTAAGCTGTGGTGACATTTCTGGGAAAGTGCCCTCAGAATGTTGCTTAAACAGACCAATTTGACAGTTGTTGGTAAGTGATGTTCAACAGTGTTTACGTTAGACAAGTTTTGATGGCTGGAATGCATTGGTATGGCCCTCTGACAGCACATACTAGATGGCATGCAATGGTGTTTAGTATTTGACAGTATGGGGAACAAGATGGAACCTGATAGGACTCCACATGCCAGTGGTCATGATATTGAGCACAACAGCAACATGGTCTAGAATAAAACCTCCAGAAGCTACAAAACTACCTTCAGCTTCTGCATCTTCCACCTGGTTCTTTACTCCCTGATTAGATGGGGTTGGCACCAATCTGCTAGCAGTGGCTTGTAACATTGTCACAAGTTGCTGCAGATCTCCATTAAGCTTATTTGTCCTATTTTGCATTCGTGGGTTGACATTTATATGTCAGATGATTATTATTATTATTATTATTACTGGAAGTTTTTGTGTGAATACAAATGTATATAAAATATTCCTAACCTGCGGGCCTCTGTTCCTAAATTGGCAGATTTAATTGGCACCTAGCCAAGAGTGGGGAAAAAAAAAGATTGACAAAGACAAATCTATTTTAACAGACTTGGAAGAGAAAGTGACAGCATATCACTTGTTACATAAAGTCCCAGTTAAAATCACAACAAAATGTTATCCATGATCTATAGCCCCTCCCGGACAATGATAATGAGTGTCTGCCACATCTGAGCTGCTCACTAAACATAAAAGGTAAAGGTTTCCCGTGACTGAATGGTCTAGTCATGACCGACTCTAGAGGGTAGTGCTCATCTCCATTTCTAAGCCAGTGAGCTGGTGTTTGTCTGAAGACAAGTTTCCGTGGTCATGTGGCCAACATCACTATGTGCCAAGGCGCACAGAATGCTGTTACCTTCCCACCAAAGTGGTACCTATTTATCTACTTGTGTTTTTATGTGTTGTCAAACCGCTAGGTTGGCAGGAGCTGGAACAAGCAATGGGAGCTCACTCTGTCACATGGTCTCGAACTCCCAACTTTCTGGTCAGCAAGCTCAACAGATCAGTGGTTTAACTAAGCATACACATAATAAAATCCTAGTAGATTGCATCCACAGCTGTGTATACTCTGTAATAACAGTAGGAAACATTCTGCACCAAATTCTGCTCCAGGAAGAAGTAAAACAATTTTTTTCAGTAGAAATCATGCAAACTATTTGCATTGGCATTACTTCTTATTTTACATACAGTGATTTATTTTGATCCTGATAGTTATTGGAAAAGATAATTGGAAATATTAGGTTGCAGTCTTATGCACTTTCACTTGGAAGCCCATTTAATTCACTGGGACTTGCTTCAGAGTAAACAGTCTCAGCTGTTAGTGGGTAACTACTCGGACTTCTGAGATTTTTATGGATCTCAGTTCATGTGATGCTTGTACATTGTATAATGTATGGAGCCCTGGCAATTATTGAGCACATATACATTTCAATTTTGAACAAGGAGCCATTTCAACAAATGAAAGGATGGAGTGCCATCTTCTGGCCAATTTCTTAATTGCATGGAGCATGGGGAGGCTTAATTACATTTAATAAGTTCAGATTCTATCTGTGAAACATTCCAGTTGCTTCACATTGGAGACTGCTACCTTCGTTTAACGAGTTGTTGAGGGCATTTGCTCCAATTTGATATTAGCTTACAATTATCCACATAGTTTATTCTTCCTCTTTTACTACTGAGCCTGAACTCCTTTTTACTTCCGGACTGTTGCACAGTGGTAGAGCCCATGTAGAAAGTCCCAGGTTCAATCTTCACCCTAGTCAGATAGGGCTGGGGAAGACGCTTGAACAACTGCCAGGAAGTATAGAAAACAAGGAGCTAAGTAGACCAATGGTTTGATTTGATAGAAGGTACTCCAAGTGCTTACATTTGTTCCTTAGTTTTAATGTGCAGCTTAATTTTATATAATGGATTTGTCTACAATGACATTTATGCCATAGCCCATATAGTTAAATAAAATGTTGTAAATGGTACCCTCTTATAGCAATTGTCCCTCTTAACCCCATCTTTTCAGTGGTTGTTGCTGGTGTGTCTTCTACATCTCTTTTTGACTTGTAAGCCCTTTGGGGACAGAGAACCATTTATTTTGTGGTGTAAACTGCCGTGAACTATTTTTTTGTTGAAAAGAGGCATATAACTATTCTTAGTAATGATGATCTTCTGCATGAGTAGTGGGGCGGAGGCAACTTTTGACATAGTCTGCTTACTATGGATTGATGCATGATTGTCTGTGGACAATGAAGGAATGATAAATACTGCATAAGAGGGCATTAGGCAGAATTGATGTTGCTTTCTGATTAGTGCTGCCTACCTGGGCCCTTGCCTATTCCCATTCCCAGAAAGCATATTTTAAATATATATTTCATACTTTTAGTCTCCTCACAGGGACATGGACTCAGAAGAAAGACCCTGCCTGTGAAACTTTCTATTGCCCAGGGAAGAGGGGAGTTGCAAGACTTTCCTGTTCTCAGACACTCTCAGACACCTGTCCTGGGACATATGGCAGGAAAATAGCTGGCACAGGTCCAAGGAGACCCATTGACAGCCAGGTAGGGCTATGGAGGGGTACGTAAAACACATTTTTGCTTACCTCTCTCAGGCTGTCTGGTCTGTTCCCCCCTCCTGCCACTGCTGCATGCACAGCTGCATTGTGGGAGAGGGTGGGGGATAGGATTGGGCTCTTGGTAGCATCCAGTTAGCTATATTTTTCTTTAAAAGGGTCTGTGGCAAGCAGGTGGTCAAGCAGTCAAGTGGGGATAGAAAGTCAAAAAGCAACTCAGATTGTACTTGTGTGACCGACAAGTTACTCAGACTGAGAAGCCTTATGGATATTATTGGCCCCTTGTGTCACCTGATCCATATTAAACTGGTACCTGCAGTATCCTTCTCTTGCCATATTTAGTGGTGGCGCTGCTGCACAACAGGCCAGCAGCTCCTTCCTCTAGTAAGATGTTAGGGAGGTATAGCAAGTAAGAGTAACCAGTCCTGCTGCTACTACAATTGCTGATTAAGGTTCCTGGATGTATACAAAAGTTTCTCGACCTTCTCATTGCATATATAGTGCCTCCCCTATATCTATGGACTCCATTTCGATGGTTTCAGGTATCCAGGCTCATCTCATCTGCTTTTGTTTTGTTTGCCTGTTTGCTTTGTTCTTTGCATCTGCTTATTAGTACTTGTGTGGAAGCAGTTTGGAGGCCTTGTGCAGAGATACAGTTTTGGGTAGCCGCAGTAGCAGCAGGAATGTATTCTCCACAGATATGGGTGGTGGTGATGGAGGGGAATTGTAGTAGTCAATCAGGGTTAACATAATTCTGCATAGCTATAGTAGGATATCATTGCAACTGCAGTGTCATGTAGGAGTCATTTGCTTGTATAATTACAATTTCATGTCACATAATTTCACCATTAGGCCATATGTTTATTATGTTTAAAAAGGTAAAGGTTTCCCCACGACTGAATGGTCTAGTCGTGACCGACCATAGGGGGCAGTGCTCATCTCTGTTTCAAAGCCTGTAGAGCCGGCGTTTTGTCCGAGGACAAGCTTCCATGGCCATGTGGCATGACTATACGCCGTAGCACACGGAATGCCGTTACCTTCCCACCAAAGTGGTCCCTATTTATCTACTTGCATTAAGGTGCTTTCGAACTGCTAGGTTGGCAGGAGCTGGGACAAGCAACGGGAGCTCACTCCATCATGCAGTTTTGAACTCCCAACCTTCTGGTCGGAAAGCCCAGCAGCAGTGGTTTAAACCACTGCACCACCACGTCCCTTTTATTATGTTTACTTTATTATTATTACAGGTAAATACCTGTAAACCGCTTTGTGAACTTCGTGTTGAAAAGCGGTATATAAGTACCTGTTGATTGATTGATTGATTGATTGATTGATTGATTGATATGTCACTTTTAGCAAAACAACCCAATATTTTGAAGTTGGAGGAGGGGGCTGAATGCAGGGCTACATTTTGGCAACTGGCAACATCAAAATAGTTGTATAGGTTCTATTCTACTCAAATTGATACAAATATCAAGGTGGAATTATGAGCAAATGTCTTGTTTGCTTCTGCCATGCCTGGTTTCAACTCAACCTATAGGGGGCAAAATAGGACCTGAAACTCTGGAATGGATCAGGCAGCACATAATAGGCAAAAAATTTACTCCAGTGTCAATGTTCTAACATTATAGTATACAAATCACTGGCAGTAAATGCTGAACCATTAAATTCAGACCAAGTACTATTTCACACATACATGTTTGTTTAATAACTACATCAAACACTTTCATATGTGAATAAGCCATTGCTAGGGGTGTTTTTTCTTTGTTAAAACACCACATAAAAACATAAAATACCACCTTTTGGGGGTTAAAATATTTGAATAAAAACACAAAACATCACATTTTGATGTTTAAGATATTTTCCAGAAATTAAAATAGATTATTTTTCCAATTAGAAATAATACTGTGGCTGCATCTACTGACACTATATCACCTATATCATTTACCTAGTATACTTTTAAAGCATTTAAAATTAATAAAAATGAAAACTGGGAATAAGAATGTAGAATAAAAATGCACAACACTGCCATTTGCTATTTTAATCAAGAAATTTTGGAAAAAAATATCACGAAAACCCCCCACAATGCTAGCCGTTGCCAATCAAATCCTACAAGGTGAACTGTCATATCACTCTTGCTCTCAACATTATGGGAGTCATCAAGTGATAAGAAAATTGTGAGTGGCCATGTTGACCTACAAGAAGAAAAATGCACCATCCAAAGTTGTTGTTGTTCAGTCGCTAAGTCGTGTCCAACTCTTCGCGACCCCATGGACCACAGCATGCCAGGCCTCCCTGTCCTCCACTAGCTTCCTGAGTTCACCCAATTTCATGTTCATTGCTTCGGTGACACTATCTAACCATCTCATCCTCTGCTGCCCCCTTCTCCTTTTGCCTTCAATCTTTCCCAGCATGAGGGTCTTTTCTAAAGAGTCCTCTCTTCTCATGAGGTGGCCAAAGTACTTGAGCTTCAGCTTCAGGATTTGTCCTTCCAGGGAGCAATCTCCTTGCAGTCCAGGGGACTCTCAAGAGTCTTCTCCAGCACCATAATTCAAAAGCATCTATTCTTCGGCGCTCTGCCTTTCTTATGGTCCAGCTCTCACAGCCATATATTGCTACTGGAAAAACCATAGCTTTGACTATGCAAACCTTTGTTGGCAGGGAGATGTCTCGGCTTCACCATAGCTTTCCTCCTAAGAAGTAAATGTCTTTTAATTTCATGGCTGCAGTCACCATCTGCAGTGATCTTGGAGCCCAGGAAGATAAAGTCTGTCACTGCTTCCATTTCTTCCCCTTCTATTTGCCAGGAAGTGATGGGAGTGGTTGCCATGATCTTAGTTTTTTTAATGTTGAGCTTCAAGCCAATTTTGGCACTTTCCTCTTTCACCCTCATCAGAAGGTTCTTGAGGTCTTCCTCACTTTCTGCCATTAGAGTGGTATCGTCTGCATATCTGAGGTTGTTATTTCTCCCAGCAATCTTGATTCCAGCTTGTGAATAATCCAGCCCTGCCTTCCTCATGATGTACTCTGCATATAAGTTAAATAAGCAGGGTGACAATATACAGCCTAGTCGTACTCCTTTCCCAATTTGAAACCAGTTGGTTGTTCCATGTCCAGTTCTAACTGTTGCTTCCTGACCCACATACAGGTTTCTCAGAAGGCAGATCAGGTGATCTGGTACTCCCATCTCTTCAAGAACTTGCCACAGTTTGTTGTGATCCACACAATCAAAGGCTTTAGCATAGTCAATGAAGCAGAGGTAGATGTTTTTCTGGAACTCTCTTGCTTTCTCCATAATCCAGCGAATGTTGGCAATTTGATCTCTAGTTCCTCTGCCTCTTCGGAAACCAGCTTGTACATCTGGTAGTTCTCGATTCACATACTGCTGAAGCCTAGCTTGCAGGATTTTGAGCATCACCTTGCTAGCATGTGAAATGAGTGCAATGGTGTGGTAGTTCGAGCAATCTTTGGCATTGCCCTTCTTTGGGATTGGAATGTAAACTGATCTTTTCCAGTCTTGTGGCCACTGTTGGGTTTTCCAAATTTGCTGGCATATGGAGTGCAGCACTTTGACAGCATCATCTTTTTTTTTGAGTAATTCCACTGGAATGCTGTCAGCTCCACTAGCTTTGTCATTAGTGATGCTTTCTAAAGCCCACTTGACTTCAGACTCCAGACCATCCAAAGTAGGACCAATCAAAAGCAACCATGTGCCCAAACGGCAAGCTTTAGATGGTAAGCAAAAGAAAGGGAGTCATGGGAACGGGTGGTAGTGCCTCAGATGTCTGCAGTTCGTAATATCAAAATATGGCAGTTCTGGAGGTTTTCATGCAGGCTTGAATCGGGGTGCAGTCCTATTTGCATTTATGTGGGAGTAAGCCCCGTTAAGTGGACTTGCTTCTGAAAAGACAGAATTGTACTGTCAATTTCATGCACACCTGCAGAGGTAAAGGAAGCAAGCAAAACTACAACAACCACACAATTAATCCTCCCATATTTTGGTACTATGAAGTCTGTAGGTTAACAGGCAGCCCGATCTTAAACTCAGCGGCTCCTGGAGAAGCAGCTGTGCCAAAATAGTGACCCCTGCATCTGGAGCTGCTAAGAACAATGCTGGGGTCTCTTCGGGGTAAGGGAGTGTTTCCTCCTTGAACCTGAGTAATGGCACTGTGGTGCCAATGGGTCTCCTTGGCTCTGCACCCACGTTTTGAGCGGGCACAGAATTGAGGCGAATTGGGCACAGAATTTTATCAGGCTGCCTGGCTCATGTAGAGGTTGGGATTTTTCAGCAGAGGTTACTATTGTCCCCATCCCCCTCACAACCTGATCCTCCACTGTCATTCTGCCCTCCTTCTGCCCCCTCCCTGTCTCCCCTTGCCCCCGCAGCTTTTACTGCTGGCCAACTCTGCTAGAGCGTCAGCTGGCTGTACTTCCCATGCTGAGATGCAGCGCTGATTGGCGCATCCCCAGGGTGGGCAGTAGTTACTTCTTGAGTGCTGTAAATGCGTTTTATGGCATTTTTATGACACTTGCAGGCAGTGGTACGAACATACCCCCAGCAATAGAGCCCTTTGGATTGGGCTCCCAGTCTAGTCTCCAGTGACTTGACACACAAGTGAGGTTTCCGCATGTGTGAATTGGTTTCCGCATGGAATACTTTTCTGTCAACTGGAAATCACAGACAACCAGAAACTTGATAGTTGGTTTCATTAAACTTTCTGGAGCGTAGCACAAACTGAAAGTTAAAACTGTTTGCTGTTCATTATCCACACTTTGCTTGATGTATGTGTGTGTTGTCGTCCCATCCCACCTCCCGTGTCCCAATATCTACACTTCTTTGGTAATCAGTACTCTTTTAAAATTAGGAACAAAACAATAATTTTATTCCTGTGCAGAGTTTCTTACAAATTCATATAAGGAAATCAGGAAAAAGGTGAATGAGAGAAGGGGGTGTGGTGCCTTGATGAGCAGTGTGCCTTTTCCTAGGAAAGAAAGGTCCTAACCCCTATGAAAGGGGTTAGATTCCTAAGAACATGGCTTTGGTGAGGGGACATGCTAATCCCCCTTCTTAGGTTGGAATAGGGACACAGTCTGCCTGCACCTCTGCTTTGATGGGAAGAGGCAGACCATACCCAGTGGTATCTTCCTTATGCTTTCTTTCAGGACACCCTATGAGAGGCTCAGAGGAGTGTTCTTTAACCCTCCTTGAATTGGAAGGTTCCTCAGGGGTAAATGAGGAACCCTAGTAAGATATGGTTTGTGTGCGCACTCCTTCCTGCTTTCTCTTTACAGGACTCAATATGGGAGAGAGAAAAAACCTTTGTAGTTTGTATCTGTTTGCCACTGTCATAGGCTGCCGTGCCCAGGTAGAGAAAGACCATCTACAAAAAACCCTTCTACTTTGATAGCACTGAAATCCAGGGGTTCTTATCCTCAGTAGTGCCTGCAGGCTGATGAGGTCTGATAATCCACTGTATTATCCATAAACATGGACCAGAAAGATTAAGGCACAAAATGCAACTAATTTATTAAAAGTGTAACTTAAAAATGAATTAAACAATATGAGGAAAGAAAGGTGCACATTAAAAGTACAAGCAGGCTGATGAAAAATGCCTGAGCTTGGCTAGAAATCTTTTTCTTTTTCTTTTTTTTTAAATGCCTTAATTTTTAAAAGATGGGAGAGCTCTAGAGCCAAGTTAAGGATAGAGAAAAGATCCAGGTGATTAAGAAAACAGGATGGTGAAAGGAAAATATTAAGACATCACATGTGTAGGAAACATGCAGGGAGGGAGTGACTGGGGGGAAGGTATTGCTGAAAGGATGAGGCATCAGGGAAAGCTTGGCTTAAGGGGGAAAAACAAAGCTGGAAGGAGCTCATTAGCTGCACATGGGACAGCAAGGGGGAACTGGAAATAATCAGGGGGAGCTGCAAAGTTGCAATTTTAAAGGGGGGAGCAAAAAACGCATCGGGCTTTTAGCTGATAGCAGCACCAAAAAACAGGAGCAGATCTGGGAAGTGGTGGGGAGCATTTTTGCAAGGGGTCTCCGAGGGGCAGAGCTGCCTCCCTTTTACTCACATGTGACAGAATTGAGAGCTCCTGCAGTCCAGATCCACTGATGGCCGCAAAACAAACAAACAAAAAAGACCCTCCGACTTCACGCTAAAACTAGTCCTGCTGTGCCATGCCATGCACTCTTCCCCAGAAATCCAGGGCACAGGCACAGAGCCTTTTCTCTGTGGGCAGGGATGCGGCTGCCCAGAACCAATCAGAACCCTTTTGCTCCCAATATTTAAATTTCTTGCCCAGTCAGGCTTGTAACCCATGGGGTGCAATTTGGCAGCCTCTCTTCTTTTTAGTCAGTGAGTGTAGGGAGGCAGCTATGCCTGCCTGACAGTGCCTGCCTGCTGCCTCTCTTCCTCTCCGGTGTGTTGTTTTTTTTAAAAGAAAAACGATGACTGGAGAGTCATGTTGGACTCTTTAAAAAAAGAAAACATTGAAAACATTGAGCTCTGCCTCACCTGCCTCTAATGACTGCACATCCCTGATTCTAACCAACATTCCAGCAACTCTGAGGTAAGGGAAAAAACATTCCCTTACCTTGAGGAGACCTCCATGACTGCCCCCCAACTGCAGGATGTAGCACATGCCCCATTGGCATATAAAAGATTATAATATATATTATGAGTGAACTTAAAATTGGGCAGTGCCATAGCTAAGGGGATGCAGGGGGTAGCAATTGCACCAGGCAACAAGCTTTAGGGGGGCAACAAGCTGAGCTTGACACTTGTGGCAAAAATTATTAACTGGTATGTCTGAATAATACCATCATGTTATATCATCATTGGAAAGGTAATTTAATGCTGAATGCAATGAAACAAACCTCATTGGAATATCTGTATTCTATCAAACGTTATGGTGAATTAACCAGGAAACTTTACTTAATAAAGTAAGTTTCAGTTTGTCATTAGGGAGGCCCTACAAAACCTTCTTTGTTTAGCTCCGCCACTGATATGGGATATTCAGTTACTGAGTGGTTTTATGGAAATCTCTCTGAGGGCACAATCCTAAACTGGAGTTAGTCCGTCATAATCTAAGCCAGCAAAGTTTGGCCAGCACAAGGGCCACCGTAAAGTATGTTTAGAGTCAGAGAGGCCAGCACACAGGCGTGAGCCATCCTCCCTGACTCTGAGAGTAATCCAAAAATGCTTTATGTGCTGGCCAAACTTTGCTGGCTTAGATTATGATGGCCTAACTCCAGTTTAGGATTGTGCTGAGTCATGATCTGTACGCTACAGTAATCCTACCTGGTGCTAGTTTTGGTCCCTGTTTGTTGTGTCAAGGATAGTGGCTTGCGGTTATATGAATTTTTGTTCCATAAATCACGAAGTCTCACAGCTCTGCTCATGAAGTGTGCTGAAAGCGCTTCATTTCCTAATGTCATAGGAAGCTAGTTGGCCAAGGTCCCTTGGAAATGCACAATAGTTTTAAGAACTTAGAATATGAGGCATTCAAAATGTTCTGTTCTGTTCTGAAAACATCACCTAGCATTGATCAGCCAAGTTTGCAGGTAGCTGCATGAATGATGCAGGTAGTCATTCAAAGGAAATAAGCAACAAGCTGAAACGTAGGCAGTTACAGGAGTTCCACTCCAATAGGGTGGTTTTCTCTTGCATTTCAGGATGAACAGGTTTTCTTTGGACTGAAACTGATATCATCACGTATAGTTGTATTGACAAAGATTTTCTTGACAAAAAGTTGTTGAGGGATTACATATTTGTGGAATAAGTCATAAGGTGAACAGTATTAGGCAAAGATCTGTTTTCCTTGGGATAAACACTTGCACAACGTTATTTTTTTTATTTTTGAAAAAGAAATGTTTACAATGAGAGAATCCACCTGGCGGTTCTCCAATCCATTGATATGACTGTGAGCTGTCACAAGAACAAGGCAGTTCTTATTTAAGACATGTACACCCTGCCTTTCCAAAAACTCAAGGTGGCGTAGAATGCTTAATAAAATCGATCTAAAGATACAAAATTTCATACAGATATGTTTAAAAGCATACAGAATAAACCAAATTAAAACTTACAAATTTGAACCACAAACATACTGTACTTACAGCGCAACAAAGAAAAGCTGACTTGACAAAAATGCAAGGAAGTTCTTTCATATTAACCCCTTCCTCTAAATAAGTCTCCTGTTGGTTGTTGTGAAATAATGTGAATTATATCATCTCTGTCCACACTATAGTTTGGGGAAGCTTCCAAAATCAGGACATGACTAGACTTCAAAGAACTGATCTGATAAACAAGTGATTGTGGTTGCATTCTTATGCTTTCCTGGGAGGAAGCACCCCTGAACACGAGACTTATTTCTGAGTAAGAAAGCAGCAGATTGTGCTGAGCGAGATTGAAATATTGTGTTCATAGCAAAGGCAGTAAAGTAGCTGAGGGTGGGGAAACAGTAAGTACTGCAGGTGCAGTAACATGCCATGTCAGTGCCCTATCCATCCACTCACCATTGGAGCCATTCTGGGTAGCAACAGCCATGTGCAGGAGACAGGTTGGTTCAGTGAGCACCTGGCTGTGATCTGGATTTGTGTGGTCATGTCAGAGGATGCCCAATAATTACGTTGTTGAAATGCGTCATTAGTTTAGTACATGAAATGTGTACGTACATAATATATATATAGTATAGTTTGGTATATGAAATGCATCATTGGTTTAGTCAGTGTATATGAATGCTCAGTTGGTCATGCTCAGTTGTATTACAAATTGAGCTCTGTTTTCCTGACGAGTTCTTCTTTGGCTTGGAATGTTCAACAACAGTCTGAGCATGCATGGTCAGATTCAGCAAGACCAGGCACCCAAAGCCAGCTGCTTCATAGTTGCATGCCAGGAAGTTCTTTCATATTAACCCCTTACTCTAAATAAGTCTCCTGTTGGTTGTTGTGAAACAATGTGAATTACAGAGTGAGCCATTCTGCAGGAGATGCTTAATTTCAACAGCTTACTAGTGACAAAACTCTTGTTGATTTCTAAGAATTGCATGATTAGACTTCTTGACTGCTTGGTCTTTTGCTTGGTGAGTATTTTGACAATTTCTTGCAAACTTTTTTTTTGTGGTACTTCTATCCAGATCTAAGACCCTCTCATTCCTGAGTGTGAGGTGTGTGTGTGTGTGTGTGTGTGTGTGTGTGTGTGTGTGTTGGGGGGGGATGAATTTCCAAGTACTATAGGTCTCACCATAGCCAATACAGCCCATGAAACCAAACTACACTTCCCAGGGAGCAATATGATAGTGCACATGTGGCATTGAGGGTGCATGTGGCAACACAACAAGCCAGGAGAGACCCTTTTGAAAACAGTTGAGATTTTTTAACTAATGCTCATAATGAAAATATGTAAATACTGATTTAATTCCAAAACAAACTGATTGGGAGGGGAGGGATAATTTAGTCCAGAAGCGCTGCTGAATTTTAGAAAGAGTAAGACACTTCTGCTTCCAAACTTGCCTCCTTCCTGGTCCTAAACCGGCTTCCTAGCCACCCCCATTGCTGCCCCATTCTGCCCACCCCTACATGTATTTGCCCCCCTAGGAATCCGGAGTCGCTCCCTTTAAGCCTCTGAGTGCCGGCCAACCAAGAAGAAAAGCTCTTTGCAGAGGAATTGGGAGGGGGGAGGAGGGAGAGTGAAGTGGGCGGAGTCAGCCCTAATTTTAATTAGTGGAACTGAGTTCCCCCATGTTCCCACCGCATGACATCACTGCATGTATGTATTGGGGCCAGCAGGCATCTGGAGAGTACTCCCTTATACTGACTTTGGAAAAGGGACTACAAAAAGTGTTGCGACAGACTTCCTAATTTGCAAACCAGTCATGAATAAGAGAATGTAATGTGTGCTCATGGCAATACCCTGTACCAGTGGTCCTCAAACTTTTTAGCACCAGGACCCACTTTTTAGAAAGACAATCTGTCCAGAACCCACTGGAAATGATGTCATGCCCAGAAGTGCCATCACTGTGACGTCAATGCCTGCTGCTTTCCTGAAAGTGCAGTAATAAGCTGGGTTACTTCTCAACCATTTTCCAACAGCAAAGTGAATCAGAAAGGGGAAAAAAGCCTATTTGCAAACTTGACACAAGCAAAACAACCACACAGCCTTCCCCTTTCCAGCATCCCATCTTCCTGTATTTTCAATATGGCTGCTCTAGGTGCTTCACGACCCACCTGAAATTGGCTCATGACCCACTGATGGGTCTTGAACCATAGTTTGCGAACCACTGCCCTATCCCGTATATGCTAGCTTCAACTAAATATGTAGATTGCTTGGTCAACACAAAGTCTAGAAATGACAGTAGCATACCATGCATGGTAAAACCAGTCTCACTTTGGGGATTAAAAGAACCAGTGGGTAAAAGAACCGTTTCTTTTACAGGTGTGCTCAGTTACCACCATGCACTACTTTCCAATCGCTTTTCTATTATTGTCTTTCAGACATAAATGCCCTATTCTGTGTTGTGCAAGATGGCAGCTATGAAGCGTGGGGAAGCCACAGGAAGTGACAACAGCAATTTGTATATAAAGCCATTCTCACACAACTGCAGCCTGTGGTAAGCATGAAACCCTGTTCTACTTTATACCTTTACAGTAATTTTATAGGAACCAAAACATTCTCAGTTTTATTAAAATCCTTATCTAAATGCGTCCTTTTCTCTTGCTTTGGTCCTTATCACTGAAAAGAGCTACATGTGTGACAGACTCCTCCAGTATCAAGTTTTCAAATTCTATATAAGCTCCTTCACTCAAGAAGCAATTCAAGAGAATCAAATTAATTTTGAATGGGCAACTTAAGATAGCAACAGAAAAAAAATTATGGCACATTGTGCCACCTCTCAAGATAATAATCGGAAGCAATAGAGCGTGAATACATTATCTTCTGCAGCTTATTCCAGTGTTGTCATTGTGTTCTGTCAAATCCCACTCTTGTATCATTGAGAGGAGGAGTCTGTAGTCAAGGAGAGCAAGCAATTTTCATTAAAAAGTTCATAAAGTGATTTGATAGGAAAAATAAATGAATAAATGGTCCCCTATCTCGAAAGAGCTCACATTCTAAAATGATGCAGAAGAAACACCAAGAGAAGCTGCAGGAAGAGAGACTGCACTGGGGTGAAGAGCAGTGGTGGGATTCAGGGGGTTCGCCCAGGTTCTATAGAACCAGTTGTTAAATGGCTGGGCCCCGCCCAGCAGTGGCATTCAGCTGGTACACTAGGCGGGACTTACCTTTGAGCGGCAGTTTGCCCATTGCGTCACGGCGCGTTCCACTGCTTTCGGCGGAAGCAAAGCGGCGGAATGCGGCATGACGCAACGGGCGGACTGCCGCTCAAAGGTAAGTCCCGCCCAGTGTACCAGCTGAATGCCACCGCTGGCCCCACCCACTCGCTTACCTCGGCTGGCTTCGGGGATTTTTTGCTCTGGCTGTGACGTCATAGAACCGGTTGTTAATTTATTTGAATCCCACCACTGGTGAAGAGGGACAGTTGCTCTCTCCTTGCTAGTTATAAGAGATCCATCACTTTAAAAGGTGCCTCTTTGACCAGTTAGCTGCTCAGACCAACTTGCTAGATTGAACTGGATCAATGGTTCCCATACTGTGGGTCGGGACCCACCAGTGGGTTGCAAGCCAATTTCATTACCAGTGGGTTGCAAGGACATAAAGCACCTAGAGCAGCCATATTGAAAACATGGGAAAACGGGGTGCTGGACAGCGGGAGGGCTGTGTGGTTGCTTTGCTTGTGCCAAGGTTGTAAATAGGCTTCCCCCCCCTTTCTGATTCACTTTGCTATTAGAAAATGGCTGAGAAATAACTTAACTCAGAAAAGTTCTCAGAAAACTTCTCAATTTTCTGCATTCTCAGAAAAGCAGCAAGTTTTGGTGTCACAATAATGGCACTTCTGGCCATGACATCGCTTCTGGTGGGTCCCACACAGATTGTCATTCTCAAAAGTGGGTCCCGGTGCTAAGAAGTTTGAGAACCACTGATCTAGATGGTTTTATAAAGGTCAGAAAGCATCATCTTACCCACTCATGTATTTGTATGAGGAGGCTTTTTTGAGTAGGGCAGCTGGTCTCCTCACAGTTCTCTCCTTTCACTGCGCAAACTTTGTTACACAAGCTAAATTCTTGCCTGACGCCTGTCAACTTACCAGATCAAGACTCACGGTGCTAATTGAGAATTGATACGAGCAGTCAACTCCAGCCCACAGCCAGAAAGTCAGAGCGAAGGGCACGGCAGCAATCAAGACGGGATAAAACAAAAGCACGATTTTGAACCAACGTATTTGCAGATGAACTAGAAAGATAAGAGCAAATTTTAGTGAACAGAAATTCCTTTAATCTTTCAAACTCCTTTAAAGTTTATAACGTGCCTTCAAAACTGTTTATCATATTTATAGCTTTCCTCTGAATTCTCTCCAATTTGGCAATATTCTTCTTAAATTATGGCAACTCATCCTGGGTACAGGGTTCCCAGCACAGGCCTAATGAATTCCATGTCGACTGTTAATGTTATTCCTTCCTCCCATGTTTCAAATGGCATGCTTCTGACTATGCACATCAGCGTGCATTCCTTTTCTACAAGCAGTGCCAGATTGTCACAGAAATGCCTGCACTGAGTTGGGTCTCATGAAGACGTTCCTTTATTTCAGCAGTTTCTACCCTGCTCTGTCCCCAACGTTGGAGCTCCCAAGGCAGGTTGGGATACAATATATCCCAATATATATTTACAATATATAATAAACAGTTTATTATATATAAAATAAGCAACCCAACCCAACTCCCCACACACTGTTACAGCTGTGCCAATAGGGTGCACATTGCATTCCATGCGGGAGTTTTATATCACAAAGGCCTCCTTGAGGCAAGGGAACATCTACTTGGATCTGCACCACTTGCATAGCTGGAGCAAGTCTGAGTAGAACTGGGGAGTAGTAGTGGTAGTGGTGCTGCCAATGCCACCCTCCTCTCCACCCTGGGTTCCTCCTTGTTCCACCCACCCCCTGCTTCCCCCCTGCCCTGACACCTGTGCCAGGGCTCTTTCTGTAGCTGCTTCACAAGGCTCACCTGACCATTCACTGCTTTGGGCAGTAGCCAGGCCCCGCTGTATGGCATGTTGCCTTCTGCAACAGCCATAAATGACCTTGTGCTGCTGAAACGCTAGTTCAGGCAGCTTATTAAGGCCCTCTTAGCGTTGGGCCAAAATCACTGTAAAATGCAAGATAAAACCATCTCTTACTATTGCTTACTAATGGTCACTATTCATCAACGGATGTTGCTAGGGGCCGCTATGTACAATCTTATGCTCACTTACTTGAGTGTAACTTCCACTAAACTCTGAGTAGACGTGCATGGGATTGACAGTTACTTTCCAGTCCTATCTGGACTCTGTGCTCAGTGGTGTCATCTACTCTCTCGTAAGCCGGAACGCGGGCGGGACTTGAGTGATTGACAGACGGTCGACTCACTTCCGGGTTCTTCGCGCGCCCCGCGCGGCTTTCCCTCGCCTCGGAGGGAGCGCCTGCTCGCCAGGGGGGATGGGTGGGGGGCGCGCCGGGTGCCTGGGCGAGCAGGCGCCCCCTCCGAGGCGAGGGAAAGCCGCGCGGGGCGCGCGAAGAACCCGGAAGTGAGTCGACCGTCTGTCAATCACTCAAGTCCCGCCCGCGTTCCGGCTTACGAGAGAGTAGATGACACCACTGTCTGTGCTGATGATGCATGGGCACTTGTGTGACATCCATCATAACCTATCCTGGCAACACCACATGGATGGTGTACTGACACCAGCACAACAAGGGCAAAATGCCAAGCTGTAGTAAAAATGTGGAAGATCACCCCGAGGAGGCAGGAGATGGTGCCGACAGTGACCCTTGGACTAAGTACCTACAGGATCAACATCAAGGAGGTAGCAGGGGTTGGGCTGCACAGCTGCAGCCACTCAGAGGCTTATAGACAGGATACACTTCCTTGGTAACACAAACAGGAAAAATGGGAAGAGTCTCTGGCAGGAAGCCAAACTGTGCTACAGCTAATTTCTCTCCAGCATGCTTCCTCCTTTGCCAAGCAATCTCCATTTACCATTTTGCTTGCCCTTCCAGCATTGTGCCACAAAAGATGGCAACGCTGACAGATCTCAAGCTTGCCTCACTGAGCAAGGCACAAGGTTTTCATAAGCATATTCGTCTTAAAGGAGAAACTGTCAAATGGAAACAGCCCCCCCCCCAGGGAATGATGTTCTAAAGGCACAGAGGCTAATGCTAAACATCTCCTGCCGGCTTTGAAAGGAATGAAGCCTTCCTGCCAGCACAACTCCTCTAGTGAGAATATTTTGACATTTAAATTCTGCTTTTGCTTTCTAATAAAGCATTAATATTTTAATCAACATACAGTAATGTAGCCTATTAAACATGGTGAGAGTGTATGAGAAAGATGCTCAGCTGGCTCAAATAGCTCCATTTGTTTTGTTCAGCAGGGAGGCCAGCATTTTGGCAGGAGTGTGACAAGTCCAGGGTGTGAACTTGTACCATTCAAATGCATGTTACAGTGCTGTGGTGTAATTTCGTTGCCTGAATCAGAGTGAAAAAATGGTCAGGGCTCTTAGATGAAGTACTTTACTATTATCCTATGCATGCCTACTCAGAACTAAGTCCCTTAAATTCACTGGGTTTACACCCAGGGAACAAAGTATACGGTTGCAGCCTATATGTCTCTTTATAGTCTGTTTCAGCTTTGGAATCCCTTTAGAATACAATCCTAACCTGTGCCAGTACAGTGAGGCTGGTATTTATTCCCCTTATCCAGTCTGCCCTATAGGAGTACTCAAATCTGAGCCAGGAACTGGGGTTAGGATACGGCATGAGCTGCCCCAGCTGGTCCTACACCCCTCCCAGCCCTGATCCTCCTCCTCATTCCACCCCCTGACCATAAGCACCCCCTTCACACCCCTGGAGTGCCCTCCCACCACCTTCCCCACTCTCTTCACTGTCTGGTACAACCTTGACTGGGGGGGGGAACAGAATCTGGCACTGGCAAGTTTGGCGTGCATCCTTTGGATGCGCGCCCTTCTGTAGACGTTCTTGTCTGTCTCCACTTATACTCTGCTTGTACATTTATAAATATAGCAAAGAATAAAGGTCGCTCTTAGGGCACTCTCATGATGGGATTGGCCTACTTCGTTCTCTCACTCTTTCTGTGTTATCATCCATCTATTGTCCACATATAAGTTCCATGAAAAAATTGTCACATTTATTTAGGAATGCAGAAAATCTAATGGTTTGGGTTTGTTTGTTTTTAAGAGCAGTGGTATGTGCAGCAGCACAATGACCTCAGCTGTAAACTGTTGTTAGTGCTACTGTTCTGTCTTTTTGAGAAGCACATGCTCAGATGTTACAGAACACAACAAGAACAGGCAGGACAATGCAGGAGAGTCCACTATTATGACTTCTGCAGTGTGGAGGGAATTTGCTGCAATTCCACATGGGACTGCAAATGGAAAAGCAACTGGCTGGCACACCAAGCAGTATGTCTGGAAGCGCCCTGAGTCTTTTGCGCTCCCTCTCATCCAAACAAAGGACACAATCCTAACCTGGAGTTAGGCCAGCACAGTTAGGCCAGCACAGTTTGGCGGGCAGAAGGGCCACCATAAAGCACATTTGGACCGCTCTCACAGTCAAGGAGGATGGCGCACATCAATGTGCTGCCCTCTATGACTCTGAGTGGTCCAAACATACTTTACAGTATCCCTTGTGCTGGCCAAACTTTGCTAGCCTAACTGTGCTGGCCTAACCCCAGGTTAGGATTGCACCCTAAATAAACTAACCCCTGTTCATTCCTCCTTGGAAGTGGGGAGCGCATAACTATACATATCTATTAATTGTGATTTTTATCCTGCCTTTCCAATTGACAGTATTCAAAGGCTCAAAGTGACTTACAAAATTAATATTGAAAACAAAACTATTATATGTAGTTTGCAGGCCATTTGGTAGTTTTTATTTCAAATCAAATGAGTCTCTATGTGTGGCACAAGCCCTGGTTGCCTATGCCATGTGATGCCACATTGCCATTAGTTAGCTATCCAGGTACACAAGCAGTCCTTCTTCCTAGAAGGTTAACTGAAAGGAGCAATGAAACATGGAACTCTGTGCATACTAGTGAGAATATACCAAAGTTGCTGAAAAGAATCAGTTATAGATGTGGGAGATCCATCTGGCAGACATCAGGAATAGTTGGATTTGCTGGTTTCTAAGATATCTTAGTCCTAACACATGACATTTCACAGATGACAGTTTCTTGATATTGAAATAATTAATACAGTGTTATTCAAACTGTGGGTCAGGACCCACTTGGTGGGTCGCGAACTGATGGCAGGTGGGTCACGGAAAACTGGGAGAAGCCATCTTGGAAACTGCAGGCCTTACTTTTGGTATATTCCTTCTGTGAGTATTCACAGTTTGAATTTTCAAGTGAGGGTTTTTTAACATTTTGTTTTTAGTTCAATGTTTTTGCATATGATATTGTCCTAATCATGCTTTCTGTCAGGGATGTTTCATAGTTCTACAATTGCTGCAGTCCAAGAATGCCAATTTGCATTTTGGGACTATCATTTTATTATGTGACAATGACAGCGCTTGCTGCTTGATGATGTCACTTCCTGTCACAACATCACTTCCCGGTTAATGACATCACTTCCGGTGGGTCCCAACATGAGTGCCATTCTAAAAAATGGGTCCCTGTTTAAAAAGTTTGAATACCACTGAATAAATATATACAGTTGTGTCTGAAAATGGGATTAATTGTCCAATCCTTTGCTAGCCTCCATCGGTGGGATGCATATATGCACCATCACAAACATGCTATAAGGCACATTCTGGCAGTGTAGTGGGCCCTGGCACTGGCAAAAAAGGCCTGTGCTAGCTCCATGGTGCCAGCTGGAGGCCAGCAGTCACAGGGGCACTTAGGGGTTCCATTGGCCAGCAGAGGTTGGGAGGAGAGCAGAGCAGGGTGGGCTAGGGCAAAGAGCGGGTGGATAAAGCCTAGAAGGGGCAGAGTGCCCCCTCCTGAGCTTTTTCCACCAGAAATTCCTGTTTATTTTGTCACGTGTTTGAAAGCTGCTGCTGTGATCATTGACCAAGTGGTGAGTCCAGCAGAGTGGGTGCTTTTTTTGCATCCATGCAAATGCCGCTCTGATTTGACACAGTAAATTTGCATCAAACCTTTCCCTTTTTTAGTAAAAGGTCTGAGGCTGCCACATTGGATTGCTTAGCTCCTTTCCTCAGGGCAGTAAGAAAGCAGTGTGGCAAGAATTAAACATATGAGATTGCTTTAAATGCTGCTTGGACTCATGCCAGACCACAGGCAAAGAGAAGCTGGTAGCTTGTTTTAATCTAATGGTGTTGAAGTGTTTCCTTGCAATTAAACATCTGAACATTAAATAGAAACAGTCATTAGGCCTGCTGATATAAACCCATTAGACCATAGAATATAAATTATATAAAATGGTTACTGCTTACACCAGTCTGAATACAGAAAAAGTTATCAGCAATTTAAAATCATTGGCACTTAATCCCATTGAAATTAACCACTTCAGACAAACACTCCCAGGGCTGGAGCACATGATACAATCACAATGGGATGCTGCTGTAAAACAGTATTCCTGTGGCGAATTCTCTTTCTCTCCGCAGCTGTGGATGGTTTCCATCACATGTAAAGTATCGGGGCAAGGCTGAGGCTGCACTCAATTTTAGGCCTGAAGGGTATGTTCTATAGTCCCCAAGAACTGAAGGCTTGAAGTACAGCAAATAGAAATTATTATCCTGCTGATTGAGCAAGGGATGAAGGTCAGTCTTCAGTACTTAATGTCAGCCTTGGTTGGTCCATTGACAGGCAATATGATCATAAAGACTGATGCTTCCTTTCAGTATCTGAAGAGCTCTTTTGACCTTACGCACACATGTGGTCCTTGGTGACTCAATGGGTCGAATCCAGCCTCGAGACAAGCTACATGTGCAGTGCTAGATAAAATGCATAGAATTAACCTCAATGTATTTCCTTTCCTAAGGAATAGCAGTTTTTCACAGGGAACATTTTTGCGTGGAGAACTAGCAGGAGGGGTACTTTAAACATCCTAACGCTTGCTGTTTTTTCTGCTGCAGTGACTGGAACACTGCAGGAGGAAAAGTAGCTTGGGGAAGGGGTGTTGCAATGAAAAACAGCAGTAAGGAAAGGATTAAGACCCTCTGTAAAAATATATCCCTTTTTCAAAGCTGGTATTTCTTCTTTTTTAAAAGCTCTTGGGACTTCATCACACCCACTTGCATGTAAATATATCCTTATTTCTCTTTCCAGTTAGGTTCTTGAGAATTGTAGGGTTCTTCACAGAAAGTCTCAGGGCTCAATCCAGAGTCCTCCAGTATGACCATATGAGCATACCATAAGGCATGTGCAGCAAGCTCTTATTGCCCTCCCTGTAGCGCCACCAGCCCCACGCCGCACAGAAGCACCAATGTGACATTGGCAAGAGGTAAGGTTACTCCTTGCCAGTGTTGCAGGGATTCTGGGTGGCGGGGTGGGGGACGAAGGAGAGAGGTGACCTCACAAGGGGGTGGGACTCTCTGGTGGCTTTCACAACTGGATCTTATCCCCAATGGAGGCCTGGGCAGCCTGACACGGAGATGCTCAAATCACCACAGGCAATATACCCAAGGAGCCCCACTGAGGGCAGCGGGGCTTTCCCTGAGGAAAGGGCACAAATGTCCCCTTATCCTGGAGAGACCCCAGCTGCTGCCTGGTTGCCTCTGAATGCTGAGACTGCGGTGGTCAGGCAGTTCTGGATTAGGCTGCCCATGCCCAGCAATGACTATCAGAAAATGTGGATCAAAAGCACAATTGTGCACGAAAATTGTGCACAAAAGCACAAGATTTTAAGAGTATTTGTTGTGAATATCTATTTGTTATACTTTTCTAGAAGTCCTTACTAGCTCCCCTTTCTTGTGGCTGTCAGCTGCCTGGGTCATGACTCTCCTTTAGCTTAGAGTGCCAACACAGAAATGATGCTTCTCTCTCAGCTATCCCAGAATTGTTGCCTCCTTCCCTTGAAAGACAGGGAAGTCCCAGTTCAAATTCCAGTTCCCTTGTTGGTTTTATGGTTACTTGGACCCTAATCCTATACCTCTTACTGCAGGCGGTAAGCACATGGCACCATGTCACACATGGCACTGTAAAGTGCCTCCAACAATGGTGGTAAACAATTATCGCCAGTGCAGGGGTGGCACCATGGCAATGCCAGCTTTGTGCCCCTGAAGCAGCACTGGTTGCCAGCGAGTGCTGAGTTTGCCACTCACTGGGGATGCTGCCTTTTGGGGTGGGGCAGGAGGGCATTCCAAGGCAGGTAGGAGGGGTGCAGCAGGGGCTGGATGACTCTTGCTGTGACCAGATGACTCTTGCTGTGGGTTCCTGATCTCCGAGTAAGGCCTTAGCTTCTGTGCTGGCTAAATAGCCAGCACATGAGTGAGTAGACCAACCCTGCGCCCTTACCACAGAGAAAGCGGAAGAACATCCCCTTTCCCTGTAGAGGCTTCCGTGGCAGCCTAGCTACCACGGGATGCAGCAGTAGCCACCTGGCCACCTCTGCACTCCTAGGTGGTCAGCTAGCACAGGATTGGTCTATTAAACAGATTGCTTGTATGCTCCAAAAGTATTATAGCAATGTTGTTTGTTTTTAAAAGCATACAGCTGTCAACCATAGACACAGGTTAGTCATTGAACCTCCCCAATGCTCTCAAAAGGGAATGTTTGCCCACACATTCCTACTATGGAATTCTATTTAATTGTTCTTATCCATGATCACCAGCATAGAAAACCAGTAAGCTAATCAGAGGTGCCGCACATAGTCAAGTATAAGTCGATCTCATGGATAAGTCGAGGGCAAGTTCTAAGCCAAAAATAATAGAATTTGCAATGACTAATGCATAAGTCGAGGATGCAACTTAGGGGGTGGGTATGAAATTCTTTGAAAATGATTGACCAGTAATTGTTCTGAGGCAGCAACAGAAAGCCAACCAAAAAAGGAGCTATTTCACATTCTTCTGAGGCAGCAAGAAATGGAGCTATTCTTCAAACACGAAGGAGAGAGATGAAGATGCTTATTGGAGTTGTAGGTTTTGTGAGGAATACAGCACAGCACCTCCATAGCAGCAGCCTTCATAATGACTATAATTCCCAAAAGCACCTTCACCTCTCTGCCTGTTTGGAGAAGAAGGAAAATGGCTACTGTTTTTTGCTTGCTGTCTGTTGGTGCCTGAGAACAATTACTGGTAAGTAAAATTGCTCTGTTTTTTCCCCTAACCCCCCAGCTTTCTGCTTCTTAGCCCAGTCCCTACCCTACCCAAGCTGCTGTTAAAAGCTTTATTAACTGTATTGACCCATGTATAAGTCAATCCATGTTTTCAGGCATAAATTTTTAGACTTATACATGAGTATATACAGTACATAGTGCAGAGAGGAAGGAATTGGTGGAAGAAAGGACCCCTCTGTTATTGCTCCCCTGCAAATCACTTTCTTCCTTTATAATAAGCTTCTTTTACCACCTGCACATGCACACAGTGGCTAGCAAGGAGGCTGAGCTCATAACTGTGCCAAGTACTGCCATGGTTTGAAAGGGAACCAGCTGTGATACCTTTGATGGGCACATCCTTCTGTGATTTTAAATTGACACACTAGATTTGGATAAGCCAGGTGTGAGCCCTGCTCTACACACAGGGATCATACGCAGCTTTGCTTCTTATGATGAATCAAATCAAGGTTAGACACCTAAATTCTGAATAATCAGTCAGGTTTACTTCACCCATTGTGCTGGGAATGGTCTGCAGGTGTGCCCTGGGAGATTGAAGGAGGGTCATTTATTAGTATGACCATCGAGAGATGTGAGCCATTAGCTGGCAGTGTGGTGTGCCTTGCCAATTTTTTTAAAAAACCTGATGGTGCGCCATGACAATTGTAGCGCCTTCTCAGTGTGCCTCGAGATGAATAAGGTTGAAAAGAGCTGCCTTGGAGTGCACTCTGAATCCCTACTCCTACTCCAGTCCTGCACTGTACCTGCCAGAAGAGATAAACCTGGTTACGCTAACACCACACCTCAGGAAACAGGTTGGGGTAGATAGGAGAAAGAAAAACTTCCTGCCAAATGCCAGTTGGATGAAAAGCATTTTGGAAGTGCATTTACTTTCTTCCCCGGATACCACTTGAATTTCTCGAGAAACCGTGCTCCTCTTTTACTTCCGTACTTGCTTGTTTTGATTGTTCAGCCCCAACCTTTCCCCCAAATTCTTTTACTCACAGGCCAAGTCTCCTTGTTCATCCTTGACAATTCCACTACAGACTCTGGCCAGGCCATTACACCTATAACTGTTGCTATATATGGTGGTGTCCCTCCAAGGGCTGAGATCACAGCATCCCAGGCCAGCTTTGCATTTTAGGCTACAGTCCTAAACATTCTTTGACAGGAGATTCCTCTGAAATTAGTGGGGCTTACTCCCAATTGTGTTTAAGACTTACAACCAAAACCAACTTCTAAACCTTGCTGATCACTTGCTCCCCTGAAGGTGTACCTATGTCCAGAGAAGTAACTGGCCTGTAGCAGCACAAACAGTTTTGTGATACCTTGAAGACTAATAACTGTACTGTTGTACAAGCTTTTGTGGACTACAGCCCACTTTTTCAGATGCAGGAAATGTAATCCTCAATTTATGCTAGATTTTTAAGGGAACTCAAGACTCTTTGCTGTCAACCTGTATGGCATTCCAGATGTTTTCTTGGGAAACTGGCTTTTTTTGGTCAGGAAAGAAGAGAGCTAGTAAAAGGCGTAGCTAAGCCATTTATTACCCATTGCAAAGATTTGGTAGTCCCCCCTACAATGTAGACCCTTCAGTAGCCCCTTTGGTTCTGAGTTACACAGAAAGATTCACCCCCAAAATAGTTGCACTCTGCAGCAGTGGTAAAGCAAAGCAAAGAATTTTCCGCCCAGAATCAAAACATACTCAGCCCAGGAGCCACACAGGAAAAGTCACCCCCAAAGTAGACCTACTTCCACATGTAAGTCATGCACAGCAATGGTGGTGGTGGTGGGCCTAACTGTTGTCCCCACCCCAGCAGCTGGCTGCTACCTGCTTATGTAGCTATGGCACTGAATGCCACATACTTAAAAAAAATCAATACATTATGACTAGTATGTATTTTCAAATCGCCTTATGATTTTAATGGACTGGCGTGACATTTGAACTTAATTTGGCCTCTAGGGTTACCCTGATAAGGGACTAGTTCCGTAACCCCATGGCACTGTTTTCCTGAAACAGCAGCTCCCAGATCTCACACCTCAGCTCTTAGAGCTGGTTTGTAAGTAAGGGGAGAGTGGTTTGAAAGCAGCAAGTGACATTGTGGAGTGTGTGTTTGTGAGGAGGGGTAGCAGCCATTCAAAGCAAAAAGTAAAAAAAAAATGCCACATATCCAGCATTTACTCTGTGTATGCACCTATATGACTTTTTCCCCCCTTTTTATTCAAGCAGTTTATGTCAATCAAGCTGCCCTATTATACAGAGTGACTTCCTTTAGCCTTCCTGTTCCTTGGTCGTTAAGAATAGCCATGGGGGGGCAGTTAAGCAACTGATCTTGTAAACCTCATGAGAATTATTCTTGAGCTTCACCCAACTAGTCACACAAACAGCAGGTAAAATGTTAGAACTGTAATTGGACTGGGCCTCTTCAGACTACAGGTGTAAATTGTATGACTGAATGCTATTACATGCAACAACAAAAATCGTGCATACATAGAACACATCGCACCCAGGAGAAGGCTATGCTAGAACACATCTCCTTGGCCTCTCATTTTCTATATAATAAACACTCACTGAGTTTTGCATGGAGACATGCTCAATTGAATTATGCCGATGATTCTGTAAGTTCAGTTTCAGAAATTCATGGGGGTGGGTGGGTGACATACCGCAAAGCAAAGATGAACTCATCAAATGGTGAACATTCTCTGAACAGAGAAACATTTTGGATCTTGCTTCTAGTTCACACACTCCCAAAAAAACTTTTCCCCCAGCTCCCCATCCTTCAAACATTCTTCCTTTCATTTACTTACCTATCCCTAGCAGGAACAAGCAGGAGTAGTGTTGGCAGAGAATACGGTATGGGGAGGGGTGTGTTGGTGTGTGCCTGTGCTTGCTGCTAGAAAACTTGATGGCACAGAGCATTGTGCTCTCAGTCTACCTGATCCTTGTTACAGTTGAATGAAGCCCTGCTTTAAGCTTGCCAAAGTCATAAATCCCTGAGGGAGGGAGAGGGAGGGGTGGTGGTGACTTTTGTTAATAAGATTGCTTGCTGTAGATATTTTTAAAGTTATGTATATAAGAAAGAGGAATGGTTGGTGAATTAAAGGATTTTTTTTAGCTGGTAGGGGAAATTTCATTTTGCCCAGTTTTTCTTGGCGGCCTGATCAATGGGGTCCAAAGTCCACTGTTCTAAGTCCGAAGGAGTTTCAGATTTCCCACATAGCAACACCACATGCTGCCAGAAGAAACCAAAGTCAACCAGCATGCCCAACTGGCATGTACTGAAGAATAATATTATAGGACTAAATGTGTATTAAGCACCACATTAATTCTGGTAGCTACATCCAGTGGTGGGATTCAGGGGGTTCGCCCAGGTTCTATAGAACCGGTTGTTAAATGGCCAGGCCCCGCCCACTCACTTACCTCGGCTGGCTTCGGGGGTTTTTTTTGCTCCGGCTATGACATCATAGAACCGGTTGTTAATTTATTTGAACCCCACCACTGGCTACATCCTTCTAGAAGGAAAGTGTCATGCTCAAAATGCAAGAGCTCAGCTTGCATGCTGTCAATATCTGTCCTCCTCAGTGATCTTCCATACTTTAAAATGGACTGGAGTCCAATTGGTTCTGAAGAAAGTTAGCTGTGTTAGCTGAGACGCGTGTCTGCAGAGGAAATTTCTGAAAGCACAGTTTTCCACTGCAGACATAGGAACTCTAGCAACAGCGGGGCCCAATGCAGGGCATTCCCACGGCCCCCCACACTCCTTGTGGGGGCCCCTATCACCAAGAAAAGTGCTTGTGCCTGAAAATAGTTGGTGGTGACATGATGAGATCACTGCCAACTGCTTCCAGGAGGCCCATTTTGAGGAGTTCCAGGAGGCAGGGTTAAGAGGAAGGGCCCAAGGTAAAGCTGCTCTGCTCACCCCACTGACTTACAGTTCATAGAGATCCCAGCTGCAGAAGCAGGCAATATGTTTGCTGCGCTGGTGTGGGCCCCCCAAAGTGCGGGACCCAATGTGATGACATTGGTCACGTTGGCTTAAGGCCAGCCCTGACCTGCAAAGTGATACTTGTCTCCAAATGAACAAGCCACTCGCAGAATCCAGTGTCTCCAATGGAACTAACTGTGCCCGCCTAAATCCAGGTTAGGATTCCCCTCTAATAAAACTGCAATGGCCAGAGCCGGACTGCCCCTGTGTATGGGAAAATGCGGAAGATTACCCTGAGGAGGCAGTGGATGACAGTGGCCCTTGGTGCAGGAAAGTGCAGGATTAACACCAGGGAAGTAGCAGAGGCTGGGCTGCACAGCTGCAGCCACTTAGGAGCTTGTAGCAGGGATATAAGGAGCACCTGGAGGAAGGAGAAGCTGTGGGTTGTAGTTGTGGAGAGAGTGGCGGAAGCAGTGGAGGTTTTGCTGACATAATGGACTGGCTTACTGGCCACGGACTGGTGTGGTGAACTGATATATGGACTAATACATGGACTGACTTACTGGCTTGACTGATTGACAAATGCCTAAGGACTATTGTACTGAGGACTGGCCATTATTGAAGGACACCTGCTCTGAAGCTCCAGGAGGAGACCTGTGGCCTACAGGCAAGCCACTGGGTGGGGTGAGCTCTCTGTTGGTGCTGGGGTTCAGTAGTTTGTAGATATTACCAGGACTGTGTGTATCTGGGTGACTAAGTAGCCTAAGTGGGCATAGCATATGGGAGGAAAGTTTGGAGCAGGGGCTTTGGAAAGACAAATTGGTACCAGAAGTGGGGCACAAACCCAGGGCACTTAGTTTCCTTTACAAAGTCTGAAGTTTCCTTCAAAGTTTCCTTTACAAAGTCCGTCTAGCCAGAGAACAGGCAGGATGGAGGCTGGATGGTTGTGGGAAGCCTTGGAAAGGTTGTGGGAAGCCTTGGAAAGGTAAGGACCTTGAGGGAAGTGACTATCCCAGATGCATTCTGGAACGCTTGGATGGCCTTCAGTATGGGTTGGACATTGATGAGAATGGTATGGTGTATGGGGGGAGTGGTTAAATGCAGCATCCTCTCCCTGAGAAGGCTTAGTATATCTGCCATGGAGAATGCAGAGATATGAACCTTGAGGGCTAGAAAAATCCCTCCTCTCTGAAAAGGAGATGAACTCTGCATACATGGAGGCCTTGGTGGATAATGGTAGACTACTGCCAACTGAACAAGCAAGCACCTCCATTGGCCCCAGTTGTGCCAGACATGGTGACTCTCCTAGAGGGCATAGAAAAGAATGCAGCTGCATGGCATGTGGTAATAGACCTGGCCAATGCCTTTTTCAGCATCTCCATCAGTAGGGAGTCACAAGACCAATTCACCTTCAGTTGGGAAGGGGTGCAGTACACCTTCTAAGTATTGCCCCAGGGGTATATGCACAGCCCTACACTGTGCCATGGGCTGGTGGCCAGAGACTTAGGGAAGGTAACTTTAACCCCTGCCTTGTACCTTGCCCATTATATCGATGATATAATGATTTCAGGGCTGACCGAAAAGGACGTTGAGGAGGGATTGGTCACCCTGGTAGCCCACATGAAGGCCTGAGGGTGGGAGATTCACCCAGTCAAAATCCAGGGATCAGCACAACAGGTCCAGTTCCTAGGGGTGGGGTGGTCTGGACCTGTGTGGCGCATTCCAGAGAAAGTTCTTCTCTAAGAGAAGTTCTTCTCCAGAGAAACTTCTTCTAAGAAGGAGGCACAGAGGATAATAGGATTGATGGGGTTTTGGAGACTGCACTTCCCGCACCTAGCCCAAGTACTATGGCCCATCTACAATGTGACCTGCAAAAAGGCACAATTTGAGTGGGGGGGGGAGCAGCAGCAGGTCACCCTGGCTACCGCCAAGGCCACAGTGGCAGCGGCAATGCCATTGGGTCCATTCATAAAAGGGCTCCCTTTTGAACTCCAGGTTTCTGCTAACCAGGAGGTAGCTATGTGGAGCCTGTGGCAGAAGGGCAGAAGGTGCCAGAACTTTCCAGAAAGTTCCCAGGGGCAGTCAAGAACTATTCCCCCTTTGAGTGCCAGCTGTTAGCGTGTTATTGGGCCCTGGTAGAGACTGAGAAGCTTACAGGCGGAAATCAGGTGGTAATGCGGCCCCACATTCCTATCATGCACTGGGTCATGGACAACTCAGCCAGTCCCAGGTTAGGCAGGGCCCAGCAGGCATCCCTGGTGAAATGGAAGTGGTACATCTCAGAAAGGGCACGTCCGGGACCCCAGGGAGTAAGTGCCCTCCAGGAGCAAGTAATGGCTATGACCCCTGTGGGGGAAGAGGTGGAAATGGTAGAGGTAGAGTCCCGGGGGAGTCCCCGATAAAGAGGCCCCACCTTATGATCAGGTAGAGGGAGACACTATGTGGTTTACCGATGGCTCGGCAAGGTATAGGGGAGGAGATCGGGTATGGCAGGCAGCTGTACTTAACCCCAGGCTACAGACTACCCTGACATGGGTTGGGACAGGGAAGTCCAGCCAATATGCAGAATTAATGGCTGTACTGATGGTTTTAGAACACGCTGTAGAGCGCCAGGACCAGACAGCATATATTTACATGGACTCCTGGGCCGTGTTTAAGGGGTTGACCACATGGTTCCCCAGGTGGAAAAGGGACTTCACCCTATGCAAACATTCATTATGGGGGAAGGAGCTATGGGAAAGGATTGATCGGTGCTTGCCACATCTAATGGTATATGTGCGGCACGTAGATGGGCATTCCATGGGGACAAGGGAGGCAGAATATAATCAGGCAGTTGACCAGCTGGCCTGTGTTCGGACCACTACCCCAGCTCAGAGCCAGGATGATGAGCTTCTGATTAAGGCTCAGTGGGCCCATGAGAAATCTGGTCATCTAGGGGCAAAGGGCACCAGGGAATGGGCCCTCCAGCGGGGCATCCCCTGCTCAGTCAATGCTGCCCGTACAATTGCAGCCGCTTGTGAAGTCTGCGGGAGTGTAAAAAGCATTCCCCTCACTAAGACTGCCCCCCCTTGGTCAGCTGCACCAGGGGAAAGGGCCAGGACAGATCTGGTAGGTCAATTATATAGGACCACTGCCCCAGTCTGGATGATGGCAGTACGTCCTGACGATGGTGGACACCTACTCGGGATACTTGTTGACACAGCCGGGGGCCAGGGCTACCCAGCAGACCACAATTAAGGAGATGGAGTCACTGATAAGACACTATGGGGTGCCTGCACAAGTTCAAAGTGACAACAGCAGTCACTTCTCAGGGGCTGCAGTGCAGGATTGGGCCAATGAATGGGGGTCCAGTGGCTATTCCATATCCCCCACCATCCCCAAGTGGCTGGGCTGATCCAGCACATGAATGGGCTACAAAAAAACAAAAGATAAGGCAGCTGACCCCAGACCACAAAAGATGGGGCACCGTGCTAGAGCAGGCAGAGTTTGAGCTCAATAGCAGGCCCATTGGCAGGGGACAAACTCCCCTGTAGCGCATGATTGGGCTGGTGGTTCCCACTCCCATGCCGAGTCTAAGGGTTTGGAAAGCAGACCCCCCATGGCATGCTACCCATACGGGCGCCCCCTGACAGTGCTAGGGTAGACTTGGCCACCCCAGAGGAGATAACGGCACCCACAGGAAGGCAGACCACCATTCCTCTGGGGATCGGAGTTACTGTACCCCCTTGGATGTATGAGAGGATTGCACCCCGGTCAGGCCTAGCACTGAAGGGCATACATGTACTGGGGGGAGTAACAGACTCTGATTATGAAGGGGAAGTGAAGGTCTTCCTTCACAACAGCAGCCGGGATGACCTCAGTTGCAAAGCTGGGCAGCGGATTGCACAGTTAATCTGTGAGAAATATAGTGCACCAGCTATCCAAGGGGTGGACAGCCCAGGGGAGCCCACAGCTTGGGGAGACAAAGGATTTGGCTCTACTGACCAAGAGCTATGCAGTGGACAGAAAGTCTGGATCATGTATCCGAACCAGCCAAATAGGGCTGGAGAAATCATCAGCCGGGGACCTGGGGCCACATGTTGGGTGATGGTGGCTGGAGCAGATTCCCCAACCTGTCTGGATATAGGCAAACTGAAATGCAGGAAATAGCAGCTCCCCTACCTTGCAAAGAAAACCCAGTAAGTAATCAGCCCAAGGGTCCGCTGTGGCACCAAGGGGTGGAGTATATGGGAAAATGTGGAAGATTACCCTGAGGAGGCAGTGGATGGTGCTGACAGTGGCCCTTGGTGCAGGATTAACCCCAGGGAAGTAGCAGAGGGTGGGCTGCACAGCAGCAGCCACTTAGGAGTTTGTAGCAGGGATATAAGGAGCACCTGGAGGAAGGAGAAGCTGTGGGTTGTAGTTGCGGAGAGAGTGGTGGAAAGAGTGGAGGTTTTGCTGACATATCGGACTTGACTAACTGACTAACAGACTAGACAACGGACTGGCGTGGTGAACTGATATATGGACTGATACATGGTCTGACTTACTGGCTTGACTGATTGTCAAATGACTAAGGACTATTGGACCGAGGACTGGCCATTATTGAAAGACACCTGCTCTGAAGCTCCAGGAGACCTCTGGCCTACAGGCAAGCCACTGTGGGGGGGGGGGGGGAGCTCTCTGTTGGTGCTGGGGTCCGGTAGTTCGTGTATATATTGCCAGGACTGTGTGTATCTGGGTGACTAAGTAGCCTAAGTGGGCATAGCATTTGGGAGGAAAGTTTGGAGCAGGGGTTTTGGCAGGACACCCTGTTAAGTCTTCTTTCTCTGTTAGCCATCCGAAAAGGGACTCGATGCTTAAGGGAGCATCACCCCTCCACCTGTCACTTATATATGCAGTGCCTGAACGAGGGAAACTGCCCCTTTTGGGACGCTCCATTAACACGCTGACCTGCTATCCAATCACAGCGCAGGAAGCTGCTGCTGTGAGTGTATTTGATTGGGGGGGCACGGTGTGGACTCATCCTTCCTCAATTTGCAATTCAACTGGCACAGTTATTCTCCTTTTTTTCTACCCAAACTCTTGCCTCGCCTCCAAGCTCTTGTCTCTTGTAAAATGTCCGCTGGCCTTTCCAAAGGAATTCTCTTTCCGATTTGGAAGACCAACGCCTGGGGCCAAATAAACAGTCCTGACATACCCTTCCGCCCCACGTGTAGTCGGAAGTCAGTGAGCTCTCTGGGCCTGACTTCCCAGGCTGGGAGGCGAACTTCCTCCAGAAAAATTCAGTCCTGCTGAAATCCTGCAACAAAGTCCATCTAACCTCCTTGAATCAGGGTCGCTCGTGCCCATGAATGCAAAATACTGCGGGCGGGATGGGCGACGTACGTAGGTGCTTGATTTGAAGAACAGCGCCTCCCAGTTTGCAGTGCTTTAAAGAGAGAAGCGGTTGAAATGAAAGCGAGCCAGCGGCTTTGGGTGCTTCTGCCATCGGCAGGTCTTCCCACATCGCCCGGCATCATATAGCTGGCGGCAGAGGTAGAGAATCTGTTCTGCTCCATCAAAGATCTGCCCTGACTGAAAACTGGTTCTCCGCGACAGGCGGGGAGGGACACGCACCTCGCGAACAGCACCCGCTCCCATTACAAGCTGCTGCAAGTGCAGATCTCCGCGAACCTGAGAGCCTCTGCGGAGCTCTCGAGGGGGAGCCAGTTCTGTTGAGATCAGTGGCACCGACACGGTTTACCCCGCTAAAGATGACATCGATGGAATTGGGACGCCGTGAGTCTTGGCTCGGGACTGACTGAAACAAACCCAGTCTTTCTCCTTTCAGTTGTAAGCAGCCTTTCCTTACACAGGGATGAGCTTGTTCTCCCTTTGTCCTGGAGTTAATTGGTGGCTAATGCGCAGCTAAGGAGGAGTTGGCATTGACTGCTCGAAACTACTGGCCTGGTGGCTTTTGAGGGCTGGTGGAGACGCGCTACTACCCCATCCCGCATCTGCTTGGGGAGACAGTCTAGGAAAGGAGGAAGACGAACACATGAGTTTCTTAGAGCCGAACCTTAGCTAAGGAGGCGCACCAAATGACACCTAGCTGTGGCGTATCTACTGCTCGGTTTTCTTTACCCCCAAATGGTGAAGAGGGTGGAAAAGGAGCGGAGGGGGTTTCCTTGGGTTCCTGAGCTGCCGCTTCAAAATCTCCGCCTAGTTTCCAAATAAAAGGAGCTCCCGATCACTTCCTGGAATTGCTCCTTAACATCATCACCACCCCCAAACTAAACTTTCCCAAGGAAAGTACTGGAGGATGAGGACGCAAAGGGATGTTTTACATTATTTGTACTTGAGACACAATCCAGTTGAACTTCAGTCCTGCGCCGCCCGCCCTCTTTGATTTCGGAGAGAAAGCATTGTGAAGCTCTCGTGTTGAAATCGACGGGGTTGAGGGAAGGCGGAAGGTGGGTCGTCCCTTAGTTCCTTCCTAGCAAAGTCGATTCTAGCCTGTCATGGGGCAAACTGGCAAAGTTTGGAAAATCTAGGAAATCCCCAAAACCAAGTTCGTGGCGTTACAGATTTTCAACAGAGGGCGACAAACAGCTAAAGCGGAGTCTTAATTGTGCTCCTCTCCGTTCGGAAGGACGCTAGCGGCCCTCTTGTTGCAAGCTGTAACGAGCTCCTGATTCGAATGAACAGCTGAGATTCTGAGGCAGTGGCGTTCCTTGCGTGGTTAAACGCTCTTTTGCGTGAGCCTGAGGTCCTTTGTAAGGCGGCCCTTCCTTCTCGCTTCCAGAGCCATTCCCGGCTGGAGAGCAAAGCCTCTGAGACAACTCTCCAAGCTGCAAGTGGCTCCGGAGGCGAGGGGGAGGTGCCGGATTGCACAGGAGCAGCGTAGCGTTTTGCCCCCCCCCCTATAGGAACGCCACTGCCTAAGGACCAATGAGTGAGGATGGGTAGGCAGGGTGCGCTGAACATAGTGCATACAAAAAAGCGCCCGGCTACGTAACACCGTTTCCTGGATCCGAGCCATTGTGATTGAGAGTGCAGTTGAACTACTAGTCCATTATTAAATGTTGTTTTAAGGAATGGGCGTTTAATAAAGGGACGCTATCCAGAACAAGGTCGTTAGGGAAACGTCTCTATCTGGTTTATACAAATACACACCGCACGCAGTACACTTACAATTGTGAATATAAATAAACATATATTCACAATGTATTGGTTTTAAAAACCAATCAACCAACAAAAGAACCATTTCAACAGAGAAAGTAAAGATCAAACCTAAATTCTGTATTCCGTTTCCCACCCTCATTCTTTCCCCATCAATGAAATATAGTTGCCCCCCATATTAATTTACAAGGTAATCACCCCTCTTATCCCTTGCAACATTAGGAGAGGGAAAGGAAAGGAAAGCCACAAGAATACTGGAGAGAATGAAACAATACAAGGGAAAAGGCAAGTCGTAGTTCAACAGTTTTAATCCACCCCACCCCACCCCCATGCAGTCAGTGCGGTTCAAGCTACTAAATCGTTCTGCTGCATTTGTTTTCGAGGCTTCGTTGGGTTCATTTAATTTGGGAGTTCCTGGATGCTTATAGTCTGTTTCCCAAACAGCGAATAGCCACGTTTAATGCCTCTGCCTGTAAGGACCTTCAAATCCCGTGGTAGTTTACTGGAAAATCAGTCTCTTTCAGTGGAATGAGAAGGGCTAGGGAGAGGTTCCTCCCTCTCACCAGACTACAACTGTTTATTCTTCAGGCACACCTATGAAGTACAAGAAAAGTAATCTCAAGAAATGCTCGTAGATTCGCTGCTTTTTTGTCAATTAGCGTAACGTTCTAAGAACTTTCTAAGAACGTTCTAAGTACGTTCTAAGAACGTTACGCCTTAGAACTTTGATTTGCACCTTTTCTAACCCCTCACGGGAAACCTGATCTCCTTCCCCGATGTGGCTGACTCCCGAGACATTGTATGTAGGATTACAGCCTCAATAGGATTTTTTCAGGGATTTGGGGACCACAAAGAGATTAATAGAGTTTATTTATTTTCGCTATCTGCACGCTGCTTTTCCTAGGTACAAAACCAGTGACAAATATACAGTAACCGCTCTGGAGCACTTTAGTCCTGAATCAAATTCGACTGATTTTCTCACATTATTTTGTGACTCCGAAAATATTCTTCAAGCGCAGAATGAGTTTTAAAGTGGTGGGCTGAGTGTACAGTTGAGTGTCTTGGGGATTTATATGGGAGTAAATCTGGATTATTTCCAGATTCATTGTTTGGGAAACAAGCTTCCTACCATCCGATGTCAGTGGTCCTATTCGACTGGGCAAGATCCACCAGAACGCCCACACCTGTATGTTCCAGAGATCCATGTTGGGTGACCTACGTGGACTTTCCAATTTAATTCGCACAACAACCTTACAGGGCAGTTTAGGCTCGAGCTAGATTGCACCGTGTGATTTAGAGCTGAACGGGGATCTGAATGCAGGTCTCCTGGGTCAAACACTTCACTGGTTGTCAAAGTCAACAGATTGCCCCAGACCTCGAAGAACGATTTCACTTGAGAAGTTAGAGGCCTTGGAAATTCCTTCATTCCAGCGGTACGTTTTCCTCGATGCATCTTGTTTCTACTCTTGTCTCTTCATTCCAACGGTACACTTTCCTCTATGTCTCTTCTGCTGCAATCAGTCCCTATTTATAATCGAAGTTTCATCTTCGTTTTGCTCTGTGAACATGACTGTCCCAATGTTATCTTAGAGGTCTGATCGAGCAAGTGCACTGTTCCCCGCACCCTAATTTACGACTCTCTTTCTTACTAATTGGCATATAAATATATGTTGCTTGTGAGCTAACGATGGTTTTTCGGACCAGCCAGTCAAGGTAAAAGGGTCAGGGTCAGGGAAAGGCTATTATCTGCCCCTGTCCTGATCTTTTCCATCTGTGAGCCACTGCGGCAAGAAAAAGCTGCATCCACTATACAATGTCTGACACAGGAAAATTTGATGCGTGCTTGTGGCCTATATAGCAAAAGACAAAGGGGGCGCAATCCACCAAGGAGTTCTCCTGCGCTAGCCCCGCTCATTTTCATAGTATGTACGCAGAATAATTTCTTCTGGTGGTTTGTGCCTATAGATTCTCAGAGAAACCGGGTTGGCATTCCAGAGGACTACTGTACAATGCCTACATAGTTCCATTAACAACTACAGTCTCCGCATCCTGTGACTAATTAATTGGATGGGAAGCCCATTAACTCACTCGAGTGCATTGAAAGGATGGAGGAAAGTCACTGGACTTGTGAGATATGAATCAGCAATTATATGAATCAGCATATATTCAAGCTATGCAAAGAACGTGATTTAGTGTAGTTACGTAGTTCATTAATGCAGTTTTTGTGACAGAGAGTGGTAAATCCTCTTTGTTCTTTTTTTAGGAAGAGCATATTTGCAATGTGTTTTGTGAACCGTAGGAGAAACCTAGTTTATAGAGAGGGAAGGCAGTATTAAAATGTTAAGGCAATCGATCAATCAATTGATCGATCAATCAATCAGTCAATCATACAGCGCTCTCTCTCTCTCTCTCTCTCTCTCTCTCTCTCTCTCTCCCCCCCCCCCCACCCCATGTGTGTATGCAGGTATGTATGCCTAATCTGTATTAATTTTGAACTGTTTGACAGGAGGAAGACAGAATAAGTTAGGCTGTATATTTAATTTCAGAATAAGTTAGGCTGTATATGTTCACATCTCGTGAACAATGAGAGAACAACCTTATTTCATGTCACAGCCAAAACGAATCAAACAAGTTTTTCTTTCCACAGAGCCATGCCAGAGTATAACATTAGTTTTCTTAGGCTGAAATCCTATGCTCACTTCCCTGGGAGTAAACCGCATTGAATACAATGGCGCATACTTCCGAATAAGAATGAATAGGATTGTGTTATGATCTCTCAAAATGCCTATGTGGCAAGTTCAGCTGAAACTGAGGAATCCTATTTCATTTTCTTCCCCCACTGATTTCCACGGTAAAGTTGAGGTCCCATTAAAATAAGTCCTACTTATTATAAGTCCTACTTATTTTAATTCTTAATTCACTTTGAATGGATCGTGGCCGACGTATTTAGGGTTCAGGCGCTAGAGAAATGTTTTGATCTTGACTGGAGAATGTTCAATATTCATAGAACGATGGCTATTTCGTTTAATTCCCTTCTTAAGTTAACTTCTACATGATTTTGACCTCCAGGTAGGTTGCGCTTGTTTACAACAATCAGTCCTCAGGGATCGCTGAGTCAAAGTTAATTAAGCTCTTTGAAGTCCCATTGATTTCAATGGGAGAGGCTTAGCTCTTCCACCGAAGTACTTCAAATGTGCTAAATTCCAGCTAGATATGGATTCTTGCTATTGGTTTCTAATCCAGTGGTTAATGCAGGTTAAGGTTGGCCAGCCACAAGTCAGATAAACATTTACACAACATAAAATGAAGGAAATGACCGCCATCGAGAGAAGCTGTCCAGACATGCGCGGCTCTGCCTGGCGATCTGCAAGGTGTTTAACTCCTGAGTACAACGACGGACTCCTCAATGCCGTGAGCTGACATTTAGACCGCAAGTTCAGAGTTCAGGAAAGTGAAGTCACCAAGACACAAGCAGAAATCCCAACCCGAAATCACACCGCTTGTGAAATACAACCAGCAGGTGACCCCAAACAAGCAGCAATAGGAAGCAAAATCGTAAGAGGAGCTTTTGAAAACAGTAGAAATACGTTTAGCTAATTTGGCTTCTCTGGATAAATAGGTAACTGAAGTAAGACCATGTACAACTGTTATTGCTATTATTAGTGTCTGTCCGTCTGTCAAAAAGCAGTTCACAAGGCAGTTTACCTTGCAAAATAAATCAAGATCACCACATGTTCTATGCATGCCTACTCAGACGTAAGCCCCACCATGCTCAATGGGGCTTACTCCCAGGAAAGCGTGTATAGCAATGCAGCCTAAATAACCTTTATTTATTTATTTATTTATTTATTTATTTATTTATTTGGCTATTAAAGGATAAATAACTATTTATCCACCGGGTTCACAGTCTAAAAAAGAGGCCGAAGAAACAACCAGCCACAATCACTTGGGGGTCATTGGGGGGGGGGGTGAGAAGGGACAGTTACTCTCCCCCCTGCTAAATATAAGAGGACTCCACTTTTACAGGTGCATCTTTACCCAGTTAGCAGGAGCTGAATAAAGGACTCATCTGGAATAAGGCAAGCAGCTGCGACTGTAGCAATTTATTTTTGCATATATAATTAAAATGTTTGAGGAAAAATGAATCAGTTTCCAAATCCACCTTCTTTCCTCCCTAAGTAAGAGTTACTTCGGAGTAGGGCTGGAATGCTCCTTTTGGAAACCTATCTCCCCTATTTTTTAAAGTGGGGATGATTTGGGGGTTTGGGAGGAGAAGAAGAAACCTCAGGTAGAATTTCGAAAAGAAAGCAGAATATTTTAAAATATTTTAAATTTTAATATTTAATATTTTTCAAAAAAAGCTTCTGAGGTTGAGACAAGGTTTTCCAGCTATGTGTAAACCAGGCAATGTAAAGGGGACAACGACACAGTTATTACGCCCGCCCCATTGTTTTTAGGCTCAGATTTGAAAAAACAAGCTCTCTGCTCTTTCAGATATTCATATCTATGGGGCGCTACATACGTGTTTACTGTACAAAAAATGCGCAGGTTCAGAAGTAGAGGGTGTTGCGGTTAATTTTAAACATTTTTTATTTTCCTGTTTTTTTAAGTCCTTCTTTTCCTCCGCTGTTCCGTTCGTGGGGGGGGGGGAATGGGAGGTTATTTCACTGTTTCCCTCCGCCTGCCGCTGGGCAAGGACTGAAAGTTTGCCACTCAAACCCAGCCAGTCAGATTATGTTC
Source organism: Lerista edwardsae (assembly GCA_029204185.1). Lineage (NCBI taxonomy): Eukaryota > Metazoa > Chordata > Lepidosauria > Squamata > Scincidae > Lerista > Lerista edwardsae. The sequence goes on from JAJKFI010000037.1 coordinate 3,353,581, forward strand.
ATCCTAAACATGTCAGTTCGGTTCGCTGAAAAACAAGCGGGCTTCCTTTCAGATAAGGCTACCGTGCGCAAGCATAACAGCTTGAAAGAGAATCCCGCTGAAATCAGTGGAAGTTATAGGGACATAAATATTGGGCTGAAAGGTTGCGACGCTGGGGCCCCCGTCGGCGGCTTGCTCGCTGACTTCCTCTTTACTTGCAAGGAAGCGGGTCCGGCAACCCCATCCTATGAATCTTAACTCGAAAGTAATTGTCGCTAAGTTCAGTGCGATCTGCTCCCAGGTAAGGCTGCCTACGTCGGCAGGTTTCCTCGGGAGTAATTCCCCGAATTGAACTTAATAGGACTTGACTTTTGTGCGTAGCAGGATTGAGCCGTATGTATCCATCTCTAAAGGTGGACCATTGTTCTGACAGCTGGGCGGACAGACAAATGGCAGGTGACCTGCCTACCCTGAGACCTGTCGGAGGAGTGCAGAGTCCTCTGTAGCCGAAACCGAGAGTCGTTGTCTCTCCAAAAGGTCCGCACCCAGTAAAGCCCAAGACCAGGGAACAATGCAATGGCTGCAGCGGGGAGGGGGCGGCAGCCTCCCACTCACTCCCGCCCCCAGGGTGGAAGGCAGAGTCTTTTCCACGACCCAGGGAAGGGGAGTGGTGGGGCGGAGCGGAGACTTTGACTGGAAGGCGCTCCGAGCAGCTTGGGGCGGTCAAAGGCCGGCGGACTATTCAGGACCGATTCCGCAGAGGAAGGCAGAGGGGAGCGCAGCAGCCGGGGCGGAACCCGGGCAGGCCCTGCCCGCTGCACCTCCTTGTGCCTCCCCTCCAGGGCCGGCCGGCCAGGGACTCCCGACGGGAGCCAATGAGCGGCTGAAGCGAAGCCGGCGCCTCCAGCTTTCGCCTCGAGATTGACGTGGGAGACACGTCAAGTGGAGCTGGCGCTGGCGCGGCTGCTTTACAGCCCCCACCCACCCCCGGCAGATGCAGAGCGCGCTCCGAAGGTCTCTTGGCTGCCCCGGCCTCCTCCGTCCTGGTCGCTTCGGGAGCCGCGGGGGCGAAGGGGGGCGCCGCACTGCTGGCCAGGCAGGACACTTCTAGCGGTCCCACTTTCGCCGTCTATGAGCCCTTTCCCGACTCCTGGAGAGCGGGGATCTCCTGGCGCGTCGCCTAGCTGGTCATGGGTAAGGAGGAGGCGATCCGCGCGGGCGGCGGGTAGAGGGGAAGCTGAGGGCAGCGTCCTCCCGTCACTATCTCGCTCCGCTGGGGCGGGTGGGGAGCGGCAGCCAGCCGCACTTTCGCTTTGTAAGCTGGAGAGATCGTCTCTCGGCCAACTCGTTGGGCTGCTTTGGGCTGGGCTGGGCTGGGCAGGAGCCGGGGCTCAGCCTTGCCAGTCTGTGGCGACTGGCGCCCACGGACAAGCCCCGTCTTCTGCCACGGTGGAAAGGGGGAGAATTCTTGGAGGCGCTTTCCGCCTCGGGAGATTTAGATTCTCTGGCGAAAAGCGCATTGGGAGGATGCATGTGTTTCCCCCGGCCTGTGGCAAGCTGGAGTCGACTCCTGAGAACTTGGGAAGACCCTTTCTACAGTAGACCAGAAGTCTATCTAGTCCAGCGCCCTGTTTCCCACAGTGGCCAGCCTGGTGCCCCCAGGAAGACCACAAATAGAGCACTGAGACAATAGCCCTCCTTGGTGGTTTGTCCCCCAACATCTCCTATCCACAGGTATACTGCCTCCAGACATGGAGGTTCTATTTAGCGACCATGGCTCAGAATCGTTGATATCCTCTATGGATTTGCCTGTCTTGCTTCCTTTAAAAAGACAGTGGTCCATAGGTTTTGCAGGAGGAAGCTCCACTCCTACCTACATTTCAAAACACCTTTTAGTCACCTTGGCGTTTTCAGGATTAGGAGGGTTCTCTTTTGATTCTTTTCGGCTGCGGGTGCAATGGGGATTCCGCGACAGCCAGGGAGTCAGCCGTTGTTTTGGACCAGTTCGCCTAGAATAATATAATTTTTTTAAAAAGGAGCGTGATTCGGTGTGACTTCCCCAGAATCCCTCTCCGACCGACCTGTCAGCTCTGCCTTCTCTTGCCACGATCGCACGACCTCAGTCCCTGTTTTCTCTCCTCCCGGTTGCTTCTAGAGCAAACGTACGGCGAAGTGAACCAGCTGGGAGGCGTCTTTGTCAACGGGAGACCCCTGCCCAACGCCATCCGCCTGCGGATCGTGGAGCTGGCGCAGCTGGGCATCAGGCCTTGCGACATCAGCCGGCAGTTGCGCGTGTCTCACGGCTGCGTGAGTAAGATCTTAGCCCGGTACAACGAGACGGGCTCCATCCTCCCGGGCGCCATCGGCGGGAGCAAGCCGAGGGTCACCACGCCCAACGTGGTGAAACACATCCGCGACTACAAGCAGGGTGACCCGGGCATCTTCGCCTGGGAGATCCGGGACCGGCTGCTGGCAGACGGCGTTTGCGACAAGTACAACGTGCCTTCGGTGAGCTCCATCAGCAGGATCCTGAGGAACAAGATCGGCAACCTGTCCCAGCCGGGCGGGCCCTACGACTGCGGCAGCAGCGGCAGCAGCAAGCAACCTGCCCCGCAGCCGGCCCTGCCCTACAATCACATCTACCAGTACCCTTACCCCAGCGCTGTGGCCGCAGCCGGCACCAAGATGGGCAGCCACCCCGGAGGGCCAGTCTCGGCAGCTCACGTCAGCCTTCCCCGCTCGTGGCCCTCGGCTCACTCGGTCAGCAACATTCTGGGCATCCGCACCTTTATGGAGCAAAGCGGTGAGTGGGCGCTGAGCCCGGCTTGTCAGATCGCTCCGGTGAGCAGTGGGTGGGTAGAATGCCTTCTTGCATTCTATTATTGTTGTTGTTGTTGTTGTTATTTTATTTATTGGTGCTTCAAGTACTGGCGAAAAAGTGTGTCTCTGCCTCGAGAAGTGGTCTTTCTAAAATTGGTAAGACGCAAGAGGGAGGAAAAGAAGATTCAGCCAAGAGTGGACAGGGAAAGAATATGCAATTCGTTCAGTTACTCGCTTGTTTCAGTGAGGGTTGAGGGCGAAAGAGTTGTGTTATGCAAAGGGGGCGCAAAAGGAAAATAACAAGTCATTCATAACAAACACATCCCCTTCAAGCGTTCCTTTTACTATTATTTTATTTCCTGGCTTTGGTTTTTCATATAAAGCAAAAAAAATCGAAAATTAAATCATAGCTAAGAAGTATTAAAACAAATGCTTCTTCGAGAATGAACTACTACTGATTATTCCTGAACAATTATATAGTAGACAAAGGGACTGTCCATTTTGGTTTTCGAGATCCTCGTGTTATCATTCTTCTCAAAACCAAATATATGCACACAGGCATAAGGAAAGAAACTTGCTTTCCAAATAAAGGGCGGAGAACGCCGAAATGTCTCTTTATTCTCTTTGTGTGGAGTACCTGCCCAGGACCATTCACACCGAGGTCCCTTTACTTGGCCGCATGGATTTTATTACGGGACCTGACAACTGGAGGAGGAGGATTGGGTTGTGTGGCTAGGGACTCCATTTCCAATTTCGCTGGGTGTGTGCTTTAGTGGTGGTGGGGAGGAAAAGGAGGGGGGATTCCCAGCAAGCCCTGAGGATTCACTCTTCAAGATTCCCACTGCAAAAGAAGCCCTCGTTGGTCACAGTGACGTTCTCACACCTCCTAATCGCGACAGAAATCTTATCAGCACAGGCCAGACTGCTTTGGGTCTGTTTGGCTTTTAAAACGAGTTCAGGGATTTGTGCGTTTGCACACTCTCAACAGACAGGGCCCAGGAATTCAGGAGAGACAATGGTTGTGCGGAGGCGCTCCTGGGTACGTGTTCCTGGGATCAGCGTGTATATCGAGGAGGTTCGAAATTGGGGGGGGGGCAGTAGTTCCCTTCTCTCTGTGTTAGTCCTCTGTGGGGCAACTCACGCCCCTTCCCTCGGGGAAACGCACGTACAGGGGATGACCACCCTTCGTTTATGCTAAGAAGGAGCAGTTTGTCCAGGGCCTTCCAATGAGCTTCATAGCTCACCCGGGGATTCGCAGGAGGAGTCCAAATCCCTCCCCCACCTCCGTGTTATCGACCCCCCCCCCATTGCGCGAAGCCCAAAGGCATCCTGGTAGCTGCTGTAACAACCCGGAGGGCCAGAACTGCACAGACAGAACTCCGGCTGTCGTCGTAGGGAAGGCCCGGACATCTTGAACTTCTTATGAAAAAATGTGGAAAATATTTTCGTAGCGATGATAGATTGCCAACCGCAAACTCCGAGCCCGTATACCACCCCTCCCTCTTTTTAAGAAAAAGAAAAGACGGAAAAAGTGGACCTAGTGAGTTCATATCGCGATTGCTTTTTGCCAGAGATCGAATATCTGAAAATGTTATTCTTTCTTTTTTGGTCTTCATTCCTTTCCCACCATCTAAAATACTCGCCTCCTGGCCGATAAGTCCCAATTGTGTTCCTTCCACTCTAGAAATAGAATCACAGGCAGGGAATCTACAAGTTCTATTATTCAGGAACAAAACGGTCCACACAGACTCCTTGTTCTAGAGAGGCGGCTGCCAATTGCAGGGACACGTTTTTTGGGGGAGTCTCTGCTACTTTTTTTTGTTACCCGGAAATCCATTTCAGACTGTAACCCTGTACCGTCTCCTTTGATTTTGAGTCAAAAATCAATTCTTTTTATTATTTTGATTTTAATTTTGTTCAAGACAGGAGCGGAGAATGTGCCTCTTTGCCTGCAATCTTATATACGTTTGCCTGGGAATCCACGTGAATTCAATAGAGCTTGATTCTGAAAAGACATATGTAGGATGGAAGTACTTGTGGCTTTAAAAGCCAATCAACCGCAGACTATCGCTGTTGACTTTTTAATGGAATAATTTATCCTTGAAATGCACATAGCATTTTTTTTAACATCGGAAGGGAGGGGCGCAATCTTGGGAGTGCAAGGGGACAGTGTTTTCCCCTCCAGTGTTTCGGAGCTCATGTGGACCATGTAGGGTGGTCCAACTGCCGGGCTCTAGCTACGGCGTGACTGTCTGTCGTCACCTATTCAGCGGCCTTACTCGTTCGTAACGCGCGCCAAAAGCCCCAAACTCTTTGACTTTCAAGGGGCCGAGGAGGGGCCCGTTTCTCCTGTGTTGTTATCGACGTCGCTAGAGTTTGTCCGAATTGTAAAACGAAGTTTCACAAATATTGTTGAAACACCCCGCCTTCCTCGACCCCCTGTCTAAGGGCAGGCAGACGACTGGCAGAGCCTGAGTTTTACCCGTTTCCACCGAAGTTTTCCTCCCCCTCCAAATCTTCCTCTAAAATGGCGCCCCCCCCCCCGAAGGGCCTCCCAAATGATAGGAGAGCCAAAAATAAAAAAATAAATCAACAGCCCTGGCCCGTGTAAATGAAACAGGCATGGAGGTGGCGGGGAAGAATATGTTTCAAATGAAACGTTGGCAAAGGCTGTTTGCAATTTAAGGCCCCGCTTTTCGTTTTCGGTGATACGTATGCATGCATGTCTCCTACATATATCGCCTTCGAGTTTTCCGCAAAGCACACAGTCGCGCCCCTGGGCTGTAAACCCCCCGTGACCCGCGAGCATCTTCCGAAAGCGCCGCTCCCCGCTCCCCAGTCCCACCCGGCCAATATTTCTTCTTGAAGCGCTTCCCACCCAAACAGAGTCTGGAGCGATGCTGGGAATGAGCGTTTCATAAATAAATCTGGATTGCGTTTAGTTTCAGCCCCTTTACGAGGCTGCTGCACTACAGTGGGAGTGAAATAAAAAAAATCGGCCTGAAATAAATCCTTGGCAGACAGAAGGACAATGGAGAAAGAAGGAATAAAAGGAGCGCGTGGGGGGGGGGGATCTCTGTGGAAGCTCCTGCTCCCCAGGAATGGAAATGTTCTTCCTTTCTCAGTGCTGTTTTCCACGGAGGTTGTCTGGGCAGTGTCAATCAGCCCACCAGGTGTCCTTTTCCGCCGCCCCCCCTTGTAGTCCACATGCAGCTGTCATTGGCCCATGGCTCCAGGTAGCCTAGAAGGGTTCTCGCTCGCTTTGAAGGATACCTGAAGCAACCTGTCTAGAAGAGCTCCTCTTTCCTGGCTGCTAATGTTTCCCCCGATCTTTCCCACCCCAGGAGCTCTGGCTGGGACAGATGGCTCTGCCTACCCTCACAAAATCGAGGACTGGCCGACTGTGAACAGAACCACCTTCCCTGCTGCTGGACAAGGCGTCAGTGCTCTTGACAAATCGGCAGCGGAAGCAGACATTAAATACTCCCAGGTAACAGCACGGCCACTCCGCAATTCTGCAGCAAAGAAGGGTCTCCTCTCTCTCTCTCTCTCTCTCTCTCTCTCTCTCTCTCTGTGTGTGTGTGTGTGTGTGTGTGTGTGTGTGGTTCCACCAGAAGCAAAGAAAACATCAAGATCCTACCACACACACTCTTGCTGTTGTGGTGACACCACTGCGTGGAAAGGAGGTGGAAAGGTAATGGGCAGAATCCCTGCCCCAGGTACCACTGTCCGATATCTGGAAACTCTCTGAACTTGTATTCGAACCTGTATAAACAGGCCTTTGAAACGCTCCTCTGCATTTCAGGCCCACCACCCGATCCTTCAGCCACCTCAGGCTCAACATCCATCAGACACATACACGCGTGCAGAGAGAGTCAAGGGCCTCGGAAGAGAAACTGAATGGGAATGGGGGACCGGAATGGGTTACTGTGGCAGTTTCCTTTGCGTCGCGAGTCTTCCTTGCATGTGTCCACCTCTTCTTCCACTTTAAGCCTCAGGATCCGTTCATCTTGCTGTTGTTTTAAACCTCCGCGTTTCCCCCCCCCCCAACGCCTTTTAAAAGGTGTCGTCCGCTTCGCAGGAACATGCACATATCTCATTAGCGAGCCACGTGTGGTGGTGTGCACTGGTTTGTACTCGTTTCTGTGCTTAGTAGACCGGGGACCCATTAACTGCATGCATGTCTGCGTTGTGTATGTGAGAATAGCAATTACCGGCCTTTCGTGCTGCTCGCGCCGTTCCTTAGATCTAAGCCCTGCTCAGGATCCACTGAATTCAAATTAAAGTGTTTAAAATCGGGAAAGGGGAGAAGTGATCCGACAGAGGTCCCCCTTTCCCCCAAGATGCTGCCCACCCCACCTTCATTTGTTCCTCTCTCCTGTTCGCAGCCGCCTCCGGGGCTTTCGGCTGTGAGCACCTTCCTGTCCCCTTGTGCGTATCCGTCCTCAAACCAGCCCGGAGTCTACGGCGGGCCGGGCGGAGGCTACCTCAGTCCTGCGCATCATCATTGGCAGACGCAAGGCAACCCCCTCGCTCATCACCACGGGCCCGGAGTGGCGGTCCACGGGGGAGAGCTGGCTCCCTCCGTGGCCTTCAAACATCCCTCCCGAGAAGGTAAGGCAAGGCGAAGCAGGGGACTGGGTTGGACTGGGTCGGGCGGGGGAGAAAGGCAGTGAGAGGCACTCAGTATAAGAAGTTGCCATTTTTATGCACGCAAGAAATTGGAAATAAACCCCACTGAAAGAGTGGGATTTTTAAATAATAGGGTGGCTTGGGCTGCCCAGGTCTCTACCTAGTCCTGGACCCTCCATGTGCAACGTGTAGCCTGGCCTCATTCAAGGCAGTGGGGACAACCTCTGCCCTCCGCACCTGCCTTTGCCTGCTTTCCTATCTCGTGCATTGGTCGAATTTTCGAAGCCAACCTCGGAGGAGGAAAATGACTGAAACTGAGCTCTTAGGAGCTCCACTTCCTTGGAAATGAGTTCCCCTGAAATCAAAGAAGCAAACTTCCTGCACCCAAGTGAGATGTAGTTGACGGGGCTTCGTTAAGTCGAAGTCATTTTTCCGCGGATCAGCAGGAAATGTCATTGGAATAGGGCTCAAGCCTGGATCATGTGGAGGGGCACCAAGTGGACCTCCGGGATTTTCTGTCCGTCACTCTCTGGTCCAGGTTACAGAGAGCCCCGATCACAGTCCGCCACTGACTAGTCACCATTGGTGCCTCTGGTACGACTTAAATCAGACCTCGAGGGTGCTTTCCGGGTGGGAAAAGAAATGCAGTCCTGCCAAAATATTTTCTTTCCCCTTGCATTTTGCCTCCTTTTGCTCCGCCGCCTTTTCAATAGCGAGCCCTTTTATTTTCCTTATAATCCATTGTGTGCAGTGACGATCTGTGTGTGGTCCCTTGTGGAGTATTAGATCGAACTGGGCGTCATTTCGCCTGGCGCAATAATTGACAATGATTGACGATGGTGGAATGGTGTCCCATACGCATGTGGAAGTGACCCAAAAGGCATAGACATTTCAAGAAATTAAAGTTGTTGTTGTTTTTTAAAGCCTTTAAGGGCGGGCTTCAGTCTTCCCCACTCTCTTTCTTTCGAAAGAGCACATTAGCAATTTCAAACAGGATCCAGCCAAAGACAGGATCTTAAAAGTCCTGTTAGGATTTGATCGGAAACGCGAACGTAATTTCAGTCAATGGAATTTGCGCTGTGCAAATCAACCAATCAACAGCAAAACAGCAAATGGTTCGAATCCTTTTTGCTTATGTATGCTTTACTCTAAAGTAAGTCCCACTTATGTTCCAAATAAGGAAAATAAGTGGGATTGAATTTTTAGAAGTGAACCCCACTGAGTTGAATGGGACACACATATGCACACACACATGTATGCATACTCACGAGTAAATCCCATTGTGTCAGTGTCCAGGAAAATGTGTATAGATTGCAGCCTTCCTCCCTAGTAAGAAGCAAACTACTTTAGGACTGCAGCCTAAACTGCTTAACTGTGGGTGGATCATGCCCGTGGGTGAAGTGCAGCTTTATTCCCTCATTTGTAAAAGTTTGTGAATATATCAAGAAATAAAATATGGGCAATAAAACCTTTTTCCATCTCAAAGAGGCACCTCAGTGTTTTCAATATGATTTTTATGCGGAAGTGTAGATACTTTACATAATCAGCCCACCAAACAGAAGTAATGGAAGGGAGAATCTGAAATTCAGCATAACTAGAAAAATACATCTTCTTTCTTTCCTCCCCCTTTCATTTTAGATAATAATAGTCCCTTAGGAAATAGGTTAGGTCCCTTAGGAAATTGTCCTAAACGAGCAGTTTAGGGGGTGGGGGAAACTTCCACCTAGTAATTCTTTAAAATGAAAATCTTCTTTGAGTATTTGCATATTTTTCTTGCATGCAATGGAACAGAAAATAATCAAGAATGCACTCTGGACAGACTCACTCACATGCACATACCCATGGACAACTGACAGAGATTGATTGGAGAAGAGGAATAATTTCAGTACCACAGCTAATCATTTCTATGAAACCATTTCACCATGAGATCTTATGGGGAGCACATTCTGGAGCAAAGAAGAAAACTATCAAAATTAAGAATTAAGGTGTTATGATTGTAGTCAGCCTGGCATTATTTCCTGTCTCTGACTTTGCATTTTTGTGTTAATATGAACTGTAGGGTATTCCCTCTTTTAAAAACACTTGTGTTGGCTAGAAGTAATAGAATTAATAAGGAAGAGTTGCCCCCTTCTTTTCTTACCTTTTTTTCTTGTACTTCTTATTTTAAGCCAATAACTTAATAAATAAATTTATTTTAGTATTTTAATATTTAATAATTTATTTATTAAAAAATAAGTATCTTTGCATCAGTAGATTTAAATCTTATTGGAGACAGTGATAACTTATTTTTCCAATATTTAAAATTGGGCTGTAAATTATTCTGAGGCTGCTATGCATTTCCAGACCTTAGCTACAATCTTATTACCTGGGTGTCAATCTCACTGAAGTCAATTGGACTTACTTCCAGTAGACACATATATGATCTTGCTATCAGAATTCTAGTTAGTGGGTATAGTTTGCCCCCATGGAAATAAATAAAAGTGTCATTGATTTGGATGGAGCTGGATTGCATCCTGATCTTTAATACATTTACTATGAATTGAGGAGGCAATCCTATAAAACTTTCCTGGGAAAAATCTCTATTGAACATACTTCTTGGTAGACATGCTTAAATCTCTCTCTCTCCCTCTCTCTCTCTCTCTCTCTCTCTCTCTCTCTCTCTCTCTCATCTCTGTGTGTGTTAGTTTGTATATTTATTTATATGTGTATATTTATATATGTATAACTGTCACTTTGCATATATAATCATACCAACAAACATGCTTCATTTGGAGGCAGCTGCAAGCTGGGAAGGTGGAGGCCAGACTCACCCTGCAGCTGAGGGATCTGTTGTGAGCTCCCACAAAATCTTTTTCTTTCTTTCTTTCTTTCTTTCTTTCTTTCTTTCTTTCTTTCTTT
>JAJKFI010000037.1:3372693-3383804 GCA_029204185.1 Lerista edwardsae
GGGGGGGTGTTGCAGTTTCACATCTCACAGTCCAGAACTGGCTGAAACTGGCATTCCGTCTCTCCGTCTCAAGATCAGATAAACACCTGTGTGTCCTTCAGCAGGCAGCTTCCCAGCTTGTTAGGGATAGTAGTTGTACTCCCTTTCTGATAGTGTAACATAAGCAGGCAGTTTCACACGGGAAGCCCTGGCTGCAAAACACTGCACATTCCCATGAGCTCATAGTGTTCTAAGGGTCACCCCATTGGGTAAGATGGGGCACAAGGGGTCTTCAGGTATCCACCTACCAGATATACTCTGGCTGCATCCCTTTGTTCTGTTGTTAGAAGGAGTTTTTCACTGTGTGTGCTTAAAATGTAAAGCTACACTGAAACGCCGCCTGCGAGCGGCCCAGACTTCACCGGCTTCCTAGCCGGCAGATTGAACCTTTGTACCTTTCTTACTTTCGCTACAATAAAGAGACTTTGTTATGGAAATGTGGCGATTGCTTCAATCCTTCGCTCCGGAGCGCTAAGGCAAGCGCTAGAATGGGTCTCCAAGCCCCCAACTCTGCTACTATTTACACAAATACACAACAGCCCGGCCATTTAACAACCGGTTCTATAGAACCTGGGTGAACCCCCTGAATCCCACCACTGGATGCAGCCCCCAGAAGCAATTTCTCCAGCCTCCATTATAATTGGCTTCCAATTTGATAATTGAGCTCTCTCATATCTTGAACTTATGAACAAGATCTGCACATTTTCTCTTCTGTTATTTGCAGCTAATAAGTTTCTATGTGAGAACAAAGTGCTGGGTAGCCTAATCCTAAGCTGCCCAGGTGTCATAGGAGCAGAGGCAGCCCATAAGAGGCTCTTTGGGGGAAGGGATTTGTCCCCTTCCCCTGGGTAAGGGCGCAGGCTCACCAATGGGTCTCCTCTAGTCTGTGCCGGCAGCCCTCCCCCCTGCCCAGTTCCACCCTCCCCCACACTCCGAAGGAGCTCATTGCTGGCAGCAGTGAAGCTTACTGCCTGCCAGTCTTGCATCTGCTCCTCCAGTGGCGCAGGGCTGGTGCCCCTTACCATCGGTGGTGGAAGTGCCTTATGGCATTTTTGCAACACTGGCACCAGCAGTAAGGTCTTATAGGATAGAACTGGGCCCTAATTTTGACCATTGTCATAATATTTCTGGCTTAATGATGTCACTTCCTGTTTAATGATGTCACTTCCAGCCCTCAGCAGGTACCATGAATGCTATTTGGCCCACTGTATGAAACAAGCTTAGTACCCCTACTCTACACCATTTATAAAAAGCCAAATATCAAATAGTGAAATAAAATACTTCAGGAGGGCCAAGGTGGTGTCATGTGTTGGATTTAACACCTCCAAAACCTGGGTTCCAGTCCCTATTCAACTGTGAGTGGCATGAGGTGACCCTGGGCTATTCACTGTGCTTCTGATAAGCCTATTTCACAGGGTTGTTGTGAGGATAAAATTAGGCAGGAGGGGATTGTGCACACTCTGAATAATATCTTGGAGGAAGGGTGGGAGGAAAACGTCATAAATAGGTTACAAAATGGAGATTAAATACATATTTCAAATGTCCTGTGAAAATTCTGAAAGAATAGCCTGTTTTTCGATATTTGCACAGGATGATTTTTAGAACAAACCTGTTCCAACAAGTAGAGCAAGCACACCGTATGGATTAAGATATGGATTGCCGCCTTCATCATCTGTTGAACTGCCTGGATGCATCTTTTGACCTCCATGGCTGGAACCACTAGTTGTTGCATGTTGCAACATAGCTAAATTTGGACCAACTACTCCCTTGATGTTCCATGTAATTAGAACTCACTCCACTGGCACTGAATAGTGTGCTACTTAGCACACTGCGCGGGGTACCAGTGGGAAGGCCGGAGGCTCCCCACCTGTTCCATTGTGTCTAGGAAGCTCACTGGAGCAGGTAAGTCAGTGGGAGAGGAGAGAGGGAGTAGGGAGGGGCAAAATTGGAGGGCAGATTAGGTCTGGGGAGGAGGTGAGTTTTGTGGTAGCACCACCACCAATATCCTATGTACCTTTCTAGACCCAATCCCACAGTTTGGGTCCATGCTGACCTGCACCAACTTTTCAGATAGCTCATATTTTATTGTGGTGCCATGGAGGCTTATTCCTGGGTAAGGGAACAGCACCCCCTACCTTATGATGCAGCAGTTGCTATTTTGGCACCCATGATTTGGCAGCGGTGGCAGGGGAGAATTGATAGGATTGGGCTATGGATTTCTGTCAATAGAACAAAGGCAATCTGCTCATATGAGGTTTTGTTCCAGCCAAACTGACCTTCTACTTCCTTTATAGTTTCATGAAAGTGGCTTGCTCTTTTGTAGTAGTAGTAGTAGTAGTAGTAGTAGTAGTAGTAGTAGTAGTAGTAGAGATTGGATCCAGCTGCGACAGGAAGATAAAGAAGTGCTGGCCAAGGATGGCTGGCTCAGGGGATTGGGAAGGGTGTTGTGGGCAAAAAAGAGGAAGATCGGTATGGGGGGAAGTTGGGGGATGAGACCAGCCTGAGTGACCTAGGCTGGATCCAAACCCCTGTCCCAGTCAGTCTTACCCAGGCCATTTGGATTTGCATCAGCACTTTTGCTGGCGCAGATCCAAATAGCCGTACTGGGATGGTTGCTGAGTGACACGGGGTAAGGGGAATTAATTTCCCTTATTCCAAGTTGCCATCTCCAACCCTGCACTGGATACAGCACAGGTCAACTAGTCTTCCTGTTCCAGCACAGGATAGGAGTGGGCTGAAAGTGGTTTACACAGCTAAATAGATGGTATCCTGTCTCCAAAAGGCTCACAATCTTAAAAAGATGCAAGAGCCACTGGAAAAGAGGCCATGCTGGGGTGAAAAGGGACAGTTGCTGCCCTCCTGCTAAATGTAAGAGGACAACTTACACATCAACAGTTCTGAGACTTTTATATACGGCACTCTCAAGTTTTATAAATCATTTAAAAATTGGAATAATTTAAATGGAAGCACTGGATAAAAACCATCCATAGAAGAAGCAGGGAAAGAACACCAGGCCAAACAGAAACAGTGGCTAAAACACTGGGATGGCAAGGACATAATATGTTCTTCCCATATCTGATGCATATGCCCTGAGCTGAATCTTTTTTCTCTTGTCATTACATCTATTTCTTTTCTCCATTTAGCAATTCAGTCATAAGACAAAGGAGAGTGCCAGGAATATTGTTTTCAGCCAGTGGCACTATGTTTTACCTACACTTCTGAAATATATGCCTATTGGATGAAGGCCAGAGAGTAAAGAGAAAATTTCAGGTGGGGACTGTGATGAAAGGCATCACCATACTGTTTTGGTCCTTCAGGTGAAATAGTCCAACATTTCCCTTATTCTAGTCAGACTATTCCAGTGACCGATGTGACTCAAATGGGTACCATATGTATATACAGGAATTTGTAGTAGATGAATGACCTGCTCTTTAGTCAATTGTAGGGAGCAGTAATTTCTCAGAGTCATATTCATTTCACAATGTTAGATGCATTTCATTTTTGTGGACATGAAAGAGCTGATTCAGTAGTTCATGATGTGGAATAGATCTGATAACATCCCCTGCCAAAATTTTCATATGATTCTTGACTGTAATAAAGATCCATGAAGGAAATATGGTAAGTGTTTTCTGATGTGTTCCTCTAAGCTGTTGGGACAGCTTTCCAAGTGGCAAAGTGACTGAGGGCTGGTGTATACTAATTGGTGGCTCTTATGTAAACATCTTGGGAATATAATGGCAAGCTTGATTTGTATAATCAAAGGACAAAGTGTCAGGACAACTTGTAAGTTGAGGGTACAGGCTCTTCCTAAAGCCATCCATTTATGCAATAGTGTCTCGTTATGTATAGATGTAGAAGTGGAGCTGTTTTAAAGTATGTCCACTGGCACTCTCCATGTGAGATGTACTGCATCCCCACATTTCCAAAGCACATCCATTACTTGTTCCCTTTTACAGTGCATCTGTGTCTTTGCTGTGTTTCTACAAATTGCTGTGAAAAAAACCATGGGAAAAATGGTTGAAATTTAAGAGAGTGGCTCATAGTTCGCAACTAAAGCTTAAGGAGCTAAATCTCATTATGTGAAGCTAGCACTTCTGAAACATTTTCATTGTTGACTTTTATACTTTATTAATGTTGTATAATGCTGTATGACAGTGGTTCCCAAAGTGGTGGGTCATGATCCACCACCTTGGGAAGCACTGGCTACTGCTCCTTTAAGGGGCGGGGAGAGGAAGAAGGTAGTAACACGATCCTCAGGATCACACTGCTGCTCTTGGCAAAGGGGCTTGTCCCAGATGTACCCCTAGCAGTGTCTGGGGTGTGTGGAGAGCCCTGGGGAGCCTGAAGCCTCAGAATGTATTTAAAACATGATCTCAACCAGTTTTATGGTAGCAAAACTTAAAAACCAAAAATGACCTTCAAAGGCCTCCAAGAGGCCTTGGAAAGCCTTCTGAGGCCCATGGAGGCCGCCCATATCCTCTGCAGGCCTCAGAAGGCCCCCCAAAGGTGAGCAAAGCTCCCTTCACCTCCAGAGGATTCAGGGTGCCCTGAACCCCGAATTTAATTATCCCTGGTTTTCAGCATCTCTGGAACGGAACCCCTGTGGATAACAAGGCACCATCTGTACTGCATTTGTCCTCTCCACTAGAGAAAAGAGTTTGGATTTGGGGCTATCTTTACTTGCCAGAATCCAGGTAACTGCAGATCAACAGAAGGGTAGTTTCGGTCAGTTGACACTTTGACCCTCAGCAAGTTCTGAATCTATTTATCTTCACCCACACTCCACCTGAGGCTTCGCTTCTGACCTGTCCCAGTCCTGCCTTTGGTGCTGGTGTGCCATCGGTGCAATGCCCTAATAGGATTGGCCATCTGTGTTTGAAAGGTTTCAGAAGGTGTTCTAGGGGACTGCTGTTCTGCTCTACAACGTTTGTGCTTAGGGGTTCTACATGATTCATTTTGTTCCCTGGCTCAAGCTGCTTAACATGCTGCTGGATCTGTTTGTTTTTTAAAGGCTTTTATTCTTTTTTAATTTTTTTAGAGCCCAATCTATCCAACTTTCCCACACTGATGTAGTTATAGTGGAGCCCCAACAAATGTTCCCTTACCTTGAGTAGGCCTCTTGTGACTGCCTCTCCACTGCAAGATGCAGCGCACCCCCTGTTGGCCTGGCTGCATCGGCTCAGGGAGCAATCCTAAACTGAGCATAAGCTAAACCAGCAAAGTTTGGCCAGCACAAGGGCCACTGTAAAGTATGTTTGGACCACTCTTGGAGTCAGAGAGGCCAGCACACAGATGTGAGCCATCCTCCCTGACTCCAAGAGTAGTCGAAATGCACTCTATGGTGGCCCTTGTGCTGGCCAAACTTTGCTGGTTTAGCTTATGCCAGCCTAACTCTGGTTTAGGATTGCGTTTTCAGGAAGGTTGGATAGGATTGTACCCTTAATCATTCCATTGTGTTTATAGTTTTAAAATATCGTTAAGCACCTTGAAAATTTTTGATTGAGACATTGTTCTGCCAAATTCCCTGTTGGGCCTCCCCAAGGGCCCCAATGCCCACTAGGCTAACTAGATTCCCCTCCAGAGCAGCCTCAGAGGTAGGCAAGAGGGAGGGGGTTCAGTCACCCACTGGCCTTCTCTCTTCCAGCAGCTTTGATTGGGATCACCGGCTGGCCAGCCTCCTCCAGACTGCCCTCATCACTGGCTTAGCTCCAAACTACCCTAAGTCTAACACCAACAAACCCCACCACCAAACAATAGGCAGTCAACTTGCCCAAGCCACAACTGCCTTCTCCACTTGGTGGCTCCAGGGGTGTGGCAGGCATACAACAATTCTCAATGGTTATTCCCCACAATAACCTTACCTTCTCCAGTCTTTCAGCCAGTCCATCCGACAGTCCTTCAGGCAGGCAGTCCAGCCATCACTCCGTCAATCCAGCAATCCGTCCATCCAGCACCTATCTGGTACCCTCATCCAGCACCTTCCCAGGTCCTTTACTGCAGCTCCTGCCTCCAACTTTATACTGAGGCCAGCCAATCAGCGGGCAGGCTTTAATTTATCAGCCACACCCATCTACACCTGTGCTAATCTCCCTTCATTTCCAGGGGCCTCATCTGCCTATAGCTGTGCTCCCAGCTTGCAAGGACCTTGGGGGTTAACCCTATAATCCCTGGCTTATCTGGGACCATTGCTGATACAATTTCCTATCTCCTCGGGGTATCTCCTCCCTTTTCCAATACAGGCATGGAACAAAAATATTTTAATTAATAAATAAAAGCTCAGTACGAGACACATCCTGCTTGTCTGTCCATCAATGGAGAACAAATTCTAGTTGTCCCTGCCAATTATAGCCAGATGGGAGAAACAGTAGTTGTCAAATAATTGTCACTTAAATGACAATTTATTAAGCCTTCGTTTCTTCAGCCCAATATACATCACATGAAATGCTGCTTGCAAGTCCTGGATAAGTGCTAAAAAATCAGCTAACAATGTTTTCAGAGGAAGTCTGGAAAAATCCCTGAGGGATACATTTGGCAAGTTGCGGGCACTGATGCATTTTATCACTTGGTGTCTATAGTGAGGAATCGTTTGCCTCTGAGCTGTCCTGCCACAGACTGGAACATCATAATGCCTTATAGAAAAGCACAGGAGTTACTGTGCCTTCGGGAATTATATGCCTTAGCTGGAAGGCCTTTGTTCTCTTGTGGAACTTTATATGTATCAGGGCACAATTCTAACCTAGAGTTAGGCCAGCACAATTAGGCCAGCAAAGTTTGGACAGCACTAGGGCCACCATAAAACATATTTGGATCACTCTCGGAATCAGGGAGGATGCTGCACGTCTGTGTGCTGGCCTCTCTGACTCTGAGAGTGGTCCAAACATACTTTACGGTGTCCCTTGTGCTGGCCAAACTTTGCTGGCCTAACTGTGCCGGTCTAACTCCAGATTAGGATTGCACTCTTAGTGGCCTGGACCTGAAGAAAGTTAGATTAGTGATTTTCAGCTTCTGCTTCTCATAGATCAGGGGTCTCCAAACCTTTTAGCCAGAGGGCTGCATCAAATATCTGGCATAGCGTTGAGGGCCAGAAAAACAAATTTTAAACGTAAATAAATACATTTGAGATGGAACTGAATGAATAAATGGGCTCAAAATTCCAAGATTCCTCCCAGCTCCAACACACACCACAGAAATATAGTCTGTGGGCTCCCATTACCCCACCCCACAAGCAGCTTAGTTAAATGCACTGGGGTAAATATCTCAGAACCAGCAGTTCACAGGAAACACCCAGAGCACATTCTGAGAGCCGAGGAGGCATCTCCAACCCTCAGAAATCAGATTCAGAAGGCCATCAGAAGGTCTAAAAACATCTGGGTCTTTAGGAAAACCAGAAAATGATGATTTTTAGCCTTCTGGAGGCAGTCTGACAACCAGAAGGCAGATTGGGCCTCCCTGGCCCTCAGAACACCCTCCACACACAACCAGAGCACAGGTTAGGGTGCAGCCCATGCCAACAAGGTAAGGAGGGCCAGATGCTCATAGACCAGAGGCTTGCTGCCGGCCAAATAGAGGCTGTCTGAGGGCTACATCTGGCCCTGGAGGCAGGGTTTGGAGACCCCTGTCAAAGATCAAAGATGGTCGGTGGATCCATATGGCTCAAACTTCTATGGCAGTTTATCCATTCCATCCTTTCTGAGGTCCAAAATTTCATTCAAGGGCATAAAGTCAGGTGTCCTCAATTCCTGTTTGAACAGAGGAATAATTCCCTAGGATTCTCCTTCACGTATCAAATATTTCATCCAGTGAGTCTTGCTCCACGGTTTGGAATTTGGATACATAAATTATGCATTTGAACGGGGCTAAGCCAGTACATGAAACACATTAGCTGGATTGGAAAGAGAGATGTCCAGAACTTCATAGGAGTCTGTAGTTAATAGTTATTAATTTATTTTCCATGGCACACTAGTGATTCTCAGTCTTGTAATTGTGTCCTGGAACACTGTTTGGTAATAATGGTGTGTGTGTGTGTGTGTGTGTGTGTGTGTGTGTGTGTGTGTGTGTGTCTACTGAATAATAAGCAGAGGCATTTCTACAGGGATGACAAAGCTCTAAGTGCTGCAAAAGCCTTACTGTGTCATGTGAATCCCTCCTCTCCCTTGCTGCTGTAGCCAGTAAGCAACGCCAAGATGTTGCTTTTCCCTGTGAGGATTGGCTAAAACGGTGCAGGAGAGGAGTGATTTCCACTGCAAGGTAAGGCTTCTTGCAAAACTTAGAGATTTGCCATCCCTGTAGAAACACCACTGATAATAAGCCTGGTTATTTCTGACACTTCCTTACCAATCAAAACACAAAAGCAAAGAAACTGGAAAGATCAATTCCTATCGTTCTTTCCAGGAAATGTCAAGCAATACAATACCTTGATATGTCCATTTAGGCAGCAGACTTCCTCTGGTGATTTCTCACACTGGTTCAAGGTTATATACTTTCAGCAGTGAAACATTACAGTTGGCTCCCTGGCTTTGTTTCTTCTTGTATAACATACCCCTTTCCTTTGTGATGGCAAATTGCCAGGGGGAGGATTGTTTTTGTCAATAATAAATGAATTGACAAAATACATACAGCACTAAAAAAATAGATAGTATTCTGAATAGTACTGTGGAGTTAAAAATGTTTGTTGAATAGCAGAGGAAAGAAGGCAAGGACAGACACTCCATACATGGGGGTGAGAGAGAAGGGGGTCCTACATGTTTGTACTCCAGTTAAATCTGAAGAGAAGAAAGAGAAAGAAAGAACAGCCCGAGATCAGCAATCTGTTTACCAAAGAGAATTTTATTGGAAGCACAACAGTATGCTCCTAGTCACGTCTGCTCAGAAGTAAGACCCACTGAGGTCAATAGGGCTTACTCCCAGGTAAGTTTGTATAGGATTGAAATTTAAGAGAGGAAATGTCTCATCCCATCTGGTTAGCTCGCTAGGAACCAGATATTTGTGCAGGATTATTGCACCCTTCTCAACATTGCATGCACAAGTCTACAAGACTCCTCTTGCAGAGTTTAGTGAGGGTCTCTGAGAAGTGGCTTGGTGACAGCATCATCAGCAATCATGTCCTCAGTTGGACAGCAGTTCATATCCACAAGCTCTTTTTCTTGTATGTCTTCCAATAGGTGATATTTCACATTAATATGTTTTGTATGATAGTTGTTAGATCTTCTAACAACTGTAGCAACCACATAACCTCCTGACATTCTTGGGCAACTGTCACAAACTCTGCCTCAGTGAAGGAGCCTGAATTTTTACTTGCTCAGCTGATGGTCCCAACTCTATAGAAAAAAAAATGATGGCTCTTGAATCCCTAGAAAAATCCATTGGTTGACTTGTCATCTGTCTCATCTCCAGCTCAATATGCATCCATGTATTCCACTAAAATAATAATAATAATAATAATAATAATAATAATAATAGTAATAGTAATAGTAATAGTAATAGTAATAGTAATATTATTATTATTATTATTATTATTATTATTATTATTATTATTAATTTGATTTATACCCCTCCTTTATGCCCTGTATTAGGGCACCCAAGGCGGCTTACAATAAAATAAAAAGAATACAGGATAAAATTAAGATGACAGCAAACAATTAAAAACAGCAGACCCCAATGGATTTTACAATCATTAAAATTAAAAATTAAATGCCAGCCCAACATGTCAGCAACTTAACAAGACACCTCCTTAAATAGAAAAGTCATCGCGCTGAAAGATTGCTAGCGAAGGAGCTGTTCTTAATTCCAAGGGGAGGCAATTGCACAGCCGTGGATGACCTGAGAGTACGGTAGAATTATATGAAAGAAGGCGGTCCCTCAAATACCCTGGACCCGAGCCATAAGGGGCTTTAAAAGTCAAAACCAGCACTTTGAATTGGTCCTGGAAACGACATGGGATTGTTGGTTGATGACAGCTTCAGCTTTAGATGTGCAGTTTCTTTCAGGTATCTCACTAATCTGTTTATTCCATTTATTTGGTGAGCTGGTTTTTCTGTGTAGGATTCTTACTGCTACAATGTCTGCCATGTTGTTGTGCTTATGTACAGGGCCTTTTCATTAGTCTCGTGATACTGTTCCTTTTTCTTTTTTAGCTTGCAGAAGCTCATTGCATTCTTCTTGTTTTAGCTAGTTCATTTAGTTGCCACCTCTTTAGCTTTCTTTAGGCCTAACAGGGGTCTATGAATTCCAGAACTGATTAATGAGATAGCTTCTGTCTTCTTCCCTTTCTATCTGGATTCCAAGGTAATAGGTAATGTCACCCAGTTGCCTCAGTTCTATGTAGGCTGGGAACACTTAGATGGAATTGCAACCTCCAAGGCTGCCTGGCTTAGAATAGGCAATGCAATTCAGGGTAAAATCCTAGCCTGGAGTTACGCCAGCACAGTTAGGCCAGCAAAGATTGGCTGGCACAAGGGAGATTTTAAAGTATGTTTGGACCACTCAGAGTCAGAGAGGCCAGCACACAGATGAGCGCCATCCTCCCTGAATCTGGGAGTGGTCCAAACATGCTTTACGGTGGCCCTTGTGCCAGCCAAACTTTGCTGGCCTAGCTCCAGTTTAGGATTGCGCCCTCAGCCTCCTTGATCTCATTTCCAGGGACTGACACAGAAAATTTGGGATTGTCAGAGGATGATCTTCAATTTGGGGATTGCTCAAAAGGGAGGACTGGACAATAGCTGACTGTGGTAGAAGCTTCCACTAAGGGGGGGTATAGGTGACAGGAGGTAGGCCCCACTGCAGGAGATTGAACTGGCTACTGTTTGAATAAAATAGTAGGCAGAGCAGGGAGGCAGACTGGAGGAGGGGTGGGAGGTGTGTTGGGGAGTGGAAGGATAACATGCCACAGGATGCTGTCCTCTTATATTAGGAACCTCCTGACATATACCCTTTCTCTCCTTATGCCAGCTATATAACTGGTGGAAGTCTAAGGAGACCCATAAGTGATTGAGGGGCTTATCTCTCTCTCTCTCTCTCTCTCTCTCTCTCTCTCTCTCTCTCTCTCACACACACACACACACACACACACACAC
>JAJKFI010000037.1:3393852-3455624 GCA_029204185.1 Lerista edwardsae
CTCTCTCTCTCTCTCTCTCTCTCTCTCTCTCTCTCTCTCTCTCTCTCATCTCTCTGCTATCACAATTTAAACTGTTGGTCCCTTAGTGCATGCAGCTAATTGTTATTTTGCTTATGATACTTTGTAAAGCATCATGAATGTACAATGGGGTGCACTCAGTGGTGGGATTCAGCCAGTTCTCACCTATTCTGCAGAACCGGTTGCTAATTTTAGGTTGGGAGAGGGAAGAAAGGCAGCGGCCGCCCTGAAGGACATAGAGCCAGTTGTTAATGTATTTGAATCCCACCACTGGGTGCACTCCTTTGAAACCTTCCTCTTCTAGACTAGAGCCTTCTTGGCACTTGTAATGAATGGCCTGTTTTCTCTCTATTTTTTGCCTGTGTCTGGTAGAAGCTCTCTTTCAATGGAAAAGCCCTGGGAGGGGCCTTTGTGAGTATCAGAGTGCCCAAGCTATCTGCTGCTGGATGGCTTCTCCCAGATCAAAGGTCTGAAAGAGCTCAGCATTGCTAGGGCAATCCTCTTTCCCAGCTCTGGAGTGCCAGAGACTGTTGCTCGGCCTCTTGTGAAACAGGAAGGCAATAAAGTAGAGCCACAAACAAGCGAGGCGGGATGGACGGACAAACTAGGCAGGGTGCTGATGGTGACCACTTATGGTGTGCTTGTGGGGCACCTGAAAGGTTCTCAGGGAGCCCCAGGGCTCCTAGGACTACCCTTTGAGAAATGCTGCTCTAAAGTCAGGGTTTTCAAACTTCATTCTGTTGCAACCCCTCCCCACCAATAATATATAAATTTATGCAAGCTTCCTTTTCAGCCATCCTGACTGGCAAACATAAGGTTTTTCCCACTCACTTGCCTCACCTGGAAGAGCTGGTGGGTGAAGTGGAGAGTAAGAGGGCAAGGGCAGGTGGGCAGGTGCAGCCACAAAGCCCACCAGGTAGATGGACAATGTTTAGTTATTTGGAGCTTTGCAACCTCCCCTTGCTTGCAATCCCCTCCCGCACCCCGGTTCATGACTCTCACTTGAGAACTCTTGCATTAAGGTAATTCAGAGTTTCCAAAAATGTGAATGACAAAGGATTAAGAAATAAATTTGCCTTAGTGTCTTAAAGCAGAATATGGCATAATTGTCATTATCCATTTCCTTTTCATGCCAACACTGCCTCCTCTTCTCCCTCTGGATTGTGTCCAGACTTCCCTTATATCTCATTGTTCTACTGCCCAGACAGGTGTGGATTGGTCCCTAACAGGGCAATTCTAGGCATCTTTCCTCTGTACTAAACTGTATTCACAGTTGTCAATGGCCTGCAATCTTATGTGCACTTAGCTTGGAATAAGCCCCACTGGACCACATTGGGGCTGACTTTTGCAGGAAAATTGTATTAGCTTGTGCTGTTAGTTGAAGCATCTGGATTGTTTTACCAAACTATTTATCAAGTTATCTCTGAGGGTGGCTAGTCCTACCGAAAGCAAAGGAAGCATTTTGCTACAGATTTTGCTACTTTTTTAAAAAGGGAAGGTGGGTGTCAGGGACTCTGCAACATGAATTGGGACCTTTTGACCTTGATCTGTCCTAGCTAGTCAAGTACTGAGCATTCTGTGCAAGGCTGGCACAAGATCTCCTGGCTTCTGCACCAATCCTTCTCTTTCCTGGTAATGCCCCAGCAACTGGTCCTCCCATGTCCATTCATCTGTCATGTTCTCAGATCCTTGAAACTCTGGTTTGAGTAACTGGAACATGCTGTGGTCATTGGCACTTTCTTCTTCCCCTCCCATTATGCATGCTTAACTTGACAGAACACTTTCTGGTTTCATCAAACCACACGTTGCTATTATGTTTAGGTCAGTAAACTGTCATTTGAGCAAACACTCCAAACCAGGGTTATGAACAGGATCAAACCATAGTTTGCAATCCTGGTTTGAAGGGTATGCTAAGGGTATGTTTTCCAGTTGGCACTAACGGGCTCACAAGCATGGTGCTCATTGCAGATAATGTAACCCCTGAACGCAGTCATTCCCCACTGAGACTGTCTTGTGGCAAGCTAGGATGAAGTAGAGTTCTGCCACAGTTGGAGTCTGGTCTAGAACTGTAGCTTCAGGTTGGAGTGGAAACATTTCTGGGGCAGGGTACAAATTCACTGATTTCAGGAGGAGTCCAGGCCTGTTCCAGAAATATTAAGAGGTCAGTGCTGCACAATCTGATAAACCCTGACCCTCCAGTACCCACCTCTTATTCCTGGAGGGGTTGATGCATTGAAAGGAAGATGACAATATTACCAGTCGCTCAGTACACTAGAGAGTTTAGAAATGTAACGGGAAGCCTAGCGTGATCTCACTTCAGATTTGGATTGGGTACCACTAACCATGATCCTGGCATGACAGGATCATTAAAAGCAGCTAAGCAGCTAAGTCCATCAACAGAGGTGTGTGTATTTAAAATATAAGTTAACTCAAACCTCTCTCCTCCTGTTTACGTGCAACTGGAATTCTCTGCCTGAGCTAGATCTTTAGGGCAGTTTTATTCAAACTGTGGGTTGGGACCCACTTGGTGGGCAGCAACCTGTTAGGTGGGTCGCGGAAAGCTAGGAGCAGCCCTCTTGGAAACTGCAGACGTTACCCTTGCTATATTCCTTTTGTGAGTGTTAGTTTGAATTTTCACATGAGGGGTTTAGTTTAGTGCTTTTACATAATATTTTCATAATAATCTTGCTTTCTGTCAGGGATGTTTCATGGTTGTACAATTGCTGCAGTCCAATAATGCCAATTTGCATTTCAGGAGTTTCATTTTATTATGTTACAATGACAGCACTTCCTGCTTGATGATATCACTTCCAGCTACGACATCACTTCCAGGTTAATGATATCACTTCCGATGGGTCCCGACACAAGTGCCATTCTAAAAAGTGGGTCCCAGTCTAAAAAGTTTGAATACCACTGCTTTAGGGTTCTAGCCTTTGGGGCTTTTGCTCCCCCTTCCCTCTTCCAAATTGAGCACAAAGGCTGTTAAAATGTAGAAATTTCAGGATATGCAGAACACAGCACTAAATCATTTACTCAGGGAACCTTGGCAATCTTTGCTTCAGCTCACAATAAGGTCTATTATAAATGAAATCTGTATTTTAATTATTTCCAGTTTGGGGACTCTCAACGTGTGCCACGGAGCTGAAACTCTTCACTCGAGAACGAAAAAAAGAAAATTGGGTGGTAGAAAAGAAGAATGTTGCGGCTAATGTGGAACAGTTGCTGGTTATATTCCACATTGCCCCAAGCAAACCTCTTGCTTTTATCTTGGAGCGAAAGCCATCGATTTCCCCCTGCAGTACAGAGTCCGGACTCACATTCTGTTTACTCATGAGTTCTGACAGGTTTAACCATAGCAGCTTTGTGAAGCTGCCGCTCTCCGAATAAGCACTGAGGTCGTGTATCACTGAGAATGTGATACACTGGCCTTTCATGATGCTGGGCAGGCAAGGGGCTATTAATAATGCTTATATTTTGCACAGTGTTCCCAGCTACCAAGGGTAGAGGAACTGTGAATGTTTTCTTTGGTACCAACCTCCGTTGCTTCCTCCCATCAACGTATCATCAAGTTGGTGGTTGTAACATGCAAAGACACCAACGGACTAAGATCCAAAACCTTCTGTGCTTCTTGAACTTGTTTCCAATCCACGGAGAACCAGGATTGGTTTCCAAACCACATAGCAGAAAAAGGATTGAAAGACTTCTCAATTATAGTTCAGTGATGTCTTGGTGTGAAGAACAGGAAACTTGAAATCCACAATGTGTTATTGTGCAGTGTAGTCTCTTAAAGCCAGGCTGCAAGTCATCATTAGCCCTAATGGGCTTAACTTGTGAAACAAGGCAAGTGGATCAAGCTTCCCCATGGATTGGGATTTCAGACTTTAACCCTGGTGGACAGCTGGTGCTGGTGGACAGCTCGATGAAAGGGCTGACCCAATGTGCGACTGTTGTGAAAAAGGCCAATTCTGTGCTTGGGATGACTAAAAAAGTGGTTAAAAAATGGGTTTATGATAAAAAAAATAAAATAGCCAATATTATTATGCTATTGTACAAATCAACGGTAAGGCCACATTTGGAGTATTGTGTACAATTCTGATCAGTACATCTCAAAAAGAAAATAGTGGAGCTGGAAAAGGTGCAGAAGAGAGCAACCAAAATGGGCTGGAACTCCAGGAAGCTGGACTAGATGGGACTTTGGCCTGATCCAGAGGGCCTTTCGTATATTCCCTTGCTCTCATATTTTTATAATAAGGCTGCAGTCCTATGCACATTTACCTGGGAGTAGGTTTCATTGAATTCAGTGGGGAAATTCTGAGTAGACATGCATAGGATTGTGCTGTAAGCTTCTTTTGCTGTTTTATTGTTCCTTCACCTGATTTGGAGGAATCATTTTGGAGCTCTTCACAGTTTGCTATCCTGAATAATTGGGTGTCCTCCAGAAAATTGGCTCTCTGGTTGCTCACCTTGACTCCAGATAATTTTTTTAAACAAACAGAATAGCACAACTTGTCCCAATACAGAACTTTGGGGAACCTGACTTCTCTCCATTGCAAGAGCTATCTATTTACCTAGTGCTTCCTTATGTTTCCTGGTCTTTAACTAGTCACTGATTCATAAGTCAGTCTGTACTATTACTACATTTACTCAGGAGTCCTTGGTAATAATGTCCTTTGATTAACACTTTTTGGAAGTTCAAAATGTATCATTAAGAGAAGCACCTAGGTCTGGCAATGTAATTTTTTTTTATTTTTTAAGAAAAAAAAAAAAAGAGAGAGAGAGAGCGCCTGGATCCTGATTGGGGTCATAGTGTTTAAAGAGGGAGGGCTAATCCTTTCCTTCTGTGCCTTTTTCTCTCTGTGGCTTTGCCCTCCTAGCTGCTATTTCCCCTGGAGCATCTATTTGCAGCAAACCGCCATTGCAGGGATAAGTAGCAGCTTTGGATGGCAGGGAGGGGCGACCTCCAAGAGCAAACAGCAAAGAGGAATTATTGAATCCTGGTGAGTTGCGATCCCATATGGATTGGGGCCCTCTGCAGTTTCTTTTTGTTTTGAAAAATAGTCATGTTGCCAGATTTAAACGTACGTCTTACTGACGCCTTCATTCTGTTGTGCCATTTGGCCTTGAGCCAGGCATCAGCTCCCTTCTTCCTGCCCTACTGGGGATGCTGGTCAAAGAAAGGAGCCACAGGCAATTTAAGCTGGTACATGAAAACAATTAACCAGCATTCTCCTGGGTCTGGGAATGAGGAGATGCCAGAGATCCAGTCCCATTCCACTGCCTGATATAATGTCCCCAGATCTTCTGCTCTTCCTCCGAACCACCACTTGTTGCTGAGAGAGAGGCCAGCAGATTTCCTGTGAGGCTGCCAGGCTAATTGCTTTTGTTTTAAGTGTCTGCCTGTGTGCTACTTGCCAATCTGAGAGTTTGAATGTGTGGGCTCCTGCCCTGAGTGAGAGTCAGGCCAGGAGCGGTGAGCGTACTTCCTGCCTCGGTGAGAGGGGGGCAGGGAGGGACAGTTTTTAGAGGGCCTCTGTGAGAGGGAGGCAGAGATCTGCAGCAACCCAGACCTCTGTGTGAGGGGGGTTGGGGTTGCTGCAGTGGAGGTAGTTGTGCATGTGTGTGAGTGTCTGTGTTTTTAGGTTGTGTATGCTGTTGTAGGCTGAAGGTAGTCCCTGCCGGAAATATGTGTTTAACCCCACGAGGGAGCTCAGGGGAGGGGAGGGGGGCCACCATCAGCAGAGTTACGGGTCACGGAAGGTATGGCGGTGGGGGTTGGGCCGGACATTACAGGAGAAGGAGGGTCAGTCGTAGACAGACTGTCCCTCTTTCTGGCCCTTCTCTCACCCCTCTGACCCTGGGTACTCCTGGCAACAGCCCCCTAGGTCTGAAGCTGCTGCTTCTGAATGCCAGGTCGGTTAATAATAAGACCTGTCTGATCCAGGATTTAATCCTGGAGGAGAAGGCCGACCTGGTATGTATCACGGAGACCTGGCTGGATGAGCTGGGAGGGGTCAGTCTTTCCCAGATTTGTCCACCAGGTTTCCAGGTACTGCAGCAGCCACGACTTCAGGGGCGGGGAGGCGGGGTTGCAATGGTCTATCGGGATTCCATCCGTCTCACCAGATATTCTGTCCAGCAGTCCACCGGGTTTGAGTGCCTTCGCGTTGTGTTGGAGGGGCGAGACAGAATAGGGATTCTGTTGGTGTACCGCCCGCCTTGCTGCCCAGCAGTTTCCCTGCCTGAGCTGACGGAGTTGGTCTCGAGCGTGGTGTTGGAGTCCCCCCGCCTTTTGGTATTGGGGGACTTCAATGTCCATGCCGAGGCCCCGGGAACAGCTGCGGCTCAGGACTTCATGGCCTCCATGGCAACCATGGGTCTGTCTCAAAGAATATCTGCCCCAACACATGATGCGGGACACACGCTGGACCTGGTGTTTACTGCTGGGCAGGTTGATGGCGATCTGGAGGTGGAGGAGATTAAGATCACTCCTTTGTCATGGACAGATCACTTTCTGGTGGGATTTAGGCTTGTTGCAGCCTCCTACCTCTGCAATGGTGGGGGATCGCATTCTATGATCCGCCCTCGGAGGCTGATGGATCCGAATGGATTCCTGAGGGCTCTGGGGGATTTTCCTGTTGCTAGAGTTGGAGATCCACCTGGTCGACCTCTGGAATACGGAGATGGCCAGGGCCCTGGATGAGATCGCTCCCGAGCGTCCCCTGCCCAATCGCAGAATCAGAGCGGCTCCTTGGTTTTCTGAGGAGCTGCGAATGATGAAGCGGCAGGGCAGGCGTCTAGAGCGTCAGTGGCGAAGGACTCATGCCGAATCTGACCGTACCCGGGCTAGAGCCCAGTTAAGATCATATTCTAGGGCGGTGGTGGCAGCTAAGAGAGCTCACTTCTCTGCCACCATTGCTTCTGCGGAGAACCGTCCAGCTGAGCTTTTTCGTGTGGTCCGTAGCCTTCTACATCTGCCCCCTCCTATTGGAGGGGAGGATCACACGGAGGCTCGCTGTGACGAATTTGCAAACCATTTTGCAGAGAAGGTCGATCAGATTCGGCACGACTTGGACGCCGCTGTGGGCATTTCTAGTGATGTCCCTGGGGAACCTGTCTATCCTACAATTTGGGATTCTTTTCAGCTTGTAGAACCTAAGGATGTGGACAGGATTCTCTGCAGTGTGAGACCTGCTGCTTGCCCGCTCGACCCTTGCCCAGCATGGCTAATTAGAGCTGCCCGGGGAGGGCTGGCCGAGTGGACGGGGAGGGTGGTGAATTCATCTTTGAGGGAGGGGGTGCTGCCGCCTGCTTTGAAGCGGGCGATAGTTCGCCCCCTCCTGAAAAAACCCTCCCTGGATCCCACTAATCTAAATAACTTTCGGCCAGTCTCAAATATCCCATTTCTGGGCAAGGTGATTGAGCGGGTGGTGGCGTCCCAGCTGCAGAGGGTTCTGGAGGAAACGGACTATCTGGACCCATTCCAATCTGGCTTCAGGCCGGGGTTTGGGACGGAGACTGCCTTGGTCGCCTTGGTGGATGACCTACGCCGAGGAATGGACAGGGGGAGTGCGTCCCTGTTGGTCCTGCTGGACCTCTCAGCGGCCTTCGACACCATCGACCATGGTGTCCTTCTGGGTCGGCTGGCTGGGTTGGGGCTTGGAGGCACTGTTTTGCAGTGGTTCCGCTCCTTCCTGGCTGACAGATCCCAGAAGGTGGTGCTGGGGGACGCTTGTTCGGCACCCCGACCTCTTAAGTTTGGGGTGCCGCAAGGGTCTATCTTATCCCCCATGCTATTTAACATCTACATGAAGCCGCTGGGAGAGGTCATCCGGGGGTTTGGGGTGGGGTGCCATCAATATGCTGATGACACCCAACTTTATCTCTCCTTTCCCCCTGATTCTGAGGAGGCAGTTGAGGTCCTGAATCGCTGTCTGGAGGCGGTTGGGGGCTGGATGAGGGCGAACAAGCTGAAATTAAATCCGGATAAGACAGAGGTGCTCTTGGTCCGGAAATCCACAGCTCGGGTATTGGACTATCGCCCTGCTCTGAATGGGGTTGCACTCCCTCTGAAGGAGCAGGTCCGCAGCTTGGGGGTTCTCCTGGATTCACAGCTGCACCTGGAGTCTCAGGTGTCGGCGGTGGCCAGGGGAGCCTTTGCTCAGCTTCGGCTGATCCGCCAGCTGCGACCGTACCTGAGCTGCGCGGACCTGGCCACAGTGACCCATGCCCTAGTGACATCTAGATTAGACTATTGCAATGCGCTCTACGTGGGGCTGCCTTTGAAGACGGTTCGGAAATTACAACTAGTACAGAACGCGGCTGCTCGGGTGGTTGCTGGGGCACGTCGGTTTGACTCTGTCGAGCCACTGCTTCGGCGACTACACTGGCTGCCGGTTCTGTTCCGGGCCAAATTCAAAGTGCTGGTGTTGACCTTTAAAGCCCTTTACGGCTCGGGCCCAGGGTATTTGAGGGACCGCCTCCTCCCATATAATCCGACCCGTACTCTGAGGTCATCTGGGGGGGCTCTCTTGACGGTGCCGCCACCAGGAGAGGTGAGAGGGGTGGCGGCCAGTAGGAGAGCCTTCTCGGCGGTGGCACCCCAACTTTGGAATACCCTCCCCTTGGAGTTAAGAACTGCTCCCTCCTTGGCGGTATTTCGGCGGGGGCTGAAGACCTTTTTATTTCAGCAGGCTTTTAGTTGCTGACAGGCTGGCTGGCTGGCTTTTTTGCATTCTTTTTATATATTTTATGATCCTAGGGATTAATTTGTTGTATGTTGTATTTTTAATATTGTTTTTATTGTCTTTTAATACTGTTTTTAATTGTTTTTTACTGTGTTTTTAACCTTGTAAATGCCGCCTTGAGGGCCTTGTGGCGGAAAGGCGGGATACAAATCAAATAAATAAATAAATAAATAAATAAATAAATAAATCTGGCAAGGAGATACTTGCTACTTGTCAAGTGTCTGGGACAGACAGCTCTTGGAGCGAAAGTGTAGGAAAGACCACCTTTTTTTTCTTATTACAGCAGCACATCTGAAACAAAATAGCCTCTTTTTTTAATTAAACAATGCTGGGTCCCCTCAGGGAGAAAGGCTGGGCAAAAATACAGTCATAGCACAATCTTAACTCGGGCAGGCCAGCTGGCCTGTGCTGCATCCTAACCAAGTTAGGAGGCGGCGGCAGCTTAGCAAGGGGCAAGGGGACTAACGTACCCTTGCCCGCAGTAGCTGGGATATATGCCTGCAAAATTGCAGGTGCAAGTCCAAGCCTCCCTCAGCAGCCCAAATCGGGGCCATGCAGGCCAGGGATGGGGCTCTCAATGCGGCCTACCTGGTGCCACCCCCTCTCTGGGTCGCCCCACCTGCCAGAACGCTCTCCCCCCACCCCATTCCCCCCCGCCCAGAAAAGCCACTGCACTGGCCAAACATACTAGCTGCCTCTGTGAGCTTGCCTGGGTCAACGCAAGTGCTTGTGTCGGCCCAGCGCCTCTTCAGCTTGCGCAGACGTGCTTTACAGCACATTTGTGATAGCCTTGGACCGACACAAGGCACATGCATTGGCCCAATGGGCGCCCTGGATTGTGCCCTCAGTCAGTCAGTCAGTCACCACCTCTAGAGCTACAGTCAGTAGGCAAAATATACATATAATACATTTGCAGTCCTGCCTGGTCCCTGCCACTTACATTTGACCTATGCTGATTAATCCAATAAAGTTTTAGTGGATTAATCTATTCATTAAAGGTTGCAGTCCAAATTTGCTCATCATTGTGGAGTATTGGAGAGCATTAATTGCTGCTCTTTATGTTGCGTGACCTTGCCTCTTTGGAGTTTCTTGTGGGTCCAGGAATGTGATGCAGCCTGCCAGACCCTTTTACAAAGAAGGAAATTAGTCCTCTCCTGGCTGTGTTTTGCATCTGTGCAGTCCCTCCTCCTCCCTGCTCCTTTTTCTTTGCTTACTCAGTTCTGATTTCATGCAGTGAAGTAGGATTAACAGCTTGTTAACGATCTGGGAGCAGAAGGGGGGGGAGCCTGGCAAGACTGGACTCAGGCTGCTAAAATTGCAGACAACCGTTTTTAAGGTCTGAGAGAGGCCCTGTTTTCCATGGTGTCTAAACTCTAAACACACACATTTCCTTGATCTCACTGTTGCCTTTGTCAAACAGGTTTTGCAGGGTTTTGAAACAATTAAAACATCTGCTAAGGTGAATGTGAGATGATTGTACACACAGAGTGATCACTCGTGAAACCTATCTTCAATTTCCTGAAAAAAGGGTTGTCTATCTCAAGTATAGGGTGGTGTTGGATGGGACAGATGTACTCTGCCCACGTTTGCCTCAGAAGCCTCCTCCGCTGTCCTATCCCCTGCCATTCCCATAGCATGCAGCCATGCCAACAGAGGTTGCTCTGTATGGTATGGAAGTGGGTGACCAAAAGAATATAGGATTATAGGCTGGATAATAAGACAGCATAATGCAGAAATTTTTGTTTTTTTAAGAAGAGATTGAGAGAAATGATTTTAATAAAATGGTGTTTTTATTAAGAGAAAGATATAAAATAGATATTTAAGCATTAATAAGCTAGTGTAATACTTTGGTTAGAATGTACCTATGGCGGTGAGTGCAGGGTAATGTGAGTGTATTTGGTGCATTTGATAGAAATTAGGAAAAAGGGCTGGTAGAGAAGGATTTGTAGGGGTTCCTGTTTTTTTTACTTTAAGTGGCTAGTACTAAAGACAAGGAGGGAAGAGTGCGGGGGGGGGGGAGAGAGAGAAGTAAGAAAGCGTGAGATATAGTTACTTATTTAGTTGTAGGGTTTGTAGGTCAGCAGTTTTGTGGGCAGCATGTGGATGGACACTTGGAGTGACCATTTCCTAGTTAAACTGCTTTAGTATTTAAGGATTTTTGGAGTTGCTTTTATATGCAGGTGTTAAATGTGTAACTGTGAGTATGTTGGCTTTACTGGTAACAGTAGGTGGTTCCCAACAGGGTGTCATTTTAAAAAGTGGGTCCTAATGCTAAAAGGTTTTGGAACCACTGGCCTACAGACATTAACATATGCCCACAGACACATTTCTCAGAGCACAGTCCTAACCTGGAGTTTGACTGGAGCAGGAGCAGAGCAGCGCAGCCATTGGCCAGCACCCTTGGGCTGATGCTAACGCTAGAGTTGGCTCAACGGCAACAGTGCTGACGGGAGGATGCTGGTCAGTGCTTTCGCGTCAGTACTGGTGTCGTTGGGCCGACACAAGCGGCTAGCGTCGGCCCAAGGGCACAGGTTGGATTGCGCCCTTAAGGACATCCAACTGACAGATGTCCCAATTTAAGGACAGCTGTGTCACCCTTTTGTGCAGATGTAGTCTGCTCTTACATATTTGTGCAGGCACAATAGTGCTGGTTTTGAAGGCAGAGAGAAACACTGGTTTGGGGGCGGATTGAGATGCTACATTTTGGAGGCGCAAAAGTTGGAGACAAAAGAGAGCCAGTATAGTACTTAATAGAACTGAAATTGTGTATCTCTCTAGCTAATGCAACTGCAAATTGGAACTTCTTGTAACATGCAGAATGCAAGTTGTAGAATGCAACAACTATAGCCCCCCTCCATCTAAGTCACTCTAAGGCCAATTTTGTCCGTCACATAACTAAAAATACAATATTATAATAAGGGAATGAATAATTATCTATCTATCTATATAAAGAAGAGCCTGGGTGTGTGTGTGTGTGTGTGTGTGTGTGTGTGTGTGTGTGTGTGTGTATGTCTCGCATAGGCTCCGCAACGCCTGGAGCGATCGGCACGAAACTCGGCACGCATACACCTTGCGGCCTGGCGACAAACACTGCGGGGGTCGGGCCCCCCTAGCGCCCCCAGGGGTGGGGGTACGTGGGGGTCCCCGCGTGAAAACGGTCAAAAACAGCCAAAAACAGTGTCGAATCCACAGTTTCCGGGGTCGCCGAGATGAGTGGCAACGCTCCCGATGCAGTTGGAGTCTGGGTTTGGGCCCCCCTCAATGTGGGGGGCAAGAAGGGGTGCAAAACACTACGTCCGCCATGCCCTGCTGTAACGCCTGGAGCGATCGGCACCAAACTCGGCATGCGGAAGCCTAGCAGGCTGGCCACAAACACTGCGGGGGTCGGGCCCCCATAGCACCCCCGGGGGTGGGGGTATGCGGTGGTCCCCATGTGAAAATGGTCGAAAATGGCCAAAATTGGTGTCGAATCCATAGGTTCCGGGGTCACCGGGATGAGCGGCGATGCTCCCAATGCCGTTGGAGTCTGGGTTCGGCCCCCCCTTGGCGTGGGGTGCAAGAAGGGGTGCGAAACAAAACATCCGCCATGCCCCGCTGGAACGCCTGGACCGATCAACATGAAACTTGGCACGCATACACCTTGCGGCCTGACAACAAACACTGCAGGGGTCAGACCCCGCTAGTGCCCCCGGGGGTGGGGGTGCACGGGGGTCCCCATGTGAAAATGGTTGAAAATGGCCTAAATCGGCGTCAACTCCAGTTGCCGGGGTTGCCGGGACGAGTGGCGATGCTCCCGACACCGTCGGAGTCCAGTTCGCCCCCCCTCAGCGTGGGGAGCGAGAAGGGGTGCGAGACACAACGTCTGCCATGCCCTGCTGGAACGCCTGGAGCGACACGCACCAAACTCAGCATGCGCGTGCTTAGCGGCCTGGTGACAGACACTCCGGGGTCAGGCCACCCTAGCGCCCCCGGGGGTGGGGGTGCATAGGGGGCCTGAAGTGAAGATGGCCGAAAGCAGGCGAAATTTGCATTGAGTCCATAGTTTCCGGGGTCACCGAGGCGACTGGTGACGCTCCCGACGCGGTTGGAGTCCGGGTTCGGCCCCCATCGGCATGGGGGGGGGGCGAGAAGAGGTGCAAAACTCATAAACTGTGGAAGATCATTTTGTTACCCGGGCAACGCCAGGTAACAAAAAGCTAGTTTTATATATAATAGTTTATGTTCAGGTATAAATAGTTCTATGGTGTTTTCCAATCACTACAGAAAGTTGTTCAGAGTTTCTATATGTGTTTCATAAAT
Source organism: Lerista edwardsae (assembly GCA_029204185.1). Classification (NCBI taxonomy): domain Eukaryota; kingdom Metazoa; phylum Chordata; class Lepidosauria; order Squamata; family Scincidae; genus Lerista; species Lerista edwardsae. Next base: position 3,406,914 of record JAJKFI010000037.1, read on the forward strand.
AATGTTTCAGTTTTATGTACAGACCTCCAAAATGTAAACTGTACTTAAGTAGGTGACTACCGGTACTGGATTCCTACATTATAATTAATTTGGAATCATTTATTTTTATTAGTAGACAATATGTTTACTAATGTCTCCTCGGACTGGATTTCTTTGTAGTCACATATAGTAGCTTCTTCTATCCTCTGTCTATTAAGGTACTGTAGAATGACATTATATGGGTATGTTCAGGCCTTCTGTGTTCTATTTTTGGTGCAGAGCATTATGGGAGATAATTTCTTACCATTGTCCTCTCCCCCACCTCCACATTCCCTGAATAGTGTTTGTCTGTGTTTGTTAGTCTGTGCTGTAGGCATCTGTTTTGCTATGTGCAGGAAGTGGACTGATCATACCAGTGATAGTGACCAATGTTCTGAAAGGATAGTAGATGAAATCCTGACCCCTGCAGCAAATCTTTTTGCCAGTGGTCAGAATTTCACATCCTTGTTTTTGCATTGATGTGCGTGCACGGAATCATGTTGATTTAAATAGAAAGATTGTTAAAAAGCATGATGAAAGATGTAAAAAAGAAAAGAAATTATGATTTTTAAAAAGTCCAGGAGTGAGCCATATACAATGCACATGTCTGTTCTGTATATCTAACTTCTATATCAATGGCAGACTGAAATCATCGCTTAAAGTAAAGTCAAATGTCCATTTTTCAGATTTAATTAAGACATCGTTTTGATGAAGGCTAAGCTAACATAAACAAGTTAGGAAAGGGGGATGTGAAAAATGAACTGTACGCAAAACCTGGAATGAGTTTGTATGCCTGAGTTGAATGACTGGAGCAGAAAATGATATGAGCCCCGACATTCACTTACAAGGGAGTTCTGTTGTGTAAAAATGTACAGAGAGAAAAATATCAAAAATAGTGGGCAAGCTCCCATGAGGCACAGACATTTAGATGTTAAGCCAAGTTTCCCTAAGTCAGTGCTTCCTTACTTTGTACCTGCAAGGAACCCTTTCATCACTAACGTGTTTGTCAAGGAATGTCTTCCATGGAACCCCTCCAAGTTGCAAAGAACTCGGGGGCGGGGGGGTGATCTCGAACATCTACACAATTCATACAGGATTTCAACCAGCCTGTTGTACCTCAGTATCCTACCATGTGAACTGCGTCTTGAGAATACAATTGCTGCCATGTGTGTGGCAGTTGACCCCTACTAAGTGGGCAAAAGGCACTTTTTCAAGTGGTGGTCCTCTTATATTTAGCGGGACAGGGTAATTGTCTCTATTCACCCCTGCACAGTGTCTTTTCTAGTGGCTGGTGGTGTTCTGCCTTTTTTTTTTTTTTTTAAAGATTGTGAGCCCTTTTGGGGCAGGGAGCCATTTTACATCATCATCATCATCATCATTATTATTATTATTATCCTGTAAACCGCTTTGTGAACTTTGTGTTGAAAAGCGGTATATAAATACTGGATGATGATGATGATGATGATGATGATGTCTGGATGTATACAATAACTAAGCACAAGAAGGTACAGGTGTGCCCCAGTATCCACTGATTTAGTATCCACAGTTTCTGTTATCCATGGATACCGTGGATACTGGGATGCCTATTAAAAAGATAGGGGAACATTAAACAAATCTCCCTTTTTCACCTTGTTGCAACAAAATCACTTATGTTCACCTATCTTTAAAAAGATGCCCCCAGTATCCATGGTTTCAGGTATCCACAGGAGGCTCTGGAACAGAACCCCGGAGGATATCAGGGCATGCATATTTTCCAGAAACTTTTTCCAAGCCAGAGCATGCTAAACTGTATGTCATGGAACAATCCATGATCCCAATACCATTTAAAAAAATTTCAAAGCATAGAGGGGAGCTAATTGGAACACTGACATTACTTTGGGGAGGGGGGCTCCTCTATCAAAATTTCCATGGAAATGGCTGTTTGCTCCAGTGAGGAGGAAAAGGCAGGTAGAATGCAGGGGCAATTTTAATCATGGAAATGGTGTGGGAGGGGAAGGGTGAACCTCAGCCATCCCCAGGGCAGCAGTGCTTGCCCAATCACATCAGCAGCCCTTCCTCTATTCTTCTATTATTGTCAACCAAAGCTTCAAGATAGCAGCAAATTGCAGAGTTCCTCCAAATGCTTCAGCAGATGCTGGGCTTGCACGTTCATTGTCTTCTCTGATCCCACTTTTGGCTGATGAGGATGCAGCTCTGGAAGGAAGTTAGCTTGATGATTGTTCAATTAGGCAGCCCAAAACTGCATAGGCTCCAGTGGTGTCGTGAGGGGTGGGTGGGCCGCACCAGGTGACGCGCACAGTGGGGGTGACACCACCAGGGACCAAAATGGCTAAAATCGTGGTTTTAAAAGATAATACCATCATGCTATATACCATTTGGGTGTGGAATTTCACCCTGAATTCAATGAAAAAACCGGAGTGTAATATCTTAATTCTATCAAATGTTATGGCCAAAAAACATACAAAAAAATACAAAAAACATACAAAAAATACAAAATACAAAAAATACAACTTTTAATGTAAAATCATTATTTTTTTTAAAAAAAATCAGTTTTACAGAATAATGCCATCATGTTATATATTGTTGGATGCGGAAGTTCACCCAGAATTCAATGAAAAAACTAGAGTGTAATATCTTCACTCTATCAAAGGTTATGGCCAAAAACCTAAAAACTGAAAATACAACTTTTTATGTAAAAATCACGATTTTTTTTTTAAAAATCATTATTATGAGTCAGTTCTCATTTCCATGTATCAGAGCTAATATTAGAACTTTTATTTAATTGTGTGTCATCAAATTGCCCACCGGTTTTTTGTTGGTTACTATTTTTTTGGGCCACCTGTACTATCTATATATATAAAGAACAGTGTATGTATGTATGTATGTATGTGTGTGTGTGTGTATGTTCCACATAGGCTCCGCAACGCCTGGACCGATTCGTGCCAAACTCGGCACGCGGGTGCCTTACCCCCCCCGAGACCGTCGCTGCGCGGTTTTGGAACGGATCGCGCCCCCACGGGCACGGGTAAAAGCGAATTTGTGGTTCTGTATGGGTGGCTATGGGCTGAGCCGCAGCATTCCAAGGCTCTGATGATGTCATAATGAGATGCAAATGACATGCGGAATCTTCAGGCAGCAACTGAACTCTTTACAGTTGAAGACAAACAGCAGCAAACAGGTTTCCCGCAGGCAAACCGATACAGGGCCAGGGAAATGTGTTCTGTGGACATGTGGGCGGTCCCTGCTTGGCAGTGGACAGTTGGCACAAGGTGCTGTGGCTGTTGCTCTCTCTCTGAAAGTTTACTTTCACTGTGTAACGTAAGGCAATTGGGCAGGTGCAACCAAAGGCTACAAAGATGAAACAACGCTGGTGTACGCTGTGTACGCTGGTACACAGGAAACACCTGAGGGGGGGAAAAAACGACTTGCAAAGCTACGTCACAGAGCTGCTACATCTAGAGCCACAGAAACAGTACAGCAGCGTCACAAATGACTACAGGATATGAAACAGAGGGCTCCTACATCTAGAGCAACAGAAACAGTACAGCAGCATGGAGGGGCCAAATAAACACCCGGTCACCGCCGGGTAATTTTTAACAAAAAAAAAAAAGCCTGGGGGTGGCCAAAAACCACTGGGGGGGGCGGTCAGTGACGGGACATATAAACACCCGGGCGCAAATAGGTGTCCCGCAGGCAAACCGATGCAGGGCCATCTGTATGGCTGGTGACTGGGGGGGGGGGGTCAGTGATGGGACATATAAACACCCAGGCACACATGTGAGTGGGGGGGTCAGGGATGGGACATATAAACACCCGGGCACACATGTGAGTGGGGAGGGTCAGGGATGGGACATATAAACACCCGGGCACACATGTGAGTGGGGGGGCAGGGATGGGACATATAAACACCCGGGCACACATGTGAGTGGGGGTGTCAGGGATGGGACATATAAACACCCGGGCACACATGTGAGTGGGGGGGTCAGGGATGGGACATATAAACACCCGGGCACACATGAGAGTGGGGGGGGTCAGGGATGGGACATATAAACGGGCCATCTGTATGCCTGGTGAGTGGGGGGGGGTCAGGGATGGCACCTATAAACACCCGGGCGAAGCCGGGTACATAAAAGCTAGTCTATATATATAAAGAAGAGCGTATGCGTGTATGTATGTGTGTATGTGTGTATGTTCCATATAGGCTCCGCAACACCTGGACTGACTTGCACCAAACTCGGCACGTGAGTGCCTTGGCCCCCTGAGACCGTCGCTGCGCAGTTTTGTAACAGATCGCGCCCCCACGGGCGCGGGTACAAGCGAATTTGTGGTTCTCTATGGGTGGCTATGGGCTGAGCCACTGCATTCCGAGGCTCTGATGATGTCATGATGAGATGCAAAGTACATGCAAATGACATGCGGAATCTTCAGGCAGCAACTGAACTCTTTACAGTTGAAGACAAACAGCAGCAAATAGGTTTCCCGCAGGGAATCCTATACAGGGCCAGGGAAATGTGTTCTGTGGAAATGTGGGCGGTCCCTGCTTGGCAGTGGACAGTTGGCACAAGGTGCTGTGGCTGTTGCTCTCACTCTGAAAGTTTACTTTCACTTTATAACGTAAGGCAATTGGGCAGGTGCAACCAAAGGCTACAAAGAAGAAACAACAGCGTACACAGGAAACACCTGAGGGAAAAAAAATGACTTGCAACGCTGCGTCACAGAGCTGCTACATCTAGAGCCACAGAAACAGTACAGCAGCGTCACAAAAGACTACACAATAAGAGAGACAGAGCTGCTACATCTAGAGCAACACAAACAGTACAGCAGCATCACAAACGACTACAGGATATGAAACAGAGGGCTACTACATCTAGAGCAACAGAAACAGTACAGCAGTGTGGATGGTCACCGCCGGGTAATTTTTAACAAAAAAAAAACATGCCTGGGGGTGGCCGAAAGCCACTGGGCCCCCCAGTGATGGGGGCCCCCCCCAGGGATGGGACATATAAACACCTGGGCACAAATAGGTTTCCCACAGGCAAACCTATACAGGGCCAACCGTATGCCTGGTGAGTGGGGTGGGGGTGGGGTCAGTGATGGGACATATAAACACCCGGGCGCAAATAGGTTTCCCGCAGGGAAACCGATGCAAGGCCATCTGTATGGCTGGTGAGTGGGGTGGGGTCAGTGATGGGACATATAAAGACCTGGGCACACATGTGAGTGGGGTGGGCAGGGATGGGACATATAAACGGGCCATCTGTATGGCTGGTGAGTGGGGGGGAGGTCAGTGATGGGACATATAAACACCCGGGTGCAAATAGGTTTCCAGCAGGTAAACCTATACAGGGCCATCTGTATGCCTGGTGAAGGGGGGGGGGTCAGTGATGGGACTTATAAACACCCGGGCGAAGCCGGGTACATAAAAGCTAGTAGTTAAATAAATAAAGTTGATGGGAGGGGGGTAACACCAACCCTAGTAATAACACTGCATTTAGGTTGTGCATATGGTATTGTAATTTATGCTGTATAGTTTGGGAGGAGGGGCAGTGGCGTCTCTACAGGGAGGGCAGAGCTCTAAGTTTTGCAAGGATCCTTACCCTGTCATGTGAATCCCTCCTCTCCCCTGCTTCTGTAGCCAGTAATCAACGCCAAGATGTTGCTTTTCCCTGTGAGGACTGGCTAAAACCGTGCAGGAAAGGAGTGATTTCCACTGCAAAGTAAGGCTCCTTGCAAAACTTAGAGCTCTGCCCTCCCTGTAGAGACGCCACTGAGGAGGGGTGAAGCGCATCATGGGGGGTGACACGCTGACCTCCCGTTCCGGGTGACGCAAACTCTACTGACGCCACTGATAGGATTGGACTGTTCTCCTCTGTGTAGCTGCAGTCTGTTCTGTGCTCTGTTCTCATATATGCTTACAAAGATTTTTAATAGAACAACAAAAGGGCAAACAGAGGTCAGAAAAAAATGAGCTTGCCTCCCTCTTGTCTGGCAACCAACTATAAAGCAAGTGCATTGGTTAGACAGGTTTTTTTCCTCCAGTTAGTTGGCAAACTCTAACATCTGAAAAGATCCCAAGTAATGCAAAATGTGAGAACTAAAAAATATTATCCCAATCAGGGTCAAGTGTCTTACACTGGCTCATGGAAATGGTTCATAATTTTTCACTAAATAAACACTTTTTTTGTTATTTTCTTTGTGGCCAAATAAAAGGGAAAATAACCTTTCTACAGTGACATCAATTACCTGCTCGAACAGCGTGCAGAGGCAGAATTGCAGAAACCTGCTCAGTTTCTCTGAGGCTGTGTTAAGCAAGAACACCTGTTTCAAAAAAAAGACATTATTATCTTTTTGCTATCCTGCAGGAGATCCAGGATGATGTGAACGCCTTTAAAGTGGCTGCTCTAAGCATGAAGATGATGTGCTTATTGTTTGCTTTCTAAATAACAGCCATGTGTGTTTGCAAGGGGAGCTGATCTCGGGCAGGAGTTCTGCCGCCACCACATAACAGCCCTGAACTTCCCTTCTCCCATGGCTGTTATTTGGACAACAGGAGGCAGATAGTGCTGTGGGGGCCCTGATCCAGATTAGGTGTTCCAGAAACTCCCTGATCCAGAAACCCCCTGCTGGGCCTCCCTGAGGGCCCTGATGCCCACATTAGGCTGACTGGTTTCCCCTTTAAGCAGTAATGATCCCCTGGTACAGTAATAGAGGGAACACGACTGGGCCTCACCCCTTCAGTCACAGCAGCCACCCCAATCAACGTCAGTCCCAAGCTAGAAAGTCCAAGCCAAAATCAGAATCCAAACTCCAGTTTGTCCATGATTCAAGTTCCATAGTCCACAGGCCAGTCCAATGATCAGTATGCCAGGTCAGTCAGGGTCCGAGTCACGCCAAAGCCAAATCAGAATCCAAGCTCGGAGTCAATAGTCCATACACATTGGTCATATACCAGTCGGTCAGTCGGTTGGTCCTCCCTCCCTCTCCCTCTCCCCCCCCTCCCTCTCTCTCCCTCTCCCCCCCTCTCCAAACTTTGCTCCTGCCACACCACCTGGTGCTAATCACCCTTCCTTTATAGCCAGGCCCTCATTAGCCTGCATAAACTACAGTTTCTGAGGCTAGCCAAGCTAAGGGAGATTAATCCCGTGTGCTCTGGATTCAGCAGGGAGGCCACTGCTGACACCACAAGCTACCTTCTCTTTAGATCTTCCGCATGTCCATTACATTAGGACTGAAGCAGGAGAAAGGATTACAGCCCCCTACCCCTATACTGCAGGACAGGCTCTTCCTATTCCTGCTATTTCAATGGCAGAAAGCAGGTGCATAAGCTCTGAGCATGTGCTTCATGTAATGCCTATTCAGCCCTTATGAAGGGTCTTTGTTCTGAGATAATATTCTGATATATTACATGTCTGTTGCTGATTGATCTGCTGCTCTGTTTTGCTTTTTAGCTGAGTTCTGTAGTCGCCACAGGTTTCAGCTTCCATGATTGTTAGTTAATCAGCAGCATATACAATCTTAGGATAAAATCAATGCATGATCACAATCTCTGCCTTCTGCTTGGGGTGCATTGGACTGTAAGGCGAGGCCTGGTTCTGAAACCCTGGTATGGCAGGAGGGTATAAAGGAAATTTTAAAATTTATAAAGTACTCAGGCCAGCTAATGTGGCAGCTTAGGTGCATGCGCACCATTCTCGCTTGTGTAAACCATGCTAAAACTAATAGAATCATAGCCTGCGGAATATATGAAATGTATCCTCAGCAGATAGCTTGCACCCCTTCACCCTCCTTATCGGCGGCTAGCAGAAGTATATTAATGTACTCTTAGCAGACTGGAACAGGAAATCTAGCTAACCACAAGAGTGACTCAAGCCCAGCCAGTGTCTCAAGCCCAGCCAGATTTAGCAAGAAACGAAAGAGGAACCAGGTATGTGCAGGAGAGTTTGCGAACAACAGACGCAATAGTTTTGTGATAAAGATTTCAAAGACCAATCAATGTATACCAAGCAGAATATTTACTTGTTGCTGAGAAGATATGCTAATTACCTGTCTGTACCCTATATAACCAAGTGACAAATAGTCTTCGGGGCGACACCTATGACCCTTTTGGTCTCGGGTGAGCCCTGCGCAGTAAACTTGATTACCACTCTATCAGCTGCTCTGTCTCGTTTTCTTTGACCTACGATTACACTGGCAGGCCTCTGGCTAGTCCCCCCACCCCGCTTCTGCCACTTTTCAGGTGGTTGGAATGGCTGGCAGTAGGGTGGGTGAGTGACTTCTCCTCTTCCCTCTCTTCCCCAGAGGCCAATGCAGTGCTGGCTTGGCAGGAAGAGAAGGAGAGGAAAGTGTCTCTAGGGCACTTTATCCTCCCCACCCCAGAGGCCAATTGGGTTTACTTCCAAGGGCCCTGCATCCTTGAAGTTGCATTAGGAAAATCTAGAATTGCACAGTGAATCTAGATGTTCTTAACTCTATGTGTGAGATGACACAGGGCACAATCCTAACCTGGTTAGGCACAGTTAGGCCAGCAAAGTTTGGCCTACACAAGGGACACCGTAAAGTAGGTTTGGACCACTCTCAGAGACAGAGAAGCCAGCACACAGATGTGCGCCAATCTCCCTGACTTTGAGAGTGGTCCAAATCTAGTTTACGGTGGCTCATGCGCCAGCCAAACTTTGCTGGCCTAACTTTGCCGGCCTAACTCCAGGGTAGGATTGTGCTCATAGGTAAATAAATGAGACTAATCAGCATTCCAAATACAATGCCAAACTTTCTTTTCTTCATTGTTTATTGTATATGATGTGATTGGAGCCAAATTCAGTTTTCATTCTTCAATTTCAATTTTAAATTGAAAAAAAACCCCTAAAACTTCTACATCCATCTCAGTGAAATTTATCCAATAGATGTCTGATTGGGGGGAGGGGAACAATACATTCCCCAAACATTCAAAATACTTATATTAGTCTGCTGTTCTAACTTCCCTTTCTTTTCTGTAGTCTACAACACATATTCCAAAGGGGTGGTAAAGTATGACTGGGATGGTAAAGTATGGTAAAGTTTCTTTTTTCCCCCCACTGAAAATCACCTTTTTTTTCAAACACATAAAACAAATATGACAACTAATCAGTATAAAAGTAAAGAATGGTATTGGGGAATCACAGAACACACAGAAGATAATCTTGAAGCCAACCATCAATATAATTAAATAAAAAATAAACAAGTCAGGGCCCAATCCTGAAGCCCTTATTGCTGGAAGTATACAAGTACTACTCGCCAAAAGTGTCACAAACACGCCATAAAGCACATTTGGCACCGAGGGAGGAGGGAGTGTCAGTGCTGGGCCAATGTCAGTCAGCGTTGGGCCTCAGCACCAAGCAAGAGGCTGGCCAGCACTCTAGCAGTGATAGTCAGCAGTAAGTGCTTTTTGGAGCCAGGGGAGATAGAGAAGTGGCCAAACTGTGCAGGGGGAGGATCGGGACTAGGTGAAGGTTGGACCAGCAGAGGGCTCCAGTGCCGGATCCTATGCCTCACTTCAGGCTGGGCATCCCATCATGGGGCTTCTCAAGTCTGCGCTGGCCACATGGGTGGCACTGACTTGAGTAGATTTGTTGCAGGAGCCAGCTTTAGTTGGGATAAGGTGATGAATGTCCCCTTCCTCCGAGGAGACTCCGGCAGCTGTCGCAGTGTCCATAGGATGCAGCGGTAGATGACTGCTGCTCGTCTGGGTGCCGGGCAACTTAGGATCGGGCTGCCCATCTATACAATATATACAGTAAATCTGTTACTACAGACAATTTATGACTATTCATCGCTCATAAGATATTCCTGTGAAATTGACAAACTGATTGTTTACCATTCTGTTGAAGCTGCCAAATCTTAAACTTAATTACAAGTATCAAATACATTTTGATCAACATTGCTGTCAGTGGTGGCTATAAAAACCACTGTCTACCCTTGCAGTGATCATCTTTAGCCTCAATCTGTATCTGTTCACATAGAAATGTAATATAAAGGTTTCTTAGCCGTCTGCTCAGCAGCATTAATAACAACAATATCAAAACGATCATATATTTTGAGCCTCAGGGTTACCAAAACCATACTCTAAGGGCGCAATCCTAACTTGCGCTGGAACAGGCAGGCCAGCTGGCCTGCACTGTATCCAAAACAGGTTAGGAGCAGTCTGGAGCCTCCACGGGGCAAGGGCACATTTGTCCCCTTACCCTAGAGTAGGTGCCAGCTGTCCCCATGGGTCTGCTTGGATCTACGCCAGTTGTTTAGCAGGTGTAAGTCTGAGCATGCTGCGCAGTCAAAATCGGGGGGGGCCCTCCCTGGGCCACCCAGCTCACTGGAACACACTGCCCCCTGTTCCGCCCTTGCCCACCTTCCCCCCACCCAGAAAATCCCCTGCTCTGGCAGATCCCAGCCAGGGCAGGGGTGACTTACTGGTGGTTTGCTCTGGTGCTACTGTGTTGATGCAGCTTCCTGTAGCTCATATGTGCTTTATGGCACATGAGTGACGGCACTCGGCCAACGCAAGTGGCTTGCGTCGGCCAAAGTGGGGGTTTGGATTGCCCTGCCCATCTCTTGCTCAAGCTCAGTCTGTTTGGAAATTGTTGTTAGATCCACCTGTGCCCTTATTGCAATTGCAAAGGTAGCAGGAAATAACCAAGGTGACAAGGGGCATCGCCTCTGCTGAGTACCTGCTTTCAAAATAAAATTCTCTATTTGTATTTGAAAAGTACGCATCTGGCTGCTGGAGAGTCCCAGAACATCTGCACCCACTTTATAAAAGTCTGTCCTGTATCTATGGTTTTCAAAACTATAAATCAATAGAATAAAGCTGTCAAGTGCTTTCTCTGCATCTAGAAATAAAAAAGAATACTTTTTTTAAAGCAATTATACCGTTTTTCAATGTTCAAAGCACTTTACATGCACTACATTATAATCTTTCCAACAACCCTGTAAATTACTTGTAATGCAAGTAATTTAAGGCATTCCTTAACAATGTCTTCTAATGTTTTAATTAACAATAAATAACTCCCTTTAAACCCGACAGTCTGCCTATGGGTGGGGGTGATGTTTTGTTTTGTTTTTTGTTAAACCCTGCATAAAAAATACAAAACACCGGCTTTGAGGGGTTAAAATATTTGAATAAAAATAAAAACACCATGTTTTGGTGTGTGTTTTCCAGAAATTAAAATAGATTACTTTTCCAATTAGAAATAATAGTAATGTGGCTGCATCTGCTGACACTATATCACCTATATCATCTACATACACTTTTAAAAAAATTAAAATTAATAAAAATGAGAACTTGGAATGAGAATGTGGAATGAAAACACATAACACCACAATTTGCTATTTTCATCAATAAATTTTGGAAAAAAATATAACCAGAAAAACACCCCCCCCCTACCTATGGGTCTCATGATCAATTTTCCTCTGCCTTAGTTTGGGTATGTTCTAAAGCAGTGGTATTCAAACTTTTTAGACTGGGACTCACATTTTAGAATAGCACTTGCGTCAGGACCCACCGGAAGTGATGTCATTAGCCTGGAAGTGATGTCATGGCAGGAAGTGACATCATCAGGCAGGAAGTGCTGTCCGTGTAACATAATAAAATGACACTCCTAAAATGCAAATTGGTATTCTTGGACTGCAGCAATTGCACAACCATGAAACATCTCTGACAGAAAGCAAGATTAGGTCAAAATATTACAAAACAAAACAAAAATTAAAAAAAAATTGAAAACTCATTTGAAAATTCAAACTGTTAACAATCACAACAGGAATATAGCCAGAGTAAGCTCTGCAGTTTCCAAGATGGCTGCTCCCAGCTTTCCACAACCTACCTAACATCAGGTCGCAACCTACCAAGTGGGTCCCGACCCACAGTTTGAATAACACTGTTTTAGAGTATACTTTCAGATCACTCAGCAAAGCTCAAGCAGCTCATATAGGCTGAATGACATATGCCCTAGAACCCAGGGGTTCCGTGACTGGCCTGTCCTTGGGAAAGTTTGGACAAACATTTGAAAACGACTGACCTAGGCCATGCTTGTGCCAAAACTAAACAATGCTAAGTCACATTCATTTTCAAAGCTGAAATTAATGAAACTTTAAAATGCGAATGTTTTTTCAGCATGTTTGGACAGCAGCAGATATTGGCACTTTTCACGATTCAACTCCTTTTTAACAGAAATAAAAGCATATTAATTTGCTACAAATTTTGTGGCTTAAATATACAATTTTAAAGGGTGCTGTCCATTCCCTTTAGTGGAGAAGCTCTGCACCATGTTTGCCCTACCATATACTTGAGTTTCTTGTCCTTTTCTAACTTCTCATTTTTTGACCAGTGTATTTTTCCAGTGCTAAAGTTCTGCTTTTCTAAAGTCCTACCTAGAAAATTTTCAGTTACATCATTTGCACAAATATGTTGCTGTTAACATTGAAAAACCTCTTTGCTTGCAGTTGTATATTTTATTTGGCTAAAAAAGGTGCCCATGTCTAATACATCACATGGCCCTTTGGTGATACTATTTAAGCTAGGAATTCCAAAACTCACAAATACCGAATAGCCAAATGTTCCAAAGCTCTCCTCGTACACTAAACATGCAATATATCTCCTCCTTCTCCAAACAGAAATAGATTTCTCTCTGATTGGTTTGATAAATTTGACCCAAGATTTCCATTTGGAGTTATTGGAGTTCCTACTGTTTTTCTGTGTGTTGGTGGGCCAAACCCTAATCGCCCACATCTCCCAGGGAGGCCATAAATTACAGCAATGAGATGGAGCTTTGTATTCCTTCTGCTCAGAAGAAGGCAGATCTGCAGCGGCATTATTTTGACAGCCCTGAATTTAATTCATTGTTTTATGACAGATGGGAAAAGCGTACATGCTCATAGTACTGATTTATGATCATTTGGGTCTGGAGGATTCTATAATTTGCAAGTAATGTGAAAACAGATGGATAGACAGACACTAAAGTGCAGGCTGACCTGTACATTCTCACTGCTCGTTCCAAATGGCATCCATATGCGCCCAAGCCTCATTCAAGGAGATCTTCATTAGCAGACTCGGAGGTATTTTTTTTTCTAAAACAGAACTCATTTACTGTTGAGAGGACATTACTTAAGTCCAATTTGGAGGAGTTGCACTGATGTCAGCAATGTTTCCCCAAACAGGCACATTGTTTTCAGGATTCACATTGGGGGCCTCCATCAGTCTTGCCCCCCAAAAAGACCAAAGTAATGTTACCGGCAAATGGATATGATGTTTTATAGCCCAATTGTAACCTGGGCTGGAATAGGCAGGCTGGTTGGCCTGTGCAAAATTCAGCCCCAGTTAGGCGGCAGCTGTGGCACATCTCGGAGTAAGGGGATATAGTTCCCCTTATGCTGTGTAATGCCTCAGCCGCCCAGTAGGGCTACTTGGATCTGTGCCACTGAAATCGCTGGTACAGATCCGAGCAGGCTGGTGTAAGGCCTGCCTGCTTGGGAGCAGGGTTAGGAAATGGCCTACCTGATGGAGGCCACCCCACACCCCTATTGGGCCCGGACCACCCACAGGCTCTCCCTCTCCTTGCCATCTACTTCCCTGATCTTCCCTCCCCCCTGCCCTCCGCAACCCTGTGCACCAGCTAGCGCACCTACCTGGGATAACATAGAGGCTGGATTTGGCCTCCGCAGGCTGGCGCGCATCCTCGCACTGGCCCAGCTGACCTACAAGTTGGTGGTTATGGCCTTTGGAATGAGCTCTAAATCAAACAGTTACTACTTCTAATTAAAAGCTGCTTGAGGAAGGGGCAAGTGTCAAGGGAGGGGATCAGTGGTGTCATTCAAATGATTTAGGGACAGGAACTCACTTTTGATTGGCACTTGTCGGGAACCCGGAACCAGCCACGGAGCCCGTTAGGATCCGGAACGCCCGTTCTGGTCCGTTCCCCCTGAATGACATCACTGGAGGGGATGCAACTCCTTCCTCACCTCTCCGCTTCCCCCTACAACTCCCCACAATCATCTCTCTCTCTACAGTCATCACTCTTCTGAGTGTGCCCCCTGATTGAATCGAGACATCCAAAGACCTGACTCATGCAGAGATGCAAGGAGGAGCTGCCTTTCTGGGTGCCACTGCATCAGGAGGGACTGAACAATCTCATTGTGCCCTGTGCAGACACATGGCAGAACCACCCTACCCCAGGGTGGGCTGGTTGGAAAGAGGCAAGGCAAAGCCAGCGCAGTGACTCATGTATTAGGCAGCCTCCTCTGTTGATAGATGTTTTGGCTTACTGGAGTTTGAATTAATGTGTTTCTCATGAGCCCACTAGAAGCTCTGTTACCGTTCTCTAGTATTCAGTTTGGGAATGACTGAGGTAGCTATCCTGAAGTGCAAGAAGATTGGCATTTGATGTTTGTAGGAATAGTTAAAAATATTAATTGTATAAATTTGGTATCCAGGACCTAAATGAGGGGATTACTGACCCAGAGAGTATCCAGTGCAATGTCTGCAGGACAGAAGGTGCAAGCCAGTTTCAAGGATGATTCTGGTGTCAAGTAAGACAGTTCTGATGAACTGCTGCAGATGGGGGTGAGGAGAGATAATGGAAACAATGCATAATTCCTTTACTCACAAAAATGAATGATCATTGCTGTCAAGACTGATATCAAAAGCACTCCTAGGTGTGAAGCTTAGGAGAAAGAGCTTGAGAGGGATCCAGAAAGGCAAAAAATGTGCACAGACTAGGGGTATGTGGGAAGGAAATTCCATGAGCAGCATTAAGTGGTTTCCCCACGACCGAATGGTCTAGTCGTGACCAACTGTAGAGGGCGGTGCTCATCTCTGTTTCAAAGCCTGTAGAGCCGGCGTTTTGTCCAAGGACAAGCTTCCGTGGTCATGTGGCCAGCATGATTCTATGCCGTAGCGCACGGAATGCCGTTACCTTCCCACCAAAGTGGTCCCTATTCATCTACTTGCATTTAGGTGCTTTGGAACTGCTAGCTTGGCAGGAGCTGGGACAAGCAACGGGAGCTCACTCCGTCGCGCAGTCTTGAACTCCCAACCTTCCGGTCGGAAAGCCCAGCAGCAGCGGTTTAACCCATTGTGCCACCACGTCCCTTATGAGCAGCATTACTTGGCAGCTAAATTATCCTTGCCTCCTCTGAAGTGGATACACCGAAACAGACATCTCCTGTTTTACTGAAACAGACACCTCCAAGTTTGACTCAAACTTTGGTGACATTTGTCGCAGAAATGTACGTATTTTCATATAAGCATCATTTTGCTGACCTGGAGCATTAAAGTGGAAAGAAGACTTATTGAGTTTCAAGGGACTTATGGCTAAGCCACACATAGTTTTCAATGATTGAAAAAACTAGATCGATAAGAACTTATGCTTCCTGCTAACCTTGATCTGTTTTTTTTAAGTGTTCAGGATGCCAGAAGGCAGCCTGCGCATCGCTATAAGCTTTGTATGCTTATTACTATTAGGACTGCTTGTCCCTATAGTCAGCCTATAGTGACATAAGCCCTCCAAGTACACAATAGCAGAGTTCAAGAAAACCTGCTTGCTCAACCAGCAAAAACACTATGTTCTTGACTGAGACCAAATAAAAGCAGAATCCACAAAGCAGAAGTGTTAAGGCTTATCTTTATAGAAAAATAAGGATTCCTTGAAAGAATCAAACAGAAAGTGTGCAGTTTGCAGCAAAACAAATACAGTTCATATAGCAGTTAGAAAAATGTAGAAAAATACTTGATTAGATGGTTACTTGCAGCATATTCCCAAGCAGTTCTTTGTATCTTCACAAAGAGTACTTAATTGAGATAACATATCAATCAAAATACACTGATAAAATATCCTCACTTCTCTTCTTACTAAAATAACTTTAGAAGAGATACTCTATTCTACTAATAAACATAGTGGTTGGCATTCTTAACTGACTAGCATATTCAAGCTGACTAGTATTAACCAGTACTACCTAGACTAGCTGGCTTGCTAGGCTAGGGGCTAGTACTTAACTAGCTGAAGGTAGCTTCACCTCACACTGCTTTTTATGCTACTCCAACAGTGATTCCCCTCAGGTGGGTGATTGGTCCACCTGATGGCTGTCACTTACATTCAGTCCACAACTCAATTCCTTAAAGCCATAAAAATTCCTTTAAGGCTTTTTCTGCAGCCTGACAATTACAACCTGTAAAGCAGGGATATTGTTTGGTCTAGTAAGCATTTAAATAACATTAATTATTGTGTGTGGGAGGGGGATCCCCCTCCCCAGATCAGTAGATAATGGAATCTGCAGATACCAAGGCAAACCTATACTGTGAATATTGGTCCTAAAGAATAGGATAAAAAAATCATGAGAAAAGTGGAAAAACAGGTAAAGCGGAAGTTGCTCATAGTTTGTAACTAAAGGTGCTAAACTTCATTATGTGATGCTAGAACTTCTGAAACATTTTCATTGACATTACCATTTTATTGATGCTGTATAATGTTATTAATTGTTGTTTATTCTATGTTTACCATGCCAAACAATTTTTTCTTTATGGTATTAGGATGATTTTTGGTTGAACTTGGAACAGTTTTGGAAATTCTAATTTGTATAATTAGAATTTTTCCCATTGAAATTGATGTAATAATTGGACTCTCATAGAATTTTGCTATAAGGGGTGTTTTAAGGGATGAATCAGGTATGGATAGAAAGGGAAGAGTGAATAGCCTTGTTCACTAGGGCAGTAGTTGGCATCTTTTTAGTACCATGACCCAGTTTGTCAGCTGTGTTGGCTGGGTAGCACCCCAGAATGCCTTGCAGGACCACAGTCAGTGCTGACACAACATTTTTTGCAACCCACCAAAAATTGGCTCAAGAGTCACTTGTGGTGCATCACAACCCACAGTTTGGGAAGTGCTGGTCTAGGAAGATAGACTGGCCATTTTCTTTGCAGTTTAAGATGCAAGCTTCCTTCAACTATTTACTGTTCTGGCCAATGGATACTAAAATGACTGGTGGCCATATAGACACCTGTCACTCATTTTATTTTATTACTATTTGCTAAATGAATTGGGTAGGAGGCATGGTCTGGTGGTTGAGCTGAAGGCTGCCTGAAGAAAAGCTAAGCAGGAGTGCTCCTGGACAATTCTACGATGGGAGACCAAAGACTGAGACCAAAGCTGACAAAGTATAGTGAGAGAGGTGTTGCTGTGATCTTACTGTGAGAGAGTGATGGATTTGCAATGATAAGCTGCCACAGAAATGCAGAGGAGGGAGTTGGCCTCCAAGAAGAATGATTAACAGCTTAGTACAATCTGCAGCTGCTGGAAAGTATACCCATGATTGATGCGTTGCCAGGCCTACTGCAAGTGGAGCTGGAGACTCAGCTTTTCTGGGGCAGAGGCTGGCTTCTCCAGGGCTCTCTGGGCCAGGGACACTGGGGAAGGCCTAGGCAGCATGGCCGGGCTAGTAGTGTGCAAAGGGCCTCTGCCACCCCACTCCCCAGCACAGTGGAGCAGCACTAGGAG
This sequence comes from Lerista edwardsae, assembly GCA_029204185.1. NCBI lineage: Eukaryota > Metazoa > Chordata > Lepidosauria > Squamata > Scincidae > Lerista > Lerista edwardsae. Next base: position 3,424,445 of record JAJKFI010000037.1, read on the forward strand.
ACCACCACAGGGTAAGCTGCAGGCCATGGTGCAGGAAAAGCTGCCTGCCAACTTGGGCAGCAGGTTGCGACTGTGCCCGGCCATGAAATAGGCCTCCAAAATCTGGTCATTGATATGGTTCACCATGAATATCTAGAATCCACTTTAAAAGTCATCTGCGCCAGTGACCGACGCCACCCAAACTTCCTACCGGTGACATAACTAGGATTGGTGTCACCCGATGAGGTAACATATGGTGTCACCCCATTAACTTTGTTTATTTAATTGTTTGAATAGTACAGGTCACCCAGCAAATTAGTAACCAACAAAAAGCAGTGCCCAACTTGGTGACACACAACTGAGTAGGAGTTCTAGTATTAGCTCTCACATGGAAAAGGGAGCTGAAAACTTATTGCTTCCATTCTATGTCCTGATAACACCACATTAGCTCTCAGAAAACAGTCTCATTGGTTCTGAGTTTTCAGAACACAGTTATGAATTAAAAAGAAAATCTACTTTTTTTACATAAGACTGTTGTGTGTGTTTTCTTTTTATTTGGCTATTACTTTTGATAGGACTCAGATAATTCAATAAGGTTTCTTTCATTACTTTCTGCCTCAAATTACACATTTAAAATTGTATGAAATAATATTGTTATTCCTAATAACCACAATTTCCACAATTTTGGTCACTAGTGGTGTCACACAAATCCCCTTGGTGTTACCTTAATCCCACCTTATTGGTTCCATGTTGTGTCCTTATAACATCTCATTGGCTCTTCAAACTATCAGTCTCATTGGTTCGTTTTGAGGTAAGGAAATTTTTTTGTTACATAAGACAGTTGTAGGTTTTGGGTTTTTTTTTGGTAAAATAAAGATATTACAAACTCATGTTTTTTTAAATTGAATTCCTCATGAAATCTTGCATTGAATGATATCTAACATGATATTATTCCTTACGCAGTTTTCACAATTTTAGTCCCTAGTGGTGTCACACACCCCAAGAATAACACTTGGGTTGCCCTGCCCCCTAGCCACTGGGGTGGATTTTAACAAGCACGAGAGAAAGGGATTAATTGCTCCCTTCTCCAGAACTTCCCCTTTCAGAACTCCAGAACTCCCACAGCTTCTTTTATCTTTTCAGAAACCTTTTGAAGATTCAATCACAGATTTCTCGACATCACATCTAACAGGGCCCAGAGTATCAAAAACATTTTAATGCATCTCAATCTGGCTCTGAGTCTGTGATACCCCCCCCCCCCGAACACTGTCTGGGTGTGAGATCATGAGACAGATTTCCAACCAAGTCTCACTCACTTTTGGAGGAGTTTTGCTGGCTTATAGATGGCTGGGTAAAATGTTCCTACATTAACAGCTGCAGTGCAAATAAATTATTTTTTTTCCCTTGACAAGTGGACTTGGATTCCATAAACTGGGTGTATTGACTCAGCAAGATAGTTAGGAGAACTGAAAGTAAACCAGCTAGGCAAGTAGGCTGTCATCAATCTGGTTTTGGGAAAGATGCTGCCAGGAAACTTTTGGAAAATTACATGACGACAGCTCGCTTTGCTGAAGAACATTGTGGTATTGTTGCTTTAAACTTCACGACTGCACTTCTGTGGAAAAGATAACTGACCATTCACGCCTATATACTGTATGTCATGTTCAGTCACAGAGAGCTCTTCTTCTCATTTATTCTGTTCTATATACTAATGAGTTTCCCAATGTTATATGAATAAAGACCTATGACCGACCTTATGTGTGTTTATGGCACTGTTTCGCGCAGGGAAGTATTGGAAAATACATTCATTACACGTTACACAATGAACTTGTCATTGGCAAGTTCATAGGCAGGCCACTGTTTTTGGTCTCAGAACCACTTCCAATATGAGGAAAATTCTCTTCAATAATTGCTATTGCAGGGTGGTATACAAATTAAATCAATAATGTGAAATAAATTGTTGCTCAAGTAGTCCTATATTTCAGATCAACTCACTGGTTCAATAGACAGTCAATCCCCACACATGTACTTGTGCAAAAATAGCTCTGCAAGTACATTTGTGGGCTTGTGTGTGTGTGTGTGTGTGTGTGTGTGTGTGTGTGTGTGTGTGTATGTGTGTGTGCGTGCGCACGTGTGTGCGTGAGAGAGAGAGGGAGAGAGAGAGAGAGAACGCTGTGGGGTTTGATCAGAACTTGGACCATGGCATGATGGATTAGAACATAATTTCTAGAGGAAAAGTCCACCACAGGCTACAGGCCATGTTGGGTACAACCTCCTTATTGCTGAAGTGGCAAGGGAATGGCAACGAGATGCAAGAATTTGGTTGTCTGGAGGTAAGGAAATTTTTTTTGTTACATGAGACAGTTGTAGGTTTTTTTTTGTCTTGTGTGCTCCCTGAAGCATCTGGTGGGTCACTGTGAGATACAAGAAGGTGGATTAGATGGGCCTTTGGCCTGATCCAGCAGGGACGTTCTTATGATTATTTAACCATTTCCTGCAATGCTGCACTCCTAACAAAAAAAAAAAAATCATGTGCCCAAAGTTGCAATTAGTTCTGGAAGGAAAGCATCCCTTGGCACCAATAACAACTTTAGGAGCAGTGGCATAGCACGGCCAGGGCAGCTGGGGTGGCCTGCCCTCCCACCCCCTGCACAGCAATCCAGAGGATTACTGGGCTCTCTGCTGGCTATGTGTGCAGCACTCACCTTCCCAATGTGCAGAGTGGTAAGTGGAATGTTGAGAGGCTGTCCCACCCACCCCAACCCTCTGGTTCCAGATCTGAGCCATTCTGGAGTCGGGGTGACACGATGGCACAGGGTGATGGTGGTGGCATCATCGTGTCACCCTGACCCAGGTGCCAGCTGGCCCAGCAATGTCATTGTTAGGGAGCATGATTTTCATTGAGACAGTGCTGCAATGGGAAAGGGCTAAACATCCTCATGAACTGCAATCCCAATCTGTCCCCCCACCCTATTTAAGTTCAAAATGCCAAGCACAAAGGGTTAAACTATGCTGTCACATATTTTTTTAGCCTCACTTCATAATTTTTGGTGGAATGATTATGTCCACAGGATCCTCCTCCTCCTCCTCTTCCTTCTTGGGCAATTGGCAAAAAAACTTTGGTTTCTTCTGGAGAAGACACAAGATTGCTATAATATTCACTCCTAACTACTCACTGAAAAGCTGATGTTCTCCATCTCCTCTCTCCCTCCTTCATTCTTTCTTAATTCATGTGGTCATTAGGGGATTTCCACAGCGCTATATTCGAAGGAACTCATGTTTATTGAGTCATGGGGACTTGTAGTTGCATGCTTCCCCGGTAGTATTTCAGTCTTACAAACTGAAGATACAGTATGGTTTGAGCTAGCTCCATGTTACTGTCTGAAATTCAGCATTTTGATTAAGAGAAAAGACAAAAGCAAATCTTTTTTTAAAAAAATGAAAAAAGAAACAAGACACCATTCTGTATGCTGAATTTTTTTATTGCTCTTTACAGATTATATTTGTAACCCACACAGACATATGTGGTTATAAAGATTTATTATGAGGTTGTGGAATAAGCCCTGTTAATGTGCACAGTAAATGTCCAAGGTTTGGCTTTGTAAGCCTCAGAGAGTTTTAATAATATGAAGCTATTTTGATAGAATGCCAACCCGGGTAGAATTGGAACTGTGCCTTGTATTGACAATGGGGGTGTACTATGTGTATAAGTCTACAGACACGGTGTGTGTGGTTTTGTTGAAAATGCTGGAAGCTCAGTCCACCTCTCTCTCTCTCTCTCCCCCTAACCAAAGTAATTCTAAAGAAGTGGAAACAGACAGACTGACAAGTAAAGGCACACATTTAAAACAGTGCAAATATTTTTAGAGTACTGAGAGTCTGCGATACATGCTATTCCTCACTCCAGCACATTTGCACTCAAGAATGAAAGTGACTGAAGAGTTAGTCATATACTGGAAGCTCAAAGACTGTACGGGGTGTGCAAATGTGTCAAAAAGTTAGCCATATTAGAAGATATGGCTCTGTGGCAGAATAAAGTATAATTTTTGGAAGCAACATGCCAGTCTAGCTTTTTAGGTACTGGGGTAGTTCAGATGTCACATGCAGCCGAGATCAGATCTCCAGATTAGAATAAGCTTGGTGTAACATGCCTACAAAGGGGGAAATTATCTCATGCGCTAGGATCCCATGTCATGGCATAGTGAAATGGGTCAGCAGGGAATGGAGATGAGGGTGAAAAGTCTTGGCAGGTTGCAGAAGACCTGTGAATTTTGAGGAGTTACTGTTCGGCACAAGTCTTCCCAATGGCCAGTCAGTTCTGTCACAATTGGGTTAACACAGGGCCCAATCCTATCCAATTTTCCAGTGCTAATGTAGCCATGCCAAAGGTGCATGTGCTTCATCCTGTGGGGGAGCAGTCACGGAGGCCTCCTCAAGGGAATATTTGTTCCCTTATTTCAGGGCTGCATTGCAGCTGCATCAGCACTGGAAAGTTGGATAGGATTGGGCCCTTAGTCTTTCTAAATTTGCTGAGTCACAGTTGGGGCCCAATCCCAAGCTTCCCTAGTGCCCAGGGATACTGTGACACTGAAATAGCTGCCACTGTATTTTATGGGGCCACGGAAGCAGCTGCAGGTCTCCTCGGAGTAAGGGAACATTGGTTCCCTTACCCCGTGTCAACCTATGGCAGCCCCAATGGCTCTATTTGCATCTGCACCCATGTTTGAGTGGGTGTAGAAGTGAGGAAATTAGTGTCAGGTTTCCTGGCTCAGGAGGGGTCATAGTCTTTGGCGGTAGGGTCTATTGCAATTTCCACCCCCCTCCTTGTGATCCACCCTCCCCCCCCCCAGTTCTGCCTCCTGCCACCTCTCCTGTCCCAAAAAGGCTTCCCGCCACCCAGCAGGGAAACTTACTGCCAGGAGCTTGTGAGCAACATCCTTCCCATGGTGAGGCTCAGCACTGATGAGCACTGGCCTCTGTGTCCACACACTCTTTACAACGCTCAGGGCCAGCAGTAAACTTGGAGCCTGTTAGGATTGGGCTGCCCATCAGCATTTGCACCTTAGTCAGCTTTCCCACCAGTTAGTAATGATATCTCCCTTGCTGTTATCATATCTTGAGTTGTTCTGGGCACCAAGCCAAGGTCATGCACCTGGATGAGGCCACATCACAGAGGATTGCATCATATATATGTATATATTTTCTCCCTGAAGTTGCATACAAGGGGCTTGGAAATGCCATTAGTCATGCATCTGCCATTGGTGTAGGTGACTGCAGACATGCTACAAAAATCTTGCCCATGAGAGGAATACATTGCTGGAAGGAAGTGCCACTTCTATGCTGAGGGACATAAGAGGACGGTGTTTTATTATGTTTGCTTGGAGGAACTGTGGCTTGTGCAAAGCTAATAAATCCTGATTTCTGTCTTTCTCTCACTGTTCCATTGCTTCCATATCCAAGAAGAGCCTGGCCATACAGTGGTACAACAAATTGTGTTGCACCTTTATTGTGGGGATAAGTTTAACAATAACAGGGAAGAGGAATCAAAATAAAGCAATTCAATATTTCTAAGATCCTAAACAGAAGAAATTGCTAAAGAGAAGAGACAGGAAAGAGGAGAAAAGGGGAGAGGAAATAAAAGGGAAAGGGGCACATAATGTTGTAGCTATAGGGCAGTGATGGTGAACCTATGACACATGTGTCAAAGGTCACACACCGCAACATTTGGGGTGACGCACCAGCAATCACTAATAGCTGACAAAAACTGAGTTTGTTTTACTCATTTTTCATTTTTGTAATTTTTAAACATAGCACTAGACATGGTTGGACTGTATTTTTTGTTTAAATAAATAAAGAATTGTTTCTCTTTTATTTGGGAGGGGAGTTGACGCACCAGCAGAGTCAAGTCAAGCATTTTCCTACATTTTGACACACCAAGCCTAAAAGGTTCGCCATCACTGCTATAGGGGGAGGAAGAGATGTAGGAAAGTTTCCCACAGAGATTCAGGATTAGGAAACTGGATGTTTAAAGTGTAGGGGGGAAAGGAGGACATCTTTGGGCGGGGGTGTCAGAGAAAAAGGAGGATGAAAACTTTTTGCAGTTCATGCCATGGCAAAAGGCCATGGCTGAAGAGAAATCAAAATTACCATACTATAATATAGGCGTGCCTCCATATCCAGAGGGATCCATTCCACACAGAAACCACAGATAAGGAGAACCCCTCCATGCACACCCCTAGGGGGCCACTAATGTGCTTTTAATTTGATACAAGAACGCTGGAGACAGTGCAGATTCCCTATGGGTGGGTTCTGCCAGTTGTGTAGTTGAGACGGGGGGGGTGCCACAGGGTCACAGGACTCCAGGCAGAACTTTTCCGGGGATGGCAATGCCACTCCCGCCAAGGTGATCCAGTCACTGCTGTCCTGTCCCTGTGGCTCACAGCCGAGCTGCTCGGAGTAAGGCAACCCGCAGAAGAAGTGTTCTCCTGCCCACCCACGCAGTCTTTCTTGGCATGGACGGTCAGAGCGAAGGCAGCTGCTTCCAAAGAAGCGGCCATCTTTGCTCCCAGCCCTTCCGAAGTAATTGCGGTGATGTCATCATGCTCTGGGGCGCTGTGCCGGTCGGCTCCCTGGCTGGGTTCTGCAACCATCACAGCCATGTCAGAAGGCTGAATTTTAACCTGATATTCATGTTTTGGATGCATTATTGTAAGAGTTAAAGCGCAATCTGGCCTAATCCCATCCTTCACCCCCTGCCTGATGTCCCATGCCAAGGAGGTGCACGTTGCATCCTATGTTTGGGGGGGGGCAGTTGGAGAAGTCTTCTTGGGAAAGGTTCACTATGGGAAAGCTCCCATAGCCCCTATGGACTTCTAAGTCCTGCACCAGCCACTTTATTGATGCAGGATCAAGACATATAAAGGCAGCCGAGAAGGGGATGGGTAGGATTCACACACAAGTGTTCTTCCTCGCTTATTCTCTCCACCCTCTCCTCATCCAGAAAGTTGGATGTCTCTTCCCCCTCCAACCATCATTCTTCCCATCTTTCACCCCCTCCATGCATTATCTTTTGCCAGTGGATGGTGATCTGGCTACCGGCCATTTCACCAGAATGTGCAACACCTATTGCACAACTTTTGGCAGAATCCAGGTAGTTTCACCTGGATTCTACTGACTCTGGGTTCTGCTGGTGGAGAACTTAGATTGGATTGGGCTGCCCATCTCAAAATACAATGATTTGCTACTTACTGACATATGAGAAGAATAGTTCTGTAGGGAAATGACTATACAGGTATATATCCTTTAGTCCAGTAATGGTTTGATTGTCCATTTAATGGAGCTACTGGTACTGTGGAAGCAAAAAGGTCAGATCAGTCAATTTATTTTCAGTCCACACATCCTGCAAAGCACTTTTCTATATTCCCCAACATGTGATTTAGTATGTGTTTATGTAAGCTTCCTTGCAGGGGAAGAAGAGGGACGCTCATGAAATCATCAGAGCCTGGAACTCAGCTCAGTTTGCTATATATTTTGTTTTAAAACAACATTTAAATCATACAACAATTAAATCCACTTGAGTTGACTACTTGCCTTCCACTTTATTACATTTTAAAACATGAGTGTAATAAATGCGAAATGAAATCGACAACATGGGGATTTTCTTAATGCTATGGGAGGAGCCAAAGCATGATTTCAGTTCCTGAAGATTTAGAGAATGTACTATTACAGTTAGAACTAAGCTAAGCTTGAAATGCTGGAGAAGAACACCAGGGGTTTGAAAGGAAAGGAAGAAAAAGTTTCAGCTTTAATAGGAAAAATAACTGTATTCTATGTTGTAGTCCACCACAACTTTCAAGACATGAATTATACTTCTGCCAGTTGTATCTTTCAAAAGGATGTCTAGAGATTAGGGCCTAGTCCTCACTGAGGTATAAAATCTCTGACTGGGCTATGTGTAGGTGGGGTTTCACATGTGTGAATGCTCCTATATATATTATCAAAATCCCTGCATATAGGAAACTAGCATGCCATGGAGAAAGCTAGGCTAGAACCCTTTTCCTCAAAATAGAGAAGTGTGTGTGTGTGTGTGTGTGTGTGTGAGAAAGTATTCAGTCAAGTGACACCCCCACCTGCACTTAGGAATAGGACAGACCAGGCGCAGGGTTAGTACCTCTGGAAGAACTAGGCTGAAGAATCTCTAGATTCTTCATTCTAGCAGTTGGAGTCACAGAGCAATGTTGCTTTTGGCTTTTTTTAGAGAGAAAATTGCACAGGGCAAGTTTCCTTGCAAAGACTAGCTTGTTGGGTGTAGTAAGTCCTCAGCCCAACTATAGACAAGTGTAATATGAGGATCAAATACTTCTTGTGATGTGGCAATGCAAAACAAGTAGGTAGAGAGAGGAAAAACAGGCACAGTGCCGTGGTTAGAGTAGGAATCATAACTCAGGGAGCCTCTGCCCATTCAAATCCTCCCCCTCCCACCATGAATTTCTTCGGTTGCTTCATAGCCCAATCTTAAGGTCCGGGGCTGCTGTGAGGAACAGTGGCACTGAAATGGCCGCTGCTGTATCCTGCTCAATAGCTTTGGGCTCTTAGATACAGCACTCCCTTTTAGCCTTAGGGTGCAATCCGAACCAACTTTCCAACAGTGGCATAGCTGTGCCAATAGGGCATGTGCTGCATCCTGCAGTGGAGTAGTAGTCACGGAGGCCTCCTCAAAGTAAGGAAGTGTTCGTTCCCTTACCTCAGAGCTGCATTGCCCTTATCCCGGTGCTGGAAAGTTGGTTAGGATTGTGCCCTTAACCTGTTGACCCATCTGTAACCTCACACATTTTCAGGGTTGTTGTAAGAATTGCTGAGACAGCCCCTGAGACGTCAAGGCCCAGGAATAGGGCCTTCTCGGTGGTGGCCCCCCGACTTTGGAATACCCTCCCCTTAGAACTGAGAACTGCTCCCTCTTTGGTAATATTTTGGCGGGGGCTGAAGACCTTTTTATTTCATCAAGCTTTTAATTGTTGACAGGCTGGCTGGCTGGCTAGTTTTTTAGATTCTTTATATTTTAGGATCCACGAGGCTTGTTTTAAATTTTAATTATTTTAATGTTGTTTTTAATTATTGTTTTTAATTGTAAATTGTGATTTTATTTTATTGTTGTAAGCCGCCTTGGGTGCCCGTGGGGCAGAAAGGCGGGATATAAATTAAATAAATAATAAATAATAATAATATTTAAATGCAAAGCTATACCTAGGTCATGTTTCTGGAGAATTGGTGAAAAATGACAATAAAATGACATGGTAGTCAGGCATGAAGAGGTAATTTTTTTCTCTGTTATTTTTCTTCTTCTCCCTCTATGTGTGCTATACCAGCTTTCAGTTCAGCCACAGAGGCAAAAATATGTTGCCTCTATGCAAAAATATGTTGAAAATACATATAAAACATTGATTTTCATGTATATATAGGCATGCCCCAGTATCCGCTGGGCTTCAGTTCCAGGCCTTCCCGTGGATACCTGAAACCATGGATACTGGGGTTGCCTTTTTAAAGATAAGGGAACATCAATTAACCCCTGCTAACTGGGCAAGAGGCATTTTTTCAAGTGATGTTCCCCTTATGTTTAGCAGGGGAGAGTAATTGTCCCTCTTCACCCCTGCACAGTCTTTCTAGTGGCTGTTGCTGGTGATTTGCCTTTTTTTTTTTTAGATTGTGAGCCTTTTGGGACAGGGAACCATTTAACTTTATTATTATTACTATTTGCCTGTAAACTGCTTTGTGAACTTTGTGTTGAAAAGTGGTATATAAGTACCTGTTGATTGATTGATTGATTGATCAATCAATGGTTTTGCTGCAACAAAGTTAAAAAAAGGGATTTGCTTAATGTTGCTCTATCTTTTGCATCCCAGTATCCATGGTATCTGTGAATAACTGAAACCATGGATACTGAATCAGTGTATACTGGGGCACACCTGTACTGGGTGTTGTCAACACAATGCTTGCAGTATATTACACAATGCTTCCCTTTCCATGGGTCAGAACATGAGGATGGAGATCCTCCTAGGCTTCTCGAACCCTGATCTCCCCCCCCCACACACACACACACCTATGTCACTGCGACAGGCACTGCAACATATTCTGCTATTGTAGACTGCAGGAGGCCCTCCCATTCCCTCCAATTCAGAGATGCAGAGGCCTGAAAAGGGCACTTTTAACAAAATGCATACTTTGTAATCCACGAAAATGTGAGCCCTACATTTAGGCTAATGTAAATGTTAGTGAAGAAGGAGCATGGCTATTAAATAGTGCCTGTCAACACACCAAACAGGAACAGGTTTTAAAAGGGAATATAAATTGTTTTCTCCATTAGTTTTAATGAATGCCCTCAATGGTAAATTGGAATTTTTATAGACTGCTTCAGCAAGAAAAATCTACGTCTCTTTTACTAGTGTTCAGCCTCCTGCCAAACTTGCACTTTCCTACAATTTCCTTGTTTTATATCGCAGCCTCTTGGGCCTCCTAAGCAGGCATGTTAATCAACTACCTTCTATTTTGGCAATTTAAAATATGGTTTTTAAAAACCTCTATGAAATTAATTGAGTTGTGCGGTAGAGGCTGCCATAAAGCAGGTCCTTTTTCAGCAGGGAAGACAAATCCCAGCCCTAAGCCTTCTTTCATTGAGAATGTGGCTTTCCACTTTGTGAAAGCCAAGCAGCTACTGCAGTTCCCCACGCCTATGCCTGCTCGCTTTAACTACAAGCATTCTGAGTCCAGTCCTGCCCTGAAGAATTGCAGAGATATTCTTCTCCATTTATAGTGAGCAATTGGCTTCTCTGTTATATATCTGTTGGAATGTAGTGAAGTACCGTAGCTGGAGGGCTGGTACCCGGAGTGGGTGACAAAATGACACCTCCGCATTTTGTGTGCACTGGGAGCTTTTGTGTGCACTGTACTGGGACTTTGCACCCAATTGTCTACTCATTACTCTGTAATGAGTAATGACATTACAGTAATTACTATTACCATTACATTACTATTTACTGATAGATTGATGAAATCATAATAGAATATTCATAGGGTTTTTTTAATTAAATATCTCAACAAAGTGTTAAAAGGTGACCTAGCTAGTATTAAATATTTCGTATATGTGTTTTTAAGGTAATGCTTCAAATAAAAAAACTAAAATAATTCCATTTTTTTTGGAATTCCAAACCCTGCTAACTGAACAAGAGGCACTTTTTCAAGTAGTGTTCCTCTTAGATGTAGCAGGGGGAGAGTAATTGTCCCTCTTCACCCCTGCACAGTGTCTTGTCTCGTGGCTGTTGTTGTTGGTGTTCAGCATGTTATTTTAGATTGTGAGTCCTTTTGGGACAAGGAGCCATTTAACTTTATTATTATTATTATTATTATTATTATTATTATTATTATTATTATTATTAGCCTGTAAACCATTTTGTGAACTTGTATTGAAAAGTGGTATATAAATACTTTGACTGATTGATTGATTTTTTAAATTATATTAATTTCTTTTCAAAATAATTGTTCTGATGTTTGAAAAGAGCTGTATAGTTGTTTCCAAACCAAGATAGAAAAAATACCAGTTGGGATTAATAAATACTGGTTTTTTTCCCCATAGCATGGAATTCCCACTAACAATAACCTCCTAGCCTGGTTCTCCAGGACAGTGTCAAAATAGGCCCTAGGCATCTCCCTCACATCATCTTTTATCCTGCTCAATACCCAATTACAAGGAATGAGCGAAGTCCCTTTGTGAGGAGAAGCAGGCAGATGTTGTAACTGTGTCAGACCAAATGTACTAGCAAGCTTTCCCCTCATGTCGACTCTGAACCGACACAACCTTTCCTTGATATATGTGCAAACATTAAAACGTGGTTCAACTGTTCAGTTTCTGCATGAGCATAGTCAAGCCCAATATTCCCTTGTCTCACTTTTAACAAATACAACTAGAATCTCTATGGATGAAAATCTGTACTAACATAAATGTCCTGACCAACTCAACTAATACTTCATGAAAAGTCAGGAATTGCTGTGGGAATGTCAATTTTGGCAATAATGAAACCCAACATTCTGAGGATTTACATCTTCTAGGCCTAGTTTTCACCGTGGTGATAAATCTGGGCTTAGGATATACTTCTTCAGATGGCAGGAGGGCTCAAACTGTTGACTACTCCTCCATACAAAATAATTTCCTCGACGTAGAAAACTAGATGTCTGGGCGAAGAGGCTTTGTTTAGCCTGGCCTTCTCCGTCACATGCTTTAAAAAAAATTTCCAGGGATCCTTTTTGTATGAAGGAGTATTCACTCATACAAGCTTCTACCTAGAGAACCATGTGATGGTTTTCAAACTGAGAATGTAGGCATGTGCACCAGTTTGGAAATCCACACTGCCTTAGAAGTCAGGCCCAAACCCTTTCATATTTGGACCTTGCTCTTAGTGGAGTTCATTGCCAACAACCAGACTCCCCTCCCTGCCGACCCCTTCCCTTGCAAAGTTGAGGGAACAACTGGTGATACAAAGGGCTTACTGGAGACAGCCAGGCCTGATGGTAGCTCTCTTAACTGGCCTGGATACCCCTGAGAATGATCAAGTGTGCCATTTCCAGGGACATGTCGTATGGTGGGTAACAAGTAAGGCAAAACCACCCTGTCATACTCCACAGAAAAACCAGCAGCCTTCCCTATGACTACACATGTATGTGCACTCCATGGGCACCCGTTGAGTCAGAGAGTCATGTGTAGCTCCAGGGGAGGTTGTGGCTATTTTCTATTGACTGTAGTTGGGTGGTTCTGCCTCACCTGCTGCCCTCCACACTGCACATACTTGAACATTTCTTATTGGAGTATGTGGTGCTTTCTACTCATCCTGACTCAATAAATTTGTCTGGAAGGGTCTTAAAACACTACAAGGGCGCAATCGTAACCTGGAGTTAGGCTAAGTGACTAATGCCAGCTTAGGAGTGTTGCAAATGCGCCATAAAGCGTGCACTGTGTGTGTGTGTGTGTGTGTGTGTGTGTGTGTGTGTGTGTGTGTGACACCACTAATGCCCTAAATTGTAAAATCTTGGTATTTTCAAATATTACCATAGTGTTATATATCAATCAATGTATGATTTAGAAACAAAATCATTGAAACAAAACACATTGAAATATCTGTATTCTATCAAAAGTTATAACCAAAAAAACCAAAACTGAAAACATAACTAACAAAAAGTGGATTTTCTTAACTCAAAACTGACTGACCAATGAAACGTATTGTGCTAATGAGGTGTTGTTATGACACAGTAGGGAACCAATAAGCTGTTAGTATGATTCAGATCCCATTTCCATGTATCAGAACTAATAAAAAAGGTAAAAGTTTCCCCACGACCAAATGGTCTAGTTGTGACCAACTGTAGGGGGCAGTGCTCATCTCCATTTCTAAGCCTGTAGAGTCAGTGTTTGTCCAAGGACAAGCTTCCGTGGTCATGTGGCCAGCATGACTATATATGCCGTAGTGCACGGAACGCTGTTACCTTCTCACTGAAGGTACTTGCATTTTTATGTGCTTTCAAACTGCTAGGTTGGCAGGAGCTGGGACAAGGAACGGGAGCTCACTCTGTTGCATGGTCTCGAACTCCTAACCTTCTGGCCAGAAAGCCCAGCAGCAGTGGTTTAACCCGCAGCGCCACCACACCCCGCAGAACGTGAACTAATACTAGAACTCAAATTTAGTTTTGTGGGTGTCATCAAGTTGGCCACTGGTTTTTTCTTGGTCACTGATCACTAGGGTGATCTTTATTGTTGTATATTAAAATAAACAAACCCTAGTGATGCCACTGCATTTAGATTGTACATATGACGTTGTAATTTATTCTGTATGGTCTGGTATTGAAGGAGGTCATAAGAACATAAGAACATGAACTGACCTCCTGTACCGGGTGACACAAACCTTAGTGACGCCACTGACACAAGTCAAAGTAGTCCCATGTAGGGCTTTCAGGCTTGGGAGGGCCCATAGGATATGGCAGAAGCCTCCTTCCCTGGCCTGAACCACCCCTCCGCTCCTTCCCTTTGCCCCAAAACACTCCCTCCCTGCCTCTGTTCCACCCTCCCCACACCCCTGCGCTGCTCAGTGCTGCATTTACTGGTGCTGGCAGCCGTTCAACTGGATGCAGAACCACGGGATGGCACAGGCCTTCCTGCTGGCGCTGTCTACTCGCTAGTTGTCGCAAATATGCTTTATGGCACATTTGCACCAGTGCTACCAAACAATAGGATTGGGCCCTAAATGTCCTGCCTGTAATTCTTCGTTTCCTTCTGAGTGTGTGTGTGTGTGTGTGTGTGTGTGTGTGTGTGAGAGAGAGAGAGAGAGAGAGAGAGAGAGAGAGAGAGAGAGAAGTATATTTATTTCTAATTGTAGCCAACTCTGACATTTTTTGTGGTTTGGAGTTACAGTGTATTCTATATACTCTCGTCTGTGGCTCCTGGCCAATACAAGTGCTGGGGTTCCGCTCTGATGTTCCCTGGGTCACATAAAACCCTGTGACTTGCTTTCTAGCCTACTTTGACAAATGTCAGTAGCTTCCATTAATTGTTCAGTAAAATACTTCCTGTCTGTACTATTCGCATTGCTTTTTGCTGCGCTATCCTCTGTCTGGAAAGAACAATCATGACTACCCTGTAGTCTCTTGGGCTGAGAAAGAATGTTTGATGTTGCTTTGGAAAAGAACCTTCGCCCAGCTATTCCTGCACATGAGCACAGAAATAATGACATTCTGCTGCAGTGGCATTCCTATGGGGGGGGCAAAACACTGAGTTTTGCAGGAGCCTGAGCTCCTGTGGAACGTGGTTCCTCCCCCTCGCCTCCAGAGCCATTTACTGCTCAGAGAGCAAAGCCACCGAGCCTGCTCTCTACGCAGCAAATGGCTCTGGAGGCAAGGAGGGGCTGTGTTGCCCAGGAGCTCAGGCCTCTGCAAAACATAGCATTTTGTGTCTGCCCTTGCCCTCATCAGAATGCCAGTGTTCTGTTGCATGGTTTCATTTATACCAGACTGCTCTCCTGTTTGTTTCAGGTGCCATCGCTGAACTCAGAAACATAGGAAAACTATACAACTAGAGAGTGTCCCTACAAACAGTATTAAATCATAGCTGAACCTTGTGAGTGAAATCCAATCATGAGCGTCCTCTGGTCAAGGGATGTCATGCAGCAATAGGAGCACATCCAGTATTAGCTCTAGCAGCAAAATGTCCATCCAGATGCAATCAAAATATTTTCCTCTGTATTTGCATGTGGTAATGAAGAAGCATCTCTCTCTCTCTCTCTCTCCCTCTCTCTCTCTCTCTCTCTCTCTCTCACTCACACACACACACACACACACACACACACACACACACACACTCATTCATTTTCAGGTATCTCATGGGAAGACTGTGACAGCCAGGGCAGACGTTCTGCCGCAACCTGACCCCGAAGAGTAGTTCACTGCAACCAGAGAGGGCACATTTGTGACACAAAGGACTTGTGTCGACCTGCTGGAAAGGTAGGATTGCACTCTCAAGCATACAAACCTTTGTAGTTTTAGCCACAAGTGATCCGCCTTTCCCCTCCCAGATAGAAATGCCCAAAGTGACCCAGAAAACACGTACATGCACACAAAATTTAAAATAAATAAAAAACGGCAAAAAGTTGCAATAAATCCTTTAAGTTTTCACATGGAACATGGCAACAAAACGTATATAGCAGAAAGATTAAAAGCAAAACCATTATTGAGTGGCAGCAGAGAATTAAGGTAGAGAGTCCCACATATTAGGTGCCACTGTGGAAGAGGGCTTCTCTTCCATGGATCGGCCTTTCAGAAGCCCACTTCAAATGGATGAGAAATATGGTGATAGGATTTCATATTTAATCTCACTTACATTTACTTTATATTGTCTGGCCAACCCAAAATATTATTATTACTGTACTATTAACAATATGTGCCACTGTTCACAAAGCGTTCCCTGTTCACATGGTTCCCTGTTCACAAGGTCACAAATCGTTCCCTGTCCCCAAGGGGCTCCCAATATATACAAAAGTACAAAAGGGACACGGGACAAAAGAGGCAAAAAGTACAAAAGAGACACAGCCACAGCCACTGGAAAAGATGCAATGCTAGGACAAAGAGGGACTGTTGCTCTGCCTCTGCTAAATGCTAGGGGACACCACTTTAAAAATGTCTCTTTGCCCAGTTAGATGGGATAGCCATAGCCAACAGTTTTAGCTCCCAGATAGTATTTCTTAACCAACAATAAATTAATTAAAAGGCAACATAATTTTTGCTTTCATTTATTTATAATTTTGTATGCTTATGCTGTCTTTTGGACCCCCCCTGCTGCTAACAAGAGAAGAGCTATAACAGGAAAAATAACACAAAGAGTAGCACATTTACAACCAACCTGCACTGTCACATTACTTGGAACTATTCATAAAAACGTCATCAATCAGGTGTCAGTGGTGGTGAATATGCGGGTTTGAAGCCGTATAAATCAGCAGTCAGCCTTTGAGATCCTGAACCCATCTATGCCCCAGTATCTAACAAGGAACCCCTTTAAATTTTTTACCATGTGTGTTTGCCTTTTCTCTCTTCTCTTAAAAAACCTAAAAAAAGAAAGGAGAGAAAAATGGGTCAGAGCACGATCCATTTGTGAGTTCTTTCCATGTTACTCTGTGTGTTAATGTTTGTGTGTGTGTATGTTACTGTAGCTGACATTTATAGCCATTGCTAAGACTAGTTGTTCAGTTTATTTGCCTTTTTACTTTATTTATTATAACTCTATAGAATTAAAATCAAATTACATTCTGCATGCACCCTGTACAGGTTGTTCCACAGAGTTTTTGCCTACTGCTGACCCCTACTGGTCAATAGGAAACACTACAGGTTTCCTCCGCTGTCATAAAATATGCAGCATCAGGAACTGGTTATGAGTTGTGGTTAGTCTTGCTGCTGTTATGAAGTGCCGTTTGCTTTTAAGAGGACAGCGCCCTTTTTTCGTATGATTGTGATTAGAAAGCCTTAAATAAGCAGAATATAACAGACTCTGTGTGTCATGCTCAAATGAGCTGTGCTCTGGTTCCTTGTCTGCAACGAACATTAGACTGCCAAACGTTTGACACAGGGACGAGGTGCAGGCAAAAGAGCGCATGGCCGGGCGCATGGCCGTGCCTCGCTAGATTGAGCTTTCATAATAAAACAAAAAAGCCAGCAAATTTGAAACAGGACTTGACAATCCTTTCCCCACGGTAGGCCTCAGGGTCCTGCTCTGTGCTTGGCAGCCTTCCTTTATCTTAAAAGAATAATATCTTGCATATCGCCCCTCCCACCATTAAATTCCAGGTTTACAGGACCAGTGGCGTACTTGGGGGCAGAGGGGTCAAATGCCCCAGAAGCTACCTGTCAGGGGGCATCGCCATGACCCACTCCCCCCCATGCTGCCTGTTACCTTTTTCCCCTTTTTTATCTGCTTCCCCCCCCCCGATTCAGTGAAAACCAGAAGTTACATTTTTATGCCTTCCAGAGCCTTCTGAAGGCCAAGGAGGTCGCCCACAGTCTCCCCGGGCCTTGGAAAGCCTAAAAATGCAGGATTGTTTGTTTTTTTTTCCCCAAAAACAGGGTTCCAGCCCTCAGTTCAGCATGTTGTTTTCAATACCAGGGCTGAACAGGGAGATTGCTTCCTTTTGTCCAGAAAAAAATAGTATTTTTTTCCCCAAAAAAATACAGCTGAAGGGTACTTCCAGGATAAGATCAGGATAAAATTCCAGGATAACATTTTTTCCCAGGATAAAATCAGACTTACCATGAACAATAGGGCTGGTTTGGTAGAAACAGTTTTTGCTCTGGGGATTGGGAAGTTGGGAAGATTTACCAAATTAGGAAGATTAAAGGGTGCCACCAGAAACATCCACACATAAGCAGAAGTCTTATACAAGATGCGCTTCATGTACATTACATTCACTCAGCAGTCTTCGTAACAGATCACTGATCAGTGTTATGAGGTCACTACTGCAAATGGGAGGCAGGCTGAGAAAGTGGCTTGCAGGGCCCACCTGGTGAATTGTTTGCAGAGGTCCGATTTGAATCAGGAACCTCCCAGTCTACAATTTGCACTCTTGGCTGTGTTGCTACATCCTCCTCCTCCTCTTGGGCAGTGCCTAGGGACTCCATCACACCTTGAACTGGACTCTGGGCCCAACCAGGCCAGGCCCGGCCAGGCCCAGCCCAGGTTGAGGAAGCACCTGAAACTGTGCCCTAATTTATGCCTGCTCATTTTTTGGTTTTCTTCACTCATTGACCAGCTGCATCCCCCTAGCCTGCCTGGTTTTTTCTCTCAAGCAGGCTGGGCACCAAGCATGTTCATTGTGCAGGTTTAAGAGGAAGCTGTGTGAATGAGGACAGCCTGCCCCCTTACCTTTAGCTCCATGCCCTGCTTGCTCCTTGCTCTTCACACAAACATGCTGAGGTGGGAGACAGGTGGGGTGATATCAGTTCACTGCCTCCTTCAGCCCGCCATGCAAGCCAACCACCACATGGCTGGACCAGCTCTGCACTCTTAACCTTTAGATGGACAAAAGCAATGATTGTGTGTTCCATTTGCAATGCGGTATCCCTCTTGTATGGCTTTTCATGGTCCTATCCAGTGGTGTTATCCTACCGGAACACTGGGCAGGACATCCGGGTGATCGACAGCCCGCCCATTGCATACCGCAGCGTTACGCCGTTTGCGTAACCAATTACGCCGCTTGCGTACGTTACGCAAACGGCGTAACGCTGCAGTACGCGACGGGCGGGCTGCCGATCACCCGGATGTCCTGCCCAGCGTTCCGGTAGGATAACACCACTGGTCCTATCCCACCCTGATCCTATCCCACCATTGGTGACTATGTAGCTGTGCGAACAAGCTGGATCCAGTAGTGATGGTGGTGAGGAAATCAGGGAGCCTGAGAGCAGCAAGGAAAAATATTTTCTACGCCCCTCTGCATATGTCTCCTGGTGACCTTTGGGTCTCCTTGGGCCTTTGCCAGCCACATAGCTGGAGTATGTCCAAGGGGAGAAAGGGGGTGAGGTGGGTTTGAAAATTCTGGATTCTGGCTGTAGGTAGATTTCTCTCTATCATTACTAATGAGCATCAACCTTGGCCAAGTGCCTGACATTTCCTACAACACAGGGACACTTTTCTGTGTGAACCCTATCGAGACATCTCTGTGCAGATTTTATGCAAAGCCAGGCTCTGTGGAAGAAGCTGTCTTTGCTGCATTCTAGAGGTCCTGAATATGACTGAAAATGAGTAAAAGCATCATTTTTAACTGACTTGTAGATGTGTCTTATTCCTCTCGTTTTATTTCTCAACCCTGCGGCTGTGAACCATTCCGACTTCAAGAGAAAGGGAGATGTGTTCATCCGTATTTCACACAGCCTGCACAAAACAGTTCCTGATTACATCACCATAATTTGATCTTTCAGCAGGACAGTGACAGTTATGCGGCCCTGGCCATGTAGTAAAACAGATTCAAATCACATCATGTAAAATCATTTGTTGGGGGGTTCCTTTTGTTAGTGACCACCCATGACGAGTGGCCACAGTCCCGATGATGAGTTTTCCAAACCCGGCTGTTTGGTTAGCAGCTGACTGATTGGACCCGGGCTTTCAAGCCTTCCAGTTGGATGTGTGTTTTTGTGGGTTTCTTTGTTTGAGTTTCTTACCAGTTTGGATGTTTATTCTTCTTCACCTTGATTCCTAAAAGAGTCAGACATCTGATAGTTAGGTCAAGCATTCAGGAAATGGCAATTCCAGCTGAAGACAGTACAGTGGCCATTTTTTATTTTTAATGCTCTCGTTGTCGCTGTTCGTGTTGCTTTTTTCTTTTTTGTGCGAACGAAACTCATATTCAAATAAATGTAGTAGCAGCAAAAGCTGGAGATGAAAAAGCGACTCTGCCGCGGAATATTGCTCCAGACCATTTGGATCTAATTTAATCGGAATAGTAAATATAAAATGATACACTTTCAAAAATCTGTTCTTTGTCACAGTGATTTTATTTGCTTCTACTCTGGGCTTTAAAAGAATGCATCAGAAATTATTTGGTGGATAACGACGATTCATTTTGAACTCCGCACAAAACATCTAAATGATATCTAGCATTCCTTTTTGAAAGTCGTAAATGCAAAGACACGCACACACACGCACACATGTACACACACACACACACACACACACACACACACACACACACGAGCGCGCACACACACCAGCCTTCTTGTCAGCTTCACATATATGGTAGAATTAAATCACCAAAAGGCACAATTTGAATTCAAGTAAGACATTTTTTCCCTTCCACAGTTAATGAAAGGTTCCTGTTTGTGACACTGAAGACTTTGGCTTTGAAGTCCAAACCTCCCAAACCGAACCAGGAATTTGCTGGTGATTTATTACTATTTAGACAAGTGGTGAACAGAGAGTTACTATATGGAAATTCTGCATACCATACCTGTCATGGAGCACCGCAGAAACCCAAGAGACAATCTCCCCTTTCTCCACTAGCTGGGGTCTCCTGTTCCTTTTTATAGGGGTCCCATGTCTTAATATTTTTTGAGAGCCATTGCAGCTTTCTGAATCATGTGGGAATCAGTAAAGATCACACAAAGTATGCAGGTGTCTTGACAGGTTGCATTATCCAAATAAGCAGAAGATGGGTTGAGTTATTTATGATCGCCAGTTAAATCAAAGGTATGGAAGAAACTAGATCCCCTGCAGAATTTGTTCGGTCTATGGCACCTGTGGGATTTGCCATCTTAAATCACTGCAGAATATTTGATTAAGAAGAACTAGTTGGGTAAAGGGTTGAACTACAAGATTCTCATATTCGGCATCATTGCTTCGTTCTGAGAGTCAGTCTAATGTATTGGATAGTGTTGCAACTGGGCAAAAAACAAAACAAAACAACACCCTATGTTCAAATCCTCACTCATCCATGAAGCACTCTGGGTGGGCCAGATCACTTGACCTCACACAGCAATTTGGGGGATAAAATAGGATAATGACCTACTGATCTCTTTGGAAGAAAGGTAGGATATAAATAAGTAAATCCATAGTAACAACTTCTAAAAGAGAACTGTGTTAGTCTATTGCAAGTAACAACCCCAATGAGACGTGTGGTACCTTAGACTGAACACGTTTTAGTCCATGCTTCCATGGACTTCATTAGATGCATGAGATGGATTTGCTTTGGAAGAATTGAACAGCCAAGGTTGGGCTTCTCTTGTGCATGAGGCTGGTTCATCTCATGAACTTTGGAAGAATTGTTCCAGATATAGTCCCAAGGCCAAAAGTCATACTTAACCATGGTGCAGTGGTCTCTGCCCCTCCAACTCTTCCCCCCAAAGCCCACATGAAAGGCTGATGGGAAAAACATGAATGGAGGCTTCCCCAAGGTAGGAGAACCAAACTCAGAAGGGGAACTTGCTTCTCCAGTAGAATTTACTTACAAGTCTTTAAACAAATCTGATAAGCCGTTTCACCAGGGTTAGACGTTTCAACAGTCTAGACGCTAGCTAACCTCACTGGGGACTTCTTTTTAACCCATTCAAACCAAGCTCCTTTTGACCAGGAGGGTTTAGGTGCCTGGTGCCCAGCTGTCTTGGAAGAATTGGTTACCTCTCCAGGTTACTGAGGCTGGGTCCTCAACCCTCCATGCCCCTACAATTGCTCTCCAGGGAGTACTTGGCACCTCTCTGGTCTTTCCCCATTGACCTCTATCCCATTTTCTCCTCCCACTTTCCTGGGCCTAGCCCCTGATTCTTCTCTCCACTTTATGCTCTTCTCTCTTTATTGAACCTCAGACTCATCACCCTCACTGCTCCCTTGACCATCCTCTATTCTTCTTCTTTATGCCCATGTATCATTTCCCCCGTGGTGTATCCCTTGGTCACTTGTTTCAGCCTCTTCTACTCTCTTTCTGGCCCTTCTGCCTGTCCATTCTGTTTGTACTTTTAATTTTGTGCCTTCCTTCTCCTTCCCTATTCCTCTTCCGCCTCCTTCTCCTGACCCCTCCTGGCTCCGTCTCTTGGGGTTTTTTTAACCCTCCCAGTTCTATCCTTTGTACCCTGCAGGCTGATTCATCCCTTTCTAGCCTTCATAGGCTCTAATGATGGCATCGCGGGTGATGGCATCATCACCAGTCACATTGCAACATTTCGAGTGGTTACGGATGAGGTGGGTAGACAGCATGGGGCAAGGCACCAAACATATTTAGGTTGTCTGGAAGAGAAGAGGCTCTGGAACCCCCTATGTGAACTTGCCTTAAATTCCATGCAGGAAGGGTGGGCTCTGATGTGTAATAAATAAATGATATTGTCACTGAATACCCACGCCATGGTTTAGAAAGACTGCAGTTATAAAGCAATTGTCCATTATTCAGCGGCGGGCCTAGCAGAGCTGCTACCACTGCCGCTCACCTGCCTGTTCAAACCACTGCAGGTGTCAAGGCGAGCAGGGTTTGGCCTGCCTGCCCTTGTGCTCAGGGCACTCTGAAAGGGAGCACAGCGTGGCGGGGAGCTGGTGGCGGCAGAAGCAGCTAGCTTTGACCCAGCAGGGGCAGAGCTTGGTCTGGGTCCTCCACTGCCACGATTTTCATGTTTTAAAATGATCATTAACAGCCAACCACCTAAACCAGAATGTAAAATCATGGTTTGAAGCAGAACCATGTTTTGCAATTGCATTTCCCCCAAGCAAATATATGTGCACAGATGAGAACCTGAAATGATGCCCGTGTCTAGGATAAGGCATCCCTCTCCATAAACAACATGTGGTATCTAAGAAGCACATATACAAGCTCCTGGGGCCTGCAGTTGATTTGCAGAAATAAGCGCTCACACATACATCTGGTCTGCACCTGAGGAAACCAGAGAATTCCTCCTCCTGCCCCTTTCAGTAAATATAAACCCTGCACCTTGCCCACTTTCATTGCTTGTAGAAACACCACCAGCCACCACAGATGGCTTTCCCCCCATCTGAAGTATCCAAACAGCTGTGCGCAAAGGGAACGAGTTTCATGTGAAGTTACTAACATTTTATTCCACATAACGCAACTTTTCCAGTTGCGTTCCTGGAGAGCATTCAGCAACTTTGGCACAGAATTATGGTGTATTTTAATGCAGTTCTGATATGATAACTCTCAAAACCTCAACCTTTTGGGAAGGTGTTTGCGTGTGAGTATATAGAGTTAGATGACCAGGTGTCAGGGAGGGAAGAAGGCAGAAGATAGAGACAAACACTGCTAACATCAACCAAACAATTGTAAGCAACAAGACACAGAGGCTGAAGTGGAGGAGGAGTGTGGTGGGCTAGGGCATTCTGGGGTGAAGCTGGGCATCAATTGCAATGCATTCTGGAGCAAAGCCGGGCAGAGACAAGGGCCTCCACACAACCCGGAAGAGGCTGAAAGAAGCTGAAGTGACTGCCTGGAGCCCTACAAATGCAGCAAAAGCACTGCATGATTTTTTAAATTCACATGCCTTGATATCCATGGGGATTCCATTTCAGACCCCCCCCCCAGTGATGTCATGCACCCAGTACGCACCACTACGCGAGTACCGGTTCCTAGAAGTTGAGCTGGCCCCGCCCACTCGAAGCTGGCCCCTGCTATTTAACCAGGGAACAGTTGAAGCAAAATATGTATATACACCTCTCTAGAAAGCAAAGCAATAGAAGTTAAATCAACACTAACCATAAGCTGAAGTTATTACAAACATGATCATATCCATGGCAGCAATCATGACATCACTTCCGGCTTATGATGTCACTTCTGATGGGAGGGCCCCGACAAGTGCCAATCAAAAGTGAGTACCTGTTCCTAAATCATTTGGATGACACCACTGCCCCCCCCCCACAGCTACTGGAAACCGTGGATAGCAGGGGCCCCCTCCAAACATGTTCAGAAAAATGTTTTTTTTTGACGCACCTAGCAACTTGTTTGGCTAGGTGCGTTGAAAAAAAACTTTCTGAACATGTTTGGAGTGGGTCCCTGCTATCCACGGTTTCCAGTAGCTGTGGGGGGGGCTGAAATGGAGTCCCCATGGATACCAGGGCATGTGAAGTTAAAAAATCATCCACCACCACTGATGTTTCTTGTGCTAAACCAGCAATGTGCCGGTGCAGTGCTCTTGTGCTGGACCAGTGTTGTCGTAAATGTGCTATAAGGCACGTCTGCACAGCAGATTTGGGCGCTGGGCTGTCGCAGGCAGCAGCGCTGGCCCACGGACACTGTGCAGCCCATCAGCTGCACTGGCTGAGCACCAGCGAAATTCTGCCACCATGGGCCTGCACCGAGGGCGTGCCAGAGGTGGGAGGGAGGTGTAATGGGTGGGCCAGTCCATGGGGGGGAAGAGACAGGACCACTGTCCCCAATCGGCCTGCTCCTGGCTGCTTAGATTTGCACCCGCTATTTTGCTGGTGCAGATCCAAGCAGCCCCATAGGGCTGGCTGGGGCTTACCTCGGGGCAAGGGGAAAATAGCCCCTTGCCCTGCGGTGAGGTCTGGCTGTCTCCCAGCCTGTGTTGGGAAACAGTGCAGACTTGCCAGCCTGCCTGCTCCATACCAATGCAGGTTAGGATTGGACTGTAAGGAGTATAAAGCCACAACTTTGCACATCACTAACTTCACAACTATTTTTTTTTTAATTTTGATCATCATCTTTAGTGGTGTCACAGCCCACCAGATGTTTGGACTGGCATTTTTGGGTGCTCACAAGTTCAACTCTACCCAAACGTTCAAGGTGAGATATCACTGTCTAATGTTCAATGTTCCTAGTAGTGCAGCTTGTGGCAGAGCCAGATATGTTGGCCAGATATTTCTTAAGGGCCTAAGAATGCAATCCTAACCAAAGACTCTTGTATCCTCTGCAGAGCCGTAACTGGCTTGCAGCGCACTGGGGGCAGGGTGACATTTCCAGGTCCCTAGCACCACCGCCCCGCCCCCTGCACCACCCGATCATACACACCCGCACCTGGAATAGCTCCATTTAGGAGCCTTCCAGATGTGAGGGAGGGCAGGCAGGCAAAAATACAAGCCACTTTTTTGCCCTGCTGATCCTGCCTCCCCTTGCAGCACCTCTCATACTCCTCTGATCCTCTGCTCACTGTTCTGAATAGCATCCCTTTTTAAGGTGGCTCAAGTAGATGTCTAATTGGCCTCTAATGGGTCTCAGGGATGCTATTCAGAACAGTGAGAGGATAAAAAAAAAATCCTCTGAGGCGCCGAGGATGGTTTCCAGAGGTAAAAGTGAAATGTTGGGACTAAATCCCACAATGCATTTTAATCCCTGGCTTTAAGATTCGAGAAAAAATGTTTAATTACTGTATATACTCATGTATAAGGCGACCTCCTAGATGAGTCAAGGGCAATTTTTAAGGCAAAAATAATGGAATTTGCTATGACCTGAGGATAAGTTGAGGGTAAGACTTAGGGGTATATGCAATTCTTTGAATTAGATAATTTTGTCTGATTTTACCAGAAGCCAGAACCTGACAAATGACCTACCAGTAACTGCTACCTAAGAACTGTACAGTCTACCTAAAGTAGTTATGGAAAATAAATAAAGTAAAATTATAAGGTGCATTTTCATATTAAAACACAGAATACTAAAACAAGCCAGTGAGCCAGAAAGTGCCTTTCTTGTTGTTACCACCTAAGAGATGTTTAAAGTTAGAGTTACCAGTTACAAACTGGGACAGAGTTCCCATACATTTAACCATTGTATAGAAGAGGAAGTTTGGGCAGGTGCAGCTTTGAACTCTTCCATGATGAGCTGTACCTGCCAAATTCCCTCTTTTATACAATGGTAAAAGGAACTCTGTCCCATTTTGCATCTGTTATGATGGGGGAGGGGGAGGTATAACTGCCCTCCCCTTAGGTAGCTGCTGCTGCCACCAGCCCAGGCTTCACACAACAAAAAGGAGCCCCTGGGCAAACCCCCTCTAAACAAGAAAACCAAATAGAAGAAATAAAACCCAATTTTATTAACATACATTAAAAGTTTACAAAGAAAATTACAGAGCCTCTATATTATAAAATCCAAATAGTAAAATACAAACTAGGAGGCTCTTGCCCACAAGATTCCTCCCTAAAACCCTCTAAAAACCTTCTGATTATAAATTAGCTAAGAGGAAAACTCAAAACAATAAACAAAAACACCTACAGAGTTTTACCTCTGACTAACTATAACCAGCTATCAGTGCTTTCCTTCTACTCACAATACACAGTGAGGATAACCTTCCCTGGGAGCAGCAAAAGGGCTTTTAACTTTATATTAGCCCAATGACACTATCTATCTATCTATCTATCTATCTATCTATCTATCTATCTATTTATTTATTGAATTTTATTTATTGAATTTATACCCCGCCTATTGCCCGAAGGCACTCAAGACACTCGAGACACAGGTGTAAATGGCCCTCACTTGAGCCATTTACACCTGAATAGACCTCTTCCAACCACTAATACAAAGCAAGGTCTACATGTAACCAACCCTATTTAAAGTGGCTCTAAATGTCTTCTGGAAATCCTTCAGAGTCTGATTCTTTATCAGTGGAGGCAGTCTAATTTTGGGGGGGGGGGTGTCAGTGTTATTCTAAAAAAAAGGGCTGAAAGGGGTGTTCCAAATTTTATTCCAAATTAATATTTCACTCAATTTTAAAGCATTTTATCACGTATAATCACTGTCATATAGGTGGTATATATGTGTTACTATACTATGTAACATGTTACTATACTAACAGGCTATGGCTGTGAGCAGACGTAACACATAAAACAGACATAAAACACGCCCCCCTGAAGTGCAGAATTACTTGCAATGCAATCCTATGCATGTCTACTTAGAAGTAGGTTCTATTGTGTTCAGTGGTACTTACTCCTAGGTAGCTGTGCAGCCATACTTACAGGAGCCATTTAAGATTTAATGCTGCCAAACACAAACATACCCAAATTAAAACATTGAGAAGATAGCAACTTGAACCAACAGAATTGAACATAGCATTGAATTGCTATGGGAAAAATCTGGTTTTAAAGTGCAGGGAAAAACAAAACAAAACACCAACATAGCAAGGAACCATTAAACCATTTGCTTATCCACGAGTAAACATGAGCATGTAGCTCAGTTTCGCTTTCCATAAAAAAGCTTTTCCATTTCTCAGCTTAGAGGGAGGGACTTCCTTCTCATGTGTTTTTGGGGTCTGTGTTTATTGGACCAGGACCATTCTGGTGGCATTGCATTCCTCTCTGCCTGCCCTTTCCAATGCAGCATGGCATGAATAAACATGCAACTGAGCCACCTACTCATGAATAAACATGCAATGTGGCTCAGTTTTACTTTCCATAGGGCTCCCTGTTTTTATTAGCAGATCCGATTGTATTCGCTTTTTGGTCCAAGTCCTTGCACATTTTTCCTCTTTGCATGAATACTATACTAACAGCAGAGCTGGGGAAGATACTCTTTCCTATGTTAAAATTCAAAGAATCTCAGGGTGCAATTCTAAGCAACTTTCTAGCACCAGGGTAAGGACGGCTCTAAGGTAGGAGAACAAAAATTCCCTTACCTTAAGGAGGCCTCCCTGACTGCCTCCCAAATGCAGGATGCAGCACATGCCCCATTGGCATAGCTATGCCAGTGCTGGAAAGTTAGTTAGGATTGAGCCCTCAGTCTTTTCAGTTAACAGGGTTGCAGAAATCATTGTTAAAAAAGAAGACGCATGACTGTATATTTTAAAATATATTTAAAATATATTTTAAAGACTTGAGTGCTCCTCTTTACACACAAACAAGAATAGAGAAAATAAAAAGGGGAACAGGGAAAAAAAGTGGTTGACAGATCATTTTAAAGAGATTATCTTGCCAGATAATCTTGTCAGGGTTTTTAATTTAGGGCATCAGTAATAATGAATGCTTCCCTACATTACAGGGTTTTCCCCACTGCTAATCCTCTCCTGCAATGGGCAAGAGCAGGAGAGTAATGGGTGCATGCCAGGCCATGCTTTCAGGTCATGTAGGTCAATAGGGGCCCAGCATATGAGCTGACTCATTCTGGCTTTACAGCAAACACTCTTGGGTTCCTAGACACTGACCATGAGTGTCGATTGGGTAAAGGTTTTCATGTCTTTTCCAGGTTATTGGTAGCCCAACCCTATCCCCTGTCATACTGTGGCATGCAGGTGTGCTCTGCATGCTATGGTGTGGGGATCAGGAGGCACCCAGTGTAGGCACCCTGATGGCGCATGGGTAGATTCCCTAAAAATACAGATAAATCAGCAAAAAAATAGGAGAAAAAGTCGGGCATTCATTGCAAGGCTGTATTACGTTTTCAGGAAAACTCAGTATTCATCAGTGTGAGTTGTGCTTGCATTAACTGTGATAGCTTTTATTTTGCATCTTTAGGAATCAAAAATTCTTACCATGCACCACACAAGTGATGCTGCCATCTAGTGGGGCAATGTTGTATGGCTTCCATTTTTGGTGTCCCTTCTGAATTCTCTTTGCCTTGAGGCACAAATCCATTGCATTTATTCTGTTACTGTATTGTGGGAATGCAACTCTTTTGTAGGCCACCTTATTGTGCAATTGTGAATACAGGCATACCCTGGTATCCACTCAGATTCCTGAAACTGTGGATACTGGGGACACCTTTTTAAAGATAGGGTAACAGTGGTTTTACTGCAACAAGGTTAAAAAAAAAGAGATTTGTTTAATGTTTCCCTAACTTTTTAATGAGACATGGTGGCAGGTTAAACTGCTGAGCTGCTGGTGGAAGGTTGACAGTTCAAGACCGCATGATGGAGTGAGCTCCCATCGCTTGTCCCAGCTCCTGCCAACCTAGCAGTTCCGAAGCACGTAAAAATGTGAGTAGATAAATAGGTACCACTTTGGTGGGAAGGTAATGGCATTCCATGCGCCTTGACGTATAGTCAGGCTGGCCACATGACCATGGAAACTTGTCCTCGGACAAACGCTGGCTCTTCGGCTTAGAAACGGAGATGAGCACCGCACCCTGCAGTCTAGACCATTCGGTCGTGGGGAAACCTTTACCTTTTTAACTTTTTAACAGGCATCCCAGTATCCATGGTATCCGTAGATAATTGAAACCAAATCAGTGGATACTGGGGCATGCCTGTACTCTCACTTGAGGTATTTATAGGGAAATGGAAAATGACTGCCAGAAATAGGCATATCCTAAAAGCAAGACTCAAATGGCCAGTTTTAATACAAACACTACTATGGAATGGAATACATTTTGTTTGGTTTTGTTCTCTAAAAGTTTTTATTTAAATATTGTATTTTATTTCTTAAGGCAAGGTAAGAATATTTAAGTTAGAATATTTCAAAATACATGCATATAATTACACGAACAAAAGCAGAAGAGATAATTCCAAGGACATTTGGGACTCTCCTAAATATCAAATATCCTTAAATGTTTGACATGTTTCAAAACTCACAGACTCTTCCTCAGCAAATTACAAACATATTAAATACATTTTTCAACTAATACCACTGAACAAAATTGGGGAAGTCACGGTTTTTTAGGTTTAATACCATCATGTTATATGTCATTTGATTTGTAATTTAAGGCAGAATGTAATGGAACAAACCAAATTGAAATATCTGTGTTCTTGTTGGATTGGGCTGTCTTAGCTGAGGGAAATCCTCTTCTACCACCCAGGCTGTTTGCAATTAATCAGGTGGATACAAAAGAGAAGGAGGCCATTTTCTGGTTTTAAAAGAAAAACGTTTACTCACAGTTTCATGATGGTTCATATGTACAGCACCTGGTTAAGACCAGGGGAAATCTGGCACTTAGAGGGCCAGAAGCCCTAGATACCTGCTTCTGCTGCATGCAAGTATGAAGGCTGAGTGCAGGCGCTCAGCCAAGCACATCCATTCACTTGGAAGTTCAGTAGGTAGGAAGTTCAGTAGGAAGTTCAGAGATATGGATAAAAGGGGAAGAGGACATAGAACAAAGATCACACCTCCTGCAGTGATCACTGAGAAGGCACAGCTAGAGAGTCAGACCATGTGCTGCCCCCTTCTGATACATGCAGGTCGGTGTTGCTATTCCCAACAGTTCCATCAAATGTTATAGCAAAATAAACAACCCTTCAAAAAACCACAACTGACTTGTGTAGCAAAAAGTGGATTTCCTTAACTCAAAACTGACTGAGTGTTTTGAGAGCTAACGAGGTATTATTATGACACAGCATAGAACCAATGTTATTATGAGTCAGCTCCCTTTCCCATGTATCAGAGCTTATACTCGAACTCCTAGTCAGTTGCATGCCATCGAGTTGGCCTCTGGTTTTTAGTTGGTTACTGATTTGTTGGGAGACTTGTACTGTTCTATAGCAAACTAAATAAAGTTAATTGGGGGGAGGGTGATAACAAAATTTTACTTTACCGGGTGACACAAACCCTAGTCATGTCACTGGTGGGAAGTTTGGGTGTTGTTGGTTACTGGCTTAGATGACTTTTAAAATGGATTCCAAACAATCATGGTGGAATATAGTCTGTAGTAATTAACCATGATGGCTATATTGAACCTCCAGATGTAGGGCCAGTATTGTTGTTTGTTTGGATTGTTTGTAGCAGAGTTGGGGGCTTGTGGACCCATTCAGCGCTTGCCTCGCGCGAGCGGAGCGGAGAGACGACGAGATCGCTACATTTCCATAACAAAGTCTTTTATTGGTTACAGTAGCGATAGTCAGAAAGCAAGAAGTTTGCCGGTCAGCGAAAGCCGGCGAAGGCTTGCCGCGTACAAGCGGCTTTTCAACGCATGTTGTTACATTCTCAGTCTCAGTGCGCACACATGGTAAAGACCTGATACAGACACAAGAACAAAGGGTGCAGCTAGAGTATATCTGGTAGGTGGGTACCTGAAGACCCTTGTGCCCCATGTTACCCAATGGGGTGTCCCTTTGAACATCATGATCTCATGAGAAAGTGGATGTTTGCTAGCCAGCGCTTCCCGTGAGAAACTTTGCCTGCTTATGTTACACTAACTAAAGGGAGTTCAGCTACTGTGTAGCAGATTGCACTAACAAGCTGGGAAGCTGAGCACCCCAAGGACACGCAGGTGCTCTATCTGATTTGAAGACGGAGAGACGGAATGCCAGTTTCAACCAGTTCTGGAGTGTGTGG
>JAJKFI010000037.1:3470696-3499149 GCA_029204185.1 Lerista edwardsae
GGATGGATGGATGGATGGATGGATGGATGGATGGATGGATGGATGGATGGATGATAGGAAAAGGGGCAATCTTTTCCTTGAAAAGGCACAGGAGAGGCTGTGAAGGTAATGCTGGTTGTTCCCTTTGCAACAAGAGAACAGAGAAAATTCCCAGAGGATGATGATGATGATGATGACAACTACGATTTAAAAAAAAATTACAGGAAGAAGCAGACATATCACAGAGGCAGCTGTTTCCACTCCATCTGTCTTTCGGCTCCCGGATGGTATATTGCAGCTATTAAATGGCAAGTGGGCTCATTGACCTTCCTATAAACGCGAAGCAGCCACTTGGTGATTGCATTCAGGATTATCCTTGACCCTGTAATTTTTGTTTAACATGCATTAAAGCAGTGTTTCTCAAACTTTTTAACACCAGAAGAACCTTCTTTTTAGAATGACAATCTGTCCAGGACCCACCAGAAGTCATGTCATAGCCAAAGTGTCATCTTTGTGACATCTGCCACTCTACTGAGAATGCAGCAATAATTTGGGTGATTTCTCAATCATTTTCCAATAGCAAAGTGAATCAGAAAGAAAAAAGGCCCATTTACAACCTTGACACAAGCACATCCACACAGTCCTCCCCCTTTTCAGCATCCCATCTTCCCATAGTTTCAATATGGTTGCTCTAAATTGGCTCACAATCCATTGGTGGGTCCCAACCCACAGTTTGGGAACCACTGCTTTAAAGACTCTATTCATCTGGTTCTGCCCCACTTGTCCACTTGGTGGCTCCCTAAAACAACTTGTGCGTTTTGCAAAGCAGCAAAACTGAATGGCTGAAATACTGCAGCGCCTGCTATTACTTGCCTTTCCAGCGTGTGTTTTGGTCTGTGTTATGACTGGCATATGCAATTATATCAAAGGTGAACATCTGCCATCAGTATGATGTTGGGAATTGAGCGTTTGAACTGGGGACCGAGAGGCCTGGATTGGAAAGTGCTGCCAGCCATGAAGCTCAGTGGGTGGCCGTGGGGAAGTCACTATCTCTCAGCCTAATCTTTTTTCCAGGGTTATTGTGAGGACAAAATGGGGTACGCTTAAATGTACTGTCTTGTGATCCTTTGGGAAGAGAAGGGTACAACTATGATAAATATAAGTAAGTCTGGAGTGTGCATTGACAGGAAAATCTGCCTTAAATGTAGAGAAAGCAAATTATGCCATCTTTGGATTGGTTTACACATTAAGGCTACAATCCTATACACACTTTCCTGGGAGTAAGCCCCATTGAACACCATGGACTTACTTCTGAGTAGATATGCATAGGATTGCACTGTAAAGCTAATAAGATGATGGCTACAAAATCAGCTGTGTCTTGCATGTGTAAATGGCCCATCACAGATCTACCCTCACAGAGGGAATTCTGAAAGCTTATTAATCACATCATCTTGGCCACTGTGTTTTTCTTTTAGAGGAGTCCATTTGCACATTGTCCATCAGGCAACGATGGCTTAAGTGTGTGAATGAATCTATGTCTGTTCGTAGCTCATTAATGTGAGCCATTGGCAGCAAACAGAGCAGAGAGAGAGAGAGAGAGAGAGAGAGAGAGTCTGGAAGCAAAATTGCATTTCTGAAAGCTGACCTTTTTTAATAGAAGAAGTTGAAGAATGCTGATGTACCAAGAAAAGCATAGGTTGCCACACAAATATGTATAGGAATGCTAGAATTTACAGGGGGAAGCAGCCACCCAAAGCAAACCATAACAAGGTCCAAAATAAGGGATTGCACAAATGCAATCACTTGGGCTGGACGTGGGAAGTACAGGCAGAGGCTCCATACTTGATTTGACATTATCTAGTCTGGATTTTTAAAACTTTAAAATAGCAGCTGTGCAGACTAATAGACACCTGGGCTGCAATTTTATACAGTACAGTGGATTTCATTGAATTTAATGTGACAGATTTCTAAGTAGATATGCATAGAATTGTGCTGCACATTCTGTAAACCTATCCTTGCACCATCCCACTGCTTGGGGATGTGGGAAGCATATACCAATACGTAATGACAGCTGTTTTTATTTGTTTTTCCTTAAACCCTTTAGTCGAGCCTTGAATCATACCACAGAAGAGGATGAATACACTTAGTTGTAATATCCAATCAGCCATAAAATACCTGCAGTGAACATTCTGGCAACCCTGCTTAACCACCTGACAATTATCCTTTTCCAATGTAAAATTATATACCACTTTCTCCATATCATTGTGATGAAGGCAGCGTTTGTGAGAACCTGCTTGGGTCACTGTTGGTCCTCCCAGGGACCTCCATAAATAGGCTTCCTTATTGTTTGCTGCTCTATTACCACCATAGTAATTGCAGCAGCTCAAAGACCTGGGCAGACAATAGCTGAAATAATCCCTTGATCTGCTTCTAATCCTTCATAATTGCTTAGGGGTTTAGAAGGACAATGGAATGTTCTTAGGGAGGGGTTGGTAATTCTTAAAACGATGGGTGTTGGTGGCTGCATCAAATACACTTCCAGTCCAATGCTGTCCCCCACCGCATTGTAGCAGGCAGCAGTGACCAGAGTTGGAAGGGACCTTGGAGGCCATCTAGTTCAACATAGCCAGTACTGAGCTAGATGGATTGGTGGTCTTTTGTCAGTGGGGTAGCCCAATTCTCAGCTGCCGGGCCGGCGCAGGTGCAATGATAGCCAAATGGATATTGCTTCATCCCGTGGCAGCCAGTCAGGCACCTTGGGAGAAGGGGAGTTTTTGTCCCCTTCCCCCTGGGTAAGCCCAGAGACCCAGTGAATCTCCTCGCATCTGTACTGGCCATTTAGCCCGTGCAGAAGCAAGGGCCTCCATGTCAGGCCACTTGGCTCAACACGGAGGTCTGGATCTGGCAGCAAAGGTTCTCGCCGGCCCCACCCCCACTCCGTCCCTCCTGCTGCCCAGAAACACCCTCCCACCCTGCCTGGAATTGGAGCAACACCAGGAACTGGCAAACATACTGGGCACTGGTCCCATATTGCCACCTCTGAGCACTCTGTCCTGGCATTTCAGCAGCGTGGGCGGGAAGCCCTTACCTGCTCGCACTGCCTGTGCTGGAGGGCTCAGTATTGAGCCCTATGGCAGCTATAGTGTGTTACTGTTACCTAGGCAGGAGTTATTTTCATGTAAGGAGAGCAATGTGTTCCACCAGCAGGCTGGTTCACACCTGGCTTTTCATCCTTTTATCATTGTAACATCAGGTGTGACTTGCTTTGTGAATTGATAGACCAGCACTGATAAAACATTATGGACAGAATTTTCATGCTGCGTTACACTATCTCAGTGTAGGATTTTTCTATTAAATCAATTGACCCAATCATTTATTTATTTATTTATTTATTTATTTATTTATTTATCATTAATTTATAATTTAATTAATAATTAATTTAAATAATTGATTTAATAATTAGTATTACTTAATCAATAATTTAATTTAAATCATTAATTTAATAATTGCCATTAATTTAAGAAAGGGCATGCATTTGTCAAAACCAAGGCCAAAAGTACCCTAATCAAGTGTAGAAAGATCAAGTTTTGGATATGCATTTCTGAACTAGCCCTTTCTTGCCTACTGTACACCCCATATACAGGGGTGTACACCCCGTATACACCCCATATGTCTAGAGAAAGAGCTACCATGTGTCTGTGTGCAGACGTACAACCCAATCCTATGCCGGCCTCTGCCAGCAGGATGAGCACATGCACTGCCGCAAATGTTCTGCTGGCAGAAATGCCTGTCCCAGCCTCCCAACGCCAGTCACAGGTCAGCTCCCACCAGAGTAGGTCCGGTAACATGGGGCAACATGGGGGAGGGAAGTACATGGTGGGGAAGGACATCGGAGGAGACTTGGAGCAATCCCCCTCCTGAGCCTGAAAACCTGACATGGGGCGGCTCAAATACAGACCAGCCAATAGAGCTGGCACAGATCGAAGTAGTTCTCTAAAGTTCCCCGTATCATGAGGTCCCCTTATCCCAAGGAGACCTCCAGCAGCCACAATTACTATGCTGGATGTGGGGGAGGCGGCACTGGCCCCGTTGCACCACTGCACGGGAATTTGGTGAGGATTGGACGGTTATTCCTACAACACATGTGCACACCGAGGCCATGATCCTCCCACCACAGACCCTTCTCCTATTACTTCTGGTGCATATATTTGCATGCCTCACTGAACTATATTACCATCTCTTCTCTAATTCTCTCCAAGCATCAAGACGGGCAGCTAGAAGTTTAGAAATCTGGATTTTTCCCAGCAGATGGCTTACTTCCTCTTCTACCTTTCCCAAGTTGGTGGAGAGTGCAGAGGTGCACAAAGAAAAAGCTGGGTGGTTCCATGAGCTCCAAAACTGTTTTTGACTGGCAGAAAACAGGTCACAATGCTCCCAATTTTCTCGCTGTAACATTGAGAAACACAGTGACAAGGTGCATTCTTTCTGACTGGTCTCTAGAGTTACCAAACAATGGTTCTCCCATTGTTCATTAACTAAAGGCTCTGTGTTTTAATGAATGGGAGTTTGAGTATTGGGAAGGAAGAAGAAATGCATATCAAAGGTTTAGCTGAAACACATTTGCCCCCAAAACCTCTCCTCAAAATTGCCCTCCAGATATTCTCTGATTAATCTATGATTTGATATCTAAACGTGACCTCTGATTTCTATCTCTTCTTCTTGTTAATAATCATGTGTCATATTTGGAAGCTGGCATGAGATGGTATTTCACAGGCAGCTGACAATCAAGAGATACTAAGAAGTCTGCAGCAGTCAAATGTTAAGGCCAAATTTCACATTCACAGTTTGAGTGGCAACATAGGAAAGTTTGGGAAATTTGGGATATGTGTGAATATTTTATTTATTTTAAGCAGTTTTTAAGTCACTGTTTTAAATTCTCATTATGGTGGTTTTTATTAATCTGATTGTTGACTGTTTTGATTATGATGTTTTAAAATCTTGCAGGAGCTACCTTCAGGCGCCCATCTGAAATGCTAGATAGAAATAATGGTGTGGTTTGCTTTGTAATGGAGACAGTCACCCCCATCACACACGTGCCTTGTCGCTTTGGAGTTGCTTCTGGGTGGCTTCTTCTCATGCTGCTGTAGGGGCAGATGCAGGAATGCAGGCAGGAGACAGAGTGTGGGTTGTATGAGCTTGTCAGGGATTGTTGGGGCACACCAATGACTCTAGAATCAGAATAAGATAAGAGGTGAGCAGGTTGCCAGACAGGTGAGCACTACAGATGCAGTCCAAAATAGGCAAACAGTTCAGTTTCAGTGTTGTGGGGTTTTGGTGAATTTGGCAGGGGGTGGAGGAGATCCAGAGGTGTCACCTACTCCCCAGTAGACGGTTCGCTGGGCAGGAGTAGGGAGTGATTGACAGTCCGTCGATTCACTTCCGGTTTCTTCGCGCGCCCCGCGCGGCTTTCCCTCGCCTCGGAGGGGGTGCCTGCTCGTCTTGGGGGATGGGTGGGGGGCGCGCCGGGTGCCTGGGCGAGCAGGCGCCCCCTCCGAGGCGAGGGAAAGCCGCGCGGGGCGCGCGAAGAAACCGGAAGTGAATCGACGGACTGTCAATCACTCCCTACTCCCGCCCAGCGAACCGTCTACTGGGGAGTAGGTGACACCTCTGAGGAGATCTATACATGCAAATGTGTGGAGCAGGGGCCTGAACAGTTCTAGCCACATTTGCAAAATTGCTGCCCATTTCCAAAATGCAAACAGTTCAAGATGGTACATTTTGCCAATAAAAAATGGGGTACAATATTTCTGTTGTACAGTAAAACAGGCTATATAACTGTGGCTAGTTGTCCCTGAGGTGGTCAATCTACACCTAGACTAATCTGCACCTAGGTGCAGGCCAGTCTGCACCTTCAGACTGAAGTGTTCATTTTGACTGAATATGCAAGCATCTTGTTGTCTCATGTGCTCCCTGAGGCATCTGGTGGACCAC
The DNA here is from genome assembly GCA_029204185.1 of Lerista edwardsae. NCBI lineage: Eukaryota > Metazoa > Chordata > Lepidosauria > Squamata > Scincidae > Lerista > Lerista edwardsae. The sequence continues at coordinate 3,476,667 of JAJKFI010000037.1, forward strand.
TGTGAGTTACAGGAAGCTGAACTAGATGTGCCCTTGGCCTGATCCAGTGAGGCTGTTCTTATGTTTTTATGTCTCCATAAACACATACAAAAATCATACACAATTAAAATTAGCACGTCAGGGAAAAGGCTAGGCTATAAACCGTTGCCTCCTAATATCCAGCTTTCAATGCAAAGATAATTTTTGTTGTGCAAATATTCAATCCTGGAAATCCCCCCCCATGTACTCTAATCTAAAGAGGCAGAGCTCAGTCAAAGGTTTCCTACTTGGCAAGCCCCAGGCCTCAGTATAAGAAAGGGAAGTTGGAAGGGATTGAATCAGTAGGTATATTAAGTAAAGTTTTAGTTGATTAATCAGTCAAGGCCAGTTTTAATTAGTGAGGGCAAATTGAAATTGGTAGGACAGAAAGTCAATATCTCAGGAGAGCGTTTTTACTGAGATTTTAGAAATCAAATTTATTTAAATTTAATCAGTTAATTAATCCATCAGTTAAGTGTTTAATGTTTATTTAGGGCCTGATCCAAGTGGTGTCTTACATGTACTCTGAAGCTCATGCAGCTCTCCACTCGCAGGGGAGCCCACTGAGATTGGCAAGCAGGACCCTGTGCATAGAGCAGGATTGTTGAAAGCCAGGCCAGACTGGAGGTTTCCCTTTGCATCACAGCAATACCATCTCCACTGCTTCTTTGGAACTCAGAGCGCAATCCTATCCCGGCATGGTGCGGGTGCTGCATTCTTGCGTCGACTCAGTGTTGTCGCAAACGTGCCATCCGGCACACCTGCACCAGTGAGTCGGGTGCTGGACCGGCGCAAGCAGCAGTGCCGTGGCTTGGCCGCTACCACGCCCTTCGGCTGCACCAGTCATGTGCCAGTCGAGCACCAGCAGTGCTCGGTTGGCACAGAACTTTGCAAAGGCGAGTTCCCGAGGCATGCCAGGGGCATAACTGGGCTGCGCAGTGGGCAGTGACGGGGCTGTGACAGCAGACAGCCGTAGCACTGAATCCTAAACCCCGGCCCCGGCCCCGGCCCAGGTGGCCCCGATGTGTGTGTTGTGTTGGGGAAGCAATTTGCCTTACAAAGCCAAAAGCGAACCCTTGGGAGCTCTGTCTACTGGTGGGTTTACCAGAGGACTGGTGAATCATACCAGAGGACTGGTGCCCTCCAGACAGAGGAGGACAGAAAGCCTAGCTGCCTGGGGGGGGGAGTAGTCCCAACGTCGCAGTCATTAAGCAGGAAACAGGAAGTGACATCATTGTGCTGGCAGCTGTGGCGTTCCTGCCATTATGCCAGGGTAACTGAAACAAATGCCACTAATTTAAGAAAGGACATGCTGCTGGCACCGATAAGAAGGCTCCAACCTTCCTGCTGGTGTGCTTGATGGTTGTGGTCAGTGATGTCATCCGGGCGCGCCAGGAAGCGGAACGTCCGGATGATTGACAGCCCTCCGCCCCTGTGGCGGAGGGCTGCCACGCCTCCCCAAGCCTCACTGCGCCCGAATCACTCCATTTTAGAGCGATTCGGGACACAAGGGAGGGAGGGCGGGCCCAGCAGCAGCTCGCCTGTCCTCCGGAGAGGCGGCGTGGCCCGGGCCCTCCGCAGAACTAGCGGAACGGCATACCGGGCCATTCCACCTGGATGATGCCTCTGGTTGTGGTACTGTCACGACTTCTGGCAGCACCTGCAAAGTGACTGACACCGAAGTTCTGCGCACTTTGTCAGCTGCCATTTTATAATAGCAGAACTCCGTTGTTCCTCAGCATTTTCTCTTTGACCACAGGGCAGGGGCAGGTAAAGCAGGGGGTAGGAATGGGAGAGAACTGGCCCAGGGAGAAGGAACCAGGGGTACATAAGGCACTCAGGGCTGATGATGTACAGGAAACCTGACGGTTGTCTCTGCACACAGGTGTCTCTACACAGGTGACCTGAGGGCTGCTCAGTAGTGGCTCCCCTGGGGCAGAGATGGGGCCAAGCTCAAGGAAAGAGTCAGAGGACTAGTAGAGGTGGAAGGAAGTTAGGCAACCCTCTCCCCATAACTGAACTCTGAGGCCTGGATGGGTCCTGTAGCTTGTCCAGCATCCCCTTTATTCTGCCCACTTTTTACTTTGGGGCCAAGCGGATCCAAGTGCTACATCCCTCTCATAATGACCCTGCCCAGAGGCAGAGGAACTTGCACTTCCATATGCCAAGACAGGAAAGATGTTCAAAACTGTTGTCCTTCTCTGCCCAGGACCATATAAATAAGCTGTCATGATAGATTTTATGTGTATGAGCTAGCGGCTTCCATGGCTTTATGTGCAGAGGGAGCTCATGTGCTAGACCAATGTTAAACTGTGGGTCGGGACCCACTTGGTGGGACACGACCTCAAGTCAGGTGGGTCGTGGAAAGCTGGGAGCAGCCATCTTGGAAACTGCACTTGACTCTTGTTATATTCCTTTTGTGAGTGTTAACAGCTTGAATTTTCAAGTGAGGGTTTTTTTAAATTTTGTTTTTAGTTCAGTGCATTTACATAATATTTTGTCCTAATCTTGCTTTCTGTCAGGGATGTTTCATGCTTGTACAATTGCTGTAGTCCAATAATGCCAATTTGCATTTCAAGAGTGTCATTTTATTGTTACAATGACAACACTTCCTGCTTGATGATGTCACTTCCTGCCACAACATCACTTCTAGGTGAATGACATCACTTCCTGTAGGTTCTGATACGAGTGCCATTCTAAAAAGTGGGTCCCTGTCTAAAAAGATTGAAAACCCTTTGCTAGACACTCCACTTCAAAAATGTTAATTGTGCCTACCAAAGAATGTTACACAGCAGTTCCCAAATTGTGAGCCATGGCTCCCTAGGGAGCAGCAGAAACCAGAGAGGGCAGCTGTGGAATCCTCCCATGGAATCCCCCCTGCCACCCTATACAATGTATAGGAGCATAGCCCTAATGGGGAACTGCAGCCAATAGCTCAGTAGGTCAAGGGAGCAGCCAGTTGAAAAAGTTTGGGAACCATTAGGTTAGTGCATATTAGGCCTTAAAGGCTTTGTCCACTGGGAGGTGGCATTTGACAGGCCATGAACAATGTAAAAAATGTGTGCATTTGAGCTCTAGTAGAGTATTGTCTTTCTGCAGATGGTTCCTGAGTAAGGGATTGGTAATAGCTTCGATGTTTGGTTTTTGTTCCTTAAGCTAGAGTTGGGAAAACTTGATTACATTGAACTCGATTCCTTTGTATGTAAACACGCATTGTCAAGGCATAGATGACTCTGATCCATTGCTGAGCTTCTGCAAGCTCAACAGGAATACTCTGAGGGCTGGCTTGGTTTCTGCCAGTGATTGGCTTCATGGACAAGATGGCTGAAGAGGCATTTGAAAAGGGAAGTGTCATTTTGATGGAGTTCCTGGAAGGAATTCTTGGCACAGAGGCACCAAGGGAGAATAGGTGGAACTGTAGAAGATCACAGCTGGTTACTAGGAGAACCATGAAGGTATTATACACTGGAGAAGGCATGATGTCATATTCTTGAAGCCATGGGCATACAAATATGGCTGACTCAGATCATTGCCGTGAAGGAGGATTACTGCGAATTCACGAATAAAAATCTCCCTGCACGTGTGTAAAAGTTAATTTCAACCTCTTTAATCATGCCTGCGTGTTCTGCATATGGGTGTGCGAGTCGCTGAACGAAAAATGGGATTTAATTTCCATAGAAAGATTCATGTATTCACATCACATCGGTTCAATAAAACTACAATTCAGTGAGTGCATTATTTTTGAAGCTGTGTAATTTCTTGTTGTTCCTAGCAGTCTTATTCACCATTTTCTGACACCCACTGTTAATGGTCTAGAAGGAAAAAAATATATTTTCCCCCTCCTTTTTTCCCCCTTCCCGTTTACACTTTTTTTCCCGCCTTCCATTTTCTACTGTAATATTTTTGAAATTCTGAACATTAACAGAATTTGTTTTTTTTTGGGGGGGGGTGAGTGTAGAAGTTAAAAAAATACTCTTAATAGTATAGAAGTAAAAAAGAATTCCTCTCATATTGACAACTACTTGTGTTATGAAGAGATTTTAATGTAATTTTCCTACTGTAATTTTTTTAATACTTATGAAATTCTGAACATTAACAGAAATTTTTTTTATGGGGCATGGCCGTTTTATTTCTGCTTGTGTAGATTTCAAAAAATAAGTCTGTCAAAACAGTGTAATCCGAGTTTAAATAGACAGCAAGTAGCATTTCATCCGGTGTGTTCAGTAATATTATTATGAGGAATTTAACCTTGTAATTGCATATTAAATCATAATAAGGTTACCAATAATGTTTCTACACGATCACATGTTTTTATTTTTGTAAGTTTTTATTTTTATTCAGTCCTAAACAGTACGAGAAAAGCAATCTGAAATGCTTGGAATAAGGATTGTTTTGAGTACGCCAACATGGCCGCTAAGCCCGCCCCCTGGCTTCAATTCGGCAGCATTACTTCTTAAGGCAGAGCCATGGGTTGGGGGGAACAAAGTTGGAAGGGATCATGGGAAATGAGGGCAAAAAGATTGTTCCCTGCTCCCTGCCTCTTCTTATCCCAGTCCATATGCCTCCCTGGCCCATGCACCACCTAGGGCCAGGTCCGCAGACTGCTTCCCTCCCTAGCCTGCCATTCCCTCACCTGGAGCCTCAAGAGCCCTGCGGATGTCCACAGGCCCTCCAAAAGCATTCTGAAGCTTTCTGATGAAAACCGGAAGTAATGTTTGAAGGCTTTCTGAAAGCTTCAGGATGATTTTGGAGTGCCTGTAAGCATCACATGCAGCTTGCTTGGCTCTTGGGAGGGCCCCCAAGGGAGGGCAGCGGCAACTTGCAGGGCCCATCCACCATGGTGCCCAGGCCCATGTGGTCCCCTGGACCCCCGTCAGGTATTCCTCTGTCCCAGTCCTCATCTTTCTGCACTCCACATCCCCAAAGGTTGATTCAGCAGCAGAAAGTCCTTCACAAGCACAGTGCTGAGACTTGCTGTGCCAGCAAGATATTGTTTTGGACTCTCCAGCTGCTCTTCCAACGCAATGACCCCAAGGTGGGATATGAAGCTGACATTGCAGGGGCATTGCAAAGATGCTGCCGGCAGATTTGCTGGTGCAAAGTGCGCAGGGCTGGCACGCCAGTCAAATTCCGCAATCAATTATTAAACAGAACTCTGCATAATTGTTACAAGCGCAATATGGATTTCTGGTAAGGAGGAGCCTGATTGAGTTGAGATTTTTTTTTTACTGTCAAGCTGCTAAGTGCTATTTAACGCACACATATGCATGCGCACACACGCAAGCACACCTTTTCTGTAATCAGCAAAGCCCCATAGTACAAGAGGCAAGAGCAGTTTCAGAACAATATGCCCAGACTACGCTCAATATTCCTGGGACTGGAACTACAAACCTCACAGTCTCAGGGATCAATCCCAACCTGGAGTTAGGCCGGCACCATTAGGCCAGCAAAGTTTGGCTGGCACAAGGACCACTGTGAAGTGCGTTTGGACCACTCTTGGAGTCAGGGAAGCTGGTGCACGGCTGTGTGCTGGCACAGCAGCTCAACTTGGGGTGGGCCAAGGCTGACACAAATATTAGACATTTGACCTTCTGCCTGCTGAACTCCACCTTCAGCAACATTACTCAGGGATCTTATTCAGGAACGAAGCACAGTTGCCCAAAGCTCCAGGCCTGTATTCTGACAATCATTCCAGTCATACAGTACTACAGAGATTATTCTCCGCACATGGAGCAAGTTTCCACACACAAAACTCCATGCCTTCCTAGCCTTCACTACGAGGTGCTAGACTTCTAGATGCAGAACGTTTTTGTTAAAAGGAAGGCCATTCGGGCCTGGGTGTCTACCCCTGGTGTTCTGAAGTGGTGCAGCCCAGACACACATTTCCCACCTCAGGTATAACTAGATTCTAGGTAACTTTGGGGGGATTGTGCTATGCCAGCCACTGTACAAAGTGACTGTACTGTCTTCAACCTGTCACTGTATAAAGTGAAGGACCTGTGGGACATCCTCCCTGGGAAGGAATTAGACTAGTAAAATACAGATTTTATGTTACTTGAGTGTGTAACCAGATATAGCCTTTTCTTGAAGACATGTTCAACCTTCTTTATAGTGGCCAATTGCAAACGGTGTGGAAAAAGAGGATTTTTCCTCATAATACTAGAACTCAGACCACCAAATGCACCTGATTGGCAGTAGATTAAGGGCACAATCCTAATCTGGTGTTTGGACCACTCTTGGAGTCAAGGAGGATGGCCCACATCTGTATGCTGGCCTCTTTTGAGTGTGGTCCAAACATACTTTATGGTGTCCCTTGTGCCAGCCAAACTATGCTGGCCTAATTGTGCCAGCCTAACTCCGGATTAGGATTATGCTCTAAAAGAAATATGTATTCGTGCAGTGCATAATTAACAGGCCAATCCTTTCGGCCCCTGGAACAAGCATTTCAGCAGCATAGACCCCTTTATGGCTGTCTGCCATCACATAGACCTGGCCCCTTGCCGCTTGATGTTTATTAGATACATTTTGTCTTTGCTTCTATAAGGAAGAAATAGGAAGTGGATGGAATAAAAGACAATTTCATGCCATTTTCTTAGGCAAATGGTTTTCCATCCGAGTCGCTCACCTGCTCAGCGGCTGTATGGTGGGTCTTGCGTCAACAGTACCACATCTTGATGCCATTTTAAATCAATGGGAGTCTTGCCAATGATTTCAGTGGAAGTCATATTGGGGTCACGGTGAGTGCAACTTCATATAAAAACAACACTCTGAAACCGTCTTGAATAATCCTATCATAACGACAACCATAATTTTCATCTAAATAACAACGAGGCCATAGAAATCGTTCCCCAATCAAATTAGCAGTCAAATAACCAACGGCAATTGGAAAACCAGTTAACGTATTAATTCTTTTGTTGTGTTTTTTTTTCTTTTTAGACAGCATTGAAGGGATTGTAAAATTGCACATGAATTGCCCTGTTGATGTATATGGGAAAGCAGGCTTTTTAAAGCAGCCTATTCATGGAGTCAATTAACTCTTTAGCCTTGAATGAATTGAAACAGTCAAGAAAATGTGCAGAAATACGTAAAACAAGCGGAGACCCTCAATGGTTCTCGGGATGGAAAGGGGAAGCAGAAGGAAGGAAGAGAGTCTCAATCCTTCCCTTTCCCCCCTCCCACCATGTTCTTCATATAGAGTAGGTCTTTCAAGAGTTTATCAATCAAACGTGACTGCATGATGGTGAGATGCAGAGGGTGCCAGTGAGTGTCACCACTGCTGCAAGGGCCTTCAGGCTTGGCACTCCCAGGTCTGGTGGGCTCATGGGATCAGCTGAAGCTGTTTCTTGTAGCTGTTTGTTCTTCTCGTCCACTGAGAGAGTGAACACAGGCCAAAAGGGCCTCACTTTGGCTGGAGGTGACTGAACATCAGGCCACACCCACCCTTTCAAGCTAAGGCGCTAACTACCCATGTTCTACAAGTTCTGATCTGTTTGGGAGAAATGCAAAAATGTATGTGGGCTTTGACTGGAAGAGGAAAGGAGGAGGAATGTTACACTTTCCCCCTCACTTCCAGCCACCGTCAACTTCTCAGAAATGAACAATTATTCTTTCCATCACAGATTCTTAATAGAATCTGCTTAGACGTACCTTGAGCAATGTGACCATGAACGGTGCATCAAGTTTACTCTAGTGAGTTGATCAGAAAAGGTGCAATATTTTATTTTAAACACATGCTGTTGTTTAAAACCTGTTGTTATTGTATCATCTATGTGCAAAATGCTTTACGAGGGCACAGGTCCCTGCCCCTAGGAGCTCACAGTCTAGAATCAGGCACAAGGAAGACAGATACACAGAGAGAGGTATTAGGCACTAGATTTCTAACATTATGCATCTCTAGTATCTGACCTGGACTTGATTTATGAGGGGGCCTTTTGTACAGACTGCAGAGTGATGAAACAACAGTTTAAGCGGGTTCCTGTTTTTGTAATTCTGTAATGTTTGAGAAGGGATCTCATACAACTATCATTTGAAAATTAAGCTCATACATTTTTCTCTATCATGCCTAGGGTGATGATGACATTGGCTCTTGCCTATGATGCAATAATTATTATTTATTATTTATTATTTATTTAATTTATACTCCGCCTTTCTGCCCCATGGGCACCCAAGGCGGCTTATAACAATAAAATACAATAAAACACAATATTTGACCAATTAAAACAATAATTAAAAACAAACAATATTAAAATAATAAAAATTTACAACAAGAAATACAAAGTTGGATACAAAGAAAGCCAGCCAGCCTGTCAACAATTAAAAGCTTGTTGGAATAAAAAGGTCTTCAGCCCCACCGAAACATTGCCAAAGAGGGAGCAGTTCTTAGTTCTAAGGGGAGGGTATTCCAGAGTCGGGGTTCCACCACCGAGAAGGCCCTATTCCTGGCCGCCATCCCTCTCACCTCTCCTTGTGGCGGCACAGTCAAAAGCCCCCCCCCCCAGATGACTTAAGAGTCCAGGCAGGATTATATGGAAGGAGGAGGTCCCTCAAATACCCCGGACCGGAGCTGTAAAGGGCTTCAAAGGTCAAAACTAGCACTTTGAATTGGGCCTGGAAAGGAACTGGCAGCCAGTGTAGTTGCCGAAGCAATGGCTCGACAGAGTCAAACCGATGTGCCCCAGTAACCACACGAGCAGCCGCGTTCTGTACTAAAAGTTGCTAATATTTATAGTGTTCATAAATATTATTGGGAGAGCCATTACATTTTTATTTTTAGTTATAAGCAACCACAGGGACTCTTGATGTGACTGGAGTGCTGACATGGGGGAAGAAAAGAGGTGTTTGTCCTTCTCCCTGCGCTTTTTCGTCCGACCTAAATTCACCCCCTGCAAAATGCAGATACCTATGTTTTCCCCAGTAGAGCTAACAGCAGCTTGGGAGGGCCATTTTGGTGAGGAAAGCAACATAGACAGGGAAAGTTAAACACCGGCTCCCCCAACACAGCTCCTCAAATCTCATTGGAAGCCATTCGCAGCTGCTTTTAAGTCAAACCCAAAATCTTGGGAAATTCAGTCAAGGATCTTCACATCCTTAACCACAGTTGAGGCTTAACCACATAGTTGGGCCTTAACCACAAATGATACCATTTATCTAACAATCTATTTTATCTTTAACCTTTTAAATGCTATTAGATGCCCACTATAAGAGAAGGCAGGAAATAAATCTAGATTTAAAAAAAATAAACATTGTCGAGGCAGAAATTATTGCCTTATCTATCTTTTGAGCATTTCATAATTTTGCTTTAACATTCTCATTTGCATTGTGTTGCTTGGCCTCATTAGTTTCAAAACTTATTAGTGTGCAGCAGTGGTAAAAACAGCAAATTCAGTACTATGGACATGAGCAGTGCAATCCTATCCATACCATGTAGCTCTGTCCCTGGAGCACATGCTGCATGTTATGCCTGGGGGACCAGATGGCTAGGAGAAGTAAGTAAAAACATGTTAAGTCTCCATAGGCTAGATGGTCTCCTTGGACCCATGCCAGCTATTTTGCTAGCATAAGTCCAAGGAGAGACAGGAAGTGGGTCCAGGCCAGGAAAGGGGGATAGGATCTGGTGTGCTTTGCTGCCACCCTTTCAACCCCAAATCAATTCTGATTCCTTCCTCAACTACCCTGACTGTCCCTAAGCTGCCCATTGCATACCTCTGCTACCATCTTCCTTGTGCATCCTGGGTGGGCCATTGGTAGATACTCAAAGGGCGTCCCAAATGATCAGGAGCAACTTCCCTGAGAGGAGAGGCATGGAGGTGGGGGGTGTTAGTTTAGGAAAATAAGAATAAAGGAGAGATATGATGAAGTTTTATACAGTTATGTATAGTGTGAAAAAAGTCTCTCTCTCTCTCTCTCTCTCTCTCTCTCTCTCTCTCTCTCTGAATGAATGAATGAATGAATGAATGAATGAATGAATGATTCGGGACAGACAACAAAAAGTCTTCCTACAATGTATCATTAATGTATAGAATTCCTTACCATAAGATTTCTCAATGGCCACAGGTTTGGCTAAATTGGAAAGGAGATTAGATGGGTTCATGGAGGCGGCCTCATCGATAGTATAGCTATTAGGGTTGAGAGTGACATGAATGCTAGACTCGATGACCCTGGGTCTCATCCAGCAGGGCTCTACTACTGCTCAAATCATGATTCTTCCAAGAACTCAGACGGAATAAACTGTTGCAGGTGAAATTTGCCAGGTACGAATGGTTGTTTGGGGCAGGGGAGGGTAACAACTCCAAGGCAGCTTGACATCCCTTTTCAGTCATGAAACATCCAGTTGAGGATTTGTTTTTGCAATTAAAACTTGCCTGAAGTTTTGCACAGACTAAATGAAAGTAACCACACAGGTGCAAAGGATAGATCAGGAGGGGGGGGGAACTGTTTTTTCTTTCCCTGCTTCAGCCTGCTGTGTTGCTTCTAAAAAACACACCAGCTTACACAAATAACTTTTGACCTTTGCCTTTTTCACTTGTGACCAGTTTTGTTCCAAAAACCATTTGTTTTCAGCCATGACACACCATCCCCCTTCTTGTGTGCGTGCCAAGGCCGTGGCTATGGGACTGTCTCAATACCGACTCAATATCACTGTCATTTCTCTTTTGTGCCTCCTTTTTTTCAAATGCAAAGGCAGAGAATGGATGATGTGACTGCAGTGAAAAGAAAGAAAATGTTTTCCTTCCAGTATTACTGCAAAATTCTTTGCTGAAACAAGACTGTCTGGTTTCTATTTTTTTTTAATGAGCTTGCTTTAAAATAGCTTCGACGTAGCATCCAGGAGTTTCACAGGAGAAAGAGAGCAGCTGAGCGTTACAGACTCACACAACTCAATCTCATATCTCCATAGACCTTTCCTGAACCCTCTACACATCACAAAGGGCCCGATCTAGAAGGCCCTATCGCCGGTGGTATCTTTTTACTGCCAGCAAAAATGTTGCAGGTGTGTCGTAAAGCACATCCATGACAATGTACCACCTGCGCTGGCGCTCAGTTAGCATCAGGTCCCAAAGTGGGCAGAAGGGACAGCTGGTGTTCCAGCAACGCTGGCCCCTGGTAAGCCTGTTTGGGGTGGGGGAGAGGTGGGGATGGAAAGGAACCAGGCAGAGAGGGGAGGGGTGGCCCTGTGAGGGGGTCAGACCTGGTGGTGGCTTCCATCACCAGACCTTATCCCTGGCAGTGACCTGGGCAGCTCAAAACGGGGCTGTTTGATTCACCGCTGGCAAAATAGCCAGTGGTGAGCTGAAGAGCCCCATTGCAGGGAGCAGGGTTTTCCCCAGGGGAAGCGGCCTGGCTCCCACGGGATGCTGTGGTCGCCATTTTCGTACTGCTTCTCCTACGGGAGCTGGGCAGCTCTGGACTGGGCTGTTAGTCAGTTCCTAGGTTCAGTCATACTCTAGAGTAGTTGTTCCCAAACTGTGAGCTATGGCTCTGGGGGAGCTGCAGAAACCAGCCAGGGAAGCCATGGAGACTTTGTGAAACGCCCACCACCCCATACAATCAGTGATGTCATGTAGGGGGAATGCAGGGGAACTCAGTTCCACTTGTTAAAATTAGGGCTGACTCCGCCCACTTCACTCTGCCGCGCTTCCCCCCTTCCCCCCTCCTGATTCCTCTGCAAAGAGCTTTTCTTCTTGGTTGGCCGGCACTCAGAGGGTTGAGCGACTCCGGATTCCTAGAGGGGCAAAGGGGGAAGGGCTGCAGTGGGGAAGTCCCGTCCTGCACAGCCCCCTTCCTCGCTCCCTCCAGCCACACATGTGGAATCAGCAGTCTGCAGCCCACTGGGGAGAAGGGGCATCCTGGGGGTGCAGTAGCGAATTGAGGAGGGCCCTGGAGGGGACGGAGGGGAGCCGGGACTTTTTGAAGCTGCCCTCCTGACATGCCAGGCGTAAGCGGGCTTTGTTGTGGGGAAGCGCCCAAGGGTGCCATCCGGAGTGGTGCCGCCCCTCAGCCCCTTTCACAGGTTCCTGCCTCATTCTGCTCAGCCAGCCTCGGCTTTGAGGCTGCTGCCCCCGTGCCAATTTTCAACTTCCCTGGCAATTTTGAATAACTCCACCTTGCCTAGCCGCGAAGACCAAGGAAAGGCTTTCGCCTCTGTCTCTCCAGTCCAGAGTGTTTCACTGGTGCTCTGGGTGTGAGGCTTCTTTGGGAGACTGTCCCCATCACTATTGGAGCTGCAATTGGGGTGGGGGGAATTCTTCGCTTTCTGTTCTGTAGGTGCCAGGCACTGTACAGAACCGGCTGGCTCCGCACACTCATCGCTGATGTCGTTGCTGGCTAGGAACCAGCTGCGGGTAGACCTGGGCTCCGCCAGCCTTCGGAGCCCAGGTATACCCATAGGAACCAGCCGCAGGTAGACCTGTGCTCTGCCAGCCTCCGGCTTATGACGTCACTTCCGGTGGGCGGGTCCTGACACATGCCAATCAAAAGTGAGTTCCTGTTCTTAAATCATTTAGATGCCACCACTGCATACAATGTATAGGATTGTAGCCCTAGTGGTGAGCTGTGGCTAATGGCCCGGTAGGTCAAGGTGACTGCTAGTCAAAAAGGTTTGAAAACCACTGCTTTAGGGTGTATATGAAGAGGCAGGATAATGTAGGTAGGGGATGTCTCAGTCCTCAATAGTTATGTTAAATGCTGTGGGCCAAGGGAAGTAAATTCAAATCTGGAAGCCCATGCTTGAAGATGTTGAAGTCACCATGAACAGGTTTAGCCTTCACTACCAGAATAATATCCCCAAGCACATGGCTTTGCTTTCTCCACCATTTATCTCTAACGGTAAAATCACCCAATCTGATCCAACTTTCCAGCACTGATGCAGCCTTGTCAATGGGGTATTGTTGCAGTCTGCCACGGCAGAGGAGGCGGGAGCAGTCACAGAGGCCTCAAGGTAAGGGAATATTTGTTCCTTTGCCTCAGGGCTACATTGCAGCTGCATTGACACTGGAAAGCTGGATAGGACTGGGCCCTTAAATTCTGAGAACATCAGACCAGGGGCCAATCAAATCTAGCATCCTATTTCCAACTGTGACCAGTCAGATGCTTCCAGGAATGACATAAAAAGAGGGATTGGGCAAATGCCCTTCCACTTTGGTGGCAATTGGCATTCAGGAGCGGTATATTAACTTCTGAATGGAAGTTCTATTTAGCTACTGCCCTAACCCGAATAGAGCATGGCCTAGCCTCCACTTAAAGGAACTATCCTCCCCATCTCTACATGGTGTAAAAATAAGGTTTTTTTGCTAGGAAATCATAAACATGGCAGGCTGCTTGGTAGACCTGTAAACTGCAGTGCCACTTGTGTTAGGGTTCACTTTTTGTCCCCAAATTGTTGGCTTGATCCTCAGCAAGTGTAACTCACCCAGTAGCATAGCTAGAGGGGGGCAAGACATTAAGTTCTGCAAGTGCCGCAAAGCACCTTCAAAGCAGCTCCTCCTACTCGTCTTTGGAGCCATTCCGGGTAGCGATGGCAACATACAGGCACTTGTCAAACCAAATGGCATTTCCTGCAGGTTGCCATCACTGCTTGGAATGGCTCCAAAGGCGAGTAGGAGGAGCTGCTTAGATGGTGCTTTGCAGTTCCTGCAGTGCTGACCATTTTCCCCTCCTTCTAGCTATGAGACTGAACTCACAAAATATTAATCTTTATAGAAGCACCTACTCACATAATCCTAGGATCTGGAGGAGACTGTATAGAGGATCCGACACAGCAAATAGTGTGGGTTGAGTTGTAAACAACAAAACAGTAAAATGTAAAATGCCCAGCATTTCATTTCTTTGTATCCTATTAGTTTCCATGTCTGTCTTCCAGAAAATAGGAAACATGGTCTATATCATTTCCTCAGCCCAGAGAAATCAGGATTTCTCTTCTAGGGAACTATGCAAATCTTGCTAACAGAGAGCTGCACTGTAAAGGTTTTATTCAAAGAGGTTCTTATTGTTTCCCAGGCTTCATGGGGTTTTGAAAATCCACTGAAGTAAGACGACACTACCTGGGCAGCTGCCATTTATCTCCTCCAACATGTAGCAGGAGGATGTGAAAGCTCTGGAGAAAGTTCTTTGGTGGACACAGCTGCCAGCCCACTTTGAACCAAAAGGGAACAAAGGCTGCTTTTATTTGAGCATATATATTGTTCTAGGTTTTCAATAGACAGAATATGCAGAGAAAAGACAAAGACTTACATGTCTGGATGTCACAGCTGTCTTCATGTGTCAAAAATAGACAATGTGCATCATAGCCTTTGCGGTGAAAAGATACAGGGATTCTTCAAAGTGCTTAAATGACAGCCACCCCGAGGGCTTTTCTGAGCCATGCCAGTTGGGTAGACATCTCAAAAATAATAATTAAGATGATTGCAAAGGTTAATACTGCACAACTTTGAGACAAGACAGTGTTTCCCAAACTGTGGGTTGTGAGTGGGGTTGGGACCTGATTGTTGGTGGGTCGTGAAACTGACAAGTTGATAGCTAACCCAGAAAATCTATTAAACACTATGGGAAACAAATATGAAGCCACATTTACTCATGAGTGGGCGACCATGTCTCAACTCTTATTAAAGGCCAGGCGAAGGGGATGCAAAACCACCAGAAAGGGACCCAATCTAATGAACATGGAGCTCAACAAAAGCACCCAAAGGCAGCTCCCCTCCCATCATAGTGACAAGCAAAAAGATAGTGAAAAGGATTAAAACAGAGGCTTGAGCTTTAACACTTTGGCTGGTTATGTGAAACTTCTTTAAAAGTCTCATAAACTAGGTGGGTCCAGATAAAGTGTCAATTTTAAAAGTGTGTCCTAGTGCTAAAAGATTTGGGAACCGCCAGCCTAAAGTGAATGGATTTGTTCCATTCAAAAGGAACAATCCGGAGAGGAAGTGCTCCTGTACGCATCCTGTGTTTGGTAAATAGCTCTCGTTCATTTCACTGGGACTTGGTCAGAATAACATTCCGGTGGATTATTCTATGTATGCGTGACATAGCATGGGAGTGTGTGGTCAACACTGCTGACACTTCTGCTATTCAGAAGTGGCAATAATGTTAAATATATGCAGTGCCATGGAATTGTCAGCCTGGTGTCAGCCAACCATACAAGAGAGAAGAACAGAGGTGTACTGAGAAGGGGGGTCACAGCATTATGTTTTGCAAGCAGCTGCTCTCCCTCCTCTTCGGAGCCATTCCCAGCAGCTAGAGCCAAAATAGCAAAACTGCTATTTTAGGTTAAATAGCAGCTGCATGGAGCAATTCAGATAGGCAGGAAGGGGACATTTAACTCTTTCCTCCTCATATGTAGTCCTCGTGAAAATTGCACTCTGAACCCACTATTAACCCTGGGAAGGAAACTTCCCCTGGTACAAAGACTTCCCCTGGTATTTTTCTATTCTATTTTTCTATTCTGTGTGCTTTTTTCAAAAGAGAGTTAGCAGGGAAAATCCTGGTGTGTACTGAACTTGCAATAAAGGACATTAGTTCTATACACAGGTGAGCTATTGTACTAAAAACAAACCAGACTAGGAAAGAACTGGCATAGAACACTCCTTAGGGCAGCCATTAGGGATGATAGGAACAGAGGAAGAGCCCTGCTGGATCAGACCAAAGGCCCATCCAGTTCAGCTTTTCTGTATCTCACAGATCCCTCAGGGAGCACTCGAGACAACAAGATACTTGCATCTCGTTTGTCACTCCCCTGCATGTGGCATTCTGATTGAAACAAACAATGCAACCCAATCTTTCCCATTATCTTACCTCTTATTCCCATTAGTTAATGAACATGTAATTTGATATTTTACATTTCTTTTCTTTTTTTTCATTCTTTGAAATAGGGAGTTGACAGCTATATATTCAAATAGGGGAAAAAATGCCTCCCCACCATTGCTGTCCCCTCCCCACCCAGTTTTGTCCCATCTATGCCCTCCGTTTCATTCCCTTTCTGCCTCCCCTACAGGCTTACCTGCTCCAGCAGATAGTGAGGTTTCCAGCAACATGTATGGGAAGGTTCTAGTGTTCCCCCAGTGTTCCAGCAGCATGCTACTCAGCACACAGTCGGAGTGTGTTCCATGGCTGCTTTGCATGGCTGCTTTACAGCATCAGTGATGCTGAAGTGCGTGTTCCACCAGTGGGGCAGCGAAATATGATTGGGCTCCCCATTAATCTTTTGTGGACATCCACTAAAATTGAGAGTTAGGAGAGTGCGAACGAATAAAAGGAAATATTAATCTGTGGAACTCCTTGCCACATGAGGTGGTGATGGCATCTGACCTAGGTGCCTTTAAAAGGGGATTATACAGATTTCTGGAGGAAAAGTCCATTGCAGGCTACAGGCCATGATGGGTGGTGGAACCTTCTTCTAAAATAAGTAGGCTACTTTGGAATGCCAGATGCAGGGGAATGGCAATGAGATGCAAGTATCTAGTTGTCTTGTGTGCTCCCTGAGGCATCTAGTGGGCCACTGTGAGATACAGGAAGTTGGACTAGATGGACCCTCAGCCTGATCCATCAGGGCTCTTCTTATGTTCTTATGTAATCTTACGTGGTAGAGAGGCACCTACATGCAGTGTATGCATAGACCAACCATTAACCCCACCCTGCAATATGGAGCCCACTTTTTAATTTCATGTCTATCCCCTTTTCTTTCGCTCTTTTTCTTCTTTAAGAAAGAAAAGTCGACAACAGTAGAACTTATATGATACTGTCGCCAATGATGCAGCTCTCTTGCTTCTTAGCACCCAATTGTGGTCAACCCGTTGAAAGGCCAAAGGTCTACGTAGAAAGCCAACAATTTTGCATTGTCACTCACTTTTGAAGAACTGTAGCCTTGGAAGAACATGTTGTACAAAGCTAGAAATGTTGCACCTTAAAGGAGTCCCATGAGGGCATATTGGGGGATTGCACAAACTCTCAAAGGTACAATTTACTTGCTGGGACTGAGTGAGGTCAGTCAGCACAACCAAGAATGCTGCCCTTAGTATAAATACACAGATCTTCCTTCCTCTCCTCTTCCACTCTCCTCCCCAGCTACAGGTCAGATAGTCATCACATAAAGTTATTTGCATAGTGTAAGAAAATAAAAAAATATATATTTTATAAATGTCAGAGCTGTTTGAGTTTTTGAGCCTTTGAAGACAATGAAACTGCATTGTGCAATTATGCTGTGCTTAATACTCAGATTATGGAACAATGAAAGATGTCTGTTTGCATTTTGTAAAATTAAACTGTATGCAGTTATTTATCTTTCACCTTAATTGTTTGAGCTTGTTTCTAATGTAAACTGTTGTAATTTTAAATAAATATAATAGAAAAAACTTTCCTAGGTATCGGAAATCCAGAGCAAATTTACTTTGCAAATAGGCTTTGTAGGTCTCTACTTTGTGTTGAGGATCCTAAACTGACACTTCCATTCAAAAAATATTTTGAATAACTTTACTGGGAAGAGCATCTGAAGGAGGTGGCTCCTGATTTTTAGATAAAATCTTATGCAAATTTATAGCATGCTTGAGTCAAAATACAAACCAGCATTGAAAAGGATGTGATCCGGCCAAAATCAAACACTTTCCAATTTCATTTATTTCAACTGGAGAAACTTCAGCTTGCATTTTAAGTTGAAAGCTATAGTACAGTATGTAAAAACTGGTATTGGATGCTCTAGTAAGGCTGGATCATTATTCCCTTAACTCGTACGGTTTGCCATACTTCATGCTGTTGGGTAGGAGACAGTATTGTGAAGGAAGTGGCTTGAGATGCAGGATTGACATTTGTATGTTTTTTTGTAGCAAAAGTCATGTGATCAAATTGAAACTTAAGTATGTGCAATTCCCTTTGCATCTATAGATATCACATTACTCTTGCCCTTCCCATTCCTCCTTTTTCTTCTCTGGTTACCTCCCACCTGTTGAAATTGAGATTGTAAACTACTTGGGATGGGTGTGGGGCATATTTTTTTAATGTAAATCGCACTGTCCATGGATGGTAATTAATTCTCACTAGAAATATGTTTGTTTATATTTATCAATCAATCAATCAACTGACCAGCAGGTACTTATATATCGTTTTTCAGCACAAAGTTCACAAAGCAGTTTACAGGCAAATAGTAATAATAATATTGTATTGTAATAATAAAGTTAAATGGTTCCCTGTCCCAAAGGGCTCACAATCTTAAAAAAATGCAGAACACCACCAGCAACAGCCACTAGAAAAGACACTTAACTGCGCAGGGGTGAAGAGGGACAGTTGCTCTCCCCCTGCTAAACATCAGAGGAACACCACTTGGAAAAGTGCCTCTTGCCCAGTTAGCAGAGGTGACTGCTAACTGCAGTCAAATTTATCAATTTTCACATGCATTACAAAGCTGCATCGCTAACATATCATGTTCACAATCCCTGTGATCTGAATTACACATCCAGTGCAGTCATCAGATCCAGAAAAGCAGGTGCTGGCCCAATGCTTTCAGGTAGCTACAAACAGAACAGGAGGGCAACCTCCCTCTTCCATTGTTTGTCTCAGCATTTAATATTGAGAGGTTTAGAAGATGTCTTTTGTTATCATAGCTACTAGCTATTGATAGCCCTAATCCATACACGGATCCAATGCCATCCAAACATGTAATGGGCATCTTTCCTAGGGTTTGTTGCTGGTGTCTCTTTTGTATCATTTTTTTTTAAACTGTAGGCCCTTTGGGGGCAGGGAACTATTTCTTTATTTTGCTCTGAACTGATGTGTGGAAAAGCAGTATAAATGTATAAATATTCTTAATAACCTGCCGTGATGAATTCTATAAGATGCGTGAAATTGTACTTCCTTGACGGCAAGTTGCCCTGAGCGGTGAGTATACCACCAGCGTTGTGGACTTTTTGGGTGGGGTTGGAGGGGCAGAGGGTGGGGGAGGGGCATTCCTGGGCAGGGGAGAGGCAGAGAAGAGTGTGGGACCTGTAGTGACCTTTGCCACGGATACCGACCTCCATGTAGGGCCACACAGCCTTACACAGAGGCCCTTATCTCTGGTCCAGCTAAATAGTTGGCACAGATGCAAGTAGACCCATGATCCATGCTGCACCCTTACCCTGGAGGAAGGGTGCAAAGGGGAGCCTCCAGCACCAGCCTGGTGCATGGATGGATGCAGCAGTAGCCGCTCGGCTACCACTGCTGTTGCAGGTGGTAGGGCAGCTCGGGAATGGGCTGCCCATGAGATGATGACTACGTATAACCTTGCACAGGTTTCTGATTTGGGGAATACGTGGAACCATGTTCACATTGGGTTTCATGGCCTCTTGCCAGCCAACCATCCCCCCAGACCCAGACCCAACCCTGTTGCTCCTGCAGCCATCAACCAACCCAAGATACTATCCCAGAATGATTCCCACTGCTTTCATCGGTGAGCCAGTCTTTGAGCTGCTATCAGAAATTCAAAATCTCATTTTTAAAAAACCTGTGGTTTAACTCACAGAACATACAAGCCATGTGACAATGTTAAGATAACAGGAGATTAGATCCATTGGCGTGCTCTATGCAACTCAAATTATTTGTGTTGGAGAATATCTTTATTTCTTTGTTGTGTTTGGAAGGCTTTCCATGCTAAGCCAGCAATGTTGAGCAAAGAAGCAAGTATAGCTATTGACATAGCCCAAAGGGGCTGTTATAGAAATGTGTCTGTTTATTTTACCAGCAATAAAACACAAGAGGCAAATAGAGAAAATGCATTGGTATGAAAGGTAATTGAAGTGATTAATGGTGCATGCTTGTGCAAG
Organism: Lerista edwardsae; assembly: GCA_029204185.1. Classification (NCBI taxonomy): domain Eukaryota; kingdom Metazoa; phylum Chordata; class Lepidosauria; order Squamata; family Scincidae; genus Lerista; species Lerista edwardsae. The sequence goes on from JAJKFI010000037.1 coordinate 3,496,466, forward strand.
CACAATGGCTTTCTTTTGGGGTGGTCTTACTAGTGCAAAGTTGAGCAAGAGGGGAAAGGGACTGAAGGAGGAGAATCTATACAATGTCATCACAGAAACACACAAATTGGTGGTAGTCACACACACACACACACACACACACACACACACAGAGAGAGAGAGAGAGAGAGAGAGAGAGAGAGAGATTGGAATGGCCTTTCTGGCACTTTTATAAAAATGTACCCAAACTTATGCATGTCTATTCAGAATTAGGTCCTCTTATGGCCGAGGGGTAGAGGTGTTTTTTTTTGTCCTTTCTGCACTTCTCATTTTTGTAAAAAACAAAAACAAAATATGCAAAAAAAGTTCTCTCACATCTCTACATATTCTCTGCCTGCATGTCGCTACATCTGCTGAAACTATACCACCTATATCACCTACCCAGTACACTTCTAAAAAGATTATAATTTATAATTTTATGGAAAAAAATTACATTTGGAATGTTTAACTTTGGAAAACACAGAAATCCATGAAAAAACAAAACAATTTTCCACCCATCTCTACCAATGGGGCTCACTCCCAGGTAAGGGTGCATACAATTTCAGCATAATACCTGACATATTTTGTCTCGTATTAGATGTTATGCCAGTGGTTCTTTGACTGGAGGCTCCTTTTACATAATGGACCATTGGCCATAGCTCTCCATTAGGGCTACAATCCTATTCATTGTATAGCGCAGCAGTTGTTTCGTGAGGATTCTGTCACTCCCCTGGCGGGTTTCTGTGCCTCCATTGGGGGCCACAGTTCATTGTTTAGAAACCACTGGTGTAGGTCAACAGAATTCAAGAATGGCTGCATTCTCTTTTCTTTACTATTAGTAACATATGACAACTGAAGTCTGTGTAGAGGAAGAGCTTGTATATTGCAGGGATTTCTGGGGGATGTGGAGTGTCTCTGTGCATTTTGGGCAGGGAGGCATGTTGCACCCTCCTGTAGAATCCGGTAGGTTTTATCCTGACTGCAGACAATATTCCAGTGAGGGGGAGGGGTTTCCCTACAGCAGTGTATAGCAAACATTCACTTATGTGAATCCTAAACTGAATTAGGCCGACATAAACTAAGCCAGCAAAGTTTGGCCAGCACAAGGGACACCGTAAAGTATGTTTGGACCATTCTCGGAGTCAGAGAGATCAGCACACAGATGAGAGCCATCCTCCCTGACTCTGAGAGTGGTCCAAACATGCTTCATGGTGGCCCTTGTGCTGGCCAAACTTTGTTGGTTTAGCTTATGCTGGACTAACTCCAGTTTAGGATTGTGCTCTGAGAAAAATGTTGTGATCCTATTCACACAATCTGGAAAGTAAGCCCCACAGAAATTATTGGGACTTACCTCTGCTTAGACATGTTTAGGCTTGTGCTCAGTGTATATCAGGCACATTCTAGACACAGGTAATCAACATCTGTCCTACACTGGTGACCCCCTAGGCACTAAGCTATATCTGGCTCTTCTCTCCAGAGAAATTTTGTCTTGCTGTATAGTCACATTAAAGTGTACCAAAATGTTAGGTACCAGCCTATATAGGGAGAGAGATGTTTAAGCAATTAGAGCAGTGTTTCCCAAACTGTGGGTCAGGAACCACCAGTGGGCTTCGAACTGATTTTTTGATGGGTTGCACAGTGTTTTTCAAACATGGGAAAAAATCTTTGCCTGGTTTGCAGAAGCAAATCATTAGTGGAAACATTAAGCTGTGGTATGAAGCAATCTTCCTAACCCCCAAATTAAAATTTCACATTTTCTGATTTTTCTCTAGTAATTGGTACACTGTAGATCACGTGTGAACCCAGTTTTGGCCTTTTGAGTGGCCTGGAAGTCCCTAAATGCACTTGTTCTCCAGTTCATCCTTCTGGGTACCCTGAATAATTGTAAAGATTGGGGGGGAACGAACTTCATTTCAAGGGAGAGTCTAGCAAATGTGTACACACACATACTATATGTAAGGTTTCTAGCAGAGTCGAGGACACAGGACCCTGATTATCCTGATTCTTATTAATAATTCATTATTATTAAATAAAGTATTTCTTTCAAGAGCTCTTTTTTGTCTAGTGGGCCATGATAGATTGTCATTTAAAAAGGTGGGTCCTGGTGATACAAGGTTTGGGAACCACTGAATTAGAGCGCATTCCTATACTGCACTGGAATGTCGAAGCCGATAGGTCTGCGCCATATCCAGTGCAGTATAGGGGAAGCTGGAGCCTCCCTGGCGCAAGGGCACACTTGCCCTTCCAGATCTGAGGAAGCTGCGCTGCCCAAATCGGGGTGTTGACGCTACATTTGTGGCAGGATTGCGCTGTTAGAATGATAACCATAAAAACTGAATGGAAAAGAGCAAGAGATGTTGTGGATTTGTGTGAATAATAGCAGAGTTGGGGGCCTGGATATCTATCCCAGCGCTTGCCTTAGCGCTCCGGAGCGAAGTAACGAAGCGTACGCTACATCTCAATAACAAAAGTCTCTTTATTGGTTTCAGTAGCGAAAGTGAGATAGGTGAAAAGTTTCAGTCTGCCGGCTAGGAAAGCCGGTGAAGTCTTTGCCGCTCGCAGGCGGCGTTTCAGTGCAGCTTTACATCTTAGCGCACACACAGTGAATAACTCCTTCTACACAAGAACAAAGGGATGCCACCAGAGTATATCTGGTAGGTGGATAC
>JAJKFI010000037.1:3499159-3524502 GCA_029204185.1 Lerista edwardsae
GATACCTGAAGACCCCTTGTGCCCCATCTTACCCAATGGGGTGACCCTTAGAACACTATGATCTCATGGGAATGTGCAGCGTTTGCAGCCAGGGCTTCCCGTGTGAAACTGCCTGCTTATGTTACACTATCAGAAAGGGAGTACAACTACTGTTCAGCTAGTTGCCCTAACAAGCTGGGAAGCTGACCTGCTGAAGGACGCACAGGTGCTCTATCTGATCTGGAGAAGCAGAGACGGAATGCCAGTTTCTACCAGTTCTGTACTGTGAGATGTGAAACTGGGCACACTTGCCCTTCCAGATCTGAGGAAGCTGCGCTGCCCAAATCGGGGTGTTGACGCTACATTTGTGGCAGGATTGCGCTGTTAGAATGATAACCATAAAAACTGAATGGAAAAGAGCAAGAGAAACCTAACATTAAAATAAGTGACACAGAAATGAACAAGGTAACTAAAGAGAAAAGAAAATCAAAGATGGATAGCCTGACATTTTTGAGAGCCTGGATATTGCATGACCCAGTAGCCTTAAAACAACCATTGGTCCTGTAGTGGTTCTGGGCCAAAGCAGCATCTGGCAGTGGAAGGCATCTGGCTTAAAGCTCCTTGCTAGGAGATAGTTGAAAGCTTTCATCAGGATTGGTAGCATTTGCACATCCAGTGGGTGCCTTGAGGTTTGCCAGAACATGACCATCTGCAATGACAAAAAGATCAACTTAGCACTGGGAAGAAGTGTTGTGGATTGTCCATCATCATCCCATGAGAGACCCCTAGGCCACAGTTGTCCCTCTGAGCGGCACCTTGAGCGGTACACGGTGAGCCTCCTGGTCTCATGCTGTGAAAGATGCCACAATGATCCAGGGCAGCCACTGGTTTTTAGAATGCTTACGATTATGAATTCTCCAATACTGTGCACAGTTTAGGCCTTGCAGGTTACAATGAATGTCTGGGAGTTGGTGGCTGTCGGCATTTTCATGCTAATTGTGGAATCCCAAGATGGACTATGAGAACGATCAAAAACTCAGAGATACACTGGTTAATGTTAGGAGTCACTTAAACATAATTGTCAATATTTACCAGTGCATTCCAGCGAGCAGGGACATGTGCTTCTGAATGCTGCCATTCAAAACTATCTATCAGGGATTGCCACCATTCATATTTGAATGCAAATGCTCAGTAAGTTTCAGATATTCATTGTGTCGAATACATGTCTCCGGAAACACGCTTTTTTCAAAATGTTGGCTTCCTGGAGAAATTACCTGAACAGCCCAAGAAGAATGAAAAGGTGATTGTAAAACATGATAGAAAACCTTTCCTTAGAGGTGGTTGGAGGACTATTGTCTTCTTTTCCTTTCCTTTAGATGGCACCATTCCACTGGTTTGCTGCTTTCTGCAAAACCTGCCTCCTCTATGCAGCAATTAGTATTCATTGTGCAAAGAGGAGAAAATTCCTTTGTTACACAGGGGCCCAAGAGTATGAAGAGAATTGAGATGGTGTCAGCATTTCCATGAGAAGAAATGTTTTTCATGAAGTGGTCCCTCTGACCCTTTTAATCAGCAGTTGGAAAGCTGCAGCAAATCTTCCAAACAATATTCTTCCCGTAAAATGTGGTGTAAAAGGAATGTCAGATGGTGAGAGGAACATGTGAAATGACTGGAAAAGGTGCCCACTCAGAACACATCCAACTAACCTCAATGCCAGAAGCTTTGCTGACGTCAGTAGAACCAGTTGGCATCTATCAGTGTTCCTGATTCAAGCCTGCATGTATGCTTATCAGTCAATCAGCACAGTCCTAAGCCTCCACCATACCTGTGCACTGACCACTGCACCAGCCTAGGGTGTCACAAAAGCATCATAAAGCACTCCACGAGACTTAGAGTGCAATCTAACCCAGCGCAGGATTGGCAAGGCTGGCCAGCACCAAATCCAATGCTGGGTTGGGGAGGCTGGGCACGTTCACGCCCTTACTCTAGAGGAGGCTTCAGTCTCCCCAGTGCACTCCTTGGATCTGTGCTTGCTAAACAGCAGGCTAAGATCCGAGGAGATTGCACAGATCTGAGGAGTCCATATGGGAGGAGCCTCCCCACGTCCCGCCCACAACCTCCAATCCCATGTCCACCCTGACACGGAGCCTCCCTCGTTCTGGCTGGCTTGGGCCGAGGGAGGCTCAGCACAGGAGCAACAGGACTGGCGCTGCCTGCAGCGCTAGTCCCATTGCTCGAGCGCCTATGCAGGGGTGCCGTTCAGTGCCCCAGTGTCGGTGCTAATGACGTAGCGTCAACACTATGACATCAAATTGACGCAATGGGCAGAGTTGGATTGTGCTGCCAGTGAGTAAGGAGCAGTGGTGAGAAGGCCTGCATCATCCCACAAGCCTGGATCCAAAAGAAGTGCATTTTTTTACAGGGCAGTGGAGAGTGGGAAAAGAGTGAGGAGGGGTGTAACAGGGTGGGGGAAGGAAGGGGGTGGATCGGTAGCAGCAGACCACACCATATCCTATTTCTGCTCCTGGGCTTGAAAGCCTGACACTGAGTCTCTCTGACCTGCACCAGTAATTTCACTGCTGTGCCTCATTGTGCAGGATGGGGCTTTACCGGGGTAAATGTCCCCTTACCCAAAGGGATCTTCAGTATGCTCCTTCCCAGCACTGGATATAGCATGGGCTGAACGGCTTGCTGCCTTGGTGCTGGTTAGGATTGGGCTAAGTATTTAATAATCGGATGATGCACAGCTGACTGCTTCTCCTTTGAAAAACATGGTGTGTGAGGTGATGTAAAAGTTCTGTCTTTAACTGTTGTGAAAGCTTGCTCTGTGATTATTGATTCAAATCATCGCATCCAAGTCATTGCATAATGTCATAGCCAGCATGTGTGAACTCACCCATTGTAACAGATCGAAAAACAGATTGGATTTATTGACTTCTCAAAATTTTATATTAGCAGATGCATGACAGTCAACGTATACTACATGCAAAAGCATAGATTTGGAGTTTTAATACAAGAATGAAAACTCTGTAACACTGATCTTGGAATGGCTTAGAACAGTGTTATTCAAACTGTGGGTCGGGACCTATTTGGTGGGTTGCAACATGATGTCAGGTGGGTCATGGAGAGCTAGGAGCAGCCATTTTGGAAGCTGCAGACCTTACTCTTGCCATATTCCTTTTGTGAGTGTTAACAGTTCGAGTTTTCAAGTCAGGGTTTTTTTTTTTTTAAATGGTTTTCAGTTCAGTGCTTTTACATAACATTTTGTCCTAATCTTTCTTTCTATCAGGGATATTTCATGGTTGTGCAATTGCTGCAGTCCAAGAATGCCAATTTACATTTCAAGAGTGTCACTTTATTATGTTACAATGACAGCACTTCCTGCTTGATTATTTCCCTTCCTGCCATGACATCACTTCTAGGTTAATGGCATCACTTCCGGTGGGTCCCAGTTCGAGTGCCATTCTAAAAAGTGGGTCCTGGTCTAAAAAGCTTGAGAACCATTGGCTTGGAAAACAAGAGAAGAAGCTTGCATGCACCTTCCAAGGTTGTCAGCTGTCAAAGCCCGATACTAACGAGAAGACATTTTTACTCTCCAGTAATTTCCGGTTGCCAGACCGGATGGAAATTCTATTCTCCTGTCTGTTGGGCTTTAGATATTTCTAAGATTTAAAGAGGAATTAATGCTTAAGCAAAATTCTGAACTATTTCCAATTGCCGTTTTGATCTCTCAGTGTACTCTCAAGCTTGCACAACCAAGCAATATTGGTGCTTTCAATGGAATCCTGATTTTTCCACAAATAAGACCCATCAGCTGTGATACGTGTGAGTCATGACTTCAGCAACAGTCCCCACACAATTGGGAGACAAAGTAGATGAGTACAAAGAGGAGGCAGGGTAAGGAATCTCCTGGGCAAAGACCCAGGAGGCCCTTTTTTCAGAAATTCTCATCACATTTAAAGGACTCAGAAGAACCCTCAAGAGAGACAGTTTTCTCCATGTCATAGGAGTGCATGTTTGAGAAATCAGTCAGGGGCCTTTTAAGCTACAAGAGGCTTCCCACAAGAAGGGTAGAAGTAGCCATCATAAACTCTTTAGCAGCTATATGAACCCTCAGTCAATCTCAAACTAATGCTGGAATACCAGAGTCTGCCTTGAATTAATGGGTCTATCTTTGACTATTTTGCCATGTCCCTTGGTGCTGTCCAAGGTTCTGACCTTTGGTACCTGCAGAAAATCCTGAATCCTTCAAAGTCCAGCTATCTTGACTTCGCCAACGTCATAATAGTCTTTGGCCTGTGCAACACCTTCTCAGAATGTCAACATTTTATGAGTGGTGCTTTCCATGACATCCTAGACCATTTTGAGTTTGTGTACCTAGAAGACATCCTTATCTGCTCAGAAACTCCCAATCAGCACGCTATCCATGTGCACACAGTTCTGCAACAACTTTGAGACAATTGGCTTTATGGAGAACACATTCATCCTGTCGCAGAGATAGTTCCTTGGTCATGTCATCCCTTCTCCCCAAGGCTTTATTCATCTTTATGCTCCACTTCTCTTCCATAGCTATACCCCTGACAATCCTGTAAAAAAGCAGCCTTTGTTCTAATAGAACCCCAAAGCACAGAAAGCCTTTGGCCAGTTAAAATGATTGTTCACAACTATACCCATTCTGGTATACTCTGGCCCATTGCAATCCTTAATCATAGAGCCAGACGCATCTGATGTAGCAGTAAGAATTGTCCCATTCCAGAAGACTGAGCATTCAAGAGACTTATGCTCCTATGCATCCTTTTTGGGAAATTAACTGCAGCAGAATTCAATTACACTATCTGGGTAAAGGAACTACTCACAATCATAAGCCTGGCACTATTATTTCAAAGATATGCAGCACCCCATCAACATCAACACTGTGATCACTGAAATTGGAGCTCTGTTTAAAAAAAAAAGTTGAATCCCATTCATCTGTTGTTTAGCAGGGAGGCCAAAGTAGGAGAGGGTTGAATCCAGCCCCTGCATCCAGCCTGATGAGGCACTAAGCAGGATTTTAGCTTTTTGAAAAAGGCCACGTGCATGAAGTTCATTCATGCAATTGGATTGGATTTGGAAGTCATATATGCACAGCACCCATTTGGTGTGTAATTCCCCATGCTGCTAAGGCAGAAACCTCCTTTTATGCATCGATGATACCAAACTGGATTGAGAAAATTGTGTATTCCCTTCTTCTTCTTTTTATTAAGCCAATGAGCCAGATGAAAAAAATGATCAAACATTTTTTAAATTAATTTGTAGGAAAGAAATTCTTTTAAAAAAAGATTTGTTTTGCTTCTGCACATCTTATCTCAGGTGAAAAATAAAAGAGAGGCTTACAGAGCAATTCTAAGTATGTCTACTCACAAGTCAAGATTACTATAATCAATAGGACTTACTCCCAAATCAGCCTGCACAGGATTGCAGTCTTCCAGCCCAATCCTGACTAGGGCTCGATGCGGCCCTTTATGACAGCAGGACATGGTTCCTCTGTTGTAAGTAGTCCTGTGGAGGCACACACAGTGCACAGCCACTGATCATTTTGGGCCAGTGCAAACAGTGCGAACGGAATTATGAATCCTGGCAGCACTGGTGTATTCCAAGATCCTAACCTCCTTCCTCCTCCCTCCCTCTCCTCAGACTGTGACAGACAGCTGGCACAGCTTCAGGGAGACCCCACTGGGGCAACAGAGGCCTGCTCTGAGGTAAGGGAAATGTTACCTAGAGGTGGCCTCTGGAGTGCCCCCTGCAGGATGCAGCACACACATCATTGGTGCAGCTGCATCAGCAGGATTTAGTTAGGATGGGGCTGTTGTGTTTTATTGTCTAAAAGCATCAGCATCAGCAGTACAATCCCATCCAAGCTGGATTCTCTTAATGTGAATGAGAGTATTTTAAGCACATGCATGACTCACCTGAGTTTAAAATTGTTTATTTGGCTGGATAGTGCCAATAATAATGATAATGATAATGATTTGCATCATTGCAAAATGGTGGCTTTAAGAATTCAAATCCCATCCCATACATCAATTCTGAGAAGAGGGTGAGCAAAGCAAAACCTATTGAAATCCTATACACACTTACCTGGGAGTGAGCCCCACTGAACAGAATGGGACCTGCTTCTGCATGGACAAGCATAGACTCACATGGTGTGTGTGTTGTATGTAAAAAAAAGTCACCATTTCCATGCAATGCTAATGTACTTCAAATGAAATCTGGGCTCAATCAGCCACGTTAAGCATTTTTGACCAGCACTGACAATTAAGGCTACAATTCTGAATCCAAACTAGGGTGTATGTTTTACTGAATAAGACTGAATAGGATGCAGGGCTTGTGTCCTGTGCATCTCTCCCTTCAAATCAATGAGAGTTCAAAGAGTGTTCTTTGAGCTGGATCATGCCCTTTTGTAATTATCAAGAAATCTGAACCCTATAACAGCGAAAACAAATGTGACATTCTCACACCAGCCTCCTGATTAAAGAAACTGTTTCCGAGAGAAGCTCTTTCTTTTCATGATAACACATCCCAGAATTTCATTTTGGAGTTTATCGCAACCATTTTATCCCCGTGCCCCTGCTGTCTAACCCTGTTTGCTGAGTTACCCAGGGTTTACTGACAAGTTCTACTTGAGTAAATTGCATTTAGACAACAATATATTTCATTCAAGTCTCTTGCAGTGACTGGGCCAAGGTCAGTTTTATATTCTGCTGAAATCATAAAGTGACACTCGAGATAAACAGAATGTTTACTCTCTCCATGTGAGCTGGAGCTGATATGTAAATTTATCCTTATTCTTTCATCAAATTTGCATTTACCCTCTTAGTCAAACACTACAGGGCTCCAAATCAAACAGTTTTAATGGTGGTCAACTCTTTATGACCGATTGCCGTATCGAAGGGAAAAGAAACAGCAATTTAGATTAAAATGCAAAGAATAACACAACATGCTAAGCATCATCCGGTTTGCAATAACTGGATCAACTTGCCATAGAAGTGAATGGGTTTTGATGCTTGGGTGTCTGAAAGGCAATTGCTGTATTCTTGTATTTTTATTATGCTCCTTTATCTGCAACAAACAGGCCATACTCACCTGTCCTTGTTATTTTCCATCTGATCAAACAAGTCAAGTGCTACCAAACAAATTCCTTTCCCCCCCACTGCACCCCTATGAAAGAAACACACTTTGGTCCACACCAAAATGATCTATATTCCTCTATCTGTTGCATTCAGGATATTACAGCCATTGTGCAATAATGCCTTGGAAAGATAAATGGGAATCTATAGACAGGTTTTTGCATTCAGTGCCATTTTAAAAGGAGATCAACATATGCTAGCAAACAGATCAACAAAGGCTGAATATTTCCTCAGATGGCAATGCAAAAGAGCGCTTTGTAAATTAAGGCAGGAGATGGACAATTTTTTTAGGACAGCTGAAAGTAATCTCAGACATGCTTTGCTTCCCATGGTGTAGTACACATGTATTTGTTTTGCTGCACTGTTGTCATTGGTCTAGTAGGCTTTCTATGTATTTGAAAAGACTAATGCAAGCAGCAATTCCTCTTTCAAATTGCTTTCAGTGCTCTGAAGGAACTATACTCTGAGTAAAGAATCACCCAAGTGTCAAGGAAACGGGCATCAAATGGATAGTACAGATGTAACACACTGGTACACACACACACAAAGAGAGAGAGAGAGAGAGAGAGAGAGAGAGAGAGAGAGAGAGAGAGAGTAATATACACCAAATGTTCATTCTTGAGCACATTAATACATATTACGCTTGCCCATGCATTGTAGTGGTCAAAAGTTTGACATATATAATTCCAAACAATGTGAGATTCTCTCTCTCTCTCTCTCTCTCTCTCACACACACACATGCACACACGCACGCACGCACGCACGCACGCACGCACTCACTCACTCACTCAGGGAGCAATTCTGAACTGAGTTAGGCTGGCATAAACTAAGCCAGCAAAGTTTGACCAGCACAAGGGACACCATAAAGTATGTCAGGACCACTCTTGGAGTCAGAGAGGCCAGCACACAGATATGAGCCATCCTCCCTGACTCCGAGAGTAGTCTAAACAGTCTTCATGGTGGCCCTTGTGCTGGCTAAACGTTGCTGGCTTAGTTTATGCCAGCCTAACTCCAGTTTAGGATTGCATTCTTACTCACTCACTCACTCACTCCCATATAAACACAAACTTGAGGTTTATCTATGAAGCTAGTCAGCAGAATGGGAATTAATTCACGTGGCATTTAAATAGCCTGTAGACTTCATCTCCATAAGATGCAGTGACTACCATAGATTTACAGCCCAACTCTCAACTGCCTTGGCACCATAGATACAGCCATAGCCAATTGGCTGCATTCGTCCCCCTAAGTAAGGGTGCAGGCCGGCCAATGGTGCAGGCTTTTGCCAGGACAGATTTGAGGTTCTCTGTGCCGGGCCGTGCAGTCCAGGTCCACCCTCCCCATGACCTCCACCCACCCACCCAGAAGGAGCTCACCCCTGGTGGGGATGAAACTTACTGCTCACTGGCTCTGCATCAGCTCTGCTGGGGATTGGGGACTGGGAGTAGGCCAACGCCAGTGGTAAGCTCTTATCGCAGGCAGTGGAAGTGCCTTATAGCACTTTTGCAGCACTGACACAGGTGCTAAGGACTTCCCACTAGCATCCTTAAGATTGGGCCCTTATTTATTTTTCACATTTTTATACCACCCTTCCTCTGAGCTGAGGGTGGTGTACATAGTTCTTTCCCTCCTTCTGCTTTATCCCTGTGAGGTAGGTGAGCCTGAGAGATCATGATTAGGCCAAGGATACTCAAGAAGCTTTGTGGCTGAGTGGGAATTTGAATCTGGAACTTCCAGGTCTAAGTGCAACTCCCAAACCACTACACCAGCCTGGCTCTGGTGTGATTTTTTATTTTACATAAGAAACATTCAGGGAGGAGAGTCTATCCATGGATATTAGCCATGACAAATGGAGCCTCCATGTACAGAAGCAGTTTACCTCTGAATACTAGATACTAGGGTCAAACAACAGGGGAAGTGTCCTGTTTGTGAGCTTCCGGGGCAGTGTAGGATCTTGAACTCAGAGATATAACAAGGGTGGAGCCTGAGGGGCTCCTGCCCCAGGGTGCTACACCAAAGGGGGCACAATTTTCCTGCAGACCCACTTTAAAAATGTTAAAAAGTAAAGAAAAAAGACCGAGATAGCTTCCCCTACAGTTGCACAACAAAACGGTTGAATGTGGAATGCTCTCCAGGCAGTTTTTTTGGTCCCTGCTGCCTATTCTCAGTCGCATGGAGGCCCCTCCCATTGCCCAGGGGCGCCACATATACTTCCTTGCCCCAGGCATTTTTTGTCTAGTTATGCCTCTGGCTGGACTAAATTGAATCTTGGTCTGACCCAGCTTCTTTGATCCAGGAAATCCTTGGTTCAAATCCCACCTCAGCTATGAAGTCACACGATGGCCTTAGGTCAGTAACATTTTCTTCCCCATTTGTAACCAGGAGCTAACGATACAGGCCTGATTTTTTTATGGCTCTGGTAAGGATTACTGGGATGATGTATATGTGAAGGACTTTGAACCCTTGAAACATGCTATATACAGTAAATGCTAAGCATTATGATGATAGCGTTGATTTTTGAAAGCGAGAGTGGTGGATTAAGCAAAGGCTGCACACCTGGTTCATTCACTGGATGACTAAGCAGCTCGTTTGATCTTCGTTAAGAGTGCATGTTAGTACAAGTGCAGGAGCTTTCCCTGCTGATCATTTTGGGAGAGCAGAGTGCAACAATGACAAGGGGGAAAAAGAAGGAAAGAAGGGAAAACACTGACATTGGACAAGAGCCTTGGAGACTTCCAAATATGCCTTCTTAGAAGACATACAAATAAAGGTCCCAATCCAGCTGTAGATGTGGGAATCTGTTTACACATGACAGCTCACAGGTGTGTCTGTGGATCCGTTCAGGTCCATAGCAGCATCCGGCCAGTTCAGTAGCCCTCGGAAGTGCATCACCATGTGGATGAGGATACGCATTTATGCCAGCAATGCATCCAAAAGCTGCCTCAAACACCCAGAAATCCTCTTGCTGGGTCAAGGCCTGACTGCTTCAGTGCAAACTCTTACCAGGCAACTGCAGATTTTTCTTAGGAATGTCCTAAGAATGTCGTGTTGTAACAATGGGTCAGCCCAGCTGGAAGTCCTCCTGCACAAGCCCTGGGCAGTTTGTTGATCACCTTTGACGCCTGCAATTCTTCAAGGGACTTCAGGGTGATGTACCTGGGGGTTCTCACATTGCATCCTCACAACAACCCTGTGAAGTAGGAAACCGGCCGAGAGTGGAAAGTGAGCTTTGCATCTGAGCCGAAATCCAAGCCTGCACCCAAGCCCTGAGTTCCGAGGCTGACATTCCACCTGGCTCACCATTCTTCCTAACGGGGCTCGTGCAAGGAAACATGCAAACGTGGATTGTGCCCAGTGGCTTAGGACGCTGATATTTTAAAAGGCAAATGTGTTTTTCGGGCTTAAGCTGCTTGTCTGGTTCAGAAAACAGTAAAGCGCCCAGCAGCCACTCTCAATTAAAAAAAAGAGTCCAGGCCAGAATTCCCCCTTTCAGTATGGGCTGTCAAATGGCTATCTAATAGTGGCAGGACTGTAGCGGGAGATATCTGCCTTTCTCTAGAGCCTGCAAGTATTTCTGCCATTCACTAAGCCAAAGGGATGCCACCCACATGGTGTTTGCTCAACATAAGCAAACAGATTGTAAACTGGCTGATAATTTTTGTCCTGACAATGTCATTTACTGCTGTCAGCCTTTTGTCTGCCATGTTTGCTTTATTCAAATATGAACCAAGTGGACCTCCCTTCCAGCGCTTTCTTCTGCATTAAAATCACATCAATTCCCTTCCATTCTCTCTTATCTAAAATTCATTGGAGGCCAATCACTTGGATGAATGCTTTGGTGTTTCCATGGAGGCTAGAAGTCTAGTGTGGACTTCAGGGGATTAGGAAGTTTCACATTTAAAGCTGTGAAGTGTACGGTTGGGGTTTTCGGGTTTGGGTGGGTGTTTTTTTCTTTCTTTCCCTTCAGTCAGTTCTTTCTTTTGCTAGTGAAAGCAGCGGAAAGCAGGGAAAAGGTGGCCAAATCATTTAATTTTTTTTTCCAAAGTGCAACTTAATTACCAGAAAGATCCTCCCATTGTGTGTGAGAGAGACAGAGAAAAGATGGAGGGAGAAAGAGATGAGAAGCGATCATCGGCTAAAGAGAATTGCAGAAACTCTCCTTCCTGTCCTGGCTGAGCCAGTGCTGTATTGGAATGCATTCCTTTGGTTGTCTTTTAGCAACAATTTTCTGCCACCCGCTGTAATAAATTCTAGCACATCTTCCATCAGCTTGACTCCGATCCAGCTGCTTCCCAGGGTGCTTGTCCATAGGTCTCGAAGCATCTCCCTTTGTTAATAGAGGTCACCGCACTTTGTGTTAAATAATTCACATCAGACCCGTCTGTGTATAGTCTGGAAACAGCTGCAGATGTTGCCAGTTTGCTCAACAGTGGAAGACAGAACTTTAAAATTTCGGATCACACGCAACCATCCAACAAAGGGGGCACAAATCCCGAGGCGCGTTTCATTTGGGACATTTCATTTTATAAGAATCTATTTCCTTTCATCATGGATGTAAATGCACCCCAACTTTCCTCCTTATAAGTACATATTTTAACAGAGTGATGCTGATCTGCCACCAACTTGAATGTGGACCTGGAATACATATATTTTTGGGGGGCTTGCATCGCCCCACTATTGCATACATATATGCTCGAAAATATTGTAAAGATGCACTGTGTACAAAGGGCCCCCTTTTGTTTCCTTGTTAATATGTAACCACTGCCCTTACTTTAAACCCCTTAATATCATCCCAAACATGATTCCTGGGTATTCTGTTTTTATTGCATGCATTTTCTTTTATTTTTAACTGTGGTTACCCATCCCAAGATCTGGGGAATGGCCTAAAGTCTGGGGAAGGGTGGGATAGAAAATGAAAAAAAAAAATAGCCCACGTACAGGACATAGAAAGACATAGCTTTGGACTAAGAGCCCAGGTGGCCCACTAAAAGATAAGACTTTTACTGAAGATTGAGCAGCAGAACACACACACACACACACACACACACACACACACACACACACTTTCACTCTTGATCAGCAGGAATCCAGCTTTCTCTGCTTGCCTATATGTAATGTAAAACACACTGGATAAATAAATTACACTGGTTACTGGATCACATGCACAGCATCCCTGTTCATGCACCTTCCCCATCCAAACGGCAGGGGTAGGAGACCTATGGACCATGGGCTGGGTTCAGCCCACCAACCAAAATCATCTGGCTCATAGTCCCAGAAATCCACCCAGCCAGCAGTGGGCCTAAAAAATGATTCAGGTTTGTAATTTTATCTCTGTGAGGCTGACAGTGTAAGCAGACCAAGGGCAGCAGCTTCCTTTGAGCATCATTCTCTGTCTCAGCGTGCATCTCTCCCTGCCATGCCCACTTCTTTTTTCTTCAATCTATGGCTAATTGTGTGCATATCGAATGTGCAGGTGTTCTTACTTTGATGGACCCGATGTCTGGCCCCTATGCAGAAGAAGGTTACCGACCCCTGCTCTAGACTGCTCTATGCATGCAGTCTATCCCCCAGCCAGGTTGGAATACAGGGCTACATAAATTACAGTCAAGCAAACACTGGGGGAGAGATTAAAAGGTGTGGAAGAGGAAAGAGGAGAAGGCTGAGGGAAATGCTAGGCTTAGGCAAAAGCAGGGTTTTCTCTAAACCTTGAGTGGGTCATGTTAAACCACAACAGGGTCATGCCCCGTGATGGAAAGTGGGCCTTACCACCAACACCATCCATTACCAATTTTTCTTTATGTTTTGTTAAAAGAAAGTATCTTTTAACAAAGAAGTATCTTCTTTTCTTAATATGACAAAAGCCATACATTATAAAGAGAGAAAATTCATTTCTAATATTTATGTACATGTGATACATTAAAGGCTGAACGGATTTCCTCACTGACTTCATTAGCTGTTGAGAAGACAGTTTTCTACTTTCATACTCCATTTCAAACATTCTTTAGTCACATTGTCATTTGATATATTAAGGATATAGTTTATCCATTATATTAAAAGGTTTCAAAAGTATTTGGGGGTTGTTTATTTATACAGCAGATTACTGTACAGTCTATTCTTCTTCCATCCCAGCTAGCAGGTCTGCAATTGCCATCACTCACTTTTTATTTTGAATCCAACATTGCGGCCAATCTGTTGTATTATTGTGTTTTCTTCATTGTCCTCCAATTGTGGTTAATTTTTTTTCCCCACCTAAATTGCAGTTGCTGTGCATTTTCCAGAGAAGTGCAGAGCTATTGAGGCTTTTGGGGACTGTGTCTTTAATTAGACGCACTGTGCCTTTAAGCCGCTTAGGCGGAGAAAGGCCGGTTAGAAATATGGTAAATAATAAATTAATTATTGTTTTTAATTATGATGTATTTTATTCTGTTTTTAACTTTGATTTTGTAATGCCGCCTTGAGTGCCTTCGGGCAGAAAGGCGGGGTAGAAATTCAATAAATAATAAATAAATAAATAAATAAATAATAATAAAATAATAATAAATAAATTAAAGGTTCTTCTTTCTGGCTTCTGACAGCGCAATCCTATACCCCCTTTGTGCTGGCGCTGCACTCTTGCACCGGCCAAACGCTGTCGCAAACGTGCCCTAAAGCGCTTCTGCAATGGCGCTGGGGTGCTGCACTGGCGTGAGCAGCAGTGCCAGCGCTCGGGCGCCACCGTGACCATCGGCAGCGCATCCAGCATTGGTGTTGCTCGGTTGGTGCAGGGCCTCCACGAGTGCGTTCCAGAGGCATTCTGGGGGCATAACTGGGTGGCGCAGTGGGCAGAGACGGCGGTTGTGATGCAGGACGGCTGTAGTGCCATATCCTAAAGCCCATCCCAGGCCAGGGTGGCCCCAATTCGGGCTGCTCCTGGACATGTTCCTCTGCGCCTACAAAGCAGCAGGTGCAGATCTGAGCAGGCCCATGGGGTGACTGGGGCTTACGCTGGTGCAAGGGGAAAACCTCCCCTTGTCCTGCTCATTGCTGCTGCTGCTGCCTCCTAATGGGCCTTGGGATATGGCCCTGCTATGTCGGCCTTACTAGGCCAGCATAGTGTAGGATTGCGCCCTGAGGATCCAATCCTATACCCACTTTCCTGGGAGTAAGCCCCATTGAACACAATGGAATTTACTTCTGAGTAGACATGCATAGGATTGTGCCCTGAGTCTCATTTCTTCCTGTTCAGCCTAAGGCATCACTAGTAATAAATTGCCCTTTAACTTTTATTCCTGTTCGCTGCAAGGGGGGAGCTTTAGTTCCCATCTCTTTAAATACCACAATTTCTCAATTGAAGCAAAGAAAATAGTGAGAGGAAACCACGAATGAAAAACCTCCAGGGGGAAGAGAAACCTTAAAACTATTTAAGGAAAAATTAAGGGGCAAGTCAGCACTAATGCTTTCCTATTCTAAACCAGAAGGTGTAACTTCTAAGGAAAGTTGCAGAGGACTTTTGCTGGATGGGTTACCTTCTGAGTAGGCATCACAGAAGATCATGTTGATGGGCCTTGTCAGAGATTATAATGATGCATCAATTATTGGAATTACTTCTTATTGGTGATTGGGGAAAGCAGAGTTTTCGCTAGCAGCAGATTCCCCCTTTTGTCTCACCCACGGGAACCTCCCTCACCCAGGCTGACTGCTAATAACAAAAGACACAGGCAGAGGCTTGGTAAAGATGCAAAAGAAAATAGTTTACTCACAGTTCCATTGGTTGCATATCTACAGCATCTGATTAGGATCAGAGGTACATCTAATACTTAGAAAAGGCAATGCCCTATAGCTGCATCGCCATGCGTGGAAGTATGCTCAAGATGGCGGAGGGCAGAGAGCCCCTCGTTGCACATCTTATCAGCTCGGTGGTCAGGATACAAAGAGACAGAGTTCAGGGTGCAAAGGAAGGAAGTTAAGGTCAAGGCCACACCCTCTGCAGGTATCACAGAGAGGGACAGGTAGAGAGGTCAAACCACAGGACATCAGATTTTTGCCTCTTGGACATTAGAGTGCCCCCTCTAGACAGCAGACAGAGTTATCCCAACTCCAACATCAATATCATGTGAAACCATAATTTCTAATTGTGGAACTCCTTGCCCCAGGATGTAATGATGATGTCTGGCCTATATGCCTTTAAAGGGGGATTGGACAGATTTCTAGAGGAAAAGTCCATCATAGGTTACAAACTATTATGGGCAGCGGTGTTATGCTGCCGGAACGCTGGGCGGGACATCCTGGTGATTGACAGCCTGCCCGTTACGTTCCTCAGCGTTATGCCGTTTGCGTAACGTACGCAAGCGGCGTAATTGGTTACGCAAACAGCGTAACGCTGCAGAACGCAACAGGCGGGCTGTCGATCACCCAGATGTCCCGCCCAGCATTCCGGCAGCATAACACCGCTGATTATGGGTATTGTGCAACTTCCTGGTTTTAGGAGCAGGCTACCTCAGAATGCCAGGTGCAAGAGAGTGGCAACAGGATGCAGGTATCTTATTGTCTTGGTGAGCCCTGAGGGCCTGAGGGATCTGGTGGGATGCTGTGAGATGCAGGGAGCTGGACTCTTTTCTTTTGTTCTTATGTTCTTAATTTATATTCAGCTTCCAGCTGGTGAAGGAAAAGCCATGCCTCAACAGCTTCAACCTGGCTGTAATGGTGGAAGCATCCTGTAATACAGCTCCATCTTATTTATTAAAAATGTAGCAGTGATAGGAAAAATGGGGCTTAAGAATATGAGGCCATTGAACAAGGATTGGGTACTATGCCAGAACGTCTAGTTTTGCCCTTTGCATTTATTGGGTACTTAAGGTCTAATGTGGTTTCTCTTTCTCTTTCTGTGTCAGGAGTTGACAGTGCTTTCATGGACCATTAATTATGTGTTGTAGGTGTTGAGTTCTTTTAATATTTACAGATCTAAGGGGACTGTTTGCTTTGAAATTTGCCGTCTCTCTTTACTCCAAAAAACAAACAAACTAGGAGGGGCCCAATGCTCTCTAGCTGCAAAGAACCAGTGTGGAAAGAGATGTGGACTTAACTTAGAAATCTGGGTTCAACTTCTTCCTCAGCAATGACATTCAGCGAGCAAGTCCCTGGGTCAGTTCAGACATTGTCTGTACATCAGTGGATTCCTCAACAATTCCAGCTTGCCTGAACTGGCTCCACAGAGAACCACTGAGTTCAGAGCTGGTGTGAGTCCTGTCTGTGTTGTTCGATCTATAGTGGCTCACTCTCTCTCACACACACACACACAACTACACCAATCTGGGGGAACATGAGTGATCGTGCACATGTCTTTGACTACAGAGTTGTTATTGGACCTTTCATGCATGAGCTCCCTGCAATGTGCCCTTTTCTCATTCCACCTTCTCTCCTATCAGCAGACAAACTACCCTGAAAGAACAGCCAATGACATGAAGACAATTGCCTTTTAAAGGGCTCCTTAATCGTCCATCTGGATGCCGCTTCTGCTTTCTGCCCTTCCAAAAGAACAACCCCAACCCAGTTGCAAAACCAGAGGCATACAGAAGTGGGAAGAAAACAAGCCATGGAAAAGTTTCATGTCTGTAACTGGAATAATTTTGCATAGGCTTTACTGTTTGGACTCTCTGACAGCCTGATTTAGCACTGCGGGGTTTTGTACTGTTGACATGACAACTGTTGAATATGTCATAAATATCCTCACAGCAGACATAGTATGTTTGCACTGCTTCTGTTGTATTGTATGTCATGTAGCCAAGTTATCCCTTTCTTCACTTGGCGGTACTCTGAAGCAGACATTTCCATAGGGGAGAGTTTTTCCTCCAATTTCCCTTTCTCCGTCAGGATCCCCCAGGGATCTGTTCTTGGCCTGTTGCTATTCTTTCTCTATTTTTATTTTATTATTATTATTATTATATTATTATTATTATTATTATTATTATTGCCGCCTTGGGTGCCTTCGGGCACAATAAGGCGGGGTACAAATCTAATAATAAATAAATAAATAAAATAAAATAAATAAATATATTATTATTATTATTATTAGTAGTAGTAGTAGTAGTAGTAGTAATAGTAGTAGTAGTAGTAGTACTTAATTTATATCCCGCCTTTCTGCCCCATGGGCATTCAAGGCGGCTTACAACAATAAAATACCATAAAATCACAATTTACAATTAAAAGCAATAATTAAAAACAACATTAAAATAATTAAAATTTAAAAACAACAAGCCCCGTGGATCCTAAAATATAAAGAGTCTAAAAAGCCAGCCAGGTGGTCAATAATTAAAAGCTTATTGAAATAAAAAGGCCTTCCGCCCCCGCCAAAATATTACCAAAGAGGGAGCAGTTCTCAATTTGAAGCGGAGGGTATTCCGAAGTTGGGGGGCCACCACCAAGAAGGCCCTATTCCTGGCCACCATCCCTCTCACCTCTCCTGGTGGTGGCACAGTCAAAAGGGGCCCCCAGATGACCTAAAAGTCTGGGCAGGATTGTATGGAAGGAGGCGGTCCCTCAAATACCCCGGACCCGAGCCTTAAAGGGCTTTAAAAGTCAAAACAAGCACTTTGAATCGGGCCCGGAACGGAACCGGCAGCCATTGTAGTCGCCAAAGCAACGGCTCGACAGAGTCAAACCGATGTGCCCCAGCAACCAACCGACCAGCTGCGTTCTGTACTAGTTGTAATTTCCGGACCGTCTTCAAAGGCAGCCCCACGTAGAGCGCATTGCAATAATCTAATCTAGATGTCACTAGGGCGTGACATTTACAGTCTGTCTCTGTGTGATTCTACAGTCTTTCTCTACAGTCTCTCTCTATGTGATTGTGTGAATTCCATGGCTTTCTCTAGTACAAATATGCTCATGATACTCTGCTCTGTCTCCTAGGGAGCAATCCTACCCAGCGCCAGAATGGCAGGGCTGGCCGGCCAGCGCCATATCCAATGCTAGGTTGGAGAGGCTGGAGCCTCCCCACGGCAAGGGAATGTTCGTTCCCTTACTGTAGGGGAGGCTCAGCCTCCCCAATGTGCTCCTCAGATCTGCACCTGCTAAACAGCAGGCACAGATCCGAGGAGACCACGCAGCCCAAATTGGGGCTGCGCGGCCTCTTGGACAGATTTAGGATTTGACCTTATGGCTGAATCTAGAGCCCGCCCATGCCCCGCCCACAGTCTCCCCCCCCACCAATCCCCATCCCGGAATGGGACGGAGCCTCCCTCACACTGACCGGCTTCGGACGGCACGAGGGAGGCTTGGTAGCACCAGCCCGAGAGCACTAGGGCCGACGTGGGGGTGCTGCTCGGCGCCCTCATGTCGGCACTACCGATGACGCATCAACGCTACCACATAACATCAACGCTAAGGGCGCGCTTGGATTGCGCTGCCCATCTCCAAACTTTCTCCCTGTCTCAATCCTACATCTCTAACTGCCTGTCTGACCTCCGTCTTATCAACTTGGATGCTGATCCAAGCAATGTCTTCTGAAGCTCAATATATCCAAGTTTGCGAGTCCAAGCTTATGCCTGTCTACTGAAAGGTAAGCCCCATTATAGTCAATGGGACTTACTCCCAGGAATGTGTGGACAGGATTGCAGCCTGACAGGGCAATCCTAGCCCTGATATAGCATTGTCAACGCTACATCGATAGCACCGATGCAGGGGCGCCAATCGGCACCCCTGTGTCAGCACTGATCAGCACCCCCGCGTCGGTGCTAAAGCAATGGCCACCGCAGACAGCTGGTGCGAGGAAGGCTCCATGCCTGGGCAGGAGTGTGATTGGCGGTGGGAGAGTGTGGGTGGGGGGAGGGTGGGACATGGGCAGAATCCGGATTCGGCTAAAAGGCCCATGCGAGAGGCTGCGTGGCCCTGATTTGGGCCGCACGGTCTCCTTGGATCTGCTTCTGCTGTTTAGCAGGTGCAGATCCAAGGAGCGCATAGGGGAGGCTGAGGCCTCCCCAATGGTAAGGGCACAAATGTCCCTTTGTGCTCCAGGGACTCCAGCCCTGCTAGGCTCCAGCCTCCACTATACTGTGCTAAGATTTGGCACAGGCTGGCCAGCCTTGCCAATCCAGCACGGTATAGTATTGTGCTCTAAATGCCTTATATTATGTCCCAGGCAGTGGTGGCCTGAGGAGGCTGTGTGCAGCCTTCCCAATCCTCAGATGGAATCAGAAGGCCTGCCAGAGGCCTTAGAAAAGCACATCTGAACTGGAAGTGCCTTCTAAGGCCACAGGGAGGCCTTCCCCTGCCTCAGACCACCGCCCTGACACCCCCAGGA
The DNA here is from genome assembly GCA_029204185.1 of Lerista edwardsae. Taxonomy (NCBI): domain Eukaryota; kingdom Metazoa; phylum Chordata; class Lepidosauria; order Squamata; family Scincidae; genus Lerista; species Lerista edwardsae. Next base: position 3,518,579 of record JAJKFI010000037.1, read on the forward strand.
GTCTAATGTTAAAACATCTTGTCCTTCCGTGCCAGATCCCTTAGCTATGCCACTGGTCCAATATCCCTCCTCTCCAGTGGTGTCATCTACTCACCAGTAGACGGTACGCTGGGCGGGACTTAGCGTGAGCGACAGCCCGTCCACTCACTTCCACTTTCTTCGCGCTCCCCGCGCGGCTTTCCCTCACATCGGAGGGAGCACCTGCTTGCCAGGGGGGATGGGTGGGGGGGCGCCGGGTGCCTGGGCGAGCAGGCGCCCCCTCTGAGGCGAGGGAAAGCCGCGCGGGGAGCGCGAAGAAAGCGGAAGTGAGTGGACGGGCTGTCGATCACGCTAAGTCCTGCCCAGCGTACCGTCTACTGGTGAGTAGATGACACCATTGCTCCTCTCCTCATATGCACTTTTCTTCCAGTGACAATGTCACCATCTACCCTGTAGAACATTTGGTTTTCTCTTTGACTACTCTCTCTTGTTTGGTCCCAATATTCAGTCTATTCTCATCATTATGTTTTCTTTTGCAAGGGGAAATAAAAACCCTTCTTCTCTGCCTTCTTGGCAAAAACTCTAGTACGGTGGTTCTCAAACCTTTTAGCACTGGGACCCACTTTTTAGAATGACAATCTGGCCGGGACCCACCAGAAGTGATGTCATGGCCGGAAGTGCCGTCATTGTTACACCAGAGCCTGTTGCTTTCCTGAGAATGCAGCAATAAGTTGGACTATTTCTCAATCATTTTCCAACAGCAAAGTGAATCAGAAAAGAAAAAAAGCCTATTTATGACCTTGACACAAGCAAAACCACTACATAGCACTCCCCCTTCCTATCTTCCCATATTTTCAATATGACTGCTCTAGGTGCTTTGAGACCCACCTGAAACTGGTTTGTGACCCACTGGTGGGTCCTGCCCCACAGTTTGAGAACCACTGCTCTAGCACATACCCTGGTCCACTTTGGCCTTGACTACTCCTGCCCTCTTCTAGCTGACAAGTGGGTTCTTTCATCCCCATCAAGCATTTTGCTACTAAATCATTCACGCATTGCTCTGATCATGTCACGACCTTCTGGATCCAGCACAAGCTCTTTGATCTTACCATCAAAGCCCTCCATGATCCTTCAAATTTCTCCCTTGCTGCCTCTTATTCTTGCAACTATTTTCTAAAATGTTTGCATGATGCTTCGTCTACTACTTCCTTTGAATTCCTTCTTAAAACCCTTTTTTCCCCCATGAAGGCTTTGGCACCCTGCCTTTCAGCCCAATCCTACTGGCCCTTGCACCAGTAGAATGCTAGTGGTGACTGCTACAAAGTACCATACAAAGTGCTGAGTAGTGCACTGACAGGATGTAGCAAACCAAAGCCTTTCTGCCTGTGTCATTGTCTCTCCTGCTGCTCACTGGAGCAAGTAAGCCAGCAGAAAAGGCAGGAGGGGGAGGGCAGAACGGCATGGGGAAGGGTGAAACTGAGCAGGGAGGCGACATAACAGGGGCAGGGAGGCTGTGGGAAAGGATGGATCCAGCAACAATTGCACATGCCGGATCCTCTTCCCTCTGGCAGCAGCTTCCCTATCCCTTTCTCTCCTCTCGGTGAACAGGAAACTTACACAGGTTAAGGGAATTTAAATCCCCTTTTCCTGCTGAAGCTTCCCAATCCCTCCCACTCAATTCAGTGTGCCCATTTTTGGCGCAGCTCCACCAGCGTGGCAGTGGAAGGATAGGATTGGCCTGCTAGTTCTCTTTCCCTGCTATAACTAAGGTTAAGCATGCCTAACTGAAACATTGTCATGGTCTTTCCTCTACTTAAAGGTAAAGGTTTCCCCATGACCGAATGGTCTAGTCGTGACCGACTGTAGGGGGTGGTGCTCATCTCCATTTCAAAGCCTGTAGAGCCGGCGTTTGTCCGAGGACAAGCTTCCATGGTCATGTGGCCGGCATGACTCCACGCTGTAGCGCACAGAACACGGTTCCCTTCCCACCAAAGTGGTCCCTATTTATCTACTTGCATTTAGATGCTTTCGAACTGCTAGGTTGGCAGGAGCTGGGACAAGCAACAGGAGCTCTCTCCGTCGCACAGGCTTGAACTCCCAACCTTCCGGTCGGAAAGCCCAGCAGCAGCGGTTTAACCTGCTGCACCACCACGTCCCTATACTCTATACGTCCCTATATGTCCCTATACCCTGTATCCTATACCCTATACGTCCCTACACCCACGTTCCTCTACTTACCCCTGCCTAAATTTCCCTCCTCTCCCTCAGTTGATCCCTTGCACTGAATGTGAGCCCCTCCAAGCAGTGTCTTGCCCTCTCAATCTTTTGTAATGCACCATGTACACATATAAATTATGTAAGTGCTATATAAATGATAATGCTTACTACATTTTCTTCCCACTTAACTTTATTATTATTATTATTATTATTATTATTATTATTATTATTATTATTTGCCTGCAAACTGCTTTGTGAACTTTGTGTTGAAAGGCACATATAAATACTCTTGATTGATTGATTGATTGATTGATGATTGATTGATTGATTGATTGATTTTCTTTCCAAAATGTTCTCCCCTATCATTTCAACTTGGTCATAATCACATAATCTGTGAAGTATTTGCCTAAAAGAAACATCAGTGGCCTCAATCCAGGTAAAGTGACAGGCAGCCCAGTCCTAACCCGAACCAGAATACAGAGGACAGCTGTGTTCCTCTGGATTGCACTCTAACTTAAATGTTATTGTTTTCAATATGAATGAGTCAGCATAAATGCTGGATCGGGGTCTGTCAGATTACTGGGCAGCTGAACATGATCATGGTTCAAGGTGATGAAAACTGTCGTCCAATTTTTTTCTTCTGCATCAGATTCTTTGGGAAGGAGGCTATTGTAGAATAGTATGGATGAAACTCCCAGTATCCCTAACATCTTCAGATAAGGTTAGCAAAGTCTGAAACCCTAAAAAACTGCCAATCAGGAGAGAATACCCAGTTAAATAGATCCATTATCTGACTCCCATGTAATAAACTTTCTATGTTTTCTAACTCCAACAGTTGTAGTGTTTGAAGGGTGGATAATAATCTATGAAATGTTCCAGTACCTCCCCAAGTCAAACATCCAGGATCCTGTGACTGAAGCTATGACTATTAAAGGGGTATAATAAAACTGATAGAAATGTATATAAATCTGTAGGGCAGCTACAACTCAGTGATTCCAATCGAGAGAGAGAATCATTATTTAATCAATGAACTGTAAATTAGCTGCTCTAGGAACTAACTCAACTCAGGTTTGCAATCCTAAGCACACTTTCTTGAGAGTAAGTCTCTTAAGAGTTCAATGGAAGTTACTTCTGAGCAGGCTCTTTAAGATCCCTGTCTTGAAGACCCCTGTGCACCTCAATCCACCTGTAAAATTGTGGGATGCACCCAAGTACACAATGGACTCTGTGTATTCTCACACTAAACAGATAGTTGATGCTATGTTGTGGGGAGAGGTAGTGTAAATTGTGGGTTTCAGGAACTCTGGCCTAATTTGAATCTCCTGCTATGTTCAAGGACCGAGAATAAAAATCATAAGAGGTTCTGGCTTTGCCCAAACCATCCCATTGCACCCTGCTCTTTTTCAATGTCATGATCTTGCATCATGCAAGTTAAGATGACAGAGGGCCCATCAGTTAAAATGCTTATAGATCGCGATGGCAGATCTGTATCTTGAATTTGCATAGCTTATACGCAATTAGAAAAAAAAAGCCACATCTCTTAATATGGTTCAACTTTTATAAGTATCCATACGGAAAGTACCAATGCTGAACTGATTGAAGGGAACTTTTCTTTGGGCTGTGGATGTGAATAAGCAACAAGAAAGAGGAAGATCTAATTACGAAGGAGGCATAAATATCAGATTGGAAAATGTCCTACCCAGGGTCTTCTAAACAGTTTTCTTTGTGTCCTGGCTAAGAGCACAGAGAGGATCACAGACCCCATCATCGCCCTGTTTACTTTGGGAACAATCAGCAATGTATGAATAATAATGGCACCTTCTGACCGTGACTAATTGAATCACAGCATGCCAGGGAGGCAATGAGAAGGCTTTGCTAGCTGCTAGTCTATCAATGTTGTTTTGCAAGCAGCAGCAGACAGTGACTGATGGGTGCTTGTGCATTTTCAAACAAGTAGTGTTAAATATTGCAACATGAGCATGTACGAGCCTGCAGTTTTTTTAAAAAAAGTACATTGTACTCCTGAATTAAACATTTTAAAAAAAGAAACAATGACAAAGTCTGATTCACATGTATGGTACCTCATTTATCTGAGTGGTAGGAAGTTCTAGGGGCTGCCATCACAGGCTTGCAACACAATCCCATGCATGCCTACTTAGAAGAAATCCCCATTGAATTCAATGGGACATACTCCCAGGAATATGTAGAGGATTGCAGTATTATGGTCCAATCCTATGGTGGCCCAACACTGATAGATCTCACACTTCTTCAGCATAAGGCCTCAACCACTGTTATGCAGGCTACTCCAACAGTGGGCAGCTCACTAATGTTGGTGTGGGAGTAGGTGAGCCCCAGGCCAGCAGCCAAGGCTGGCCTTAAGCCAATGTGACCAATGTCGTCACAGTGGGCCTCACACTTTGGGGGTCCCTGCACCAGTGCAGTGAGCAGATTGCCTGCTGCTGCAGATGGGATCTCTATGGGCTGTAGGGCAGTGGGGAACAGCTTTAGCTTGGGCCCTCCCACCTGCCCTTGCCTCCAAACGGCTCAAAATGGGCCTCCTGGAAGCAGTTAGTGGTGATGTCATAATGTCACCCCCAACTATTTCCAGGTGCCACGTGCAGCACCACAAGTGCTTATGTGTGGGGGCCCCACAGGGAGGGTGAGGGGCCCCATGGGAATGCCCCGCATTGGGCCCCATCAGTCCTAGAGCCAGCCCTACCAGCAGCCATCAAACACACTCCAGAGCAGGTAGGTCAGCAGCAGGGGCAGCCCAGGGGAGGATGTGGACAGTTTGGGGGTGGGAAGTAGTTGGGCCAGGGACAAGAGGAGGAGGAGGATCTTGGTGGCAGTGGCATACGCTGAGATCCTACCTTTCCAGCCTGACACATCCCCTGACTGTCCTCTGATTTATGCCAGCTAAATAGCCGGTGTGGGTCCCAAGAGGCCCACTGGAGGGCAGGCGTCCTATGGGTGTGGTAAGTTAAAAAAGATTTTTAACTTACCTTTCTCAGGCCTTCTGGTCCCTCCTCTCCATAGTATGCCATGCATGCTCCATCAGTGGTGCCACATTCTGTGGGCTGGCCGAGGATAGAATTAGACTGCTCGTTTCATTGTGGAGAAAAGACGCTGGAAACTCCTGATGGTTTTGAGATGTCTATCTACTATTACAGATGTTAAGTATGGTGGGAAATCCTTGACTGTTCCCTCTATTTTTGGTCATTTTTTCCCTCTATTTTGGACCCTTGTGACAAAGGCCCTACAGAGGCCTCCAAGGTACTTCAGTGTCCTTGAAAGGCCGCGGAGTCATCCTGATACAGTCGCCATTGTCCTGGGATGGTGCTCTTTCCTTGAGCATCTTTGTCTTCCCCTGGATCAGTAAACAAAGAAACTCTACTATAAATTGGTCCTTTGGGTCATGAAATCCATTTGATTTCCAAGAGTAGGAAATTCAGGAGCAATGGTGACCCAAAATATAGAAGCCCACAGGGAAAGTAGGGTTAACACCCACAAGATAAACAGGTGTGCCCCAGTATCCACTGATTCGGTATCCACAGTTTCAGTTATCCAAGGATACCATGGATACTGGGATGCCTATTAAAAAGATAAGTGAACATTAAACAAATCTTTTTTTACCTTGCTGCAGCAAAACCACTGATGTTCCCCTATCTTTAGAAAGGCATTCCCAGTATCCACGGTTTCAGGTATTCATGGTGGGGCTCGAATGGAAC
>JAJKFI010000037.1:3524512-3534965 GCA_029204185.1 Lerista edwardsae
GGGATTTTTAGCCATTTGCATGCACGCTCCTTGACACCCTTTGTTGCCCCCCTGTCCTCGAATGGATCAGTGGTTTGAGTCCTCCACCTTTTCACAAACTTCTGTTTTTGCTGTTTTATATACCTGGTCTCTATGCTCCTAGCAGGGGTGGAGCTAAAGTAGTGCAGGGGGTGCAATTGCACTGGGCAACAAGCTTTGGGGGGGGGGAAACAAGCTGAGCTTGACATTAGTGGCCAAAATTGTGAAAACTTTAGTATGTACTAATAAAACCATCATATTAAATATATGTCATTGGAAAGGTAATTTAATGCAGAATGCAATGAAGCAAACCAGAGTGTAATATCTTTTCTCTGTCAAACATTATAGCCAAAAAAATAGAGAAAACAAAAATACAACTGTGATGTCACTTCCTGTTGTGATGTCACTTCTGGGGCAACATTTTGCCCTCTTCACTTGGCTACACTTTCATTAGCTATGCCCCTGGCTCCTAAAAGGGGGTGAATTGCCATGTCTTTCTGACCATCACATTCTGTGACTGCTTTGTTTTATGGGGCTGCTCAGATTTGAGGGCTCTCTGTGAACCTGGCTTTCCCAAGGCATTATGTCTGGGGTTCTTTGCATTGGGTGGTGGCAACAAAGACCTATTCTTTCCAGCTATTCCCTGATTAACCAATATGAAGAGTGACATGGACAGCACACGAGATGGATACCATTGCTAACTGCTAGGTCCTGAGCTCTGTCTTATCTTACAAAGCAGAACAGGTGAGCTGTCAGAAAGATGTTTGTTGTTATGCCCTGCCTAGGAGGTCTCCGCCCAGGAGACCTCATGATGAGAAGGCTCTCCCAGCTGGGTGTTTTCTGCACATGCATGCAGAAAATATCCCAGAACTGAGCCATGCCCTAAGGCCCCACTGACCTTGGTCCAATACCCGTCCAATTAACAGACAAATATACCTTTAATATAAAAGGCTGGAGGAAGTGGCATTTGTCCTGATTCATCACAGAATTCGTTAGTTTCTATTTTGATAACATGTAGTATTTGCATCAAATTCTGTGATCTTGCATTTTAACTATCTGTTTAAAGTCAAGAATTAAAAAAATATGAACAGAGCTGAGTTATGCAAGTGATTTTCTCACACACTGGAAACGTTGACTTAGGTTGTTTGGATTGGCACCTACTCTAGCTGGAAGCTCTGCCTGTCTTTTATTTTATCTAAGCTATTTACACATTCCTAATCCCTCTTGCTGGCATTCTAGAAACGGAGACTAAAGTCAGGATGAGGAGAGAAAAGCATTGGCCTGGGCTCCTTTGGAGTGTAATTCCAGATCCCAATGAAGTTACTAAGTGGATCTTACTTTCTAGAGCACTTAAAGCACTGACGTGTATTACAAAGCATGATGTGATTATTTGGAAAATATCTGTAATGATCTATACAGTGTTGTCATTTTGTTACAGAGACTATTCAAAGCGGTGGCTCTCAAACTTTCTACCTCTGGGAAATGCTGTTATAGCATGGGGAATATCTGTGGTGGGCAATCGTAAATTGAGAGCCCAATCCTATCTGCATAGGAGTGGCGGGTACTAAACATCCACTGCTGTATCCTGTGCGGGATACAAGCGGGCTGAAGGTCTCCTCTGGGGAAGGGGATATCTGTTACTGCTCAAGGGGATATCTGTTAGTTTCTGCTCAACCAGCCTGCTCAGTGGAGCCCTAGCAGACCCAGACACAACAAGCCCATGAGGGGTTATAGCAGTTGGCAGAAGAAGCTTCCGCTGGTACCATCCCAGATCTTCCCCTCCCCTGTTCTACCCTCTTTCCACCCTCTCTCCATCCTAGGACTCCTTCCCCATGCCCTCACTCCAATCTCCCCAAGCCCCATGCTGCTTGGCACTTACCTTCTTTCCACCAGTGGCCAGGGTTCTCCCCCCCCCCCCCGGTGCTGCTTACTCATCAGATGGTGCAAACATGCCTTGCAGCATATTTGCAATACCCACCACCAGCACTAGGGCTGCAGCACTGGCAACATAGGATTGGGATGCCTGTGAGGTTCCCTTCCTGAATTGTACAGTTATATGGTCTGTTAGAAGCAAAGCAGTTGCTTTAAGCTAGTTCCACTTTCCACAGATGATATTAGTTCACAGTGATGCCACTGCAATTCATATTTCCTGATTCACAAACACAAGCCTTGAGGGTTTGCATTACATGCAGTTGTGGACTCAGCCAACGGGCTGCCTAGGGATAGAGGAGGAGGAGTCCACCCCCTCTGCTGTTTTCCCAACCCCATGTGCCACTCTACTCCACCCCCACACCATGCCAGGCTGAAATTAAAAATTTTTAATTTCGAAGCCATACGATGGCAGGGGCAGACGGGAGGGCTGAAAAACGCTCACCTCTCTGATAGATGAGCCGCCTTGTCCCACCACTCTCCTCCCACCCCAGAAGCAACGCGCCTGGGGCTTTTGCCCCCACCCCACCCACAATGGTAGGTCTGCGACTGATTACATGCAATGTAATGTTTGCCTCAATGTTTGCATGAGGGAAGCATTACAACCCCCATAATCCTCTTGCTTATATTAATCTAATTGGGTACAATTTCAAATTCTCACCCTCTCTACCTACATGGTTCCCAAACCCTCAATTTCCCATCCATGCAATATTCCCCACTGAGAGAGCAATCCTAAACTAGAGTTAATCCGGCATAAACTAAGCCAGCAAAGTTTGGCCAGCACAAAGGCCACCATAAAGCATGTTTAGACTACTCTCGGAGTCAGGGAGGATGGCTCACATCTGTGTGCTGGCCTCTCTGACTCTGAGAGTGATCCAATCATACTTTACAGTGTCCCTTGTGCTGAAAAACCTTTCCTGGTTTAGCTTATGCCAGCCTAACTCAGTTTAGGATTGCGCCCTAAATTCAATGGGACTTATTTCTGAGTAGACATGTGCTGGATTGCGCTGTTGATGCCTGAAGACAACTAAAATATTTGCACCATCTCATGGACTCGTTAGTGCTTTTTGGTTCAATTCTTCAGCTGAAGAACTCGACCTTTTGCTAGACAGCCAAGCATTGTAATGTACCTCACACCTGAAGTTCAAATTGCCTCCTACTGTCTCATCAGAGTCCATCATCAACAGCTCCAGTGTGACTTCACCAGCAAAGGATAAAGACACCAGTGAAGGAACCAAGAGGAACCCTCAGGGTCACTAAATAACCTTGAGTGCTGGGATGGGGGTTGAGGATGTAGCTGTGCAGTGCCACTTGGTCAAAGAGTGAAGATGCACAGCACAAAATTGGGATGGGTATCAAGATTATTTTAACATAAATACTGGGTTTGTGAATGTGAGTGAGTGAGTGAGTGAGTGAGTGAGTGAGTGTGTGTGTGTGTGTGAGTGAGTGAGTGAGTGAGTGAGAGAGAGAGAGAGAGAGAGAGAGAGAGAGAGAGAGAAAGAGAGAGAGAGAGAGACCTCTGTAAGAATATTTTGATTATGCCATTGATTATGCCAATAGCTCACAATTTACCATATAATTTTAAATGCCTTTTATTCCTTTCCTTCCTGAAACATGATGGAATGTTTTAATTTGGTGAAATAAGGGGTGTTCCAAGTACTCTTAAACTAATTGTTCATCTTTTCTTGTTTGTTTTCTTTCTTTTCTTTACAATCTGTTTGCATGTATGATGAAATTGATCGTCTCCTGGTGATTATTGTGCACACTGACTCAGATTTATTGTCGAAAAGAAATCTTTTGGGAGGCCTAGAAAAATAATACAAACTCATGTCAAATAGTTTCTACCACTTCCTTCCAAATATTCTGAACTGCAAGATAATCTCTGCACATGTATTGATCTTCTGTGACTGCAAACCCAAAGCAGCGATATATATCCTTTATTCTTTGATTGACCTAGTTGAATTTTAGATAAGTAACATTCCAATTATATAATCAGTGGAAGTGACTTCCCCTCAAATTTGTTAGCAACACTGTAATTAAACTTATATTAAACTCACACATGAAGTTTGCATTCCATTTCTGAGCAGTGAAACCTAACCCCTCCCCTCAAAGAGGACCTTACTATATTTTCTCTGAGTTATCAAGGCTTTCTTCCTCTCATCTCCAGCGAAAAACAGATTATACAGTTTGGATAGGAGACCTTGTCATTTTCATTTCACTCTTACAGCCCAATCCTATCCGCCCCACCCAGCTGATGCAGCAGTACCAAAATGGCTACTGCTACATTCTGTGGTGGAGAGGGCAATTGCCCTTACCCATGGATAAGCTTCTGCAGCATGTTGTGGGTACTTGGACCTGCACTAGCTAAATAACTAGCACAGATCTGTGTGGACCAGCTGCATGGGACTGGGTTCAAGAAAAGGACTAGGATTCATTAGCCACTGTTGCTGCTGAAGCTGTCCCCTTCCCAGACCCAATCTGTCCACCCCGGCTCCCTTCCCATCCTGTTTTGCCCATCCCGTTTTGCCCTCCCCATCCCCTCCCACCTCTCCCGCTGACTGACCTGCTCCAGCAAGCAGTGAGAGGTGAGGCAACGCAGGTAGGAACTTACAGGCCTTCCCACGGGTGCTCCTGTTGAGTAGTGTGCTGTTGAAGCACCTTTTCCGCCTGCGCTGACTGCCATTAAGCAGAGGAGCAATGACGATGCCATAAGATAAGTCTAGGATTGGGCTCCGACTTTTTCAACTGGAATTGTGATGATGGTGAAAGCAAGTTGCAGAAAGCAAGCAAAGTTCCGGAACAAAGAAGAAGGATGAAGCATCATCTGACTTCTCAGCCTGACTATGAATGTAATTCTAAGGAGGCCTCTGAAGAGAACTAGAGAAAGATAGCCGTAAAAAAGAATACACTTTGGCCCAGAAGGTTTAGAGTTAATTTCACTTCAGCCACACCACAAATTCATAGGGTGATTTTAGGCAAGCTGTTCCCTCTCAGACCCCTAAACTTTCATTGTGGGGGTAACAATCCTGGCTCTCCTTGCAAGCCAGCTGTACAGGTTGCAGAAATGATCTGACTGGAGAATATTCAGTAGCTAGAAAATGCTTTTTAGAAATATACCAGGGGTATATAATAATATATACCCTTAATACACAATAATATATTGTTATACCAATATAACAAATGTGCCTTGTTAAAGTCAGCCCGCTTAGTGTCTGTGGGTGATACTTAAGCAAAGAGACTTCAGGTAGACTTGAGACTAAAAGCTGGACCAGGTCTTTCCCTCAGAATTATTATTGCTCTGATTATGAGCCCCTTGCAGGAGCCACCACAAGGGAGGAAAGCTTTTCCCTGGAGGCACTGACTGATGCTGTGATTCGAACGAGTCCCAGAATAGACCACGTGAGTCACTTAGCAGCAGTTCTGGAAGCTGGCACAGTGCAAAGGCACCAATCCAGCATCAACCTTCTGTGAGGGTGCTGTTTTATTTGATTAAGAACAGGCTAGGAAGTTCACTAAATTCTGTGTAAATCCTGTCTCTCTGAATACTCTTAAAAGCAACCATTGTGATTTATGTCCTCTTTGTGCCCTCCGTCTGTCAGAGCAGAGGTGCCAGCTGCGGGAATCCAGTCCAAAACAGTGAGCGCAAGGTCTGGGTATAAGTCAACAGAAGCTTGTTTATACAATGGAAGCCAAATGAAAACCCTGCCATGCTGTGGGCCAGCTCTAATGATCGTTCTCCAGCAGGAAATGCTGCCTGGGCACAGACTAGGACTGATCGTCTTCTCCTCTGCCTGCAAAGGCCTGGCTGACAGCAGAAGGACTTTAATGAGGACCTGGAGCAATAAAAGGCCTCAGGAGAGGAAGTTGGGACTCGACCTGCCTCATGTGTTGAGTCATTCGGTGCCCCACCCAGGAACTGGAGAAGTGCCCTTGTGTTGAATGCATGGCTTAAATCACCATGTTCAGATACACAATCCTTCAGTGTGATGTTGAGGGCCCAGTCCTATCCTCTACCAGCCTATAGCACGTCATGCAGCTGCACACTGCATGCTCAGGGGAAGGGGCAACCAAACCACCCAGGAGAAGTAAGTACAATTTTTTTTCTTACTTCTCCATAGGTTTCCTGCCTTCCAATAGATCTCCTCAGGCCCATACTAGCTATTTAGCTATTGTAAGACCAAGAAAACACAGGGGGCTATTCAGGGCAGGGAAATGGAGATGTGATCTCAGCCTGTGTGGCTCTCACCAGGATTCCCCTCCTGCTCCTGAACTACCTGCTCTACCCACTTCCCACCACAAACCACCCCACTCCTCCCGAAACCACCTCCCGCCACCAAAGTACCAGCCCTGGAAGGGCATCGATCTGCAAGCCACTGTCAAGTATGTGGGGTCTCCGGCTGTTTGCACTGGCAACCCTGGTGTGCACGACAGCTTTTGTGCCATCAGTCCATGATTAACAATAGTACGTCACAAGACTTACAGTCCATGACTTACGGTAGTACACCATACACTCCAGATAAGGTTGGGTTGTCAAACCTGCTAAATGCAGAGAAACACATGCTCATTTCTGACCCTTGTTCTTTCATATGCTGAAAGAAAACACTCAACAGTATTTTTCTTTCCACAGAATTCTGGGGGGTGGGGGGATCAGTATCCACCAAAATATGGCATCTCCCACTGATGGCCACCATTTATCCTAGAATTCCCCAGAAGGATGTAACTCCCAAAGCATGTGGAAGAAAATCAATCACTAAGACATAGCCACAGAAAAGAGCTCTTCCATTCCTGTTAAACTTTAAGTGTGAAGAAACAAAGCCCAATGCTTTGCAGTGCTACAGGGGAACATCTTCCACCCACCCATCCCCAATTACCACAATGATTGGAGAGCGCCAATGAATTGAACAGCACGTATCAGAATTTCTCTAGCATTTATTTTCCAGCCAGGACATGTTAATTCCTAAAATCTCTCTTCCTGGTGCTAAGGGATGCTGATTGTAAGTGGACTAATTCAATCAGGGAAGTTCCATGTTAGAATCTTTTTAAAAAAAAAAAAATTTCTTATGAACCTTGTCTCTGATCTCAGGTAGAGCATGCGACTGTGTGTCTGTTTTTTCTTTCTTTATCTTCAATAAACCTTTCTTAATTAAGATTGCAATCCTATCTTCACTTACCTGGGAGTAAGTCCCATTAAACACAGTAGGACTTACTTCTGAGTATAATGCATTGGCTTGTGCTGTAAAGTAAACCAACCTGCCTAATTCTTTACCTGAAGAGCAGTTGACATCTGCATCTCCTACAGACATCCTCATCCAAATGCTATCCTGGGAGGTAACGAAAGAAAGTGTATGTATGTGTACCATGTATGTATGTGTAGAGAAAAGAACAATTAAGAGAACTGTGGTCCACCAAATGCCTCAGGGAACACACAAGACATTCCCCTGCATCTGGCTTTCTGAGTAACCTATTACCCTTGTGCCCCAACCCCGAGTGAAGACCCTGGATGACCACACAGGAGAGGGTGACAGCTAATAGGAAGGAAGGCTACCTGCCCCAGCTGAGAAAAGGCCCTAAGTTTGCATTGTGACCATAAATGCACAACGTTTATCATGTCAGAGACATGATATCTGTGACACAGGTGCACGTATCTGGAGCGGAACCATAGCAAAGGATGGTGCCCAGACTTTTTATCCAGAAGGTTCAGAAGATCCCAGATCTCTCCAGTTCAAAGAACCTCATACAACAAGGATGCAAAGGATCTCCTAGAAAGCCCCTAACAGTTGGGGTAGACAACCAAATGCTAGATGGGACAATGTTTTCAATATCAAATGTTATATCTAACATATGAAAGTAGTATTTTTGAATCTTCACAAACATTTCACCACAATCTTGTCAAAGAAACCCTCATGGAGGCCACAATTTTGAATAAACAACCCCTACAGGGTGTGACTGGCATCCCAATTGATGAAGCACATAACTTGCTTCTAGCAATTAACTGAATGGATGGTTTTCAGCAGACGAGGCCCTTAAAGTACTATATAATACCCATTCTGGACCATAAGGGCAGATCAAGCATTACCTGACGTATATGATCTCCCAAACTCTGGTTGGTAGTTTGTCTCTCTGATGTAGGGGTATTTTTAGTCGGTATTTAAATAGGTTTTAATAGACATTTAGTAGGTTTTAAGCCTTCTACTTTAGATAGAGTATGCTTTTAACCTTCATTTTAGTAGGTTTTAGTCTTCTATTTTAGGTCTATTTTAGGTTAGTTTAGATCCTGTAGGATCTTTACCAGCTTTTAATTTCTTCTCTTTTCGTCTTTGATGATGCCCTTCATAAGTGAGGACAAAACGTCAGGGAGGTCAAAATAGTATGGAACGTGGTCTAGAACCTTGGAAGCCTGTAATAACAAATGGATCAAGCATTGTGTACAAACAATCAGAGAAAAATTTATGGTGATCCTGACAAAAAGTATGGTGGCTTGAATCCTGACTAATCACTTTGCTTATGGCCATTGTCTCAAGGGGAAAAAAAGAGCTTCTACTCATGCAAGAACTTTTTCCATTCATGGAAGGTGCTCCTGTGAGCAGAGCAGCCAGCTGAGATCCAAGAGCATTTGTTTGCAAGCCCTATTTGGGCTGAATGGGAGCCATGCAAGAACATCTTTGTGCATTTGTCTATCTCTTATTCATTGCATCCGGCCATACAGAGGAGGATTCTCTAAAGGCTTGTGCCCCACAAGCTGCCTGTTTGTGCAAGTGGCCTTTTGCATTGGTTTCAGCACAGAACCCTTCTTTGTTGTTCCATTTGAACATGGCCCTGTCAAAACTCAGAACAGCAGGGCCCTAACATCATCTTGACTATATGTACACTTGGTCAGGCTGTGTAAACTTTGACATGTGGATGTCAATCTTTCTCATATTTGCAGATGGCTTTATCAGAGTGTGATTAGTTTCCAGAACAAATTTGAGCAAAAGAAAACATTACCTACAGTATGTAAGCCAACAAGACCCGCTAGTTTTCAGATTTGTCTATTTACATGGGCACTGGCTGTTTTGCTAAGGCTCTCTAAAAGGGACGGTAATTGAACGGTGCCAGTATGTTCGTAGAAGATGATGAGTTGTAAAGGTTTTATAAACAAGCAGGGTGGATTTGGCCATCGCCTTTTTTCCCTTGTAATGTTTGTTAATCCCATTCAGCAAGTATGCACCTAACACAGAACAAATACTCTAGAATTTGGAGGTGTCAATAGTGTAACTTTGTTTGTAAAATCGTTCTCCGATATCATCAGCAAGTTTACCAAATGTCCCATGGCCAAATATAATAAAAGTGTTAAGTAAGTGCTTGCGGAGAAACAGGGGGAAACATCTTTGCTTGCTATTTTTAGTCCTGCCCTTGTGTTTGTTAAAGGATCACAGCAGATAAAACGGACAATGACTAATAAATTCAGTCATTATCCTTATATGTTTGTTGATGTGTGTGCGGCTTGCCGATTCATTTAATGTATGAAGGGGGAGTGTATTTACTTTCAGTGGATAGCTCATTCAGTTCACTGGAGGGTTGTGTATGAAAGACTCCAGGTTTTTAAGGCATCCTGTAGAGGAAGAAGAAAGTCATACTTGAAAGCCTGTAGCAGTTTTGTTTACAAAGGAACCTGAGGAATGTAAAAAAGAATGGCAGATAGAAGTTAGTGCCCTAGCTATATAACAGACACATGACATTTAGGACCAAATTAAATGGAGATACATGATTATGTCTCTGTCTCTGTTTTTTTTTTTTTTTTAATATAGGAATAACAAGGGATCAGGTCATAATGCAAGGAGATGGGGATTGAACCCTTTTCCCACACACCATTCCCCCAGTGAAAATCTATGTATGTCTTTTCCTGCTTGGGGGGGATTTTCATCAGGAAAATGGCACAAAGGAAGGAACCACACAACTCCCCGATGTCCTGATCCCCACACCTGCTAGCTGCAAAAAAAAAAAAAAGACAATGAAAGAAACAGGGATACATTTGCACATCTTTGTTTTCATTTCTAGGCTGTCCTTTATTTCTCATTAACACTTGCCTAGTTACATCTTTGTTGAAGCCAGCAACTGCTAAAATAATCTGGAAATTGCCCAGCAACCTAAAATAATGCATATACAAAGAAATCATTCAAAGAATTACAGCACATTTTCACATTAATTCAGAACCAGAAAAATGATGTATCTAGGAAAAAATATTAGACAACAATACAACCAATGGTAAGTACTTGTCAATCCTGTTGGTTTAAAAGAGTGAGTTAAGCATATCCCTGTGTCTTTCAATAAAAAGAGATAGTAGTTAAAAGTGCTTAATTTTGGTTGGATTGTGCCCATTGTTATAAGTTTAATAATTTATAACATAGGATTCAGCACCCTATGGCCTCAATCCTATTGGTGCCTAGCACTGCTGGAGCAAGTGTTCCAGATGCAAAAAATGTGTGTGTGTGTGTGTGTGTGTGTGTGTGTGTGTGTGTGTGTGTGT
>JAJKFI010000037.1:3534975-3556672 GCA_029204185.1 Lerista edwardsae
GTGTGTGTGTGTGTGTGTGTGTGTGTGTGTGTGTGTGTGTGTGTGTGCTTCCTTCCTTGCTTGCTTGCTTGTGCGCGCGCGCGCGCGCGCGTGCGTGCACATCTTTCTGGGGATGAAGGTCCGTAGCTGTCATTAGATTCTTAAAGGCATCCTTAGGCCCCGCCCAAAAGGCTACAACCCCCTAGCCTAGGGTACTGCAGAGAAAGGCTATTTGTATATGCAGAGGCTCTCCCAGACTTGCCATGTGTGGGGTGGGACCAGCTCCCTCTAGTTGAATTCAGATGAATGGTCTAAATTGGACTATTGTGTCCTGCTCTGGAGGTTCCACACACTTTGAGGTACCTTTTTCCTCGGATCCTAGCCATGGAAATGTACATAAACTTCAGATACAGCTATAGCCATAGAATGCAATCAAATCCTACAGTTCTCTTGCTATACTCAACTCACATTTTGTGGATGACCCACATGCAAGTATATTGTGTATCTTCTCATTTAGCATATATATGTGGAGCTATCAATCCTATCCTTTTCCCCTCACCTTTTCAATTACAATCAAAAGAAAACCCCTAACCTAAAAGTGTGGGCACAATTCATTGGGGCATAATTCATTCACACACTTGGTTGAATCAAGTGGGAACTGCCCAAGAGAAATAACCTTGCGCAGTTCCCGTGCAGTTTAATGGGGCTTGCCCAGGAGAACTTCCCAATGGCTTCTATCCCTGGTGTTTCTCCTATGTTGTTGTTGTTTAAAAAAATAAGAATTTGATTTTAAAATATAAGGATAGTATTTGCTTGGTGAATACATGTGTATGAAGCTACCGACAACAATGCCAGCACTTGGGGTTAATAAACACACCCTGTCGTTTGCAGTATTGATGGCAAAAGGAGATGAAATGGCTGTGACATTTAAAGGAGGAATTTGTGAACCACAAATATGAGCATGAGTGACACAGCATGGCAGCACATAAAATCAATACAAATAACCTAAACCTTAATACCTTGATCCTAGGGAAGAGCGCTGCATTATCAGAGACGGAAGAGCAGCATCGGTCCTGGATTTGATTGTTGTGTGTTATTGACTAACTCGCACAAAGAGGCACAGAGCCAATAACAATTAGGATATTTTTTATTGGGAGACTATCCCCCACTGCTTCACTTTGAAAGTGATTTCAGGGTCTTTATACTGCTTTAGAAGTAGTATTGAAGCTGTCTAATTAGGGGTCTTTGGGACATTCTGCCCTCCCCATGTGGGGTGGAATGGCATGCCAAATATGGGGGGGGAGATGTGCATACACACTTCTCCTTATGCGATGGGCAGGTTAATTGAATGGTATGTTTTTATGTTTTCACACATCCAAAGAAATGCCACTCCTGAAACGATGACAAGTTGCATGCATTGATGGGCTCCAGTATAGTCAGAACCTGTCCATGATCTGAGCTGCATTGTTGGTACAATCCTATTGTGCATCTCTGTTGGCAGAACCAGTGCCGACTGTCACCAACACAAAGCATATCAGGACAGTGTAGAAGTTAGCAGTGCCAATGGTGTGCCATCCTGTCTGCACCAGCACAGGGCCCAGCAAGCAACCAGAGCAGGAAAGCTCCGTGCTGAACAGTGGAAGGACAAGGAAAGAGTGGGGAAGGTGGGGAGGATGTGTAAGGATGAGGAGGAGCAGATTGGACCCAGGAGGCAACAGGATTGATGGCGCTGGTGTGCATCATATCCTACACCCCTTTCCAGGCCAGATCCATTGACACAGATCCACTCGAACTTACAGTATATCCACAAGTGCAGGTCTGAATAGACCTGTTGGTTCCCAGTAGGAAAGATGTCCCCTGGTTGGACATGGCTGATGGAAGTTAGAAGTTGAGAATCCTGGTAAAAATGGTACAGAAGGCTTTTTGAGTTACTAGGTGCATCACTTTGTGCCATTTTACTGATTCAACATAGCTGAAAGGCCGAAACATTTATTATTGTAGAATACCACAAAAGCCAATTTGCAAATTCCTGATTGCTCATTTGTTTACTAATTTGCGCTTCAGCTAATTCCAGCTGGATGCCTCTGGTGTGAATTTGGCACAGCAATATGAAAGTGGGAGAGAGGTTTTCCTGGCCACGGGCGAAGTGTTATGCTCAATGTCACAAATGTGAATAGCCAGAGTTTTGAAAGCAGGGAAGCCAGAGTGGAGGCCCTGGAAAGGTGAAAGCCGCCATCGTTGTTTGAGTTCTGTTTGTTAATGTGTGTACAGAGGAACTCTGTTTGTTTGTAGGTCCTTAGTAGAAGTGTGTCTAATGTTGACTTTCAGAGTCTAATATTGTTTGAATTTTCTATCATGAGCCACATCGCCAGAGTGCTCTTTTCCTTTGGTGTTTGTACATTCATTACCTTTTTAAATGTCTTGAAGTAGTAAACAGTTAATTCTCTCAGCTATTCCATTGTTAGTGAGAATACAATTACAGATACTGGGAGAGGATCCCATCTGTGTATCTTTTGCAATCGATATTTTGGTCACCGAAGTCGAAAGCACTGCACAGCCTTTAATCACAACCACATAATATTACTAAAATTGCAGAAATACAACAGCTAATAATAGAGGTTAGGACAGAATCCACTGGGACTGCCTCAACTGGTTTATTTGTTTATTTTTTGTGATTTATTTGAAAGTTAATACATTGCCTCACCAATAAGGCACTTGAGCCAATGTGCAACATATATACATACACATTAAAACAAATGCAATATTAAAACCCAAACTGCAGACATCACAGCAGATAGCAACAAATCAAAAGGAGCAGTGATAGTATAGACACCACAAAGGACCACTGATCTGGAGATTCTCTACTTGCAGTGGCACCATGGAGTAAGTCCTGGTTTCTGCTCTCAACCAAATGAATGCAAAGCAGCATCTTTCCTAAAGATTCTATCTGTCGTGAAGACCCTTTTGGGAATGGATAGTCCCTAAAGCACTGGTTCTCACCATGGGTTGTGATCCCACCAGTGGTATAATGACCCAATTTTTGGTGATTCGCGAAACTGGCAAGGCAGATTACGCAATGTGCATCAAGGATTAAACAAGCTACTACTTGTTTAACTACAAGCACTACAGCAGTGCTCCCTTCAATCACCATTACTGTCGGGGAGCACTGCTGCTCAAATACCACACATCTTGATTAATAAATCACGCAGCAGCCGCTAGGACCTCTAAAATGTTTGAGAACCACTTCCCTAAAGTATTTGTGGTCTAGATTATTAGTATTTCATAGATCAGTATGGATCATGCTCAGAGATGCACCTGCAGCCAGTATAATGGTGAGGACACTGCTGGTCTGTGCTCCCTAGAAGAACCATATCTCACCAGGAGGTGTAAAATAATATTCTTTGTATTAGGACAGAGGTCTCCAAACCCCAGCCCATGTGCCGTATTCAGCACTCTGGAGAATTTTATCCAGCCCGCAGAGTTCCCTAGCCTCTCAAAGCTAAAAACAGCTCAAAAGACGCACTTCCAGGTTTTCCAGCATTGGTACATACCACATTCTGCCACTAGAGGTGCTGAATGTAATGCAAAGTATTGGAAAGAAATTATTCCATTCCATTGCATTACATTCAGCACCTCTAGTGGCAGAATGAAATATATACTGATGTTGGGAGACTTGAAATATAAATAAAAGTTATATATCTACATTTAAAGTTAATATCTAACTTATACAGAACAGAAACGTGGACCAAAAAAATGCTTGGGATTTGCATCGTAGGCTGCTTATGCTTTTTTCAAAATCTATTTCCCCCTCTTCCTGGTCAAGTCAATTTTGCCCTCTCCTCCCCCAATCCAGTGCAGTGCAGTGCCCCAGAGCTCCCACCAATCTGGCACTGACACTGAGACGGTGTGGTATGATGGTTAGAGTGGTGGACCAAGAGACCTTAGTTTGAATCCCTAATCAATCCTCACTGAGGAAGAGCCAGTCAATCCTCACTGAGGAAGAGCCAGTCACCATCTCACCAGCTTGTGACCAAAGGAAGCCAGTCAGCCATTTTTAGTAGCCTACAAGGGGTTTCATAAACCTCCTGTTTCTACTACCTGGCTCCTACTGCAAAAACAGGAGATTGTCAGAGCATAATACATGGTGAGTGGGATATATTTGATTTAGTGGAGTCTGATTATTCTGTTGGGGTGGGAAGATAAGCTTTAGTGAATGGATGTTTATATTGGCATACCAAGGAAGACCTTTGAATTAGTGGTCTGCACAAGTTCTTCCCGATGGTCAGTCTGTTCTGTCATGATTGGGGTAATCTTTGGGTAACACTGTTGAGCTGCACTTAGGTAGCTTTAGCACCTGTTAATAATGATGCCTCTCTTTATATCTTAAGATGCTCTGGGGACCAGGCCCTTTTGATATGCCTGGACAAGGCCACTTCTCAGGCAGTTGCATCATATATTTTTTCCCTATACATAAGGGGGTTGGAAATGTGGCAGGCAGCAGAAGCTGGAAGAGACCTTGCTCTGGTAACAATACAGTTTCCACACTCTTTTATATTGCGTGATTTCGGAATGATTACAGTGGCACTGGAGAAATTAAACATGGAGAAAATAGCAAGAGAAAATGCACGCCTAGACCAAAAATGAGCAAAGTAAGGCCTGGAGGAGGGATCCTTCTACTGTGAGCCTCTAATTCAGCCCTCCAACTGTACCTTGTCAATTTGCCAAATGAATCAACCAGAGATAAACCTATATCTTTAATCTCTCTTTGGCTTCTCAAGCCTGCACACAGTGACTGAGCAGTCCCAGGTCAATGCAGATCTCTGACATCAGAAACGCATGTCCACTCAGGGCCACTCAGTGACTTTGTGCTTCCACATTGCACCACATCACTCCCTTCCCCGGACATATTGGGGTAGAAGGTTCCTTGGTGACTGGAACTGGGTACACTGCCACAGGGATGACTTAAATGGGAGTATCTGCAGAACAAGGAGGAGGGGATGCATCCAGCTCAACCAGAATAGCTGCACCAGTTTCTCATAGTTTAACAAGAGTTTTAAAGACAAAATCACCTCTTCAGAGCTCTTTCCCCCCCCCCGCCCGCCCCACACACATACATACAGAAAACAGGCAACTTTCCCTGCCTCAAACCCTCCAATTCAAAAATGAATACGACAAAGGGAAAACAAAAGTGAGCAGTGAATGCTTTGTGTTCAAAAACAAATAGAACGCCAAAAAAAAAAATGTTTACAGAACTGGAAACAAAGCTATGATGCAAATTTTAATGCCAAGTATGCATTATAGCTAGAGGTGTTTGAAAATGGTGTTACTTACTTTATTCAGAAGCAAACCCATTGGGTTCAGAAAGACTGAGGGCCCGATCCTATCCAACTTTCCAGCACCGATGCAGCCCCAAGGTAGGGGACCAAATGTTCCTTTGCCGTGAGGAGGCCTCTTCCGGCAGGATGTAGCACAAGCCCAGTTGGCACAGCTACAACCGGGCTAGAATGTTGACTAGGATTACCTTAGGATGTAATCCTATTTTACTGGAAATAAACACCTCTAATTACAGCCTTTTGTGTCATTTCCTTACCTTAATGTAGCCAAAAAATTTGCCCAGACCAAAATGTTTGCCCAGCCCCTGATTTAGGTATCGATGAGATAATGGAAGATTAATGAAAGTACAACAGGAGCTTAATATTTTACTGTGGACTTTCATCAGCTGCTCCTCGCTAAGGAAGGGAAAGCTGCCCTTTGATGAATGGCGAATGAGCAGCCCATAAAAAGTCACATATGCTCAACATGCGCAAGCAGGCTATGCCCTTGCAGATGTTTGCTTTAGCCTTGATAATGAATCAGGAGCCACCCGATTGCAAGGAACAAGTAGAACAGGTATAGCCCTATTGCCAACTGTTTGGATTAAGCTACAAAACGTTTGCAGTCTTTTGATAGGCTGTGGAATACAGTTACTGCTGCCCTTGATACCAGGTAGTACATACTCTGTTAACCCTATCTTTGTCTTTGCTCCTCCTTCATCAGACACTTTTACTGCCTTATATACTGTCCTGACTGCATAGAGATTGACTCACACAGTCATTTTCAAAATTACATTTTGGATGTAATCAAATCAACTCTAGTTGACAGCATGAGACAGTGCAGTCTGTGTTTTTCCCTATCATCTCCAGACTACACACTCTCAAAAACTGTCCAACAAGAGAAGAAGCATAACTAGACAAAAAAGTGCCTGGGGCAAAGAAGTATTTGTGGCACCCCTTGGCAAAGGGAGGGGCCTCCATGCAACCCAGAAGAGGCAGCAGGAAATTCAGAAAACTGCCTGGAGAGCTCTCCAAATTCTACAGTTTTATTGTGCAACAGTAGGGGAAGCCATCTGGGGCTTTTTTCTTCAATTTTTAACATTTTTTTAATGTTAGGAAAATGGCACCCCCCTTGATGTAGCGCCCTGGGGCAGCTGCTCCTCAGGCTCCACCGTTGTTACATCTCTGAACTAGAGACTCAATAAAGACACAGTCAGGTGAGGTCTGGAGGTAAATAAAAGAACACACAGTAGGTTTGTCATGTGGTTAACTTAGGGATGCCACTGAATTTCACCCACAATTGTATTCAACGTGGCCTTTACAGATGTTCCAAAATGGAGGGGCAGTGTCTGAAATCCACTTTGCTTTTTAACAGGTCTTCTGAGTGTTCCTCCAAGAAATACTCCCTTGTTTAAGTAACCATAAGACTGTAAGCCCATAGTACACTGAAGCTTTGAGCATGTTATGGGTCTGTAACAATTGCAATTTATGCGGCATTAACAGCCCAATCCTACTGGGCAATTCTGCTGGCAGCGGCAATTCATTCTGCCAGTGGAGACTGTCTTACAGCACTTATAAACACATCTCCAGCAGTGTGCAAAGCCACACACACACACAGTGCAGAGGCCAGACTGACCTCACATGCTGCAGCAGTTCATGAAGGTCATCACCCACCCAGGTAGGTCGGTGGGGAAGGCAGGATGGAGTGGAGGAGGCAGCAACGGTGGCAGGCAGGAGGGTCGATCAGGTCCGAGGGTGGATCAGGATTGGGTTTGGTGATGGCAATGGCAGTGGCTACCAGATCCAATCTCTCTTTCCAAACCTAATCCCATGATCTGGGTCCACATGGGCCAGTGCCAGTGATTTCCATGGTGCAGGTCCATGTAGACCCCTCTGCACCTCAGAGGCTTAGTCCTTACTCAGAGGAGGCCTGTGGAACTGCTCCCCTCAGGATGCAGCACAAGTTATTTGGGTTCAGCTGCATCAGCCAGGAAAAGGGGAAGCACTGGATAGGGCCGTAAGGCAACAACATCTGGAATCACAATGCAATGTAGCATGAAGCTTGTTGTGGACTCCCCCGCTTCTAGAGCTGGCCCTGCTCCTACCTTCCACCTACAACTAGTTTTTCAGTGCCTATCATCACCCCACCTGTGTTTTGGAGAGATTCCCAGCCCGAGGTGGATGAAAAATTATTCTAGCAGACTGTATCCATAAGGTAGTTTGAGGGTCCTTACATGCTTTTGTGGAGCAGGTGGTTCAAGCAAGGGATAAGAAAGTAGAGTGGATATAGAAAAGGGTTTAGGTAGCTTCACCCCATAATTGGGTGACACATATATGCCAATGTTCCATTTGCTCTAGCAAATTCTTCCCTATGAATTTCTGACCAAATACTTAGCCATCCTTAAAATGCTCTTGGGATGTTCCTTCACAGTTAGGCTGGCCCAAAACATGTTGCTGTCAATCCTTTCTAACAACCCAATCCTTTCTAAATCCCCTCCCCTGCCAATTCAGACATGCCACTGGAGTGCAGGTTTATCCTGTGGGAAGGAGGGGTAGTCCTGGAAGTCTCTTCCAGGTAAAGGAATATTTGTTCCCTTGCTCGGGGGTAAGCCCCCACTGCCGCAATGGATCTCCTTCGATCTGCACCAACAATTTTGCTGGTGCAAATCTGAGTGGACTCAGGGAGGTGGATTGAGGCTGGCAAGTGGAATGGGATACTGGCAGAGCTGTTACTGCCCACTTTGTGGCCTTGACACACCCCTCCTTGCCCCTGTCTCCACCCCATTCCTCCCCATTCCACCCACCAATTTACTGGCACTGGGGCTGTTCAGAAAGCCACTCACTGGCTTCCTGCCACAGTCACTTGCCGCGTGCAACTGTTGCATGGAATGGTGGGTCGCACTTTACAACCACTGCAAAGCATGCTGCTCTGCTGGAACGCAGGTTCCAGTGGCACAACAGGCCCAGGGGACCGAGCCATAAGTGCTTGCACTGTGAGATTCCCAGGGCCCCTTGGAACATTGCTGGGCCATAATTCAAAATCAAATTCTATGATTTTCTACACAATCAAACAGCATCAACCTTCAAACACTGAGGGTGCAGTCCTAATCTGGAGTTACACATCTGGAGTGCCTAATCTGGAGGCACAGTTAGGCCGGCACAGTTTGGTCGGCACAAGGGCCACTGTAAAGTATGTTTGGACCACTCTCGGAGCCAGAGAGGCCAGCACACAGAGGTACGTCATCCCCCGTGACTCCAAGAGTGATCCAAACATGCTTTACGGTGGTCCTTGTGCCGGCAGAGGCGGATCTAAGGGGGGGCAAATCTGTAAGTTTTGCAAGAAGCCTTACCCTGTCATGTAAATCCCTCCTCTCCCTTGCTGCTGTAGCCAGTAAGCAATGCCAAGATGTTGCTGTTCCCTGTGAGGATTGGCTAGAACGGTGCAGGAGAGGAGTGTTTTCCACTGCAAGGTAAGGCTTCTTGCAAAACTTACAGATTTGCCCCCCCCTTAGATCTGCCTCTGTGTGCCGGCCAAACTTTGCTGGCCTAACTGTGCCAGCCTAACTCCAGGTTAGGATTGTGCTCTGAGAGGGATTCTAGGGTGCAATTCTGAAATTGCACGCTGCTTCTTGGTGCCCCTAAATATGGATTGCCGTGCATGTAGCTGCTCAGGTTGCCTGCACTGCTGGGCCAGCCCGATTAACAGCAATTGCAATCTATGGGGATCAGCTCAAGTCAGCGCATTTGAAGCAGCCCGAGCCAGTGTACTGTAAAGTTTGCTTGTTTGAATAAGGAAATGCGGATATCAAGAAAGTAAACACCAGCTGTTCTTGATGCAGGGAAGGCTGTAATTATGGTGATGTATGCCTCTTGCCTTGTGCCTGGTCTCAAAAAGATACAATATTGGGGTCATAATCCTGTTAATATGTCTCATAGGTTAAGGAAACAGGATGGTCAACAGGCCTTTCCACATGAGATAAAAAGGAAGAGTTGAAACTAGGACAATGGGAATATGGCAGCAATTTCCATTGTGTGCTTACATAAAAACTGCTGGTTGTAAATTGCTGTTGTTAGTAAGAGGGAAAGCATGAGCTCAGAGAGCAGCTGTCATGTAAAAGCCAATATTTAAAGCCAATATGTTTGCATTACAACTATATTTACCTTTAACATCTTCTGGGCATTATTAATTTCCTGCATTATTGCCCAGTTTCACATTTTATTTTACATAATGAAGCTTTTTAACTCCTCGGTGAACTTGTACTTGCTAATTGCCACAGACAAATCTTGGGTGTTGTGGTGTGAATGGGAGGATCACCAGATGCTCCAGGTAATATTTCTTAAGCTCCTTTTAGATACATTTAATTAAATCAAAAGTGGCGTATCCTTTGTGATCCACATAGGACAAAGTGAAGACGATTTTGTAGGAAGGACTTGGATCACAAACCTTTTTGCAGGGCAAGGAAGGGTTTGGGAAGGGTTGAATTCCTAGAGGTATGGGTGTACTTATTGGTGCTTCAGCACACTTCTGGCAATGGCTGGGCAAGTTGCTTCTGTCATGGTCATGCACATATTTATGAGCATAATGTTGATACTTCCAGATGTTGGGACAGTCAGAGGCAAAAACTGAGTACTGCATTTTGTTAACATGGATTGATAACACTAGGAACTCATAAAGTGCATGGAAAGAAAAATTATTTTATTTTATTTATTTTGAAGAATTTATACCCCGCCTTTCCCATGCCGAAGCAAATGCCCAAGGCAGCTTACATGGGAAGGCTAGTCTAAACCACCATTTTTCAATAGGGTTTTTACAAATATACGGAATTCTGCAATTCACCAAATCCTCAGTCCCAGATGTAGCCTTCACAGTGTGATTCTCTCCTCTGTTTGTGTGCCATCGAGCTTCAGCAGGTGATTGTAAGTCCAGCTTGGACAGGTCTTCAAGGTTGGACTCCGTTCTTTTGCCAACTGGCCTTCTCACAACATTCTGGCACTGGCTCATCAGCTCCACAGTGGCTCATCTGCCACAACAGGTACTGCAGCTTGTCACAGCCTGGCATTCTGTCTCCCATCCAAAAATAGACCACAGATTCTCCTGCTTAGCTTCAAGCAATACCAACAGCTCAACCATCAGTCCAACACCTCCTGCCAAAAGGGTTGTTTATAAGGGTTTACGCTTTGGGAAAGAGGACCCAATGTGAGTGCAGTTACAAGCCATGCCCTTGAATGAAAGTTTGAGAGTACTGCAGGAAGTAGAAGCAGATTGTACCATTTGCAGGACTTCAGAGCAGTCTTCTGCACTCTGGTAGGCCACTTTTGGGTCACACAGCCCCCTTCCTTGGCCCTAGTGTGCCCCAGAATGCATCACATTCTGGAAGTGCTTTACTGGAGTGCAGAAGACTGCCCTTGCAAATGGTGTACAGCACAAAAGTAGAAAAGGCTATTTTCTTACTGGTTTTTGCTTTTTTAACAATATTTTTAAAGGGTTCTCCACATCTGCAGATAATGCACCTCCAAATAATGAAATCCATGGATTCTGGACCCAAGGTCCATTATACAGATATGACTGCACTGTAGACTTTTATACAGGCATTGAGATAGTTTTGTTTTGTGTTCCGTGTCTTTGCTAATAAACCATAACATTGAATTTGCTTTTTCCCCACTTCCACACATCATCATGAGGTTGAGATCTCTTTCCACCTGGTTAGCTACTCCAGTGCTTTGGATTTTTTGTCCCAATTTGTGTCATGATTTGCATTTTGTTGTCCATTCTCCCAATTTGGAGGGACCTTTTTGGAGCACTTTGCTTGAGAGCTCACCATTCTGAATAGTTTTGTATACTCTAAAACCTTGGCTAGCTCATTGTTCAGACCAGATTCCAGATCATTTATAAATACATTAAATAGCACGAATTTCAAGACAGATCCTTGCTGGTCCCTTGCTGCTTACTTCTTTCCATTGTGATACAATAATTTGTAACAAAATGGAGTTATCTTTTGCTACATGTTTTCATATTACAAGATGACTGTGTATTGTGCATTTGTGCCATTTATGATTGGCATAAGTTTTATATCCTCTGTTCCATACATGGTGAAGCCTTGTCTGCAATCAACTTTGTGTTTTAATGTGACCTTGGATCTTTATTGTCTCTCCAAATGGATGCTTCCAGATGGAATGTGTAACATTAATAACCCTGGTAGGCAAACGCCCGTATGGTTTTGTTAACCACTGTTTGCTTACAGGGACATTTGTTAAAATGCAAATTACCCTATAAATGAAGATAGATTGCACTTCTTGGAGATTTTCAGGGAAGTGTTTATATCATGGAAAAGATCAGAAAGGTGTTTCTTCTGCAGGTCCCCCCCCCCCCGGGTTATCTGAAAAAATGAATTTCATTATTAGTAATTTATTCAACGTAGATTTCAGTAAAATTTGTCAGAGAAGAAGTTGCATTGCCTCAAGAAGGCAAGGTGGAAATGATGAATTGCTAGTCACCATTTTCTGAAGGACTCTTCCCCCCCCCTCCTCAATAGAGACAGGGTAAGAATGGTGAGGGTAGCAATGGCATAGAGACAAGCCTGAATTGAATTTAAAAAGAAAAGTCAGATTCTGTGCCAAGACAACCTGAATTCTGTGCCCTGTGTACATTATGCAAATCAAGCACATTAGCATGACTTTTATTTTGCATGATTTATTATGCTTCTCGTTTTTACTATTTTGCTGGTTGTGTTCTGCTTCTGTTAGTTATGGGGGGAAAGGAAGGAGCTGTGTGGGCCCCGTAAGCCCCGCCCCCTGAGCAATGGAAGCATTATTCAGTCACTCTTTGGATTCTGACTATCCAAATACACACTATCAAGTATTTTTAGCAGCCATAATGAGTAGAAACGCTCTCCCGCAAGACCACCATATGAAAGGGAAAGGCCAGACTCAACCTTTCAACCATCAAAGAAGGAAGAGCTGAAAGGAGTCTTGGACATGAGGGAGTGTTTCTTGCAATAACACAACTATGTATTGTTCACAGTAGCATCCCTAGAGGGGGTGAGGTGCTAAGTTTTGCAAGGCATCTTACCTTGCCGTATAAACCGCTCCTTCTCCTTGCAGTCATAGCCAGTCCAGGCAGCAGAAACAATGAGGATGCCTCTCCATCTTTTTGCTTCCTCTGCCTAGAATGGCTTCAACAGCAAGTAAGAGGAGTGGTTTACAAGGCAAGGCAAGGTAAGGTGTCTTGCAAAACCTAGCACCCCACCCCACCCCACCCCACCCTCTAGGGATACTATTGATTGTTCAGAACTCACTGAAACAGGCTATGGACAGAAGATTTAGTCGAGAGGGTTAATGCCTCCATTTGCCTGAAGATAAGAGCTGAAGATCTGAAGGTCGCCAGTTCGGGACAGCCGGAAGTCTCTTTGAGTAGCAGACCTTGTAATTGCGACTGATTAACAGCTGAGCTGTCTCCAGCTGCCTTGTGTGAGGGGGAGTTGTGCCGAAGTCAGCTGCTTCTCTGGTGGGAGCAGGGAAGCCGCTTATCAGCCAGCAAGAAGACAAACGGGTGGCCAGAAAGAAGGACTAAATCCAGAAAGAGCCATCTGCATGTGTGTAGTTCTTGGAAGATAGAACGTTTCTGTATAAATTGTAAAAACCTTCGGGTTTCTGAATAAAGTCTGCCTATGTAAACCGCCTTGAGTTATTGTCATTAGAGAAATCTGGTGACCTAAGAAAGGCGGTATATAAGTACAAGTATTATTATTTTTTATTTATGGAGAAATAACCAGTAGAACTTAAGTCTCTGGTAAATGGTCCATCTAGGCAAAGCCACACTCAGTTGCTCAATTTTATTTATTTTGAAGTTCAGTACACTTATTTTTTTTCTTGTACCTGTGTATTATTTTTTGTCCCCTCATTTTTCCACTTGGTTAGTCTTCTTTTTTTTCTATAAAGTAAGAGAAACCAAATAGAGTATTATACTATTAAAAAAGTTATTAATTATCCAAATTTTCATGATGAGCCTGCTGAAGATGCACCTCACCAGGTGCAGTCTGTGGAACGACAAGCTGTGTGAGGTTGGCAGTTCCTTCATGTCTTGCACATTTAGCCTCACAGGGTCACTAGGCAGGCAAGTTATATTCCAGACATCCAGTATCTAAGAGATATCACTTCTAGAGGTTTACAAGAATCGGATGAAACCTGAAAAATGGCAACTGCAATACACATCTAGGCCCACTAAAATTGTGGTTGACAGTCCCAGAATGTAAGCAGATCCCTTAAGCTTGTGTTAGTCTTTACAGCATTTTGCCCCTTGAATTCCCTTCTCTCTCCTGTCTTGTCTCATTTAAATAAACTACTCCAAAATCTCTCCAATTTTGACCTTTTCACCTGCAGTGCACAATCTGTCTGCTTCTTCCTACAAAAGGAAGAAAAAATGCCTTCCTTTTTTAATAACATGTATCTGTCATCACAATGGAGAGAACTCACTGCTTCTCAGTCTGCAAAACGAATTGGTGCCAGTTCAAGTTTATTCTCACTACACTGAATACACACATTCTCAATGTTTTTTCCCCTATTATACAGCCGTTGTGTCTACAGCTTCTACCTTTCGCCCAGAATCTTACTTTCAAGCCATATTTTAGCAGCACTTGTAGGACACTAATTTAGAGGTTGCATTATACTCTGACCACATCTTCTTCCTACCCAATCATCATTGAGGAGGAACAGCCTTGGTGATGTGGGGCTAGTCTCTTGTGTTGCTCTGCGGTCCCCTGCAGCCCCAGCCCAAGGGAATCTGTTTGGAGCGGGACCTTATCTCAGTGACAGAGCACTTGCTCTCCTTGTAGAAGGTCTCAAGTTCCATCTCCAGTTAAAAATGTCACAGGAAGTAGAACTGTGAAAAATCTGTCTTGGCCTGCGAGCCTGGAGAGTCATAGACAGGCCTGAAGAGAAGGAGGTGGGGGGGGGGAAATCCCCAGGGCCTGGGCTTCCTGGGGGCCTGGGCCATGACAAAATAAACTATACAGTACAAAACAAATTTATTACAAAATATATTTAGGTACAATCTCAGCCTATCCATAACTGTATTTCCACTCGAGCTTTAATCTACTTTCGATGCACTTCTATTACCCTGATTTAGGAAGGAGGGCACCAATCAGGCATCCTTATTGATTTCAAACCCATATACAGGGTGACCCACAGGTCCTCTGGACCACCTCCGGATAAGGACAATGCTCCTCTGTTTTTAACAGTTGTGTATAAGAAAACATTTCAGCAATGTGCTATGCAAAGCTAAAAAGAGCTGCGCTTGTTAAAATTTCTTGTTTTCCAACAGAACTGTTCAAAATATAGGAGCCCCGTTCTCTTTCTATCAGATCCCCCTAACCGTACCGCAAATGATACTCTGCAGGGTTTTGATAAGGCCCTAAGTGGGCCTTATAAAAATGGGACTACAGTGCCAATGGGCAAGACACTGTGATGGGTGTTGGTGTGCCTTCAGAGACCATTCTTGCTGCTGTACAGTGCTTCATCCTTTCAATGAATATGTGGGGGCTACTTGCTCCAGATTGTAGGCTGAAGTAACAGCTGCAGATCAGTTCTGTTTGGGCCTTACAAGCCAGACAGTGAGAATTCCTCCCCAAGACTTCTAAGTTGCTTAGGCTGAGTGCCAGACCCACCGAAAGGCAAACTCCACACAGCATCGCCGCTCAATGCCACAGCAGCAGCTGGCCACTGTCTGTGCTGTGTCTGGGGACACAATGGGCCTGGATGAATGGTCTCGGCCTGGATTTCTGGAGTGAGTCACAAAACACTGAGAAATAGTGTCGCTGCTGCTATGAAATTGGGTGGCCGTGTTGTGCAGGGTATTATAGTTCATTAGTCTGATAATTTAGGGAAGCTATGGGAACACAGTAAAGTGTTATACACGTTATTGTTGTTTGTGCTTTGACTCTGTTGTTATTTCTCCCTTCAGACATCAGAGAAGAAAACCAGATTGAATTAACTGTCACCTTCTCTTCCCAGGGAATTCTGGGAACTGGGTAAAGAAGCATCTTTTTAAGTAGTGTTCCTCTTATAGTTAGCAAGGGAAGAGCAACGTTGTCTCTTCATTTTATTTTATTTTAAGATTGCCAGTCCCTTTGGGACAGGGAACCATTTTCCCCCTCCCTACTTGTTTTGCAACCTAAGGCTGAAATCCTATACACACTTACCTAGCAGTAAGTCCCATAGTACACAGTGGGACCTACTTCTAAGTAAATGCTCCTAGGATTGTGCTGTAAACTGCACTGTAAAAAGCAGCATGTACATATTTTAAATATTGTACTGTAATAGGAATATAGTTTGTTTGTTTTTAGGAATATAGATTTTTTTATTTGAAAATTTTTCTTACTACTTCTTTGTTTTACATCCCTGAGCGTGAAAAACCGTCACATTTCGGATTTTCTTTACTCATCTGACTAATACAAAATCTCTTACCTCTCTATCCTACCACTAATACATTTTTTTAACACCCTACTACTATATTGTTGTTCAAGTCCAAGATATCATTCACGTGATTGGTGGAGTGGTGGTGTACTGTAATAGGGACAGTATTTAAATGTGTTGTGGGTACCATGATACCATGTTTATGTACTGTAAATATTTGAACAGAAAAAGAAAGTATGTGTGACTTGTAAAGAATAAATAAATGTGTGAGAGAAAATAAATACTACTATTTGGGATATAATTCTGAATTATACAAGTCATTTCATGAAGACAGAACTTTTTAAAAAATTTTTTACAATATGTAATCATATTGTAAAAGAACTATATAATCTCCATGTGCATTGTAAGCTTCTCAGGGCAGAGACCTGTATTATCTGCTGATCTTCCTCTATAATGAACAGCATATGTTCATAATGTAACAATAATACCATGCGAACTAAGGGCACCATCTTTGGGAAAATCTATGCAAACTCCAACAGAATGGCTTCCAATTTATTTCAGTGCAGCTACCACAGGAGAACTTCCCTATGACGTTTTTTCCCTAAATATACTTCAGTAATTTTGCTTCCATTATGAAATTATGAAAGGCTCCTTGAAAGAAGATGCTCCCATTTGGTGTATGTGGTGTATATATGGTGTGTTACCATATATTACCATGTCTGCTTAGCATCACTGACATAGTTCCACTTGAGAACAAGAAATATACTCATTTGGGTTGATCTTTTTTTAAAGTTCAAAATTGAAGTTTTAATTAGTTTACTCTCTGCGCTGGGTCACCCCTAAGGGGTTCTTGCTGATTTTTAAAGCAGAAAATTGCCTGGCGTTTCTTTTCTTTTTCGGAAGGGAGGAGGGGTCATGAATAGCTTAAAACAGGAGCAAAAGACTCCTAACTTGAGACACTGAGATCTCCAGGAAGCAAAGATGGAGGCAAACAGAGGGGTTAATTTAACCGAGCATAGCTGCTGCTGTTTGTGGTTGTCCCTGACAGCATGACTGACTCGAAAGCACCTGTGTTTGCTCTCTAGCTTTCCCCAATCTGCTAGAAAATGGCCCAAGCATGTCACATGGCCGCCAGATAGGCCAAGCACCATGGGAATACAAAAGCCGGAGCTTTTAGCAGAGTTAATCATTAATGCGCCTTTTCTTTGTCCCATTCAGGAGTGCTGACAAGTGCTTTGATATTTCATATTTGCCATCAGGTCAATTTCAGTCATAACCAGGTACTAATTGGACACACTGACTCACAGTGCAGCTCTACCTGAACCTTGCAGATTTCTCTCCATCTGGCTCCAGCAGTTTTCTCATGGGGTTTTTTCTTTTTCTTTTTAGAACTCTCTTTTTGAACAGAGCACCCTTTTATGAATTCTACACTCTGGTTGAAAGTGGGTGCACATCAAAGTGATAAAAAATAGTGCAGTTGTTTGTCTTGGAAATGTGCTAATCAGCTCCCTATCGAAAAATACTCAGTGACATAGAATATTAATTTAAAAGCTGTAAAAACTCACATTCTTGATTATTTCCTGGATGATAATATATTAGCTTTATATTTGATAAACACCAGAATAACCCGAACAATCCAAGTAACCTGATATCACATTGAGTATATAAAATAATACTTTCTAGGGTTGCCTATTGAGATGCTCAGCTGAATTGTGTGTGTGTGTGTAGGAAAATAATATTTGAGCATACAGTATTTGATCCTTGTTCTCTGACTCTTATTCCTCTTTTGTTTAACAAATATTTCGCTCATTCTTATCTAAATCCCCACACTTGATCCATGCAGATGAATCAGGCCAAGGAAGCAGGTTAGAATACAGCGCACGCTGGCACTGCCAATCTAGCCCACCCTCTGCCGTCAGCTCTTCCCCATTACACTCCCTCGCTGCCCTCCCCCACCCTCCCCCTGTCTCTGTGCCAGGCTTACCAGGTCCAGCAGGTGTCCCTCTGACCAACAGTGACAGTGGGAAGGCTCCAGCCTTCCCGCTGGCACTCCTGCCACGGCATCATCACAAAGTGCTTTACGGCGCTTTTGCAACAGTGCACATCAGCAGAATACACCTTCCGCTGGCGCAGCCCAAGCATAGGGTAAAGGTTTCCCCATGACCAAATGGTCTAGTCGTGACTGACTGTAGGGGGTGGTGCTCATCTCCGTTTCTAAGTTGAAGAGCCGGCGTTTGTCCTAAGGACACTTTTCTGTGGTCATGTGGCTGGCATGATTATATACCAAGGTACACGGAATGCCGTTACCTTCCCACCAAAATGGTACCTATTTATCTACTTGCATTTTTACATGCTTTCAAACAGCTAGGTTGGCAGGAGCTGGGACAAGCAACAGGAGCTCACTCCATTATGTGGTCTTGAACTGCCAATCTTCCAGTCAGCAAGTTCAGCAACAGCGGTTTAACCCGCAGTGCCACCACATCCCCTTAAGCATACGGTAGTGTTAGTTGATAGTTAATAAAGAGGCACAATCCAACTGTAAGTTAAGCATTTTTCAGTTCCCTTGTTTTCAGTGGGAACTACAGTACAAGTAATTTTCAATTAAGTTCAAAGGGATGGAGAAATTTTTAATGTTGGATCATTCCCACAGTATTAAGGTATAAAAGTAAAACTAAGTTTCCATGAATCGCCACAAGCAGAGATAAAAATGCCTGGGAGAATATAAAATAGAATGAACGAGACACCTAATCCTGAGCAATGAGGGAGCTTGGCAGGCCTCTCTTGGCAGGGAATTTTATGATTGCACCCTTTGCAGTAGTCAGAGTAGGCCAGGGCTTGGAGATTTATACACACCCCGGCCAACAGAGGGTAATGTGTCTGGTAAAGTGGACCTTATTTCACAAAAGCGCATGCCAGACTACAGGTTGCTATTGATCACTATATTAGTAAGCTAAGCATTCATATTGTAAATGAATGCTCTTCCTGGCTGCTTCTAGATGTGCCCCTGCCCCAAAACCAAGCAGGGAAAGACAATGAAACTTCCACAGCTTTGCATTTTGTCCCGTGTAGCACAGAACAAGTGCTTTGTGCCAGCTTTTGTGAAGAGGCAAATTTAATGTTCCAAATTTTGACAGTTAGGTATACAAATATCACGTTTTCAGCAGCCCAAATCAGAACTGACAGGGCTGGGGATTAGGATTTGGCCTAAGTGCCAGATCCTGTCTCTACCCCACTCCCTGGACCAATCTGCTCATGGGCTCCCCTCCCCCTGCCTCCCTCCATCCTGGTCCACCTTCCCTCTGCCCTCCTCCTCCACCACCCCAAACCCCTTGTGCCAGCCCAACATGGCCAGTGTGAACTTACCCACTCCAAGCAGCAGGGACCTGCATTTGGCCCTGCTGAGCCAGCGCATGCCCATGTGCTGGATAAGGCCCCTCCATGAATGGCTCAAATGTGCCTTACAACACGTTTGCAACACTCCCAGGCCAGCGTAAGGGACTTACATCAGTCCAGCGCAATGTTAGGATTGTGCTGCCCATTTGCCTGTTGTTGGGCACAACCTCTTTAAGAGACACCCCACACATGCCAGAAAGCCTCGGAATAGTGGCATCTGGCCATTGCTCTGATGTTAACACGTGTTCAAGCATCGTAATGCACTTTCTGGCTGTCGCAAACATGACAAAACCGGAAGGCGCAGCCTGGCCGCCGCCAGAAGCAGTGAGCAGGTATGTCTGCCCAGTGATGGTCCAAGGACACCTGCCACCACAGGTGAGGCTGCACAAGGGGAAGGAGGTGACATGGAGGGGGTGGAATGGAATGGGATGGGGTGGGCAGAATGGGGAGGCAGCAGAAGTGGGGAGGAACGCAGATCGTGCCTGGGAAAGGGTGGGTTCTGCGGCAGCAGCACCCACCACATCCTCATTCCTTTCCGGGGGCTGATCTACCGTCTCATGTCCCTGTAGACTTGCGCTAGTGATTTTGTTGGCATAGGTCCAAGTTGACCCATGGGGGGCAGCAGGGCTTATCCTGGAGGAAGTGGGCAAATGTTCCCTTCCCCTTTGGAGGCCTCCAGATTGGCACTGCTGCATTGCCACACGGGGAGTTAGGTAGGATTGGGCTGTAAGATGGGCTATGTGAGACCAGGCGGGAATAGTTCCTCACTTGCAGCAAAAGTCTATGTGAGTGGTTGAGCCTGTATGACCTCAGTAAGAATAGTCCTAGATCCCAATGGATCAATAACCAGATACAATAATCCGGTACATTGTACTTGTTCTTTCAACCATCTTAAGTTTTTCTGCCATAGACCTTTTTTGAGAGTTGTAAGCAATACATGGTTTGATGCATTATAATTAGTAAAAAGGATCTAGTATGTTCTGCTGTTCTCAAATATCCAATATATCTCATATCCCATACTAGATCCACCGGGTGGGCATGTCGGGGGGTGTAGAATTAAACAGGAAATCTAACAAAAAAATTCCTCCTCTTTGTGTCCTATCTTGTCCCATCCAACCCATGAGTTTCTTATAGATCCCAACTTGTTCTTAACATTTTTGGTCTAATGCGACATGGAGACCGTCACATGTTTTCTTGTTGGACAACTCGTAAATTTCCAATGCTGAAATGCTAGACAGCAGCATAATTGTTCCTGAGCATGATTTCATTCCATCGGTTATGTCTGTGTAGGATACTGAATTACTGTCATTGAAAAGTGACTTATGCAGAGCATTGTACTGAAATAAAAATGTGATTGGGCCATGCTTTGGGTGACCATGTGGAATTGCCTTCAAAAAACGGATGCTTCCCTTTGACACAAAGAATCAGAGGAATATGCTTTCTCCTATTCTTGGTATGTCTTTGTCTTTTTAGGAACCAATTCTCCCATTGTCTTGCCTAGCTGTTAATCCTTTGGACTAGAAAATGTCTTTCTGGTGCATTTGTACAGCATCTAGCACAATGAGACATGAATTGTGCAACCGCGTCAAGAGCTCTTGCGATAACATTATTAACAACAATGATCCTCGATTGGACTAGGAAATGAGTAATATGTCTCTGGCATTTAAATGACTCATTGTTCACATGAATATTCAAAAACCATCTGTAGTTTGTGCTTTATTTGCTTTCTCCCCTGTTTTAATTTTGCAATATGAATGAGTCCCACCGCAGGCGTACAGACAAATACAAAATTTGCCTCCCCTATAAAACAGTTTCCCTCACATGAAACGATTACACAAGAGGACTTCCAGAAGAATGAAGACAGTGTTAACAATGATACAGTGCCTCATCTCAGATTAATATTGCTGAGAAGTTGAGAGCAGCCCAGCTGAATAAGGACGTGGCTCAGACAAAGGTTTCTGTTGGGCCGGAAAAGGTGAAAGACAGATGGGTTGTTAAACATTGCCAGCATACTTTGCTGCTGCCATTCAGCAGTCACTGCTAACGTGAACAAGAGGCATTGTGCACCAACTCCATTGGCTCATTTCTAGGGCTGAATCAAAACACGGATGTGCATTGCAAACATGTCTTCCCTGTCAAAAGAGTCCCCTTTCAGGCAATTTTTCAGGAAGGTATGAAAATGTTCTCAGTGCAAGCACACCGTGTGCTCTACACCAGTGGTTCTCAAACATTTTAGACCAAGGCCCACTTTTTAGAATGGCACTCGTGTCAGGACCCACTGGAAGGGATGTCATTAATCTGGAAGTGATGTCATGGCAGGAAGTGGCATCATGAAGCAGGAAGTGCTGTCAGTGTGACATTATTCCTGCTATCTGGGTAAGAGGCACTTTTTCAAGTGGTGTTCCTCTTTTATTTAGCAGGGAGAGAGTAATTGTCCCTCTTCACCCCTGCACAGTGTCTCTTCTAGTGGCTGTTGCTGGTGGTGATCTGCATTTTTTTTTAGATTGTGAGCCCTTTTGGGACAGGGAACCATTTAACTTTATTATTATTATTATTATTATTATTATTATTATTATTATTATTATTATTATTATTATTATTAT